>CM055644.1:12355150-13586046 GCA_029378325.1 Elaeagnus macrophylla | reverse complement strand
AGTAAGGCTGATTAGTTTGGTCCCTGCTCTATAATTGGATGATATATAAGTGAGATTTAACCTCTTTGGTGCTTTATTTACCAACATTGACCTTTAGCTATCTGAGACCATGTACTATTGTTTAATTCATCTTCTTCTTTTTGTTGATTTGGACACTAATGTCTATGTTTCTTTTCTATTGATTTTATTGGTTACAATGAGAACATCAACATGGTGATTAGTCATTCAAACTTTTTGAGGTCATAAACACTTGAATATGTCATTATTAGAAGATATAAGAAAAGGGTATGACCTTTATCTGTTCATGTGTTAGGAGACATGTATATATCTATTTGAAGATTTAAGACAACAAATTGAGTAAAAATAGAGAATGCCAAGACTCTTCTTTTGATCCAACTGGAGGAAAAAAAATGTTACTTTCATTGAAGTAGTAGGCTCTACATTTCTCTTCAGAGTAAAAACTGTGTAAATCACAAATAAAAAGTTACATAGGAGAATCTGAGCAGTTTCTTTAAACAAGCTCTTCTAATGTTCAGTCAATGTTTAAATCCCACATTTTTACAAATATGTTTTTACTTCTAAGTATTAAATAGTCATTTATGAACATCACTATTGAATATTGAATTCAAGCCTGAAGCAGATTAAGGAAAATTTCTTCTCTGCAAGGAATTGTTAGACCCCCCATGGGGTGCTCATATCCGAATTCTTCCTCTGCCTTGCTTAGCAATTCTTGAAATGAAGACTTCTTCAGTAATGATATTGACACTACATATCTCTTTTTTTGACTCTCACCAACATACACTGCAATATGGCCTTTAGGAACATCTACAGATGAAAATGCTTTCTTGGTAGACAAACTTGATCGTCGTAAAACCTGCTTAGCATGCATAACTATGGGAAATCGAATAGCCATGGTTAGCTTTATGAACTAAAGAGGAGATTGGAGTAGATTGATGTTCAAGTATGGCCTGCTGACACAAGAGGAAATTTGATGGCTTGATCGGTCTGCTGATAGCATTTATGTATTTATAGAAAGAAGTACTAGAATGTGACAAAACCTCTAGAGATATCAATTGAAGTAGTAGGGTAGTTGTGGGGTTTCATTAGAGACATAAGCATATGAAGCATCACATGTTCACATGGATTTGTCTTTGAATTCATCTCAAACAACTATTGGTTATTGGTTATGATTGAAACAAGAGATTGGTTAGTGGTTGAAAACAACTGAACAAACCTCTTCTTGTTGATTATAGTGGTTGAGCATTCTTTCATAGACGACAAGCTTGGGACATGAACTGCTTCCTTATATTGATGAGAAGAGTAAACATGACCTTATGCAAGAAATTTCAATGTGAAGAACTTGTAATAATCTCAATGACTCCAGTTGTCTTCAGATGCAAGGAAATTGAAAATAATAATGGGTGGTAATTTGTCCTGAAGTTCTAATTATGGCTATGGAGAGCTAGATAAGGATTGGAATTGAACCTTTGCTTATGTTTTGATGTAAATGCAGAATAATGTGATCACATTATCTTGGGACATGCTTAAACCATATTACTATTATTTGTATCGAGTAGGGGAAACTTATAGACATTAAAAAATGCTACTAGTTTACTACTTGTTTTTAATAGAAAAAGGATGTTATATATATCACATTTTAGTGAAAATATGTTTGAATTATTAAGTACTAAAATCCTAAAATTGAAAATCTAGGTGGGGCATAATTTTATTTTATGCATATAATTTGTCTATAAATTCATAAATATTAAACTTAAGATTTAATTTGTGTAGAATTAAGATGGATCACATGACCTTCTTCACTCCTATATAGATTTCTACTTGGGGCAATAATAGTTCATTAATACTCATATTTATAATCCTGCTAAACCATGACAAAAATAAAAAAAATAAAAATCCTACAAAACTGGGTTCATCACAAAAAGAGGGAGATTATTACTAAATTGTCCGTGTACTTTAAGGTTAGCCTAAGACTAAGTTTGTACATAAACATTACATTTTCATAGTACATGGTTTAGATGGACCAATGGTTTCCTTCTAGGTCATTGTTGGGGCCTAGATTTTTTCTACCAAAAAATTGCTTGTGTTTTTATTTATTTTCACATCTACCGTTTATACGCAATTACATGTTTGGCCACTATGTTTGGGTTTCGAACTTGAAATTGATATTTTTTCAAAATAACTTATTCAAAACTATAGGGTTATTTGGTTCGCATTTTAGAACTTTCAAATGGCAAATAATTACAGCTCATTGCACAGAAAAAAGATATTAAATTCACAAAAATTGTTCGAAAAACTGAAGTATAGTTTGTATTCATAGCTCAGCCAAATGATCGGTCAATATTTAAGTACATATCTATCCTTTTGTCAAGAAGAAAGGAAAAAAATTTCAATATTGTTTATACGCTCCTAAATTTTAGAGTGTCATATATGATTCACAATCCATTCAAGCATGAAGTAGAACAAGGAACATGTCTTGACTGCAAGGAATTGTTAGACCTCCCATGGGATGATCATATTCAAATTCTTCTTCTGCCTTACTTAACAAGTCTTGAAACGAAGGACTGTTCAACATAGATAATGGAACAATAAATCTCTTCTTTTGAGTCTCTCCAACATATACTGCAAAATGACCTTTTGGAACATCTATGGAAGGAACTGCTTGTTTCGAAGCTGAACTTGATCGACGAATAATCTGCTTGGCATGCATAAATCCGGGAATCGAATAGCCATGTTTAACGTTTACAACTATAGCTTAGGAAGAGACTGCTGTTTTAATAATGAAATTCAAACACAAGAGGAAAGTTTTGCTTGTAGATGACACTTTGAGGGCTTGATCAGTCTGCAGGATAGCATTGGTGTATATATAGATGGAATAGTGTGTGACAAAACCTTTAGAATTATGTATATAGAATTAGTGGAGTAGGTGTAGGGTTTCATTAGACATAAGCATATGAAGTATCACCTATTCACATGGGTTTGTCTTTGAGTTCATCTCAAACAACTGTTGGCTATGATTGAAAGATTATGTTGGTTAGGAGTACCATGCCATAAAAAACTTGTCTACAACGCAAACCTCTTCTTGTTGATTCAAGTGGTTGAGCTTTCGTTTTTAGACGGCAAACTTTGGACATGACTACATGAGCTGCTTTCATATATTGATAAGAAGAGAAAATATGACTCTGTACAATAGAGTTGAATGTGGAAAACTTGAAATAACCACACAATTTTCTATTGTCTTCAGATATATAGACATTCAATTATAGAGCGTGATAATTTCTCCTGAAATTTTAGTTATGGTTATGGATAGTTAGCTAAGAATTGGGATTGGACAGTTGCTCAAGTTTTGATGTAAATAATGTAGAACAATAGTGTTTTGAGACATGCTCAAGCACTTCGCTATATGTGTTCCTTATAATTATAAACACCTTATATAGCTCCTATTATATGCATTTTGTAAGGTTTATTTTGTATTGACAATTTTCGTGGACAAAATGTTTGATTGTAATCTAGAATAGGAATTCACCGATTAATCAGACGATACATGGTGATGGAGTCATCAAGCTTGGAACGCTCATATGACAGGTATAATATTATATCATGCATACATCTTCACACAATTAAGCACGACACTTAGTATGGATCGTAACGAAAAATGTAATTGTGCACATGTTGGTCGATCGATCGAGAGTATTGATCGATCGAGACTGAGACAACTTCGATCTAGGTGCTCTCTGTTTGGACTGGATCGATCGAGCAATTGGATCGATCGATCAAACCCTTTTCGATCGATCGAGTATAGAACAACTTCGATCCAGGTTCTCTCTGTTTGAGTTAGATCGATCGAGTTTTGTGTATCGATCAATCGAGACCTTCTCGATCGATCGAGACGGCCTGTCGATCGATCGAGCCAGTATTATATTCCTACTCAAACTCTTTTTGTGTATTCGATCCATGTGTCACTTTTATCAATTTGACTCATTTAATGAGAAAGCAAAATTCTAGTATGAGTAGAAGTGTTAAGAAAGTAGAATCCTTGTGTGAATAAAAGTGTTGTGGAAATAGAGTCCTTATTTGCGTAGGATTGTTTTAATTGTGGAATCCTTGTATGAGTAGAATCCTTGTGTGAATAAAAGTGTTTTGGAAATAGAGTCCTTATTTGCGTAGGATTATTTTAATTGTGGAATCCTTGTATGAGTAGAATTCTTGTGAGAAATAAATGCTGATGTGAATAGAATCATTGTATGAGAAGAATTCTTTTGAGAACTAAATCCTGATATGAGTAGAGTTATAGTGAATTGCAAATCCTATTTGAGCTAGGATTGGACTCTATATAAGTGAAGGGATGTTTGTGCATAATCAATCAACTTGAGCATTTAGAATTATACAGCACTAATACTTTCTAGCATCTGAATTGTGCTTATTCTCTTCATCTATTGTTCTTAGGCTTTCTCATGTTATATTCATATGCCTAATTGATTTGCATGATATTGAGCTTAATTGAATGTTCTAGGGTTTGCTAGCTGATATTGTTTTTACATCGCATGTTAGTATATTTGCTAGTTAGGATTATTCATTGTTTGAATCCGCTCTAGGACACGCATTGCACTTGTGTTATTGTGCTAACGTTACAGGTGACGGCTTCAGTATTTCGTGTGACTCGAAATTACTGAAGGTGACGGGTTCGGTTGATCTTGTGTGACTCAAGTAGATCGGAACGTTGGTCCGGATCCAGACATCTAACTATTGGAGGCTGTGAAAGGAGCAAGCGGCTCGTAAGTAAATTACAGAAAGGGGGATCTATCTGCGACGGGTAGTTCTGGACTCTATGGTTGTAATTGAACGTTATTTTCATAGTGGATAGTTAGGTGGTCCGGTGGACCGGTGGTTTTCCTCTTAGGTCATTGTTGTGGCCTAGGTTGTTTCCACCTAAAAATATCGTGTGTTGTTTTATTATTCCGCATTTATCTTTACACGCGATTGCATGTCTGGCCGTTGTGATTAGATTATATAATATTTGTTGAAAATTGAAAATAACCTATTCACCCCCCTCTAGGCTTATTAGATCCGTAATTAAAAACTTTTTCACATTTAGATTTTTTTTTATTTTATAATTATACCAATATATCATTAGAACTAAACAACATATCTGTATTCCTGTAAAACCAGGTCAATACAATAACGATTATAACCGACATAAGATCCCTCCTTATTTACTTCTCACTGACTCGCTAATTCAAGCCCGAAACTATTACACGATCTTGGAATTCATCTAGAAGAGAACAAAAGCAAACTATCTAATACAAAACAAGCTTGCTTTATAAATGATTTCTACTCCCTAACAGTACCATTCATGACTAATATAAGAATATTTGTGAAAATATCATAATCTGCCTCCACTTGGACAATTTTGAATCTAAATCAATGTACTAATCTCACTCCAACGCTGGGCAATTTGGCCTCTGCTATTATGGAATTTGATTGTTTTATTTCTGATATAAAAATGGTACGTACAAAGCACAATTAAATAGTATTTTACAAGATCAAAAAGAAATAAAATCAAGAATAAAATCCTAACTGATATATACAGATAATAACTAAATATATCCTATCTAAACTGATTTTTTTTGAATTTCAAATATTCCTAAAATCTCGAGGTTTCAACACTCCCCCTCAAGTTGGTTCATAGATGTTAATCATGTCCAACTTGCTTATAAAATCCTCGAAACTCTAACGTGAAAGTCCTTTGGTGAATATATCTGCAATCTGCTCTTGTGTTGGAACATAGGTCATACATATAATGCCACTCTCAACCTTTTCTTTTATAAAATGTCTGTCAACTTCGACATGCTTGGTTCGATCATGTTGAACTGGATTAAGAGAAATACTAATAGCAACCTTGTTGTCACAGTATAACTTGAGCGGGGTCTCAGTTTCTACCCGTAGTTCTTCTAAAAGTTTCTTTAACCACAACCCTTCACAAATACCTTGTGCAACTGCCCTGAATTCTGCCTCAGCACTACTTCTGGCTACTACATTTTGTTTTTTACTTCTCCATGTAACAAGGTTGCCCCAAATGAAGGTACAATACCCAGTAGTAGACTTTCTGTCGTCAATCGAACCTGCCCAATCAGCATCTGAAAACACTTCTATTCTTCTATGTCTTGCCTTTTTAAAGAAGAGTCCTTTGCCAGGAGACCCTTTTAAATATCTAAGAATCCTGTATACTGCTTCTAAGTGATTTTCTTTTGGAGCATGCATATATTGACTCACCACACTTACAGCAAACGCAATATCAGGCCTTGTATGAGATAAATAAATTAATCTTCCCACCAATCTTTGATATCTCTCCTTTTCTACTGGTTTCTCCTCAACTCTTGTTTTCTTTCCAGTTTCAATTGGAGTGTCACTCGGTTTGCATCCGAGCATACCGGTTTCTTTTAGAAGGTCTAGAACATACTTTCTTTGTGAAACGCTTATACCTTCTTTTGATCTGGCAATTTCCATCCCTAAGAAATAACGTACCTGCCCCAAATCTCTAACTTCAAACTCCGTAGCAATGACCTTTTTTAATCTTTCAATCTCAACCAAATTATCTCCTGTCAATATGATGTCATCCACATAAACAATTAAAATTGTTTTTAATCCTTCTTGGGAATGATTAAAGAATATTGTGTGATCTGACTGACCCTGCTGATAGCCTTGTCCTTTTATCACTCTCGCAAATCGATCAAACCATGCTCGGGGTGACTGTTTGAGTCCATAAAGTGATTTGTTCAGTTTGCATGCCATGTTCTGTTTTCCTCTTTCATGAAAACCTGGTGGTAGTGTCATGAAAATCTCTTCGTCTAATACTCCATTGAGAAATGCATTTTTGATGTCCAGTTGTTGGAGAGGCCATTCAAGATTTACTGCTAATGACAATAATACTCGAACAGTATTTAATTTTGCAACTGGAGCAAATGTCTCGGTGTAGTCAACCCCATATGTCTGGGTAAATCCTTTTGCAACTAGGCGAGCCTTATATCGTTCAATAGTCCCCTCGGCTTTATACTTAACAGTAAAGACCCATTTGCACCCAATTGGCTTCTTGTCTCTTGGTAAATCCACCACATCCCAAGTTCTATTGTTTTCTAGAGCTCGTATTTCTTCCATTATAGCCTCTTTCCATTCAGGAATTTCCCAAGCTTCATCAATATCTTTTGGAACTATGACCCTGTCAAGGTTAGTAGTGAAAGCATGGAATTTGGGAGACAAAGTGTTATACGACACAAATTTAGATATAGGATGAGAAGTACAAGATCGACGTTATTTTCTGAGTGCAATAGGTAAATCATCAGTAGAACTAGAGGTACCTGAATCGAAGGAAGGCTCGAGACCATTCACCGGGTCAAACTCTCGTAGAGTATCAAGAGTGAATTTACCTTTATACTTTGATTTTGGATTTCTTGAGTAAACCAGTATATCCTTGTCCTGTTGTTTTTCTGTATCACCCACTAAGTCTAAATGATGTTCTGTAAGTGGTTCATTAGAATGATGTGGTGTAACAGGATCAGAGTGTTCAGGAAGGTTAGGATGGGGAAGGTCAAGACGGGTTGTGGAAACAACATCAGGAGGAAATGTATTATGTAAAAAAGATAGATCAAATGAGCAAAACTGATCTTCAAGACAATCATTCTCCCCCTGAAAAGGAGTTTTGGTAGAGTAATATGGTGTGGTTTCAAAGAATGTCACATCAAGACTTGTATAAACATTTTGTGTTGATGGTTCATAACACCGATAACCTTTTTGAGTAGGAGAGTATCCAATGAAAATACATTTTCGGGCTCTAGGGTCCAATTTACCACGTTCATGAGGATGGATGTGTACAAATGCAATACACCCAAATACCTTAAGGGGAATATTAGAAGTAAGACGAGATGTCGGAAAATAGTGTTTAAACTTTTGAAGAGGTGTCTCGAAGGAAAGGACTCTGCTAGGCATTCTATTTATTAGAAAGGCAGATGTTAAAATAGCATCTCCCCAAAACTTTTTTGGCATATTTGTTGTGAACATTAGGGCTCGAGCCACTTCTAATAAATGTCTATTTTTTCGCTCGGCCACACCATTTTGTTGTGGAGTGTAAAAACACGAGGTTTGGTGAATGATTCCATGGGTTTGAAGATAGTCTCTCAGTGAATGATTGACATATTCAGTGCCATTATCAGTCCGCAAAATTTGAATTTGGGTTTGAAATTGGGTACTGATCATAGAGTGAAAATTTAAAAAGACGTGTCGAACATCAGTTTTATCTTTCAGTAAATATACCCAACACATACGAGTATGATCATCAATAAAGGTAATAAACCATTTCATATGAGTGCGGCTCGGAGATCGAGAAGGTCCCCATAGGTCACTATGTATCATGGTAAATGGTTTGGATGGTCTGTATTTGGGTTTTGAGAATGATGTGCGGTGGTGTTTAGCAAGCTCACACATTTCACATTGTAAATCAGGCAATTCTTTATTAGAAAAAAGAGAAGGGAACAATTGTTTTAAGTAATTAAAACTAGGGTGGCCCATTCTAAAGTGCCACAACAAAACATCATTATTCTTAGGGATAAGAGTAGAATTACAACTGACAATTTTATTCTGATTACTCACATTTGTTGTCTCAAAGTAATAAAGACCTTCACTCTCTCTAGCACTGCCAATCGTCTTCCCCGATAATAGGTCCTGAAAAATACAAGAGGAAGAAATAAATTTAGCGGAACAATTTGCATGGGCTGTTAACTTACTGACAGATAATAAGTTACAGGATAATTTGGGTACATGTAAGACAGATTCAAGGGTTAGAGAATTAGAGATTTTTATACTTCCTTTTCCGGCAATTGGGGAAAGAGTACCATCTGCTATCTTAACTTTTAAATTTCCAGCACAAGGAACGTAGGAAGAAAAAAGATGATGGTTGCCAGTCATGTGATCTGACGCACCTGAGTCAATAATCCATGGAAAATTTATTTTTGAGGTCGTATTTAGGGCAATTAGAAAGTTACCTTTGTGAGCTAGTGACCCAGACGGAACATAGGAAGACTGACCAGGGATTTGAAACTTTGAAAGCAATTTTTGAAGTTGTTCAATTTGCTCAGGATTAAAATTTGAACTTGACTCAGTCTGATATCCTCGACCCCTGTAATTTTGTTTGGGTTTCCAATTTACTGGCTTTCCATGTAACTCCCAGCAAGAATCCTTCATATGACCAATCTTACGACAATGTTCACACCAAGGTCGTTTTTTCTGTCCTGAATTATTTGGGGGCCCACGAGATAAGAGCCCATTGGGTTCATTTCCAAAAAACTGCCCAAATGGCCCAGACTGCCCAAATGGCCCAGATTGCCCAAATGGCCCAGTCAGCCCAGAAGGAAAAAACGGCCCATTCGTCCCATTTAGCTTACTCGGCCCAGATTGAAGATTTGAGTGGTCCGGCCCAGCTTGGAGGCCCAACCCGCGTGGAATGGAGTTAGGTTGGGGTCGAGTAAACGGGGCTCCATGGCCCATCTTTTTAATTCCATTCGCCAGCCCTAATTCCATCATCTCCTCGCGCAGCCCAGCCCCATTCGCGAACCGAGTGCCCTCGCCGTCGTTCATCATGATGTTTCGCCGGCTCTCCTCCCGGCGAACTTCTGAAAACACCTCTCGCATCGTCGGCAGAGGTTTCCGGCCAAGGATTCGACTCCTAATTTCATCCAACTCACCGTTCAAGCCGGCCAGAAATTCAAACACACGTTCGTTCTCCACCTTCGTCTTGTACCTCACGCTATCACCAACACACTCCCATTCTTCTTCACAAATTAAATCCAATTCTTGCCAAAGCCCAACCATATTGTTGTAAAAGTCAGTCACGGTGAGATTACCTTGCTGCATGCGCCATAGGTGAGTTTTTAATTCAAAAATTCTTGAAGAATTTCCAGAATCCGAGTATGTCTCTTTCACTGCTACCCAAACATCCTTTGCAGTGGGGAGGAAGAGGTACGTTTTCCTTATTGAGGGCTGCATCGAGTGTACAAGCCAGGAAATGATCATCGAGTTTTCTGAGACTCATTTTTGGAGACCGGTGGTGCTCTCGGGCTTCTTGATTTCTCCGGTGAGGTATCCCATTTTTCCTTTCCCCTGAATTACCAGTTTAATGCTCTGAGCCCACTCCCTGTAATTCTTGCCGTTTAATTTTTCTACGGTGAGTTGGAGGGTGGAATTATCACTTCCACCATTGATGGGCTCGGCCATCTCCTCTATTTTAGAGGGATGGGAGGTATTATTATTTTGTTCCATGGCTCTGATACCATATGGAATTTGATTGTTTTATTTCTGATATAAAAATGGTACGTACAAAGCACAATTAAATAGTATTTTACAAGATCAAAAAGAAATAAAATCAAGAATAAAATCCTAACTGATATATACAGATAATAACTAAATATATCCTATCTAAACTGATTTTTTTTGAATTTCAAATATTCCTAAAATCTCGAGGTTTCAACAGCTATCTTTGGAGCCTAAGGAAGAAAATTAGACCACAAGCCTCCACATTGTTCTCTACTTCTCTCATTTTTATAGCCAGTGCCACCATTTCTGATTACCTGCAGCATGAGTCATGCTGCATGACAACTATATAGCCAATGCCACCATTTCTTTTTTCCTTTTTCGATTTCGACATTAATGTTTCTACATTGTTTCTTTTCAATTGATTTTCTTAACTACAAGTGAGATCATCAACATGGTGAGTAGTCGTTCAAACTTTTCGAGGTCATAAATTCATGAACATTTCATCATTAGAAGATATAATCGAATGGCATGACTTTTATCTGTGCTTATCTGTGCATGTGTAAGTAGATATATATATATTTCTTTGAAGATCTAGGGCTAAAAAAATGAGTATAAATAGAGAATGCTAACAATTTTCTTATGATCAAACTGGAGGAAAAAAGTATCACTTTCATTGAAATAGTAAGCTCTACATTTCTCTTCAGAGAAAAAACTGTGTAAATCACACACAAAAAAAAGGTTACATAGGAGAATCTGAGAGTTTCTTTAAACATCTCTCCTAATGTTCAGTCAATGTTTAAATCCCACATCTTCCTTTTTTCATAAAGGAAGGTGTTATATATGGCTCCAAAACAGTTTTTTAAGAAAGGGCATTTTTGTAATTGCAAGCTCCCACAAAACCCTAGTACATCATATATATATTAGTTTTGGCTTAGCTGCCAAATAGAGAGATTTGTGCAGAGAACAAAAATTGCGCAGTGCCAAAAAGTGAGGTTTTTGGAATTCAATAGCCATTTTGAAACTGATGGAGAAGAAAAAGAATAGCTGCATCATTTTTTGAAGAACAGTAAAGTATACTTCATTTGTCATCACCTTTTGAAGAACATATACTTCATTTGTCTTTTTTTTTTTTGAAAGGAAAAGCATCAGCCACGGAGAAAGAACAAAAGTTGATTTAATCACAATTGAAAGCTATTGTGATTAATTAGATTTATTCATCATCTTTGGATCCCTTTTGTTCGCTACTGTTCGTAAGTCCTTTTGTTCATTAATCTCCATCAGATTTGCTACTGTGTTGTTCGGTAATATTAGCAAAATTTATGTTATTTAATTTTGCTATTTGAATATTATTTTGTGAGATCAATTGGTGTATTTGGGATTTGGTATTTTGAGTGGCTTTTGAATATTGGTGTTTGTAATCTCCATTTGGATTTTGATAGTGGATTTTTCCTCGGTGTGCCGTAGTCAGTGGAGTAGACTTTTCACATTGAAAAGTCGAACCACTTAAATCATTGTGTGCCATTTAATTTTTTTATTGCTTATTATTTTGCCGTTATCCAAAATTAATTATTTGAGCAACTAAATTAGACCCGAACTACGCTTTCGCAAGCGCCGATTTATAACAGAAGGAAAAATTTACAAATATTTTTGTACTTCTAAGTATCAAATAGTCATTTATGAACATCACTATTAATTCAAGCCTAAAGCAGACTAAGGAAGATGTCTTCTCTGCAAGGAATTGTTAGACCCCCCATGGGGTGATCATATCCGAATTCTTCCTCTACCTTGCTTAGCAATTCTTGAAATGAAGGCTTCTTCAGTAATGATATTGACACTACATATCTCTTTCTTTGACTCTCTCCAACATATACTGCAATATGCCCTTTAGGAACATCTAAAGATGAAAATGCTTTCTTTGAAGACGAACTTGAACGGCGTAAAACCTGCTTAGCATGCATAACTACGGGAAATCGAATAGCCATGTTTAGCTTTCTGAACAAAAGATAAGGAAACTGTAGTAGGTTGATGAACCAAGTATGGACTGCTGACACCAGAGAAAATTTGAGGGCTTGATCAGTCTGCTGATAGCATTTGTGTATTTATAGAACTAGAAGGGATAGAATGTGACAAAGCCTCTAGAGATGTCAATGGGAATAGGAGGGTAGTAGTGGGGTTTCATTGCAGACATAAGCATATGAAGCATCACATGTTCACATGGGTTTGTCTTTGAATTCATCTCAAACAACTCTTGGTTAATTGGTTATGATTGAAAAAAGAATTGGTTAGTCGTCAACAACTAAAAAACACATACCTGCTATTGTTGATTGTAGTGGTTGAGTATTCTTTTATAGACGACAAGCTTGGGACATGAACTTTCATATATTGACGGGAAGAGAAAAGTATGACCCTATGCAAGAAATTTCAACGTGGAGTACTGGTAATAACCTCAATGTCTCCAGTTGTCTTCAGATACATGGACATAGAAATAATAATGGGTGGTAATTTGTCTTGAAGTTTTAATTATGACCATGGAGAGCTATATAAGGATTGGAATTGGACATTTGCTCATGTTTTGATGTAACCGCAGAACAATGTGAGCACATTATCTTGGTACATGCTTAAACCATATATATTACTATTATTTGTATCGAAGAGGGGCACTATATAGACTTTAAAAAATACTAATAATTATTTTTCGATTACTACTTATTTTTAATTTAAAAAAATGCTAAATGTATTTCATTTTAATGAAAATATATTTAAATTATTAAGTTTGTTGCGAGTAATTTTGCATCAAAAGGCTAAAATTTAAAATTTAAGTGAAGTAGACTTATATTTTAAGCATATTATTTATCTATAATTTTTTAAATATTACATCTAAAATTTTATTTGTAAAGGGTTGAGATGGGGCACCTACTACCCTTATTCCTATATAAATCTGCCTTTGCTTGAAGAAATATTTCATTACAAAAATAAAAATAAAAATTCTTCAAAACTAGGTTGATCACAAAAAAAGTAAGATTATTACTAAATTATCAGTGTAAGGATAGTCTAAAATTGGGTTGCACTTGAACATTACATTTTCATGGTAAATAGGTTAGGTAGTCTAATGGTTTTCTTTATAGGTTATTGCTGTAGTCTAAATTGTCTTCACCTAAAAATTGCTTGTGTCTTTATTTATTTTCGCATTTACTATTCACATACGGTTGTCTGGTCATTGTATTTAGATTTCTAACTTAAAATTGATATTTTTAAAAATAACCTATTCACCCTAAAAGGTTATTTGGTTTGCATTTTAGAACATTCAAATGGTAAATGCACACAAAAAATGTTAAAATTCACAGAAATTGTAGAAAAAACTGAAGTACATTTTCTATTCATAGCTCTCCCAAATGGTCAGTTAACTTTTAACTACATCTCTTTCCTTTTGTCAAAAAGAAAAGGAAAAAAAATTACAATAACGTTTTTCTGCTCCTAAATTTTTGGGTGTCAATATGTCATATTTATGAATCACAATCCATTCAAGCGTGAAGTAGATCAAGGAAGATGTCTTGACTGCAAGGAATTGTTAGACCACCCATGGGATATTCATACCCAAATTCTTCTTCTGCCTTACTTAACAAGTCTTGAAACGAAGGATTGTTCAACACAGATAATGGAACAACAAATCTCTTCTTTTGAGTCTCTCCAACATATACTGCAAAATGACCTTTCGGAATATCTATGGATGGAACTGCTTGGTTCGAATCTGAACTTGATCGACGAATAATCTTCTTGGCATGCATAACTCCAGGAATTCTAATGGCCATGTTTAACTTTTTCAACTATAGCTTAGAAGTAGACTGATGTCGTACAATTGAATGCAAACAAAACACGAGGAATATTTTGGTTTTAGATGAGACTTTGAGGGCTTGATCAATCTGCAGGATAGTATTGGTGTATATATAGAAGGATTAGTGTGTGTCAAAACCTTTAGATTTATGTATTTAGAATTAGTGGGGTAGGTGTAGGGTTTCATTAGACATAAGCATATGAAGCATCACCTATTCACATGGGTTTGTCTTTGAGTTCATCTCAAACAACTCCTGGTTATGATTGAAGGATGATATTGGTTAGGAGTACAATGCACCACTTGTTATCAAAAAGTTGTCTACAACACAAACCTCTTCTTGTTGATTCAAGTGGATGTTGAGCTTTCATTTTTAGACGACAAGCTTGGGACATGACTACATGACCTGCTTTCATACATTGATCAATGAGGAAAAAATATGTCACTGTGCAACAGATTTGAAAGTGTAAAACTTGAAATAAACAGAATTTTCTAATGTCTTCTGATATATAGAGGGTGATAACTTGTCCTGATATTCAATTATGGAGGGTGATAAATTGTCTTGATATTTTCATTATGATTATGAGTAGATAGCTAAGATTGGGATTGGACAGTTGTTTAGAGACATGCTTAAGCACTGCACTATATGTGTTCTTTATAAACACCCTATATAGCACCGATTATCATTCAGATTATTTTTTTTTTAAATAAATCAATATATCATTAGAATTAAATAACATAACATATATGTATTCCTGCAAATCCAGGTCAACACAATAAGGAGGAGATTATTACCGACATAAGATTCCTTCATATTTTCTTCTCAATGACTTGCTAGTTCTCGTCTGAATCTATTACAAGATCTTAGAATCCATCTAGAAGAGAACATATACAAACTATATATCTAATATACAAACTATATGTCATTAGAAATAATTTTAACTCCCTAACGACTAACATAAGAATATTTATGACAAGCTCGTAATCTCACTACAAGGCTGAGCAGTTTGATCTCTGCTATCTTTGGAGCCTAAGGAAGAAAATTAGACCACAACCCTCTACATTGTTCTCTAATTCTCTCACTACTATGGCCAGTGGCAGTGCCACCATTTTTGACTATCCTGCAGCATGAAAACTAAATACCGGGGACTATTGTTTAATTAATCTCTTTTTTTTCTTTTTTTCTTTTTCTTTTTTTAATTTCGACATTAATGTTTGTGTTTCTTTTCAATTGATTTTCTTGACTAAAATTGAGAGCATCAACATGGTGACTAATCGTTCAAAATTTTCGAGGTCATAAACAATAGAACATTTCATTATTAGAAGATATAATCAAATGGCACATGTAACCTTTACCTGCGCATGTGTAAGCAGGCATATATATATGAAGATCTACGACAAAAATTTGAGTACAAATAGAGAATGCTAACACTCTTCTTATGATCCAACTGGAGGGGGAAAATGTCACATTCATTGAAGCAATAAGCCTTACATTTCACTTCAAAGAAATAACTGTAAGTCACAAATAAAAAGTATACATAGAAGAATCTGAGCAGTTTCTTTAAACAGATCTCCTAATGTTGAGTCAATGTTTAAATCCCACGTCTTCCTTTTTTCATAAAGGAAAGAAAAAAGTTACAAATATGTTTCTACTGCTAAGTGTCAGATAGTCATTTATGAACATCACTATTGAATATTGAATTCAAGCCTGAAGCAGATTAAGGAAGATGTCTTCTCTGCAAGGAATTGTTAGACCCCCCATGGCGTGCTCATATCCAAATTCTTCCTCTGCTTGCTTAGCAATTCTTGAAATAAAGGCTTCTTGAGTAATGATATTGACACTACATATCTCTTTTTTTGACTCTCACCAACATATACTGCAATATGTCCTTTAGGAACTTCTAGACATGAAATTCCTTTCTTTGAAGCCAAACTTGATCGACGTAAAACTTGCTTGGCATGCATAGCTACAGGAAATCGAATAGCCATATTTAGGTTTCTGAACTAAAGATGTAGAGACTTGAGTAGATTGATGTTCAAGTATAGACTGCGGAGACAAGTGGAAAATTGAGGGCTTGATCAGTCTGTTGATAGCATTTGTGTATTTATAGAAGTTAGAAGGAATAGAATTTGACAACCTCTAGAGATGTCAATTGAAGTAGTAGGGTAGCAGTGGGGTTTTGTTAGAGACACAAGCATATGAAGAATCACATATTCACATGGGTTTGTCTTTGAATTCATCTCAAACAACTCTTGGTTATTGGTTATGAATGAAACAAGATATTGTTTAGTGGTTGAAAACAACTGAACAACACAAACCTCATCTAGTTGATTATAGTGGTTGAGCATTCTTTCATAATCGACAAGCTTGGGACCTAAACTGCTTTCATATATTGATGAGAGAAGAGAAAAATATATGACCCTATGCAATAAATTTCAATGTGAAGAACTTGAAATTAATAACCTCACTGTCTCCGATTGTCTTGAAATATATGGACATTTAAATAATAATGGGTTGTGACTTTTCCTGAAGTCTTAATTATGGCTGTGGAGAGCTAGATGACGATTGAAATTGGACATTTGCTTATGTTTTAATGTGGAATTGGTTACTCATATTTATAATCCTGCAAAACCATGACCAAAAATAGAATTAAAAAAAAAAAAAAAAAACTACAAAACTAGGTTGACCACATGTCATAAGACTCGCTTTGTAAATTCTGTTATGTTCTTTATTTTCTATGTTCATACACAAATATTTGAAGTTATTGTTGTCTGGCAACTAATTTATGTTTGTAGTTTTCAATTTTCAAACCTTCCCTTCAAGATTTCGAGTCAACCTCTTTTTATTGTCTTTCTCCGTAAAGTATAATTAAAAATGAGAATATAAAGGCAAAAGTAATATAAAGAAAAAATAAAATAAAAAACCCAACAGAATTTGTTTTTATTTTATGTTTTCATTTTTTAGAAGAAAAAAAATAAGATAAAAAATACTTTTTATCCAATGAGCTTCAATTTTCTTTAATTGACAAAATAATTAGAACACAAAAAACTGTACTTTTTTTTTTTTTGTAAAATTAAAATCATAAAACATAAATTGTTGCTTGACAACTTTTTTGATATTTGTACCCCTTGTTTACTGCATTTCCAGCATCTTCAATTGATCCTCTCTCAATATTTTGCTCCATGGGAGGAGTAACTAGATCCAAATTGATTAGATATTCTTTCGGACGATCAAGTTTTTCACCGCTTTGAATATTTTTAATATTTTGATCTTTGATGACATCTCTAATTCTGACAATCTTTTAGGATCCCATATATCCAAATTCTTCATTACCAAATCTCAGGAAAATGCATTCCTTCAATTTAGAGTCAAGCTTCGATCTCTCATATTTGAGAATATGAACAAATGCTCTACAACCAAACATCTTTAAATGATTATAGGATGCATCTTTTTCTTTCCAAAACTTGTTTGGAACATCTTCAATCAATGAAATTAAGGGAGAGAGATTGATCAAATCAATTGTCGTTAATAGAGCTTCACCCCATAAGTTCTTGGGTAACTTAGCATTAGATAACATTGTTATTACCCTTTAACAATTGTTCTATTCATTTTTTCAAATATCCCATTGTGCTAAGAAGTCTTTAGAATTGATCTTTCATGCCTGACTCCATTTCTCATACAATAATGCCTAAATTCTCCCATGTATTCTCTCCCATTATGTGTACGGATACACTTCAACAAAATGCCACTCTCTCATTCAATATTGGTATGAAACTGTTTGAATACATCAAACACTTAATCTTTAGTCTTAAGTGCATAGGCCTACACCTTTTTAGAATAATCATCAATAAATGTAACAAAGTGCTTTGCTCCTCCAAGAGTACTAGTGGTCATCGGACCACAAACATTAGAATGCACAACATCTAAAATGTTGGTTTTCTTTGTTGTGTTTTATAATAAAATGAAGCTCAATGTTATTTTTCAGCCAAGCAATGCTTACATGGTTTAAGAGACAAACATTTTCCTTTCACCCTAGCTAATGCTTCTCTTTTGGATATAATTTGAAGTCTTTCTCACTAATATGTCGAAGCATTTTGTGTTATAGCTCGATTGAGGAATCATCTTCGAGAGCATTCATGCATCTATTACAAACTTTTGCATTAGTCATGCAAAGAATATTTTCTTTCTTCCCTCAGGCTACTATTAAAGAACTTCTAGTGAGCTTCCACTTATCACTACTAAATACATTGATGTAACCATCATCGTCAAGTAATCCGGTGGAAATTAAATTCAAACACATATTTAGAACATGTCTTATGTCATTAAGAACCAAGCGACAACTTGTGTTGGTTTCAAGGGATATATCTCATCTTCCCACAATCTTGGACAATTTATCAATTTCCATCCTAATATTGTCAAAATCTTTATTGGTGTAAGATGTAAAGAAGTCCCTCTGTGAGGTTACATGATTCGATGCACCGAAGTTAATGATTCAATATGTATCTTGTTTTGCTAAATTAACAATACTAGTATGGTAGATAACAATCACTTATTTCCATTAGACGCGGTAGCAGTTTTGTCTCTTACTTCAACACGTCCTTGCACTCTTTTAAATTGTATGTATTCTCTTTTCATGTGGCCTTTTTTGTCACAATGATAACATTCTAGGTCTTTACCTCTGAACTTATATTTTGACTTGTCTCTATTGTGAAATTTTCTATTATTGCTTCTTCCATGTTTTCGATGACAAGTACCTAAGACTCAATTGAAGTTTTTTACTTCTTCATTAAACATGCTATTTTTTACTATGTCCAATTTAAGAACACCCTGAGGAGCTGAGTTGTTTAAGGATACCACCAATGTATCCCAACTATCTGGTAAAGAACTACATAACAATAATGCTTGTAACTCATCATCAAGTACTAGTTTCATATTTGCCAATTGGTTCACCAATCTTTGGAAGTCATTTAAATGTACATAAACACTTTAATTGTCTTTATACTTTAAGTTAACTAGCCGTCAGATAAGAGACGATTTATTTTGTGCAGTCTTTCTCTTATACATGGACTCGACCTTTGTTCATAATTAGTAAGCAACAGTTTCTTAAGCTACATGATGAAAGATGCTTTGATCGATCCATTATCGAATTTTTCCAACAGTATTTCGGTTCATTAAGGTCCAAGTGACATAAAATTTTCCTTCTGGCTTCTCTCCTTCATTTAAAATCAACTCATACAAATCTTTAGGGTAAAAAACATCCATCCTTGTCTTCAAAATTGAATAATTTGATGTCATTAATTTAATTATTATTGGAGATGAAGTTAATGTTGTCTCCTCCATTTTGAAAACACAAAGATTCTTACAATTAATAATTAGCGGACGTGGTTCTCATAGCATTTGTTAGAAAAGATTAAAAATAATAATAATAATAGCCAAATAAAAAATTGCAACGACTCTAAATTTTTCTACTCTTATGTATTTAAAATGCGCTAACAAAATATATAATGCTTCCACTATATATTGGCTAATAAATAAAAATATCAAATAATCTTATAAAAATATGACTTTACACTCTCTTAAATCTTAATCTTGAGAAGATATATCTCTCTCACATATAATAAGAATTACTTTCTCATTCTTTATATATATATATATATATATATATATTATTTTTATTTATTATTATTATTATTATTATTATTTTTTGAATTCTCTTCTTTTCTCTTAAGAATTGTTTTGTTTTCACTAGTATGCTATTTTATTTCCTTCTTTTGTTTTAACTTTTTTTTTTCTTTTTTCTTTTTTTTTTCTCTCTACTCTCATATTCTCTTTATCTTCTTCTCTTTCTCCTTCAGAATAGAGGGGATACCTTTTTAAATTGTTGTTTAATTAATAAGTTTTTTCTTTTTCCAATTTGGAAATCATTGTCTATGGTTCTTTTTAATTGATTTTCTTGATTACAATTGAGAGAATCAACATGTTGACTAGTTGTTCAAATTTTTGAGGTCATAAACTCTAAAAACATTTCACCAGTGGAATATATAATCAAAATGGTATGACCTTTATTTGTGCATAAGTAGACATATGTATTTATTTGAAGATTTTTACGGAAATCTCAATTACACGACTTATGCGCACATATGAGTAATTGATATAAATGTATCAGAAAGAACAACAAACATATTCCAGAAAATGTAGAATCTCCACGTATATTAATCAATTGAGATTACTCCTCAATCTCCTATGCAAGATTACTACTCCTCTGTTTTAACATTAGAGGAAAAACTTTCTATAGTTCTTTAATCTCTTCACTCTCAAGTACAAGATGATCTTGTTAAAAAAATGATAGTTTTCTAAGCAACCAAATTATGAGAATATAAAATAAATGTGGATAAAATAACAAACAAAATTTTACATAATTATTTCAATAAAGAAAATTGTAACAGTTTGTGATTCAAATTGTATATGTCTCGTGTAAGCCTTACTAGCAACGTTATTTCTGTTGTAACCCTTTACACAAATAGTGCAGAACTTTGTAAATGAAATTGCTTGTGCAGATTTGTGTTGTATAGGTGTGCACACACAATCAAGATTGACTTGTATTTGTTTAAGCACTATATATATGTGCTCTAATTAGATTAGAAAGGGAGATGGATGAAAAATACAGATAGAACATTGGAATAGAAGGGTGATCTCTTGTATGCGTTGCTAGTAGAGGTTTATAGGGCAGTAACTTGTTTCTCCGAATAGCTTAGTGGATTATTGGAAGAAGATTCTTCCCGTGGAGTAGATTCACAGTCTTGTGGATTGAACCACGTTAAATTTCTGGTGTCCTGCATGTTATGATGCTTTCTGATATGTTGTTTGTTTTCTCTTTGCCATAGTCGTTGCCAAGGGTGATACAAGATCAGTAACTGCACTCATCTTCTTGTGATTCAGTTTTATACAGTTCTAACAAAAATGAATTACAATAATTACAGCCCAAAAAACTTGAAACTTTTTAAAACTTATTTCTTTTTCTCTTATCTTCTCCTCTCTCTCATTTTTCTTTCTCTTTTCTCTTCCTATTCTCACTCCTTTTTCACTTCGCACTCTAAAGTAGAGAAATGATATAGGATGAAATTTTTGCTAAAATCTATACCTATTTTTATCCAATATTAAACCCTCATTTCATTTTCTAACTAATAAGAGGTTTATGCTTTTTCAAAGCATAAAACAACGAGGCTGACTTTAACAATCTTCTACTTGGAGACTGATTACAATTTGTTTTCACACTTTTATCCATGCAACAACTCTTCTGCAATCTTGTTACTCTTGCAAACCAATTAAAGTTGAACATAGCTTCAATTTCTCGATAGTTATCTTCTTTGTCAACATGTTTGTTGGATTCTTGCTTTCAAGAATCTTCACAAGTGCTAACACCCCATCTTCTAATAAAGATTTGATAAAGTGATAATGAAGTTCAATATACTTAGTTTTGAAATGAAATGTAGTATTTTTTGCCAAATGTATCGCATTCTCACTATCACTGTACAAAACATCATACTCTTGCTTAAATTTTTGTTCAGTTAATAATCCTTGAAGTCATATCATCTCTTTACTAACTTCTGCCACTACTACATACTCAACCTCTATCATGAATAATGCAACAATCTTCTGTATCTATGACATCCAACTAACAACTGTAGTATCCACAGTGAACACATAACCAATGATGCTTCTTTGGTGATGGCTTCCTCTGCAAAGTCTACATCTACATACCCTTTCTACTTTTAACTCTCCTTTAACAAAGTACAAATACTTCTTTGTGGTTCCTTGTAGATACCTCAAGATCCACTTCACTACTTCCTAGTGAGTCTTTCCTAGATTTGACATAAATATGCTAACAGCTCCCATTGCATGGCCAATGTCTTGCCTTGTACAGACCATTGCATACATCAAACTTCCAATGGCTGAAGCATAAGGAACCTTAGTCATGAAGCTTTTATCTTCCTCCATTTGAGGACACTAATCCTTGGATAAGCGAAAGTGACTAGCCAAGGGTGTACTAACTACCTTGGCATCGCCCATGTTAAATCTCTGCAAAACATGTATGATGTTTCCTTCTGAGATAACTTCAAATTCCCTTTTTTTTCTTATCTCTAGTAATTTGCATCCCAAAAATTTTCTTTGTCAATCCGAGGTCTTTTATGTCAAATTATTTTGATAATTATTGCTTCAACCTATTGATCTCCTCCATTTATGGTCCTGCTAATACCATGTCATCGACATAACATAACTGGACTCAAATTTCTTAAAGAAGCAACAATTATCGATGTTACACTTTTGGAAACCTTTCCTGTGCATGAAGCCGCCGAACTTCTTGCACCACTGTCTTGGAGGTTGTTTCAATCCATACAAGCTCTTCTTTAGTTTACACATCATGTTTTCTGATTTGATAAATTTAGTACTCGCAAGTGTACGAATCACTCGTAGAAAAGTGACAAGCAACCTCCGAGGTCGGTTTCTAAATAACCTTCTTCTTAATCTAAATAGAACTCTAATGCAAATAAAACACTAATTAAATAGAGGTTTAGTGAAACTGAAACTCTAAGTAACTAGAGTCCTAAACCTAATAAAACTATAAAAAGAGGTTGTTTTGTAACGAGATCAGTTGTACGAACAATTAAACGAAAACAAAATCAATGGAGGATGTATGGACGTTTAGTTTGGTTGGCCATGCTTGCATCGAAAAGTAATGGTGAAATAATATTAACATTCTAAATAAATAATATTTATTGGCTTTCCTTTTAATTACAAGAATGCCTACGGTCGGGGTAATTCTCTTTATTGATTAACTAATTAACATCCTACGATCGGGTATATCAAATAGCAATCAAATTATGCGCAAGAAAATTTATACCAATCAAACTAATACTATGACTAAGTCACTAATTTGAAGCTTTGATTAAGTGTTTCGGAATAAAGTCAAGGTGACGTTCCTAAAACTAAATTCTCAAATTTTTTACCCTAACTATGAATATCAAATTGGCCCATGAAAATTCATAATTAACTATCTAAACATGCTCTTAATCAAAAGGTAATTCATTTATATTAAATCAATAAAACATTTACCGTAAACAATTCTAGCAAACATGACAACACAAACTAAACATCCATAATGAAATTAGCGGCTCATGTTCATATTAAAATTCATAGACAAATATAATATGATCATACACTTCAACGAAAGAAGAAGAAAATAGAATTCTATAACAACAAGGAAATCCTATATCTAAATACCGCTTATGGATGGGATAACGTTCTTCTCCAAAAGCTTGATCTTCGATCGTCAACGGCTTCCTTGGATCCTTAGAATGGTTTCTCTTGCTTCGTTGAGTGTGGCAATGCTCCTAAAACTGATTAGATATATTGTTTACTCGCAAAATTGTTATATGTAAAAGTTGTATATAAAGAGGATTTTAGAGGGGGTATTTATAGATGTAAGGGTTTACATAAATCCTAACTGCAATAGGAATAGGCGCGCCGCGGCATACATTTTTTTCGCTGCGGCGCAACACAAAAATTGGAAATATTGGTTGAAACCCGAGAGCTCCCCGCCCCGGCATACATTTTCCTCGCCGCGGCGCTCGTTGCCTTTCCTTTCTTCATATTTACCCCCTTACATATGTGTTGACTCATTATGTAAGGCTTACATATTTTGACTTGTTTGATAACTCGTGATTCGAGCGCCGTAAGTGTTCCGTCTTTGCGTATTTGCATTATTCAACTCATTTGATGCTAAAAATACTTGAAATACACTAAAATATATCCGTGATTCTGAATTGATAGATTTATGAAAAGAATCAAATAAACAATCATAACAAATTTATTTTTTAAACAATTAAGCACAATAAATCACGAAATATTAGTGCTTTTCAAGCGCTTATCATTTTCCTTGCTTGTCTCTAAGAAATTTTCTAGTTGGTGCATATATATCTCTTCTTATATGTCTCCATGTAAAAATGTAGCTTTCAGATCTAACTGCTTGAAATGAAGATCTTCACTGATAATATTGCTCAAGGCTGTCTAAATAGTATTGAGCTTCACAACTTGAGGAAAAATATTAGTGTAGTTAATTCCTTTCTTTTGTTGGAATTCTTTGACAACTAGTTGAGCTTTGTATCTCTTAGAGTCATCATGCTCCTCTTTCACCCGGTACACCTATTTGTTGTGAATGGCCTTCTTTCCTATAGGTAACTTTGCTAGTTCACATGTCTGGTTAGAGGTCAAAGGCTTTATCTCATCTTTCATAGTAAGCTCTCACTTGTTGGCATCTCTGGTCTGACATGCTTTATCATAGTATTCAGGCTCTTCTCCATCAGTTAGTATGGGATCCAACTTCTTTTTAAATAAAAATAATAATTAATAAATAAAATTATAAAGATAAAAGAATATATTTTAAGTATTAGATTGTAATTAATTTGTTTGTTGTGGGGTAAATTTATAATTTTATAAAAATTTATTTTAAAAAAGAGGGTAATTTAGTAATTGTTAAGTTTTAAAAAAAATTTATTAACTCAACCCCAAACCGTGGGCTAGTTTTGGGAGAGTTATTTAAAAAAAATGTTAATTCGGGCTGGTTATTAGTTAGATTAAAAGAAAGAAATAAGAGAAAGAGAGATAGAGAAAGAAAAAAAAAATAGAGCAGAGAAGACGCGAGAAGGAGAGGAGAGAAAAGAGAAAGAAAGAAAGAAAGAAAGAAAGAAAGGAAAGGGAAGAAGAAAAGAGATGGTAGGGTATTTCTGCAAGCTTTTTCAATTTTGTGTAAATTTAGGTAAATTTCAGAAAACCTAACCCTAAATCTTTTTGTCTGGCCATGGATGAAATTAAAACTGAAATTTGATGTTTATTTGAGTAGATTTTCATATAATGTCATAGATTTTACTCATTTTTATATTATAGAACTCATGCATGTATATTTTATAATGTATTTTTAAAATTATGGAATGAATGTGATTTAAAATTTTAAGAGTTTTTTGAATTTTTACTTGCATGTTATTTAAACAGTTTATATAGATGAATTTTTGAATTTATTTTCAGATTAAAAGTGATTATTATAGAAAAGTGACAATTTAAGCATTTTTAGGCCTTAATTAAGTTAATTTTTGGATTTTGGTTTTGATATATATCAAAGACATTATTTATTAACTATTTTAAACTGTTTTGGAACACTTTTTGAAAATTCAAAATTTATGATTTTAATTGTATGTATATATATATACATACATACATACATATGTGTATGTATGTATGTATATATATACATACATACATATATGTATGTAAATACATACATATATACATACATACATACATGTATGTAAATACATACATACATGTATGTATTTACATAAATATATGTATGTATATATATACATACATACATACATACATATATAATTAAAATTTTAGTGATTACTTAGTTTACTGAAGAAACTCAATTACCAACAAAATTTGTATCAATTATAATTTGAAATTTTTTATTTCAAATTATAATTGATACAAATTTTGTTGGTAATTGAGTTTCTTCAGTAAACTAAGTAATAAGTAAAGTTTTAATTTTATTTAAATATAACTTTAATTTCAATTATTGACTATGAAGAAAGAAAATGAACAAAAAGATGAGTGTTTAGGTTGAAAAGGAGTTATATATATATATATATTCAATGACAATAATGACCCTATGTTTGGTCTATCAAGTGTAATTTGGGTAATTATCTAAATTTGTGAATTTTGTGGGTCATGGGAACAATTTGGTGAAATATGAAAATATTTATGTTATGGTATTTTGATTAATAGGAATTGAAACGTTTGTGACTCTTGAGAATGAAGATTTTGTGACAGGAGTCGGAGTTCAAATGAGCGGTTCTTCAAACAGAGTTACTTTATATTTGTTATTTAAATTATATTTAAACATACTATATATTATAGTCACGATTTTTGATTTTTATAAATAAATATGATAATGAAAAAGTCCGTAAAGGTTTTTAAAATGTTAATAAGTTTAATGTTTACTTTGTAATATAAGTTTTAAATGTGTTATTGTTTTAATTATATGTATAATACTAAAATGTGAATAAATGTATTTGAAATTTGGTTTAAAGTGTTGCAAAATTGTGATATTGTATGATATGATCTATAAATGTTGGCGTGAGTATTTTTTTGTGTATGTACATGGGATTAATGTGGAAAGGCCGAAGTTGTACCTCGAGGTTTGCGCATAGTCCTGGGATATAGGACAACTCGTTTTGGGTCACAAAACGAGGGATCAAGGATGCGTGCATGTATGTTTTACATGTTGATTCTTTACTGGTATTTTTAACCGTGATAAATTTAGAATTATATATATATAAAGGTTGATTTATTCTCATCTTATGAGTTGTTTAATTTACTTCTGAAGTGGAGATATATGGACTTTAATTTCTTTTGAATTGTTTGTTTTAAGTTAAAATTTTAAAACAAAGTGTTCATTTTTATTTCAAATTATTTTAAGCAGTCAAATGAATATATATATATATATATTTGTTTCATAACCAATTTTTGTATTTGATTATGCTTATAATATTGATTGCTTAAATTATATGACGGAGTAATTCTACTGGGCGAAAGCTCATTCTTTATTTTCTACTTTTTCAGACGACGAACAATAGATAGCTTGGAGCTTGACATGATCATTGGGTCATAAGCGTGAGTGTCCTATGTTATTTAGTAGTAGTAGAAATTAGAGATTAAGAAGAATTATGGATGACTATAAAATATTATATTGGTTCTTTTGAATTTGTGTTGGGGTAGTATGGCATGCTTGAATTTATTTGAGAATCATATATAGAATCTCATACCAGGCCTTACTCTGATATTGCATCTATTTTATATTGTTTCCTTAAATACGAATTTCTTTATAATCTTTCTTCTTTGAGACCTTGAGTATAGTTAAATTACAGGAATTTATTTGTCCTTACTTTATTGACATTTCACAAGTTTGTCTTGATATTGCCATTATATTATGTGGAAAATTTTGTTCTCTTTCAATTTTCATTTAATTCTTTGTAATCACGTCCCTGAATTTTGAGGTGGGACAATTAGCAACAAATAGTTCATGTATCTCCTATTAGGTACATAGGGCCTATAAGACTTCCTAAGTACATGGGCTGAAGTAGGAGGTTGAGTTTTTTCCAGACTGTTGTGCACTACTCTATCCAATTGGTTTCTCTAATTGAGGCTTTCACTATTTGTTTTGTCATAGGATTATCTGAGACATCGTCCACATCTACATACACTGGCCAACTCTGTTCTAAGTTGCTGGCACTTGCAATATGTTTATCCTTATACATTACTCTTTCATTGAAGATCACATCTCTACTACATATCATCTTTTTGTTTTCGCCATCCCATATATGGTAGCCAAACTCATCCTCACCGTAGCCGATGAATGTGCATTTCTTTGACTTGGAATCAAGTTTATTCATGCCTTGATTACTAATATGCACATAAGTTATGCAACAAAAAACTTTTAGATATGAGAATTTTACCTTTTTTCTGCTCCATACCTTCTCTGGTATTTTATTCTCCAATAGAATTGATGGGCCTCAGTTCATCAAGTAAGCAACTGTGTTAACTGCTTCCACCGAAAACTGCTTTGATAAGCCTGATGGCATACGCATGCTTCTGGCTCTCTTAGTCAACGTACAATTCATAACTCTTCATTCTGATCTAGTGCTCATAACAAAATGTCTTGAATCTAGTGTATTCATATTCACCACCATTGTCAGTTCTGAGCTTTTTTTTATCTTCAAACATGTCTCATTCTTAACTATAGCTTTCCACATTCTGAAAGCCTTAAACACTTCAAATTTATGTTTCAATAAATAAACTCATACCTTCCTAGAGTGATCGTTAATAAAAGTCACAAAGTAGTGTTTACTTCCAATGGATGAGACAGTCATTGTTCCCCAAACATTCGAGTGAACAAGCTCTAACCTCTCTTTCTTTGGGTTTCTGTAACTTGTCTCAAAGCTAACCCTCTTCTACTTTCCAAGCATACAGTCTTCACACATGTCAATTTTAACTAATTGAAGATCTGGTAATCTCCCATTAGAGTGCATAATTCTGAGCCCTTTTGAACTTATATGACTGAGTCTCTGGTGTCACAAGTTGGGATTTCCATTGCCTACTATATTTGCAATTGAATAGCACGCTCTTGCTGTCATATAAAGAGTACCACTCTTCTTGTCTCATGTAACTATCATTGCACCCTTTGAGATCTTCGAAATATTGTCTTGAAAGATCATGATGTAGCCTTTAGCAACCAATTGTCCTACTGAGATCAAGTTCTTTCTCAAGTTAAAAATATGTCTAATACCTTCAACTCCAATATAGACCCATTCAACTTAATCTTCACTACACCTTTACCAATAATATCATAATGTTGGTCATCACCAAGGTATACCTTACCAAGGTTTTCGGACACATAGTTCTTAATGAGTTCCTTTTGCGAAATAACATAGAACGATACTCCTAACACCCAAGACTCCAATTTGCTCTCCAAATATCATATCAATGTATCACCTCCACAATTGAATAACACGCTCCTACTGTCATATAAAGAGTACCACTCTTCTTGCCTTATGCAACTATCATTGCATCCTTTGAGATCTTCCAATTATCGTCGTGAAAGATTGTGGTGTAGCCTTTCGCAACCAACTGTCCTACTGAGATCAAGTTCTTTCTTAGGTTAAAAATATGTCTAACACCTTCAACTCCCATATAGACCCATTCAACTTAATCTTCATTACACCTTTACAACAATATCATAATGTTGGTCATCACCAAGGTATACCTTAACAAGGTTTTTAGGCACATAATTCTTAAAGAGTTCCTTTTGCAAAGTAGCATAGAATGATACTCCAGAGTCTAACACCCAAGACTCCTGTTTGCTCTCCAAAGATCATATCAATGTATCACTTCCACTTGAGGTGGAAGTAACATTCGCTTTCTACCTTTGCCACATGACTCTTCAATGCACTATTGCACTGATTTTTGTAGTGTCTAGTCTTCCAGCAATTCCAACACTCAACAATCCTAGAGTTATGAGAATTGTTGGAATTTTTGGATTTAGACTTTCTATCGTTTGATCTACCACGATAGCCACGATAACTAGATCTATTGTGTTCATTTTCTATAGTTCTTCCTCGAGACTGTGTGCAAAATTGAAGAAGATGATGCTTCACCCGACTCTTTCGGTCGAATTTCTTCACTAAGGACTAGATCTTGAATATCTTCAAATTTTAATTTATTACTTCCTTCCAAGCTACTCACTGCTGTGATATAGTATTCCAACTATTTGGAATATATAATGAAAGAATTAAGGCTCGAACTTCCTCATACAAATCAATTTACTGAACTCAATTGGTTTGATTGTATTGAGTTCATTTAGATGTTGAGTCATCGACACACCTTCCATCATCCGCAAATTGAATAATTGTCTAATAAGATGTACTTTATTTGAGGCTGATGGCTTCTCATACATACTAGATAGAGATGCCATAAGACCTGCAGTGGTCTTTTCCCTTGCTATGTTAAAAGCAATATTACGTGATAACGTCGATCGAATGACTCTTAGGGCTTTTCTGTCGAGAAGAGCCCACTCTTCATCTTTTATTTGTTCTAGCTTTTTTCGAGAGAGGTTGATACATATTTTTTTGATATAAATAGTCATCTATTTGCATTTTCCAAAATCCAAAATCTGCACTGTCGAATTTTTCAAATTTCACATTTTCTTTATCTCCTTCCTTTTTCTTTTCTCTTTTCTTTTTCTCTTCTCACACATTTTTCACTTGGCACTGTAAAGCAGAGAAATGATTTGGGATGAAATGTTTGCTAAAATCTATTCCTATTTATGATAGGATAAAAACGTTTTTAGCCATGAAATCTTTATTCAATATTAACCCCTCGTTTCATTTTCTAATTAATAAGAGGCTTATGCTTTTTCAAAGCATAAAAGAAGGAGGGCAGGAGGCTGACTTTAACAGATCTTCAGCATTAACAGTCTCTCATCTCTCTAGTATTTTAAGTGATTTCTATTGATGAATTAATTGATCTCTAGCCGAGGACCTAAATCTCATTTATAGGGTTGTTAGTTACAAATTCTAATCACAAACACTTAGGTGTACATCAACTCATCTGCCCATTGGTCCACCTGTACAAAGAGGTCTTTAATACCTTCTTGGTGCCACTTACAAAGATCTAATACAAAAGTTTGAGTAAAAATAGAGAATGATAACAATCTTCTTATGATCCAACTGGATGGAAAAAATGTCACTTTCATTAACGTAATAAGCTTTACATTTCACTTCAAAAACATAAACTGTAAATCACAAGTAAAACGTATATATATATAGAAGAATCTGATCAGTTTCTTTAAACAGATCTCCTAATGTTCAGTCAATGTTTAAATCCCACATCTTCCTTTTTTCATAAAGGAAAGAAAAAAGTTACAAATATGTTTCTACTGCTAAGTGTCAGATAATCATTTATGAACATCACTATTGAATATTGAATTCAAGACTGAAGAAGATTAAGGAAGATGTCTTCTCTGCAAGGAATTGTTAGACCCCCCATGGGGTGCTCATATCCGAATTCTTCCTCTGCCTTGCTTAGCAATTCTTGAAATGAAGGCTTCTTGAGTAATGATATTGACACTACATATCTCTTTTTTTGACTCTCACCAACATATACTGCAATATGGCCTTTAGGAACTTCTAGACATGAAATTCCTTTCTTTTTAGCCGAATTTGATCGGCATAAAACTTGCTTGGCATGCATAACTACGGGAAATCGAATAGCCATGTTTAGTTTTCTGAACTAGAGATCTGGAGAGAATGGAGTAGATTGATGTTCAAGTACAGACTGTTGGGACAAGAGGAAGTTTTGAAAGCTTGATCAGTCTGCTGATAGCATTTGTGTATTTATAGAACTAGAAGGAATAGAATGTGATAAAACCTCTAAAGTGAATAAAAGTAGTAGGGTAATAGTGGGGTTTTGTTAGAGACATAAGCATATGAATCATCACATATTCACATGGGTTTGTCTTTGAATTCATCTCAAACAACTCTTGGTTATTGGTTATGAATGAAACAACATATTGGTTAGTGTTGAAAACAACTGAACAACACAAACCTTATCTAGTTGATTATAGTGGTTGAGCATTCTTTCATAGACGACAAGCTTGGGACATGAACTGCTTTCATATATTGATGAGAAGAGAAAAATATATGACCCTGTGCAATAAATTTCAATGTGAAGAAGTTGAAATTAATAACCTCACTGTCTCCGATTGTCTTGAAACACATAGACATTTAAATAATAATGGGTTGTAACTTTTCCTAAAGTCTTAATTATGGCTATGGATAGCTAGATGAGGATTGAAATTGGACATTTGCTTATGTTTTAATGTGAATGCAGAACATTGTGACCACATTATCTTGGGACATGGTTAAACCATACTGATATTATGTGTTCTCCATAAATCCCCTATATAAACTCTTTTTTTCTTTTTCCCTCCTTGGAGAAATATTTCACTAAAACATATTTATAATCCTAAACTGTTAGTGTTGTATTTGACACGTGATGGAACAGATCAATTACAACCGCTAGTTCTTTAAAAACAAGTATTAATGTTAAACACGTGAATAACATCAACGATCTAAAATTAGGAAAAATATATAACATGTTATATTCAATAATTTGTCTATTAGATAGGATTGATTTATGTTTTTATAAACTCATGCTCACATTATTATTTTATCAATGTGAAATTTGTTTACTCTTAATTCTCAACATTTATTACTAAATTCACTCGCAGAATTATTACAAGATCATGAAAACTCATGTGGCCTGCAAATAAATATTATATGATTCAAGTCAAACATGATTTAGAAATGATTTCACCTCCTGAACAATGTTATCTAATTCCATGTATATATATGACATGCTAACAAAGTAACAATATCTGTCCAGTTAAATTAGTTATGGATCTAAACCAGGGCACTAATCTCTCTGCAAGAGACTGTCAGAATTGGTAGCTCCTTTAGTCAAAGAAGGAGGCAGAATATGGAAAGAAATTTTTTCTGGCTGCTATCGTCAAAGTAGATAGCAGCAAATATTGAAGGAAACACAACAGAGAAGAAATTTTGGAGCTATAAGACGTCAGCCTTTATGTCATCAACCCTAAAACAGTGCATTTCTCTTCTCTATAAATAGAAGAGAAATGTATCAGTATTAGCATCCCAATTCGAAGTAGCTTCAGAGAGTTTTCTTTTCTTTAATTTCTTAAGTTCTCAGTTTCTAGTTTCTGAAACTCTCGTAGAAACAGAGAGTGAAAAGAAGAGAAAGGTGAGAGAGAAAAGAGAAAAAAAAAAAGAGAGAAAAGAAAAAAGAAAAAGAAAAAGAAAAAGATATTTTATTTGGGTGTATTGGTTTTGGAGTTTGTGAGTTAAGTGTTGTATTTTAAACACTGTAATATTTTCTCCCATAGTGAAAGTGAGCTGCAGCAGCTCCGTGGAGTAGCCCAGTTAATTTTTGGGGTGAACCTTGATTCTCTTATCCTCTCTACCAGAAAGCTGGAATGGCACAGTGACAGCAATAAGTAATTCCTCAGGGAGCACGACGATGAAATGGGATACTGCTCGTGATTTGATTCTAAGCGACGAAATTCGTCGAAAAGAATCTGGTGAGGCTTCATCTTCTGCCTTACATACAGAATCTCGAGGAAGAATGTTTGAGAGAAGCTCAAGCAGAGGAAAGTCTAAGTCTAGACGAAGTAAGTCAAGATTTAGCAGAGCAAGCTTAAATTGCTGGAATTGTGGACAAAAAGGACATCTCAGAAGAGATTGTCGAGCACCGAAGAAAAATAATGGTGCAAAAAAAACTGCAAATGTTGCTGAGGAAGCAGGTGATGCTCTTATATTGAGTGTCAACAGTCCGATTGAATCCTGGATTTTGGATTCAGGCGCATCATTTCACTCTACCTCCTGTCGCGAAATCATGGAGAATTACACCGGTGGTGATTTCGGAAAAGTTTATCTAGCAGATGACGAGCCCTTGAAGATTGTGGGCAAAGGAGATGTTCAAGTGAAGTTGCCAAATGCGACTGTGTGGAAGCTGAAAAATGTGAGATATATTCCAGGTCTGAAAAGGAATTTAATCTCAATAAGACAGCTTGATGAGGAAGGTTATTCAACAACCTTCACGGATCGCACGTGGAAGATAACAAAAGGAGCTATGGTTTTAGCTCGTGGAAACAAAGTAGGTACTCTCTATGTGACCTCAAATAGTGGGAGCACTATAGCAGTCATGGATACAGATGGAAAATCAAATTTGTGGCACCAAAGGCTTGGTCATATGAGCGAGAAAGGGATGAAGGTACTCCTGTCAAAAGGAAAACTACCAGATATGAAGTCGGTGGACATTGGTTTGTGCGAGGACTGCATTCTCGGCAAACAGAAGAAAGTTAGCTTTTCAAAAGCTGGAAAAACACCGAAGTCAGAAAAGTTAGAGTTGGTTCATACAGACGTGTGGGGACCTGCTCCAGTTAATTCCCTTGGAGGCTCATCGTATTATGTCACTTTCATTGACGACTCAACAAGGAAGGTGTGGGTTTATTTTCTGAAAAATAAATCAGAAGTCTATGATGTTTTCAGAAAATGGAAAGCTATGGTGGAAAATGAGACTGGCTTAAAATTAAAGTGCCTAAGGTCTGATAATGGAGGAGAGTACACAGACAGAAGATTCAGAGATTTTTGTGCAAGCCATGGAATCAGAATGGAGAAGACTGTTCCAAGAACACCACAACAAAATGGTGTGGCAGAACGCATGAACAGAACTCTGAATGAACGTGCCAGAAGCATGAGAATACATGCAGGCTTGCCTAAAATGTTTTGGGCTGAGGCCATCAATACAGCAGCTTACCTGATCAACCGTGGACCCTCTGTTCCTTTGAATGAAAGATTGCCAGAGGAAGTTTGGAGTGGTAAAGAGGTAAACCTTTCACATTTAAAGGTTTTCGGTTGTATTTCATATGTTCATATTGACTCTGCTGAAAGAAGTAAACTTGACCCGAAGTCCAAGAAATGTATCTTTATTGGATATGGTTCTGATGAATTTGGTTATCGCTTTTGGGATTATGAAAGACGACAAGTTGTCAGAAGCCGAGATGTTATATTCAATGAGAAGATTGTATATAAGGACAGGTCAACAGTAAAATCTGGTGGTATAGACAGAGATACTCAAATAAAAGAGTATGTTGATTTAGATGAGATCTCTAAAGATGATGTGCATCGAAGGGTCCACAATAACCCTGAGAATGAAGTTATTCCAAAACCAGGGAACCAAGTTCCGCAAGAAGAACCAGAGAATGAAGTTCCACTGGAAGAACAAGAAGAAGTTCCACAGCAAGAGGAACCATGCACACCTAGAGTCAGACGCACCACCAGACCACACAAACCAACACAACGTTACTCACCCTCCCAAAATTTCCTGTTGTTAACTGACAACGGAGAACCAGAATCTTATGAAGAAGCAACACAGATAGATGATTCTGTCAAGTGGGAGTCTGCCATGAAAGATGAAATGGACTCACTCATGTTAAACCAAACATGGGAACTTGTTAAATTGCCAAAAGGCAAGAAGGCTCTTCATAACAAATGGATTTTCAGAGTGAAAATGGAGCATGATGGGAGTAAGCGGCACAAGGCTAGATTGGTTGTTAAAGGTTTCCAGCAGAAAGCAGGGATCGACTATACTGAGATTTTCTCTCCAGTTGTGAAGTTGACCACAATAAGGCTGGTATTAAAGTTGGTAGCTGCGGAGAATTTACATCTTGAACAGTTAGATGTAAAGACAGCATTCCTTCACGGTGATTTGGAGGAAGAGATATACATGGAGCAACCGCAAGGTTTTGAAATAGCAGGCAAAGAAAACTTGGTATGCAAGTTAAAAAAGAGCTTGTATGGTCTAAAACAAGCTCCAAGACAGTGGTACAAAAAGTTTGATTCTTTTATGAGCAGCAGTGGCTTCATCAGATGCCAGGCAGATCATTGTTGCTATGTGAAGAAGTTCGACAACAGTTATATTATTTTACTCTTGTATGTAGATGACATGTTGATTGCTGGGTCAAACATGCAAGAGATAAATAATGTGAAGCATCAATTGTCAGAACATTTTGCAATGAAAGATCTAGGTGCTGCAAAGCAGATTCTTGGAATGAGGATCAACCGGGACAAGGCATCAGGAACCTTAATGTTGTCACAGGCTGAGTATATCAGCAAAGTACTTGATAGGTTCAACATGAAGGATGCAAAACCAGTGAGCACGCCCTTAGGTGTTCATTTCAAACTATCCAAAGAGCAGTCACCTAAAATTGCAGAAGAACGAGCTCGAATGGAAAATGTTCCATATGCTTCAGCTATTGGAAGTTTGATGTATGCCATGGTTTGTACCAGACCAGACATTGCACATGCAGTGGGAGCTGTAAGTAGGTACATGAACAATCCAGGCAAGACACATTGGGAAGCTGTCAAGTGGATTCTTAGATATCTACGAGGTACCACAAATATGGCACTATGCTTCAGAAGTGGAGATATGGCTCTTGAAGGCTATGTAGATGCTGACTTAGCCGGAAATATTGATAATAGAAAGAGCACTACAGGGTATGTTTATACCCTTGGCGGAACAGCAGTGAGTTGGGTTTCTCAGCTGCAGCAGATTGTTGCTCTCTCCACCACTGAAGCTGAATATGTTGCAATCATGGAAGCCAGCAAAGAAATGATTTGGTTGCAAGGTTTCTTGGAAGAACTAGGCAAGAAACAGGAACGCAATGTGTTACATTGCGATAGTCAGAGTGCCATCCATCTTGCAAAAAATCCGTCTTTTCATTCCAGAACGAAACACATACAACTACGGTATCATTTCATCAGGTCACTTCTAGAAGAAGATGTTCTCAAGCTTGAGAAGATACAAGGAAATGATAACCCAGCTGATATGTTTACAAAGACGGTGACAATTGATAAACTGAAGTTGTGTTCAACTTCAGTTGGCCTGCGGACGTAATAAACCCAGAAAGAGTTGCTGCAGTAATCATGTGTGGAAACAAGATTGAAATCAGTTTCCAAGTGGGAGATTGTCAGAATTGGTAGCTCCTTTAGTCAAAGAAGGAGGCAGAATATGGAAAGAAATTTTTTCTGGCTGCTATCGTCAAAGTAGATAGCAGCAAATATTGAAGGAAACACAACAGAGAAGAAATTTTGGAGCTATAAGACGTCAGCCTTTATGTCATCAACCCTAAAACAGTGCATTTCTCTTCTCTATAAATAGAAGAGAAATGTATCAGTATTAGCATCCCAATTCGAAGTAGCTTCAGAGAGTTTTCTTTTCTTTAATTTCTTAAGTTCTCAGTTTCTAGTTTCTGAAACTCTCGTAGAAACAGAGAGTGAAAAGAAGAGAAAGGTGAGAGAGAAAAGAGAGAGAAAAAAAAGAGAGAAAAGAAAAAAGAAAAAGAAAAAGAAAAAGATATTTTATTTGGGTGTATTGGTTTTGGAGTTTGTGAGTTGAGTGTTGTATTTTAAACACTGTAATATTTTCTCCCATAGTGAAAGTGAGCTGCAGCAGCTCCGTGGAGTAGCCCAGTTAATTTTTGGGGTGAACCACGTAAAAATTCTCTGTGTGTTATTTCCTAATTCTTACTCTACATTATTTTTGTTTTGCTTCCCCGTAAATCTGGTTGTGGGAAAATACCGATTTTTTTTCCCAACAGAGACTTGATTCATTCTTTAATTTGTTTTTAAATTTGGACGCTGTTGTCTTTTCTTTTTACCTGCTTGTTATGGCAGCTGCAAATAAGACAATTTGGCATGGTGATGACCAGTCATTCGAAGTTTCCAAGATCCTTAATACTTGCACATTTCTTTATTAGAAGATATAAGCAAATGGCATGGGTAACAATCAATTAGTTGCGTGTGAGCAAAGACATATATTTCAAGATTTAGACTAAAATAATAAAAAACAAAGAAAGTACAAGAGAGAATGCTGACAATCTTGTTATAATCCAAGGAAAAGTATGTCATTTGATGTTGTAAATTTACAATTCAATTCAGAACAAAAATTTTGTAAATCACAAAAATAAAATAAAATCTATGAGAAGCTGAGAAGTTTATATCTTCCTTCTATAAAAGGAAGGAAAAATTACAAAATTGATTCTGCAGCTATTTTAATACTTGGAGTGTTATGTATTAATATCACCATCACTTCAAGCTTGAAGCAGATTAAGAAAAATCTCTTCTCTGCAAGGAATTGTAAGACCCCCCATGGGATGGTCATAACCAAATTCTTCCTCTGCCTTACTTAGCAATTCTTGAAATGAAGGCTGCTTTAACAATGAAATTGGAATAACATGTCTCTTCTTTTGACTCTCACCAACATATACAGCGAGATGACCTTTAGGAACATCTAAAGATGTAAAAGCTTTCTTTGAAGCCGAATTTGATCGGCATAAAACTTGTTTAGCATGCATAACTATGGGACATCGAATAGCCATGTTTTAGTTATTGAATATTCAAAGCTTTAGAAAATGTCAAGAAACTAGGAAGTTGTAAGAGCTAAAGAGTTTAAGGGTTTGATGTGCTTGTAGGATATAGCATATGTGTTTATATAATATGAAGAGTGTGTGACAAAACTCAAGAGTGATGTAGAAATAGTTGTATGGAAGTTAATTAGTAGGGCGTATTGTGGGGTTTGTATGGACATAAGCATCTCTTGTATCACAGTTTCACATGGGTTTGTCTTGAAATTGATCTCGGATTACAAGATATAAGCTTAATTGTCTTGTTACTACACCACTTGTTATCAGAAACTTGTGGATTGCACAAGATTTATGTGGTTGAGCTCATGATGAGATTTCTTTTGTACAAGACAAGCAATGGACACAAGTTGCTGTCACGTGAAAAGGAAAAGAATAATTACTCTATTGTGAAAAACTCTAGGCAAATCTTCAATTGTCCTTACATAGGTAGATAGCAAAGATTAAATTATCCATCTTTATGCATGTATTGAGCATTTTTAACTTTGGAATAATAGCATGTAATAACCCGGTCACAGTGACCGGGTTTACCTTTTAATTCATTTTTTTTATAGCCTTTTTCCTCCTTTTTTTTTTTTTTTTTTTTTTTTTATTCCTTTCTTTTGTTGTACCTTTTCTTTCTTTTCTTTTTCTTTTTTTATTTTATTTGAGTTAATCTAAAAAATATTTCCTCTATTTTTTTATATATTGATATATTTTTTTATGTTTAATTAAACATATATATTTTTTCGTTATAATTAAACGTATATATTTTTCTGTATAATTCAATCATTTATACTTAATGAGAAGTAAAAGTTATTCAAAAAAAAGACATATATGTCATATAAAAAAAATCATATGTTGCATAATAGAAGAAAAAAAATGTGACATTATATGTGCCAATTCTGAAAAAAAAAAAAATATATATATATATATATATGTGTGTGTGTCATGAAAAAAAATATATGTGTCATCTGACCGAAAAGAATATATGTATCATTTAAAAAAAAACATATGTACCGTCTACTAAAATTGAACAAAGGTGGGATGGAGGTGAGAGTAGAAGTTATTTTTAAAACAAATTAAATAAAAAGAACATAAAAAAATCGGAGAGTTTAACTTTACAATATTATGTTTTTGAAGTAAATTCATGTTAAAAAAAAGGTATATAATATCATGATAAAGTAGTAACAACTGGCCAAATAAAATACCAACTTGAATAAAAATAATGTGCTTTAACATGAAGATGTTAACAAATAATGCAATAATTATATCTAAAATGCTTGTTTAAGAAATTCAAAATATATATGCTTTATTGATTCAGACAATATTTGTGTAATAACATATTGTTTGCCATTGTTAAAATATAATGATTAAGCTAACGTAAATGTGTTGCTTGATATTTTTCAATTATTTATCCGTAAAAATTAAATTAGGTTAACCAAATAATTTGAAATGATGAGGCGAATAGTCCAACATTTTCATTATAAGCCTTACGCATTGTCTTATCAAATACTCAGTTTCCTTATTTTCATTAAACTATCTCTTTTAGTATTTTATTGGCTCAAGTTGATAAAATTATTCACATAATTTTATTTTTTATTTTTTTAAAAAAAATATTTTTTTACATTAAAAAAAATATTTGCACCACATTTTTAAACATACTAAAACATGTGATTTTTAGGTTATACAAAAAAAAAATAACATATGTACATCACGTATAGAAGATTAAATGAAATTTTATTTGTAAAATAAAATTATATCATATAATTAAAACTGTTTTATTTTTGTATATTTAATTTTTTTTAAGTTGATAGTTAAAAAATAGTTGGTTACTTAGTCTATAGTCAACAACAAATTAAAATAGCTAAAATGAGTAAAAGAAGTAATATTTAAATAAAATTACTCCAATTTAAAAATACAATACATATACAAATTTGTCTTCAACCTTTTTGGACTCTCTTTGTTTTAACTAAGTCTTTAACATCTAAATAGACTATTCGTATGCAAGCCTAGAGTCCAAGAGTAAAAAAGTGAGAGACTTGAAGTGTGTGTTACAGTATATATGTATATACATATATGTATATATGTATATATATATATTGCAAAATTATTGCGATCTTCTATAAAAAAAAATGTATTAACAATTTGTTCAATTTATGAAATTTTGACTATTATTTGGTAGAAAAAAATATAACGAAAAAACAACAAAAATAAAACATTTATAAATTATATTAAAAAAAACCCTTATATACTACTTTATATTTTTAATATTTTAAGAAAAGTTCAACTCAGGCACTTTCAATAGGTCATCAATGCTTTTTTTTTTTTTTTTTTTTTTTTCAAACATGCTTAACTACATAATTTTGAAAGAAATGTCTGCACATCCTTTTTAAGAATCAATTAGTAATTAAAAAGTAATCATTAAATCATTTAATTTCATTCCTCCCTAGTTTCGTTGGTTATGATAGACCCAACAAGTTGGATACTATTCAAGTCTTCGACTTGTCTACTATTAATTAACTTTGTTCAATTAGATCATATTTAATATTATTGATATGCTATTTATGTTATAAATTTTAGAAGTGTTAGTTTTGGTAATTTTTGAAAAAAATTTATTACATGTTATATTCATATCAAAAGATTAGCGTAGAGATGATATTATTGATGATCTATCGGAATATATTTCTTATTTTTTAATCCATGTCAAATAATTAGAAGGACAAAGGGAAGAAAAGTAAAATAAAGAATGCAGATAATGTTGTTATGATCCGTGGAAAAGAAAATATTTATCACTTGATGTAGTAAGTGTCACAATTCACTTCAGAACAAAAACTGTCTAAATCACGAATAAAAATTGTAGGAGAAACTGAAAAGTTTGTTAACACAACTCTCCTAAATGTTCAGTCAATGTTAAACCCCACATCTTCCTTTTTACAAAAGGAAGGAAAAATTACAAAACTTATTGTGAAGCTAATTTAATTTTTATTTCTAGTGTGTCATGTGTTAATATCATTATCAATTCAAGCTTGAAGCAAATTTAGGAAGATGTCTTCACTGCAAGGAATTGTAATACCCCCATGGGATGGTCATAACCAAACTCTTCTTCTGCCTTATTTAGCAATTCTTGAAATGAAGATTGCTTTAACAATGTAATTGGAACAACATATCTCTTCTTTTGACTCTCACCAACATATATAGCAAGATGACCTTTAAGAACATCTAAAGATGTAACAGTTTTCTTTGAAGGCGAATTTGATCCGCGTAAAACTTGTTTAGCATGCATAACTACGGGGAATCGAATAGCCATGTTTGAGTTATTTAACATCAAAAGCTTTAGAACATGTGAAGAAGCTAGGAAGTTGTAATAGCTAGAGAGTTAAGGGTTTGATGTGCTAGCTTGTAGGATATAGCATATGTGCTTATGTAATAGGAAGGGTGTATGACAAAACTCGAGATTGATGTAGAGATAGTTGTATGGAAGTTAATTAGTAGGGTATTGTGGGGTTTAATTGTAGACATAATTGCATCTGGTGTATCACAATTTCACATGGGTTTGTCTTGAAATTTATCTCAAATAACATGGTACTTGTCTGGTTACTACACTTGCTATCAACAACTTGTGGATTACATATAAGCCTAGCTCTTGGAGATTCCTGTGGTATTGCTAATGAGATTTCTTTTGTAGAAGGCAAGTTAAAAACATAATTTGTTGTCACGTGAAAATGATAAGAATATTGAATCTATGTACAAGATTTTTTGGCAATGAAAAACTCAAGGCAATCTTCAATTGTCCTCAGGTAGGTAGATAATAACAGAATAGTGGGCAGTAATTTGTCCATTCATTTTTATATTATGGAAATGGGGAACTAGTTTACTAGTACGTAAAAGTCCACAGGTGTTTCTATTTTGATTTAAGGATTTGCTTGGGTAACTTAAAATACCTTAGCTTGACTACCATATACTAGTTGAAGTCGGGCAATTGTTCTATAAAAATGGGTCTTGTCTACATTTTTGTTACATATTAGTGGCATATAAATTAGCACCAATTTAAAATCACAAATTACAAATGTAATGATTTGCTTTCATGTTATAAATTGGCACTTACAGAAATGAAGTTTGGGTCTAATTTATTTGCACAAATAATTAATTATAGATAAGAATAAAATAATAAGCAATGAGAAAAAATAAATAACACACAATAATTTAAGTAGTTCAACTTTTCAAAGTAAAAAATATGCTCCACTGACGACGGTACATCAAAGAAAATTCACTATCAAAAATCTAAATAAAAAGTACAAATACCAATGTTCAAAAGTCCCTCACAAAATACCAAACTCCAACTACACCCAAAATAACTCTCTCTATCTATCAGTAATATAGCAAGATAAATTAACAAACATACAATATTCAAATATTACTACATGATAGAGCAAATGGATGGCTTTGCCGAATACTTAAGCAAACAAAAGGGAGACTATTAGCTTAAGAGAAAAGCTTGATTACACGTTGATATATATAAGATGATGTGATGACTCCATTTTTCTGCTTAACAAAAGAAAGGTAGGTGGCTTTCACCTTTTTTCTTCACGGTTCGGCAAGTATAGAACAAACAAATATATATATATAACATCCTAGGGCTTGTGCAAAGCAATATTAATTTAAGGATAAAAAATTACAAATATGACCCTTTTAAAAAAACCATGTTTTGAAACCACAATTAACAAATCTCCACCTTGGCTCAAAACCAAACCAAGTTCTCCAAATGCAGAATTCCTCGAAAAATCAAATGGTCGTCGTCCAAAGTCCTAAAGGGCAATCACTTACTACAAACATCAACCAAGTCTAAGCAATGCTTGAACTTGTTAACTAGAACTAGTTTGGTCAACATATCAGTTGGATTTTCAGTAGTAGCTATCTTATTGACAACAATAACACCTTAAGATACAATGTCATGAATGAAATGATATCTGACATCAATGTATTTGGTCCTCTCATAATACATGGTATTCTTGGTCAAGTATATTGCACTCTAACTATTACAAAAAACAACAGAAGTATCCCACTATAAATTCAAATCACAAACTAAACCTCTAAGCTAAATGGCTTCTTTCATCGCTTTTGCTGCTGCAATGTACTCTACATCTGTATTGGACAAAGTAACTATAGACTGTAAAGTAGCCTTCCAACTAATGGCACAATGAGAGAGAGTGAAAACACAACCTATCAGAAATCTTCTCTTATCCAAATCTCCAGCATGATTGGAGTTCACATAACCAATAACACTGTAACCAGTATTAGAACTCTCATCATATACCAAACCAAAACTATAAGTGCCTTTCAAATACCGAAGTATCCATTTCACTGCTTGCCAATGACCCTTTTCAATGTTATCCATATATATACTAACAACACTAACTGCATGTGAAATATCTAGATGAGTACAAATCATAGCGTACATCAAACTACCAACGACAATAGTATATGGAACATGAGACATGTACTTATCTTCTTCTTTTGACTGTGGCGACAAATACAAAGAAAGCCTGAAATGCACAGCTAGTGGCGTACTCACAAGTTTAGACTTTTTCATACCAAAGCGTTCAAGAACTTTTTCAATGTAACTTTTCTGAGACAAACAAAGCTTGCACGCTTGTCTATTCCTGTAAATTTCAATGCCAAAATTTTCTTTGCTGCACCCAAATCTTTCATCTCAAACTCACCACTAAGTTAATACTTTAATTTCTGAATCTCAAATTTATTCTTAGAAGCAATAAGCATGTCATCAATATATAGCAATAAATAGACAATTGAACCATCAAAGAACCTTTTATGATAAACACAACTATCATAATCACTCCTATAGTAGAATCAAATCACTTATATCATTGCCTAGAAGATTGTTTTAAACCATATAATGACGTTTTCAATAAATAAAAAAAAAACATGATCTTCCTTACCTAGAATAACAAACCCTTCTGGCTGATGCATGTAAATTTGTTCCTCAAGCTCACCATGTAAAAAAGCTGTCTTGACGTCAATTGTTCTAATTCCAAGTCAAACAACGCAACCATAGCAACCAACACACATATAGAGCTATGTTTCACTACGGGTGAAAATACTTCATTGAAGTCGACACCCTTTTTTTTTAGAGTAGCTCTTTGCAACAACACGTGCCTTGAACCTAGTTGTTTCAACCTTGGGTATACCTTCCTTTTTCTTGAAGACTCATTTGTTTCCCATAATCTTTTGGCCCTTATGTGCTTTTACCAATTCCCATGTATGATTTTTATGAAGTGACTCAATCTATTCATTCATAGCACCTAACCACTGAGTAGACTCATCACAAATGAAAGCCTCACGATAATTACAAGGTTCATTCACCCCAATAGTCTATGCAACAAACAATGCATAAGAAACTAAGTCTGCATTTGCATACCTTTGAGGGCGTCGAATCTCTCTCATTCCTTTACCCTTAACGATACTGTATGGTTGCTCTTGTTGCTGTTTGCTACATCAGGACCAAAATCATCTACCTCATCCATAGATGGCTAATCTGAAGTTCTCTCTTGCACTTGACTAGGAGCTCCATCTGCTCAATAACACCGGGATCTTTACCTGCAATAACAAACTCATTTTTCTTTTCCAACATGGAAAACTCATCAAATTTAACATCTCTACTAATTAAAAATTTAAGTGAATTGGGTTCAATGCACCACAATCTATAACCTTTCATCCCAAAAGGATACCTAAAAATATACATTTTAATGCCCTAGGCTCAAGCTTACCATCATTAACATGAGCATAAGAAGGACAACCAAAAACTTTTAAATCAGAATAATTAGCAAGGGTACCAAAAAATACCTCAAACGGAGTCTTCAACTCAATTGTAGTTGATGGAGACCGTTTCACCAAATAGCAGGCATGGTTACAAGCTTCAACCTAAAAAGATCTATTCAAACCAACTTGAAAGAGCATACAACGAGCTCTTTCCAAAAGAGTCCTATTCATACGTTCTGCAACTTTGTGGTGTATTACATACAATACAGTGTCGTACTATATCATTCTTTTCATAGAACTCATTAAATTAACTCTCAAAAAATTTCAAGCCATTGTTCGTTCTCAAATGCTTGATCTTCTTGCCAATTTGATTTTCATTACAAGCCTTAAACTTTACAAATCTCGAAAATACATCATTCTTATTTTTCAAAAAATACACCCAAACATGACAAGAAACTCATCAATAAAAGTCAATATATATCGAGCACCACCCTTGGATGCAACACGAGAAGGATCCCAAAGATTTGAATGAATATAATCAACAATACCTTTCATTTTATAGATGGTTGTACTAAACTTAACTCTGCAATGCTTTCCATACACACAATGCTCACAGAAATCAAGCTTCCTAGTTTTCTGACCACTAAGTAAGCCCCACTTGATCAAAATAGACATTTATGCCTCACTCATATGCCCTAACCGCATATCCCACAAGCGAGTCATATCTAAATCTTGATCTGATGAGGATGAAATTGAAATACTGCCAATGACAATGCTACCTTGAAGCATGTACAGACCACGAGACAATTGTCCTTTAATAACAACTAGAGCACCCTTAATAACTTTTAAAACTTCACCTTCAGTTATGTACTTATAGCCTTGTGAGTCAAGAGTACCCAAAGAAATAAAGTTATTTTTCAAATCTGGAACATAGAAAAACATCTTTCAAAGTCCTGACAATACCATTATGCATCTTAGTACGGATAGTACCAATACCAACAACCTTACAAGACACATTATTTTCCATCAAGACAATACCCTCATCAATGAAGGCTGCTTTAACAATGAAATTGGAACAACATGTCTCTTCTTTTGACTCTCACCAACATATACAGCGAGATGACCTTTAGGAACATCTAAAGATGTAAAAGCTTTCTTTGAAGCCGAATTTGATCGGCATAAAACTTGTTTAGCATGCATAACTATGGGACATCGAATAGCCATGTTTTAGTTATTGAATATCCAAAGCTTTAGAAAATGTCAAGAAATTAGGAAGTTGTAAGAGCTAGAGAGTTTAAGGGTTTGATGTGTTTGTAGGATATAGCATATGTGTTTACATAATATGAAGAGTGTGTGACAAAACTCAAGAGTGATGTAGAAATAGTTGTATGGAAGTTAATTAGTAGGGGGTATTGTGGGGTTTGTATGGACATAAGCATCTGTTGTATCACAGTTTCACATAGGTTTGTCTTGAAATTGATCTCAGATTACAAGATATAAGCTTAATGGTCTTGTTACTACACCACTTGTTATCAGAAACTTGTGGATTGCACAAGATTTATGTGGTTGAGCTCATGATGAGATTTCTTTTGTACAAGACAAGCAAGGGACACAAGTTGCTGTCACGTGAAAAGGAAAAGAATAATTACTCTATTGTGAAAAACTCTAGGCAAATCTTCAATTGTCCTTAGATAGGTAGATAGCAAAGATTAAATTATCCATCTTTATGCATATATTGAGCATAAGAAGGACAACCAAAAACTTTTAAATCAGAATAATTAGAAGGGGTACCAGAAAATACCTCAAACGGAGTCTTCAACTCAATTGTAGTTGATGGAGACCGATTCACCAAATAGCAGGCATGGTTACAAGCTTCAAACCAAAAAGATCTATTCAAACCAGCTTGAAAAAGCATACAACGAGCTCTTTCCAAAAGAGTCATATTCATAAGTTATGCAACTCTATTATATAGTGGTGTATTACATACAATACAGTGTCTTACTATGCCATTCCTTTCATAGAACTCATTAAATTGACTCTCAAAAAATTTCAAGCCATTGTTGGTTCTCAAATGCTTGATCTTCTTGCCAATTTGATTTTCAATACAAGCCTTAAACTTGACAAATCTCGCAAACACATCATTCTTATTTTTCAAAAAATACACCCAAATATGACGAGAAAAGTCATCAATAAAAGTCAATATATATCGGGCACCACCATTGGACGCAACACGAGAAGGATTCCAAAGATCTGAATGAATATAATCAATAGTACCTTTCGTTTTATGGATGGCTATACTAAACTTAACTCTGCGATGCTTTCCATATACACAATGCTCACAGAAATCAAGCTTCTTAGTTTTCTGACCACTAAGTAAGCCTCACTTGCTCAAAATAGACATCCATGCCTCACTCATATGCTCTAACCGCATATGCCACAAGCGAGTCGTATCTAAATCTTGATCTAACAAGGATGAAATTGAAATACTGTCAATGACAGTGCTACCCTGAAGCACGTACAGACCACGAGACAATTGCCCTTTAATAACAACTAAAGCACCCTTAATAACTTTTAAAACTCCATCTTCAGCTATGTACTTATAGCCTTGTGAGTCAAGAGTATTCAAAGATATAAAGTTATTTTTCAAATCTGGAACATAGAGAAACATCTTTCAAAGTCCTGACAATACCATCATGCATTTTAGTACGGATAGTACCAATACCAAAAACCTTACAGGACACGTTATTTTCCATCAAGACAATACCCTCATCAATGGACTGATAAGAAATAAACCAATCCTTATTGGGGCACATATGGTAAGTGCAACCTGAATCAAGAATTCAAATATCTCTAAGAGAACTAATAGATATTGATAGAACATTATCACCTTCAGAACCAGAACTATCTGCAACACCAGCAACATCAGTACCAGAAGATGTTATGGTAGATTTTCCTTTACCTTTGAGTTTCGGACAATTAACTTTCTAGTGTCCTTCCTGATGGCAATAATTATATTATCTTTTCTCTTTCTAGATTTTGATCTAGACTTGCCTCTATTGTTGTTTGAGCATTTTTCTTGCATTCTACCTCTGACAAACAAACCATTGCTACTATCATTATTACCAGTAGACGCATTTTGCTTCAACTCTCTGGAATTCAAAGCCTCTTTGACATCCTCTAAAGAAATAGTGTCTCTCCTATATAACATAGTTTCAACAAAATGTTCAAACGAGTGAGGTAAAGAACATAACAAAACTAAGGCCTGATCCTCGTCATCAATCTTAACACCAACATTTTTCAGATCACGAATAATTTTAGTAAATTCATCAAGGTGATCGTACAAAGGTGTACCTTCTGATATTCTGAAAGTATACAAAGGCTGCTTCAAATATAATCGACTTTTATCAAAGTCTTCGTCATATACACACTCATCGATTTAACCAATAACCCAGCAAGAGATCTCTCATCACCAACCACGCGTAGTACCTTATCAGATAAGGACAACTAAATTGAATTGAGAGCATTCTCCATCAATACATCTTTTTCTTCATTAGTCAATTTTTTAGATAATTTATCATTACTTTCAAGTATCTTAACGAGCCCCTCTTAAACCAATATGGCTCACATCTTCATTCGTCAAAGACTAAAATCATTCTTACCATTGAATTTCTCAATTTTGTATGTTATCGCCATAACAGAAAATCCAAAATAAAATTAACAGAAGCACAACCCAAAAATATGAAACCAACCAAATAATCAAAAATTTAAAATTAATCCAAAAGAGCAACCTTGATTAGTTCCAATAAATAACAGAATAACTCAAAGCTCTGATACCAATTTGTTATAAATTGGCGCTAGCAGAAGCAAAGTTCGGGTCCAATTTAGTTGCACAAATAATTAATTATGAGTAACAGCAAAATAATAAACAATGAGAAAAAATAAATGGCCTACAATGATTTAAATGGTTCAACTTTTCAATGTGAAAAGTTTACTCTACTGACAACGGCACACCGAAGAAAATTTGCTATCAAAAATTCAAATAGATAGTTCAAATACCAATGTTCAAAAGTCCCTCACAAAATACCAAACTCCAACTACACCCAAAATAACTCTCTCTATCTATCAGTAATATAGCAAGATAAACTAACAAACGTGTAATATTCAAATATTACCACATGATAGAGCAAATGGGTGGGTTTGTCGAATACTTCTAACAGCAAACAAAATGGAGATTATTGGCTTAAGAGAAAAGCTTGATTACACGTTGATGTATATAAGATGATGCGATGATCTCCACTATTCTGCTTGACAAAAGAAAGGCAGGTCGCTTTCACCTTTTTTCTTCACGGTTCGGCTGGTAGAGAAGAAACAAATATATATATGATATCCTAAGGCTTTGTGCAAGGCAATATTAATTTGAGGATAAAAAATTACAAATATGCCCCTTTTAAAAAAGCCACGTTTTGAAGCCACAATTAACAATTCAATTACTTGTTTTATATTTGGGAAGGTTTTTTATAAGATGTTAATAATGTTAATATAGAACAGAAAGCTTGCTATCAAAGAAAATGTTAGATTTATGTAGTTATTGTGGTATTGCTTGAAGCATATTGTTTACTAGCTTAGATATTTCTGAGTTAGTTATTATGTTATTCTCTTTGCAGAATCATAAGTGGCTGAGGTTATGTATGTATAGTAGTGAACATTAAATGAGAATTAGATTACACAGTCATCACTCTCTATTTTTTATGGAATTAGAGTTTAAGGCTTTATGTTAAAGGTCCAGCCACCCCAATCAATGAATTGTAAGTATCTTGCCAGCATGTTATATGAAGTCAACCCTTATGAGGGAGTAATAAATGTATGAAATGATTATTGGTCCTTCTTTAAACAGCTTAAACTTTTAGGAGAGTTGGTAATTTATAAATTCTAACATGGTATCAAAGTTGGAGGTCTTATGTTCAAGGCACAGCAATCTCAATTGTTAAATTGTAAGTGTTTGACTTATATAGTGTATAAAGCCAATACTTGTGGGAAAATAATAAATATATAAAATGATTATTGGTCCTTCTCCCAACAGCTTGAGCTTTTGGGAGTAGGAGAGTTAGTGTCCCACAACTTCTAATATAAATAAATTTTGTACTTTCAAGTTTCTTTAACAATGAAAATGAAAAATTAGACGTTCTTATTATATGTATGATTTATGATATTTTTTTTTTTTTCATGTTTTTACATGAGATACTTTTAGCTTGTGCTTCATGTAACATTATTAGCACTTTTGGTTGTGGTAATGTAGTCATTTGTAGTTCCTATGCTAGCCATTAGGACAAAAATAGTTAGAAATTATTAGTTGGTAATGAAAATTGAAAATTGAAATATGATAAGATGACACATTGTTATAAATCAATCATGTAATTTTTGTACTCTATTTCATTGACAAGAAAAAAATTTGTTGGGCTTGAGGTTCCAACCTAAAAGGTTATAACCTATTAGGAGGAGTAGCTCATTCCAACTATATATCTAATTTTTTATTCATATTTTTTCAATGTGAGACTTATTCAAACACCTAACAATTTCCTATCGAACATGAACACATTTGCCCACCTTAGACTCCAAACATGCCCCAATACCAAGGACCAGCCATTAAGCTGCATCTACCAAACGGATATTCATACTCCATCAAGTTCAAATGCTTTGTAAGAAAGGGCCAAAAAATCCACGTCAAACCTCGAGAGTCCAAATGAGTCTAGAACAGTATCGCAAAATTTTCAAAGTGATCTAATAGAGGCCCATCATTTGTTCAAACTTGAGTCACATACTCTGCCTACACGGATCCACTTTCAAATTGAGAATCCACCTTTGTGCGCTGACGCAATACAAATTAGACTCTGGCTTTGATACCACTTGTTGGACTTAAGGTTCTAACTCAAAAGGTTAAGAGGAGTAACCTGTCACAACTATATAACTAATTTGATATTCATATTTTTTCAATGTGAAATTTTTTTGCACACTTAACAAAAATCTTAGGCAAAGCTCATACGATATTGCCTTTTAAATCTATTAGTTTCACATCACAAAATTTTGATGATTTCTTCAATAAAAGTCGTTAGCAAATCAAATTAATATATAAAATGACCAGTAGGTAAGTATGTGTGAGGAAGCATTAGCCTTAAGAGTTTGAATAAAAGAAGAAACAATATCATACAATACTCTAACTGGATAAACTATTACTTGAATGAATAGAGTAAATTTTACGGATCGCTTTCACAACAAAAGCTACATACAATCCACAAAAAACGAAATAGCTTAGCTTTAATTCCAAATTCTCTATATCGACAACTCTGTTTAATGATCACTCAAATTAGCTCAATACAATGTATTCAAAGGCATGAAGTCAGTTCAAGGAAGATGTCTTCACTACAAGGAATTGTTAAACCTCCCATGGGATGGTCATGGTCATATCCAAATTCATCTTCTACTTTACTTGGCAATTTTTGAAATGAACACTGCCTTAGCAATGATATTGAAATTATATATCACTTCTTTTGACCCTCTTCAATAGATGCAACAGATGATCATATTTATGATCATGTTAGGGTGTATTTGTCACGTAATAGAACAAATTAATTTAAACACTCGTTTTTAAAAATAAAATAAAAAAAAGAATTCATATTAGACATGTTGTGAGACAAATAATAGGGCAATAAGCACCTAGAGACTATGGGGAGATGAAGTTAAATAGTTTAATGTTGACCTTCTAATTACCAATTGGTTTTTAGAAGGATATGGGCAACCATTTCTTCAGAACTTCATAGTTAAGCGTGCTTGGCCCAAAGAAATTCAAGGATGAATGACCCCCTAGGAAGCGTCTCGATCCAACAAGTGGTATCAAAGCATCGTCACATGTTTGGTAAGTGGGCTAGCACCGTGTCAACTAGTAATGTGCGACGGAGGCCAGATGGGCTGAGTCATATGGTGGGCTTGCACCATATCAACCAGTAGTGTGTGATGAAGGCTAAGTTACATGGTGGGCTAGCATCGTATAAACTAGGAAGTGGGCTGGCACTATATCAACTAGCAAAGGGGCTAGCACAGAAATATTGTGGGTCATATAATAGGGCAACAACACTTAGGGACTAAGGGCAACCATTTCTTCAGAACTCTTTGGAAAGGGCCTCGATCTAACACGTATATAAAATCAAGGATTTAGATTTGGGAAAGACATATAACATGTTATATTCAAGAATTTCTCCATTAGATAGGATTGATTCATGCTTTTATAAACTCATGCTCACGTTATTATTTTATCAATATAGAACTTGTTTACTCTTAATTCTCAACATTTATTACCAAATTCACTACCAGAATTATTACAAGATCATGAAACCTCATGTAGCTTGCAAATAAATATTCTATGACACAAGTCGAACATCATTTAGAAATGATTTCACCTCTTTAACAATGTTTTCTGATTCCATGTATATATATGACATGCTAACAAAATAACAATTTCTCTCCAGTTAAATTAGTTATGGATCTTAACCAGGGTACTAATCTCTCTGCAAGAGACTTGATTCATTCTTTAATTTGTTTTTAAATTTGGACGCTATTGTCTTTCCTTTTTACCTGTTTCTTATGGCAGCTGCAAATAAGACAATTGGCATGGTGATGACCATTCATTCGAAGTTTCCAAGATCCTTAATACTTGCACATTTCTTTATTAGAAGATATAAGCAAATGGCATGAGTAACCATCAATTAGTTGCGTGTGAGCAAAGACATATATTTCAAGATTTAGACTAAAATAATAAAAAACAAAGAAAAGTGCAAGAGAGAATGCTGACAATCTTGTTATAATCCAAGGAAAAGTATGTCATTTGATGTTGTAAATTTACAATTCAATTCAGAACATAAACTGTGTAAATCATAAAAATAAAATAAAATCAATGAGAAGCTGAAAAGTTTATTAGCACAGCTCTACTAAATGTTCAGTCAATATTTAACCCCCAAATCTTCCTTCTATAAAAGGAAGGAAAAATTACAAAATTGATTCTGCAGCTATTTTAATAGTGTGTCATGTATTAATATCACCATCACTTCAAGCTTGAAGCAGATTAAGAAATATATCTTCTCTGCAAGGAATTGTAAGACCCCCCATGGGATGGTCATAACCAAATTCTTCCTCCACCTTACTTAGCAATTCTTGAAATGAAGGCTGCTTTAACAATGAAATTGGAACAACATATCTTTTCTTTTGACTCTCACCAACATATACAGCGAGATGACCTTTAGGAACATCTAAAGATGTAAAAGCTTTCCTTGTAGCCAAATTTGATCGGCTTAAAACTTGTTTAGCATGCATAATTACGGAAAATCGAATAGCCATGTTTTAGTTATTGAATATCCAAATCTTTAGAAAATGTCAAGAAACTAGGAAGTTGTAAGAGCTAGAGAGTTTAAGGGTTTGATGTGCTTGTAGGATATAGCATATGTGTTTATATAATATGAAGAGTGTGTGACAAAACTCAAGAGTGATGTAGAAATAGCTGTATGGAAGTTAATTAGTAGGGGGTATTGTGGGGTTTGTATGGACATAAGCATCTGTTGTATCACAGTTTCACATGGGTTTGTCTTGAAATTGATCTCAGATTACAAGATATAAGCTTAATTGTCTTGTTACTACACCACTTGTTAACAGAAACTTGTGGGTTGCACAAGATTTATGTGGTTGAGCTCATGATGAGATTTTTTTTGTACAAGACAAGCAAGGGACACAAGTTGCTGTCACGTGAAAAGGAAAAGAATAATTACTCTATTGTGAAAAACTCTAGGCAAATCTTCAATTGTCCATAGAAAGGTAGATAGCAAAGATTAAATTATCCATCTTTATGCATATATTGAACATTTAATTTTACATTATTAAAGTATATAATACCATGATCTTCTCAATAAAGTATTAACTACTCGTCAAATAAAATACCAACTTGAATGAAAATAATGTGCTCTAACATGAAGATGTTAACAAATAATGCAATAATTATATCTAAAAAGCTTGTTTAAGAAATTCAAAATATATATGCTTTCTTGATTCAGACAATATTTGTGCAATAATATATTGTTTGCCATCGTTCAAATATAATGATTAGGATAACATAAATGTGTTACTTAATATTTTTCAATTTTTTATCCGTAAAAATTAAATTAGGTTAACCAAATAATTTGAAATGATGTGGCGACTAGTCCAACATTTTCTTTATAAGCCTTAAGTACACTATTGTCATATCAAATACTCAGTTTCCTTATTTTCTTTAAACTCTCTTTTAGTTTTTATCGTCTCAAATTCATGTATGATAAAATTATTTATATAGTTTTATTTTTTATCTCTCTAAAAAATATCTTTTTATATGAAAAAAAAAATATATTTACACCGCATTTTTAAACATACTAAAACATATGTTTTTTAGGTTATACGAAAAAAATGATATATATATATATATATATATATATATATATATATATATTGGAGTTAGTAGTTAGTAATTAATTAGATTGTATTAGTTAGTCTTCTTATGTCTATATATACCTTTATAATTCATGTAATTACTACTTGAGATAATAATACATTTTTCCTTTCTTCTTGTATTGTATTTCCAGAATCGTATCAGAGCCTCATAAATTCTGGGAAAATTAATCCAATCCGCTGCAAGTTTTATTTTTCTTTTGCGATTGCCAGAACTGCAAGATTTATTTTTCTTCTTTCTTGAAATCAAGCAACAAATTTCAAGAATACTACAGTTGATTTCGTTCGTTTCTTGCATTTCTCAGAACAAGGTTGGCAATAAAGGGACACTGCGCGAGAGAGATGGAGATTTAAGATTTTTTTTTTTTTTTTTTTTATTCTGATCACATTTGCCACATCGTATCTCGGTGTGCTTCATAGTTTCCGGAGAGGCTGGAAAATTTTTGTTCCATTGTGTTATACCAATCTTTGAGATGTCAGAGACAGGAGTCAACTGGTCTTCATCAAATCCTTGTTTACCAAAGTTTTCAAATCTGTTGCCTCAATGGCGGTTTGGGATATTGACGACATTGGTTCTTGCCGGAATGGTTGCAGTTTGGAGCATCGATGGCTGTACCATCAAGAGCGTCCTTCAAGATTGGAGGTTTCGCCAAGAATACGTTAATTTGAAGATTAGCGCTATTTCCAGAGACAATCTCACCGAGAACCATGTAGGTTTGTCCATTAACTTCTCTAGTATTGTGAAAAATCAGACCCAGAAGTTAACCAATGTTACCCAGTTGAATGCTGAATTAAGTTCTGAAAATCAAATTAATATTTCAGAGATTGAATCAATTACTGTTCAGAATTCAATTGGGTTTTCAGTAGAATTCAATAAGAGTCGAGTACATTCAGAGAATGTTGTAGTTCAAGAAAGTTTGAGTTGGGTTTATTCGAATGATTTAGAGCCCCAATTTACGTCGAAATTTTTAGCCCGCTGGTTAGTTCCTGGTGGGGAAGCATGTAAAGATTCCAAGACTGCTGAAATAGCAATTCTTGGTTTGGATGGTAGAGATATGATTGAGTTACCAGCCGGTGAAATTCAAGAATTTGGTTTTCAAGCATTAGACGATGACAAGAACCCACGTTGTTTAGGTGGGGTTTATTTTGATACTGATCTTTCTGGGGATTTATGGAAATCTAGGCCTGTTGTCAAAGATTTTGATAATGGGTCTTATTCTGTTTCACTTCAAGTGCATCCAGATTTTGATGGGATCTACAATTTCTCTGTCATTCTCCTTTTTTAAGGCATTTTGAGGGTCTAAAGTTCTCACCTTGGAGATTTGCTTATGATAAACAGCTTCGGAAAATTCTAATTAGGTTCTACAAGAGCTCAGCTAAATTGCCAGAGCTACAACTTTGTGCAAAATCTGATTTTGATAAAGACTTTTGGTCTGGAAGGTGGACAAGGTATGGCCAGAATGATCATTGTAAAATCAGCAATGATGGAAGGTACAGGTGTTTAGCCTCTGATTTTCCTTGCAAGAGTCCATGGTGCAATGGTTCATTGGGATCTTTGGAGAGTAATGGTTGGGTTTATTCTGCACATTGTTCATTTAGATTGTTCACAGCTGATTCTGCTTGGAATTGCTTAAAGAATAGATGGATTTTCTTCTGGGGTGATTCGAATCATGTCGACACTATTAGAAACATGCTCAATTTTTGAGTTGGTTCGTCTTCAAGAATTGAAGATCGGAGTTTCATCAATTTTACTTCGTTTTTGATATAATTCTTGTTCTATTGTGAGCATTTGGTTTTGCTTCTCTTCGTATTTGAAGAGTTGGAGCTTTCCATTCAGTTTCTCCTAGTGTTTCTCTTTCAATGAGACTAGGACCTGATGGTTGTTTTCGCTCATCTCCGTGTTTAAGAGATGTAGCCTTATATTTAGTTGTTCCTAGTGTTTCTCTTTCAATGAGACTAGGACCTGATAATTGTTTTTCGCTCATCTCCGTGTTTAAGAGATGGAGCCTTGCATTCAGTTTCTCCTAGTGAGGCTAGAACCTGATGCCCAGTATTGGCGTTTGCTTCTAGCAACCCATTGTTTGTTTTCTATTTGGCTAGTGTATTTGATCACTTAGCTTTCTTGAATTTCAACATTACGTACTCTTTTACGAGCGTATGTTGGTTTTTCAATATGTTGTTTTCGTTTTTTTTTTTTCCTTGTAAATCAAATTAATGGTCGTTCTACCACCATCAATTTGAGGGGGGATATTGGAGTTAGTAATTAGTAATTAGTAATTAGTTAGATTGTATTAGTTAGTCTTCTTATGTCTATATATACCTTTATAATTCATGTAATTGCTACTTGAGATAATAATACATTTTTCCTTTCTTCTTGTATTGTATTTCCAGAAATATATATATATATATACACCATAAGAAAAAAGACTTTTAGGTACGGTTGTTAACCGTACCTATAGGCTTTTAGGTACGGTTATCTTTTAGCGCGTAACCGTACCCGTTGCGCGTGTCGCTATAGGTTGACCTACGGGTACGGTTGTTAACCGTACCCGTAGAGTTATAGGTACAGTTAACAACCGTACCCGTATATAATCTGTAACCGTACCTAAAACTTTATAGGTACGGTTGTTAACCGTACCCGTAGAATTATAGGTACGGTTAACAACCGTACCCGTATTCCATTTGTAACCGTACCTAAAACTTTATAGGTACGGTTGTTAACCGTACCCGTAGAGTTATAGGTACGGTTAACAACCGTACCCGTATTTATTTGTAACCGTACCTATAACTCTACAGGTACGGTTGTTAACCGTACCCGTAGAGTTATAGGTACAGTTGTATTTATTCGTAACCGTACCTAAAACTCTACAGGTACGGTTGTTAACCGTACCCGTAGAGTTATAGGTACAGTTGTATTTATTCGTAACCGTACCTAAAACTCTATAGGTACGGTTGACAACAGTACCTATAGGTTTAATTTTTTTTTTTTAATAATTATTTTCTGTAATTATATTATTACCTGTTTTTATCCCTGCTCAGACTAAATTATCAAACTTTGATCAGACATTTATATACATATCTCAACAAACATTTATATACATATCTCAACAAGCATACAAATATTCTATTACAATTATGCATATTCCATCTTCATTTCAGTAAATTAAAATACATAGCTAATATCACTAACCTAATTAAATTAACTATATATACATACAAGTTAATTCTAACTAATATATATCAAAATGTAAAATATTTAATTGTCTAACTTGTGCTTCCAATGTTATCAATAAGGAATTGACATACTTCTCTTCGACAAACATCAAGTTCTTCTCGTGTGTATGTTTTTTTTTCTGCAAACTAAAAAAAATAATTAGATATATATATAGTTATAAATAATTAGGAAATACATGATAATTAAAAATTTATGAATACAATGATTTAAAAAAATTACTAGCTAAATAATTGTATGTACAATGATAAATATTTTGTTAACTTACTAGTAGTGATCGAGACTTTCTTGGTTGATATATAATATCTCTCATATATCTCATCACAAAAAAATCACATTCAATGCTATTATTTTGAATAGGTGCCTACACACATATATAAAACATAAATTACATAGTTAATTAATTTAAATAGCTTATCTAAATAATTACTTGTAATTAAAGATGTACAGGCATATAATAAACAATAAATTAATATATACTAACCTTAATAGGCCGGAAAGTAGGTGGTAGCTTAAACGAACGTGTTATAGTTTGGTACCATCTAAAAAAAGCACTATAATATCAACATAATAAATAAATGTTATTCATATTTAATCATTCATGTTTACTTAATTAGAAATAATTTAAAATCATGTTAATTAAATATATTAAGTTAATAATACCCAATGATCATATCTTGAAATCTTTGTGGTGGACTGTTTTCAAGTGAATCAAACCACTCAACAACACCACTATATGGATGGATCACCCCAAGCATCCAATGATTTCTACAATTAATTGCAAATAATTGTTATAAGGACTTAACAAAATTAGAACATAAGAAAAGTATATGTATATAAAATACTCACGATAGCCAATAAGGAACAATAAGACTTATCCATTTAAAAACCTAATTAAAGATATATATATATATATATATATATAAACATTATGTCAATGAACATATATAATATTGTGAAATAACAAGTGACACAAATATTAAAAAAAACAATCAAATAATATATATATACAAATACAAACAACATGAATTCAAGTAAAAAAAATTTAATATATATATTATAAGTCGTTAAAAAATCAATTTTTTTTTTAAATTTTAAGTTAATAGAAAAATGACAATAATACTTGTTATAAAATTTTGGCACATTCAATCTAATTCTGTGGTTGGAGAATTTCCAAATTAATATTTATTTGTTAGGGTTGTTTCGTATCAATCCTATATATATATATATATATATATATATATATATATATATATATAAATGCATTTTATGTAATTTTTGACTACTTATACCAAAAATAAAATAAAATTACAGAACAAATTAAATGTGGGGGGAATGAGAAATCTAAGACATTATAATTTTTAGTAGGATTTACAGTATTATTATCTAATTATCAAAAAATATAGCTAGTTTATTTGCATTTTTTATTTTCAAAAGTCGAATAACACTAATATATATCATTTAAACCAGTAACACAAAGCACAAATATGATAAATAATTCCAGATTCTTTAATGTTTGTTGAATAAAAATGGAAAGTTGAGTGTCAAAGACAAAAACCAACATATGTATGCTGGAGAAATGAAAAATAAATAGAAAAACCTGAACCGGAGCTGATCGAGAAGAGTGAAGAGTGAAGCTGGCACGGCGGTGGATCTGCGCGCGGACAGGCGAAGGCAGCAAGCGGCGACCGAAACTGGCGGGGCAGCGGAGGCGGCGATCCTGAGGCAAGGACTGCGCAGGGGGCGGCGATTCTGAGGGATGCGGTGATATATTAGGTTTGTGCGGCGCTGGATATATTGTGGGACAATGGGGTACGTGGGGAAGAAAGTATATATGTGTGTGAAGCCCGTGGAGATTAAATTACTTGACCTACGGGTACGGTTGTTAACCGTACCTAAAAGGATACCGGTACAGTTAACAACCGTACCCATAGGTAATTAAAAAACTTTTAGGTACGGTTAACAAAGAGATACGTTAACCGTACCTAAAAGTTTTTTAATTACCTATGGGTACGGTTGTTAACCGTACCCGTAGAGTTATAGGTACGGTTAACAACCGTACCCGTAGGTCAACTTTTAGGTACGGTTAACAACTGTACCTAAAAGTTTCCGTAATTTTCCAAAAAAGTTCCGCGTTTTGGTTCATTTTTTGGGTACGGTTAACAACCGTACCCATAAGTAATTCTTGTAAAATCCGCGGCCAACCGTACCTATAGCTATTTAGGTATTGTTTTCATGAAATTTTTAATTTAGCAACCGTACCTATAGGTATATATTGTTGTAGTGATATATATATATATATATATATATATATATATATATATATATATATATATATATATATATATATTTTTTTTTTTTTTTTTTTTTTTTTTTTTTTTTTTACGTTGATAGTTAAAAATAGTTGGTCACTTGGTCTATAATCAACAACAAATTAAAATAGCTAAAATGAGTAAGACAAGTAATATTTAAATAAAATTACTCAAATTTAAAAATACAATACATGTACAAACTTGTCTTCAACCTTTTTGGACTCTCTTTGTTTTATTAATTAAGTCTTTAACATCTAAATAGACCAAGAGTAAAAAAGTGCGAGATTTGAACTGTGTGTTAGGCTGGTTGGATTTTAAGGTATTAATAATAAGTATTTTGAATATTACAGTTTTTACATTGATATATATTAATAATAAGTATTTTGAATATTACAGTTTTTACATTGATATATATATATATATATATATATATATATATATATATATATTGCAAAATTATTGCGATCTTCTATTAAAAAAAAGGGTATTAACAATTTGTTCAATTGATGATATTTGTAGAAAAAAAAAAATAAGGAAAAAACATTTAAAATTTATATTAAAAAACCCTTATATACAACTTTATATTTTTAATATTTTAAAAAACAAATTCAGCTCATTAGGTAGGATCCAGGCACTTTCAATGGGTCATCTATGCTTAGATTTTTTTAATGTCAACACGCTTAATTACGTAGTTTTGAAATAAATGATTGTTCATCTTTTTTAAGAATCAATCACTACAACAATATATAAATTTAGGGACGTTTATAATTTAAAAAAATAATCGGTGAACCAACCTTAAAAGTATGATTTTGGAACGGTTGTGCGAAAATTTTCGTAAAAGAGATTTCGAAACGGTTATTAACTGTCCCTAAAAGTATTACCTTTCAGGACGGTTAATAACCGCCCCTAAATCTCTTTTATATAACTCACCCCACCAGCTCCTACTCGATAGAAAACCCTAACTATCCCAGCCCCCCCCCCCCCACCACAGCGCCTCCATTGCCGCACGATCGACACCACCAGTCAATCGTTCCCAGCTCTCGCCGTCGTCCGTCGTCCTCGGCTCCAGCGTTAGCCTACACGACACCTTGTACCGTCTGCAGCAACGTTGCGCGTAGTTCTCCACTGTAGCGGGTACCAAGCCAGTGCTCTCCACGACAGCTGTTCTCCTAAGTTTCTGTTAAATATTCATAGAACTTGCTTCTTCTTCTTTTTTTTCCAGTTGAGTACAAATGTCTTTTTGTTATTTTGTTGGGTTTATGATTGTTAGATTGAATTGTGTGTAGAATAAGGTTGAAACCAACATACTACAAGTGATGGGTAAAATGCTATATTGTCAACTTTGGCTTTCTCATTAATTAATGATATTTTATCCGATGTTTGACCTTGCTTAAAAAGATAATGTTTCTTGTTATTGCTGTTGCATTTTATAAAATATGCTAAAAGAGTGGAAATCAACCCTACTTGTTATATCTATGTCTGTGTTATAGCATTGATGATGTTGTGATCAAAGACCTTATATGTTTTTCTATTATTGGACTGTGTCAAAAGTTGCTTACATTGTTCAAAAATTTTTTGTAATACTTGTAATTTCATGGTGGCAGGGATACAGCTGGACAGGAAAGATTCAGAAGTCTCATTCCAAGCTACATAAGGGATCCGTTGCAGTGATTGTATATGATGTTGCAAGTATGCAAGTTCTTAGTTTGTTCATTTTATTTTCTAGCACGTAGTCATATCCACTTTTTCTATCAAACACATATACTTCTTTGTCTGTGAATATTAGCCTATTTTTGTAGTTTCATGTAGTCATTTTGGAAGTCAGTCCATTACGGGTTATAGGCTTCCCTGTTATCTGCTTTATTGATGTAATATAGATTTATCTTCCGTCAAGCTTCCTTCTTATTCTGTTTTGTTATTTTTCAATGACTTTACCAAGTTAGTTCAATCACCCTACAAGCATGACGCATGTTTCTTGTTTTTTGGGTGTCTATTGGGCAGGTCGACAATCTTTCCTAAATACTGTGAAGTGGATAGAAGAGGTGCGCAGTGAGAGGGGCAGTGATGTCATTGTTGTCCTTGTTGGAAACAAAACTGACCTTGTTGAGAAAAGGTAAAAGTTATGGTTGGCATTATACTTGATCCACTAGTTAACTGATTTTTTTTTTCCTTGTATGAGATCACCTTTCTCTCTCTCTGTCTCTCTCTGTCTATCTATCTAAATAGATATGCAATAGTCTAGGATTACAGTCAGGTGATTTATGGGACGTGCCAATTCTAGTGTAATAAAGACTTAGGGAGGGTACTTGAATTGAAGCCTATCCAAAAATCTACACGATTGCTTTAAGAACAAAATTCCCTTTTTTATTGGACAATAAAAATGCCTTATAATTAGTTTGTAAAGTATAAAAACTTCTCACGTAACAGACGGAAAGATTTCATGAGAAAAAGGGGAATAAATGTCAAACTTGACCAACAAAAATGGGTAAGATTTACTACGAAATAAAATAGGATTTGAACAAATTAGAATAATTATTTGAACAAATTAGAATAATTAAGTTTGGACTATCTATTTCAATTCTGAGATTTTGAGGTAGATTTTCATGTACGTTATCTTTATCTTTATCTTACAGGCAAGTGTCTATAGAGGAAGGAGAAGCCAAAGCTCGTGATCTTAATGTCATGTATTGGATGCTTGGAATTATACATCTATATAGTGGTGTAATTGAATGGCTAGACTCACTTGATAATAGTCCACCACAAAGATTTGTACAATTAATATCTGGATAAAAAAATATTTTAAAATTACATTTGTTATATGTTTACCTAAAATATATGATATACTGAAACATAAATGTATGATTCTTATAGTGCTATCTCTCAATGGTACACGACCATTACACACTCATTTAAACCACATCCCAATATTCAACCTATTAAAGTAAGTATTACTAGAACTTATGGCACGCGACTTCAATATTTTTAATATATCTAATTAATAATCTGTTCATAGGTTCTAATACAACCTAATGATATTGAATATGGATTTTATGTTATGCGATACATGAGGGACATTATATTCAATCCAAGGAGAGATCGTCAAGAGTTGGTAAGTATTAACTATATTGTTCATATGTATATTTTAATCCTTTCAAGATTTTAAATATGTAATTATTTTCTGATTTGAATATTATATATTTATTTATATAGTTTGCAGGAAAAAAGACATATACAAGAGAAGATATTGATGTTTGCCGACTTGAATGGTGTACATTTATCATTAACAGAATAAGTAGAACTTGAAATTGCTGATATATAATTTATATTAGGACAGTTATTAATATTTTAGGTGAAAATTAGACCAAATTTTGTAATTAATTACTACTTATTAGTAATTAATTAGCTAGGTCTGTTATATATTGGGGACATATATTAAGAATGACTTCAATTATTTTGTAACTAATCACTAATTATATTGTAATGATTAATTAGTAATAATACTTAAACAATAATATTGTCATTTTGTGATTTTGAATATATATATTATTTCAGCATTTTACAAGTAATTATTTATATAAGATCAGCAAAATATTGAAATTTAAAAAAAAAAAAAATTAATCGTCCCTAAAATTGTTAGACTTTTAGGGATTGTTACATTTTATTTTTAACCGTCCCTAAAAGTGTGACTTTTTGGGACGCCCGCATATGGGACGGTTACGACCCAAACGGAACCGTCCCTAAATCCCTTTTTTGTAGTAGTGAATTAGTAATTAAAACTAAATCATTTAATTTCATTCCTCCATAGTCTTGTTGGTTATGATAGACCCAACAAGTTATATATCATTCAAGTTTAACTATGATCATTTAGACTTTAACTCTGTCTAATTGGATCATGTTCAATATTATTGATATGCTATTTATATTGTTATAAATTTTAGAGGTGTTAATTTTTGTAATTTTCAAAAACAATTTATTACATGTGCAACGTGTTGTCCCAAAACACGTTCATGGGCTTATAATTAAAAAAGCCCATTAGGTTAATATATATATATATATGTATATGTGTATTCCATCAGCGAACAGTGCAGACATATATATTAATATAAGAAGCGGCAGATATAGAAGTCAGCCGAAGAATTCCAGAGCAACTCGAGCAGCAACTGCGGCAACAACACTCCAGCAACAGTTTTGAGGTAGCAAAGGCAGTCAAGAAGAGATCCATTTAATAAACCTATTAAAGAATATTATTCTCTCAATCTATTTGGGAACAGATTTATAGTTACTGTTTTAATTTATCTGTTGTTGCTAAACTGGCAAGACAGATTTATTTATTTATCGTTTTTTGTGAGAGAGATTAATTTGGGTGTAATTGGGTATCTGGATATTTGAGTGATTTGGCCAATTAACTGTTGGCAAATCTTATTGTATTCCTCTTTGACAAGTATAGTAAAATTTTTCGGTGCCGGCCTCAGCAGTGGATTAGGTAGTCACATTGACTACCGAACCACTTAAATCTTTGTGTCCTTTCTGTTGATTATTTTCTTTATATTTTGTGGGTGCTCATTATTATTATTTTATCGCTTCCGCATTATTATCTGATCTTGGGTACAACAAGTGGTATCAGAGCTTGGTTAAAGATGACGAGCACAGAGTCATCCACAAAGGTTGAAAGATTTAATGGAGATAATGATTTCTCGCTATGGCAAATGCGTATGAAAGATGATTTGATTCAACAGGGAGTTGCAAAGCCATTACAAGGCAAAGATAAAAAGCCCGCTGATATGAAAGATGAGGTATGGGATGAGCTTGATCAAAAGGCAGCAAGTGCAATTCGTCAGGGACTCTCAGATGAGGTAGTTCATAATGTTTTTGATCAGAAAACTGCTTATGATTTATGGAAAACTTTAGAGCAGCTTTATATGGCCAAAAATATGACAAATAAATTATTTTTGAAGAAAGAGTTGTACACTCTTCGTATGTCTGAGAATACAAACTTGTTGACACACATGAATACCTTCAATAGGTTAATTTCTGAACTTGCTCAGTTAGGGGTAATATTTGATGATGAAGATAAAAGTATGTTGTTGTTGTGTTCTCTGCCATTATCTTATGATCATTTGATTACCACCTTATTATATGGAAAAGAGACCATTGTTTTCAAGAGTGTGAAGGAAGCTTTGTTGTCTTACCACAAGAAGAAGAAAGTTGATGGTGAGCAATCACAAGCAGATGGTCTCGTCGTTACTAAGAAAGATAGTAACAATCACAGCTACAGGCGTGGAAGAAGCAAGTCTAAAGACAGAAATTATGATAAAGGTAGAGGAAGATCAAGCTCAAGACCTAGACAGTTTAATAGAGACATGGAGTGCCATTATTGTCACAAAAAAGGTCACATTCGAAAATATTGTAGAATTTTAGCCAAGGAACTGGAGGATAGAAAGAACCAGACACAACCCACTAATTCAGCTAGTGTTGCAGAGGATAAAAGTGAAGACAAAGATGATGATTTGTTATCTGTCTCATCAGGTATTAATTCCTTTGCCAATTCTTGGATTCTTGATTCCGGTTGTTCCTATCATATGTGCCCACATAGAAATTGGTTTGATACTTATACTCCTAAGAGTGGTAATTGTGTGTATATGGGCAACAATGCAAAATGTGAAGTTGTTGGAATAGGAACCATAAAGGTTAGGATGTTTGATGGTGTTGTGAGAACCTTAACAGGTGTACGACATATCCCTGATCTGAAAAAGAATCTGGTTTCTTTTGGTGGGTTAGATGAGATGGGCTATTCGTATTCTGCAAAAGATGGAGTGCTCAAGGTGTCTAAAGGAGCTTTAATAGTAATTAAGGGTAAGAAATTTGGCAATCTCTACAAGATGATTGGAAATACTGTTGTAGGTGGAGCTGCTTTAATTTCTGAAGATCCTACTTTTGATGATACTATGCTTTGGCATATGAGGCTTGGACACTTGGGTGAGAAGAATATGTTGGAACTCCATAAGAGGAACTTGCTGAAAGGTGTGAAGACCTGCAAGCTTGATTTCTGTGAACATTGAATTTATGGTAAGCAGAAAATAGTTAGTTTTAAGACAGCAACTCACTCTTGTTCTGGTATTTTGGACTATGTCCATTCTGATGTTTGGGGACCCGTGACTATTGCTTCTCAAAGTGGAGCTTACTATTATGTTACTTTCATCGATGACTACTCCAGAAAGGTTTGGGTCTATTTTATGAGAAGTAAAACTCAGGTATTTGATATCTTTAAGGAATGGAAGGCAGAGGTAGAGAACCAGTCTGGCAGAAAAATAAAAATTTTGAAAACTGATAACGGTACAGAGTACAAGCACAAGGCATTCAGAGAGTTCTGCAAGCAAGCTGGTATTATTCGACATTATACAGTGAGGAAGACGCCTCAGCAAAATGGAGTTGCTGAGAGGATGAACAGAACTATTGCAGAGAGAGCAAGGTATATGAGATTGCAAGCAGGTTTGCCAAAGAATTTTTGGGCAGAGACTGTGAGCACTGCTGTTTTCCTTATTAATCGAAGTCCTCATTCTTCCATCGATTTCAAAATTCCTGAAGAGGTATGGTACTCTAAACCTGTTGATTATTCTATACTAAAAGTTTTTGGTTGTCCTGCTTTTGTTCATATACAGAGTGACGAGAGATCAAAGTTAGATGCCAGATCCAAGAAGTGCATTTTTCTTGGCTACCAGAAAGGTGTCAAAGGTTACAGGTTGTTTGATCCAGAAACTAAGAAGTTGGTTATTAGCAGAGATGTGATTTTTGACGAGAAGTCTATGCTGAAAAGTGTGACGGTAGAGCCTATGTCAGAAAGTTCTGGTGAGAAGGATAAAGCTCCAAAGGAGGTGGAGTTTGCATTTAAAAACTCACAGGACAAGGTTTATCAACCGGTCATTAGAGATGTTCAGCAGCAACCACAGGTCCAGGATTAAGAGCAACCACAGGCTCAGGATGAAGAGCAGCAATCAGACCAGTATAGTATTGCTACTCATAGAGAGCCACGCATTCGTAGGGCACCACAGAGACTTGGGTTTAAAGACGACACAGTTTCATTTGCTTTGTTCACTGGTAGTGATGACCCTAATTCTTTCCAAGATGCTATGAGCAGAAAAGACAGTGAGAATTGGAAGGCTTCAATGAATGAAGAAATGAAGTCATTACACAAGAACAAGACTTGGGAGTTGGTTCCACTGCCTAAGGGAAAGAAAGCTATTGGTTGCAAATGGGTTTATCGAATAAAAGAACTGAAGCAGTATAAGAGTCGATTGGTAGCAAAAGGATACTCACAGAAAGAAGGAGTTGATTATAATGAGATGTTTTCACCGGTTGTGAAGCACACTTCCATCAGAGTTGTTCTTGCCATGGTCAATTTATATGACCTAGAATTGGAGCAGTTAGATGTCAAAACTGCCTTTCTCCATGGAGATTTGGATGAGGAGATTTACATGCAACAGCCAGAGGGGTTCATTGAATCCGGTAAAGAAGACTATGTCTACAGACTGCAGAAGTCATTATATGGGCTGAAGCAATCACCTCGCCAATGGTATAAACGGTTTGATTCCTTCATTGTTTCTCATGGTTATTGTCGTTGTGAGTATGATTGTTGTGTTTACTTTAAGATCTGTGATGATAGAACATTGGTATTGCTCACTCTATATGTTGATGATATGTTAATTGCCGTTCAAAGTAAGGAAAAGATCAATGATTTAAAGAATTTGCTTAAAAGCGAATTTGAGATGAAGGATCTTGGTGTTGCCAGAAAGATCCTTGGAATTGAGATCAATCGTGACAGGAAAGCTGGAAAACTTTGGTTGTCCCAAAAAGGTTACATGGAGAAGATCCTGCATAAGTTTAGCATGATGAATGCTAAGCCTGTGAGCACACCCCTTGTAGCACATTTCAGATTGTCCACGAGTTTATGTCCTAGTACAGAGGATGAGGTAGAGTACATGGCTCAGGTGCCTTATGCCAGTACAGTTGGATGTCTAATGTATTTGATGATTTGCACTAGACCTGATATTTCTCAAGCAGTAAGTGTTGTGAGTAGATACATGGCAAATCCAGGTAAAGAGCATTGGAATGCGGTTAAATAGATTTTCAGATATTTGGCAGGCACACGTGATTGTGGCATCATGTTTGATAAAAATGGTGCTTCTAATGTTGCCATGGGTTATGTGGATTCTGACTATGCTGGTGATCTTGATACCAGAAGGTCAATGACAGGTTATGTCTTTACTTTTGGTGGTGGCTGTATAAGTTGGAAGTCAAATTTGCAGGATACAGTTGCTTTGTCTACGACAAAGGCCGAATATATGGCTATGACTGAGGCAGCAAAAGAAGGCATATGGCTTATGGGTTTGTTGGAACAACTTGGTTTCAAACAAGAGAGTGTACCTCTTCTATGTGACAGTCAGAGTGCTATTCATTTAGCTAAGAATCAAGTTTTCCATGCGAGGACTAAACACATTAGTGTGAGGTATCACAAGATTAGAGAATGGATGAATCAAGGCTTGATCAAGCTGTTAAAAGTTCATACAAAAGAGAATGCAGCTGATATGTTGACAAAGCCAGTGCCAAGGGATAAGTTTGAGCATTACTTGGACTTGATCCATATTAGTTCTTGTTGAGAACCTTGAAGAGGGTGGAGCATTCCTACCCATAAATAGAATGCTGTTTTGGTGCCTATCAATAGGTACCTTGAGATGGTGACAGTGGAGGCCCGACGTTTGAAGACTTGGTACGCGTTTTTGGTCCAAGGTGGATATTGCTACGTGTTGTCCCAAAACACGTTCATGGGCTTATAATTAAAAAAGCCCATTAGGTTAATATATATATATATATATATATATGTGTGTGTGTGTATTCCATCAGCGAACAGTGCAGACATATATATTAATATAAGAAGCGGCAGATATAGAAGTCAGCCGAAGAATTCCAGAGCAACTCGAGCAGCAACTGCGGCAACAACACTCCAGCAACAGTTTTGAGGCAGCAAAGGCAGTCAAGAAGAGATCCATTTAATAAACCTATTAAAGAATATTATTCTCTCAATCTATTTGGTAACAGATTTATAGTTACTGTTTTAATTTATCTGTTGTTGCTAAACTGGCAAGACAGATTTATTTATTTATCGTTTTTTGTGAGAGAGATTAATTTGGGTGTAATTGGGTATCTGGATATTTGAGTGATTTGGCCAATTAACTGTTGGCAAATCTTATTGTATTCCTCTTTGACAAGTATAGTGAAATTTTTCGGTGCCGGCCTCAGCAGTGAATTAGGTAGTCACATTGACTACCGAACCACTTAAATCTTTGTGCCCTTTCTGTTGATTATTTTTTTTATATTTTGTGGATGCTCGTTATTATTATTTTATCGCTTCCGCATTATTATCTGATCTTGGGTACAACAACATGTTATATTGATATCAAAACATTAGCGTGAGATGATATTACTGATGATCTATCGGAATATATTTCTTATTTTTTAATCCATGTCAAATAATTAGAAAGACAAAGTAAGAGAAGTAAAATAGAGAATGCAGATAATGTTGTTATGATCCGAGGAAAAGAAAATATTTATCACTTGATGTAGTAAGTGTCACAATTCACTTCAGAACAAAAACTGTCAAAATCACAAATAAAAATTGTAGGAGAAACTGAAAAGTTTCTTAACACAGCTTTCCTAAATGTTCAGTCAATATTAAACCCCACATCTTCCTTATAAAAAGGAAGGAAAAATTACAAAATTTATTGTGAAGCTAATTTAATTTTTATTTCTAGTTTGTCATGTGTTAATATCATTATCAATTCAAGCTTGAAGCAAATTAAGAAATATATCTTCACTGCAAGGAATTGTAAGACCTCCCATGGGATGGTGATAACCAAACTCTTCCTCCGCCCTACTTAGCAATTCTTGAAATGAAGGCTGTTTTAACAATATAATTGGAACAACATATCTCTTCTTTTGACTCTCACCAACATATATAGCAAGATGACCTTTAGGAACATCTAAAGACGTAAGAGCTTTCTTTGAAGCAGAATTTGATCGGCGTAAAACTTGTTTAGCATGCATAACTACGGGAAATCGAATAGCCATGCTTTAGAAAATGTGAAGGAGCTATGAAGTTGTAAGAGCTAGAGAGTTTAAGGGTTTGATGTGCTACCTTGTAGGATATTGCATATGTGCTTATATAATAGGAAGGGTGTAGACAAAACTCGAGATTGAGGTAGAGATAGTTGTATGGAAGTTAATTAGGAGGGTGTTGTGGGGTTTAATTGTAGACATAAGCATCTGGTGTATCACAATTTCACATGGGTTTGTCTTGAAATTGATCTCAAATAACAAGTTACTTGTCTGGTTACTACACTTGTTATCAACAACTTGTGGATTGCATAAAAGCCTAGGTCTTGGAGATTCATGTGGTTGAGCTAATGAGATTTCTTTTTTAGAAGGCAAGTTAGAAACATAATTTGTTGTGACACGAAAATGATAAGAATATATTGAATCTATGTACAAGATTTTTTGGCAATGAAAAACCCAAGGCAATCTTCAACTGTCCTCACATAGGTAGACAATAACAGAATAGTGGGCAGTAATTTGTCATTTCATTTTTATATTAAGGAAATGGGGAACTAGTTTACTAGTACTTAAAAGTCCACAGGTGTTTCTATTTTGATTTAAGGATTTGCTTGCGGAACTTAAAATACTTTTGCTCTATTCTTGTACATGTCTTTGTTGCATAATATAATAGTGGCTAGCACTGATTTAAAATAACAAATGACAGATGTAATGATTTGTATTCAATTACTTGTTTTATATTTGGGAGGGTGTTTATATTTTGATTTATGGTTTTTGATGATTTCTTAATATATAAAATGACCAGTAGGTAAGTATGTGTGAGGAAGCATTAGCCTTGAGAGTTCGAATAAAAGAAGAAACAATATCAAACAATTTAAATGGATAAATTATTACTTGAATAAATATAGTAAATTTTACAGAAGCTATATACAATCCACAGAAAACGAAATAGTTTAGCTTTAGTTCTAAATTCTCTAAATCGACAATTCTGTTTAATGGTCACTCAAATTAGTTTAATACAAAGTATGCTTCAAGGGCATGAAGTAATTTCTAGATATATCTTCACTACAAGAAATTATTAGACCTCCCATGGGATGGTCATGGTCATGGTCATATCCAAGTTCATCTTCTGCCTTACTTGGCAATCCTTGAAAATGAAGACTACCTTAGCCATGATATTGAAACTATATTTCTCTTCTTTTGACCCTCTCCAACATATACTGCAAAATGGCCTTTTGGTACATCTAAAGAAGTAAAAGTTTTGTTGGAAGCCGAGCTTAATGGGCGTAAGAACTACTTATCAAGAATAGCTCTGGAAATCGAACAGCCATGTTTAACTTTGCGAACCATAGCAGCTTTGACTTGCTTGTATTAGAATAGCATTTGTTTTTATATTGGTAAGTATTTAGAACAACGTAGACAGAGTTGGATGAAAGTAGGTGGGTAATGGTGGGGTTTGGTTATAGACATATGCATCTTAAGTATCAAATATTCACATGGATTTGTCTTGTAATTCATCTCTAAAGAACTCGTGGTTTTGATTGAAACGATATACATATTTGTCCAAGTATGTATATCTCTTTTTAATCATAAACTTATGGACAATGCAATTCTTTTGTTCATTCAAGAGGTTGAGTTTTATTTTCTAGAGAGCAAGCTTGTGACATGATTAAACTGGTTTCACATCTTGATGAGATTTAGAAGAAAAACAAATGTGATCTTGCTGGGGACCAGATTTGTTTGTATAAGAACCTAAACAAGCCTGTAACTTTCACTTGTTCTCAGATTAACTGAAAATTCCATAATGGCTGGGTGATTTTTGATATTAAAATGCATACATGATTACATGTGAGACCCCATTGGTGTAGGACATGCTTATGGCAGCATATTAATCATCATATGCCATTCAGTTGTTGACCTTGCTCGAACCCAAAAAAATAAAAATAAAAAGAAGAGGCCCAAATCAACAAATAATATTAAACAGATAATTACGACGGCCCAACTTCAAAGAGTTCTAAAGTTCGTCAAACAAGTGTGAAAATAAATAAAGCTTTATTCTTAGAGTTGGGTAATATTCGAAATATGTGCTTAAAAAAGAAAAAGCTAATTTTGAGTACGATACAAAGCCCCATAAATCGATATATATATATTTGTCTATGTTATTTATTATTTTAAATAATTTTATTATTAATGATTTATATTTTCTGTTATTTTATTTAATTATTCAAGAATAAATCACATTATTATTGTAATTATAATTTTTATCTAATATTATAATCTTAATATCTAATATTTATTTAAAGATATTAACTCATGAACAACTATATATTATTTTATTAATCAATATTTATTATCAAATTTCAAAAGTCAACATATTTTTAATCGTGAGATATTATTTATTTTTGTTTTATAAAGTTTTTTATGAAAAATTTATTTAAATATTTTGAATCTTAAAGTCATATTATACAAAAATTCTTAAAAAATTACTAAAAATAACACCTTTAAAACTTATAATAACAAAATCAACATTTCATAACATTGAACATTTAATATTGAACATTCAACATTAAATAAGCCTAAATTATCGTCATTTAATTCCAATTGAACATTCAATATTAAACATTCAACATTCAACATTAAACAAGCATAAATTATCGTCGTTCAATTCCAATTGAATAGGTGTTCAAAGAAAAATAATATATCAATCATTTTTTTAATTGTGAAAATATAAGTATGAATATAATGAGTACTATTTTTGTTATTACAAGTTTTAAGGAGTGTTATTTTTGTTATTTTTTCAAAATTCTTTTCTTTTTTCCCTCAAGACCATTATGGATATGTTTATTTCTTCTATAAGATTAATACGTTTTTCTATAAATTTATTTATGTTTTGTTTCATCTTTTATTCTTACTTTAGTAATAAATTTTTCAATAGTCTAAAAATGAAGTTTAAAAAATAAATATGAAATAAACAAGTGTTGTAATTTTAAAGGTTTTACGTGGTAGTAATTTTGAATTAAATAGTGAAAAAATTTCAAAGGTTTTATTTTAATGATTTTTTTAAGGATTATGCTTGTAATAAATTTTTATTGACAAAAGTGTTTAAATAATTAAAGTTTTTATTATTAGATAATTATCAAGTACTTATTTATCATTTACTATTAATTTTGAAATGACCATTAATCTAAAAAGAAATCGTTAGATAATAAATTTTTTTGTTATTATAATTATTAAAGGCATATTTATTTAATTATTATTTTTAATTATATTTTGCACAATAATAGTACTTAAATGTTTAAAAAAAAATTGCAATATTTTTTATTTATAATTTAATAATATATGAAGCATGATTAAAAACAATAAAACACTTGTCTATATTAAAACAAATTCTTTTGTTATTATCTTTTTGCTCTACTCCAATACTCAATGTAATAAATAAAATATTAAAATTATGTATAAGTAATATGTAAAATTAAAATAATAAATTTAAATAACTATAAATTTTTAATTCTAACAAAAATTAAAAATTAAAACATACATAATGTTGTGGTAGTAACAAATTAAAGAGAAAAATCAATCTTTTTATATCTTGATCTTCTCGTAAAGGACACTCAGCGTTCAGAAAAATCAATATGGACAATATTTGATTTATTTTCATTGACTTGCACAATTTTGTCCTTTCTCTATTCTTTTTCAGTATGATTTAACCAAAAAATTAAACTTTTTTTTATTCCGTTGTAATACTAAGTTTTTGAAACTTTTGCTTCATTATTTTTCTTGAAATATATTTTATAAATATTTATTTGAAAATTTTTAATTTTGAATTTCTATATGTATTATTTTTTTTACCTGCCAATTTTGTTGACTTGATGAAATAAAAAATAATACATCCACTAAGTATTTGTGTTGTTTCAAACATTATTATCAATATGTTATTTATGTTATCTCCAAATGTGTTTTTGTACAAATAGATATGTTAATTTTATGTTTCTTATATTCTTTAAAAATTATATTAAAGATGATTAAAAAGTATACATTTATTCAATTTTTAAATTTTAAGAGTTACATTTTAGACATCCTTCTTATTTATTGAATTTTGAGATTTTTCCCCTCCAAAGTATTGTATAAATCCTAAAATATCAAATAATTTAGTAATCTTTTCTCTAATTTAAATTAATTAATTATTTTCTTACCTTGACCGAGTCTCTTGTACTAGGGGTGAGCAGCGGATCGAAACCGCCTGCTTTTCACCAATCCGAATCTGATCCGATCCGAAGCGGATTTGAAGATTTCTAATCCGAATTCGATCCGATAATGTAGTCAATCCGAACCAATCTGAATCCGAGCAGATCGGATTTTTCGGATCGGATAAATCGAATTAAGATTATAATTTATTTTTTTATTATTATCATATATAAAACACAATATATACTAACATTTAAATTTTAAATTGGTATATTTTTTAGTAAAATTTATTTATTTATAGTCACAAATTAGATAATCAAAATAATAAAAAATATACTGTTGAATATTATTAAATTATTATAGAGAATTTAATATTTTTATTTTTTAAAAAACTAAAATAATAATTTAATGTAATTGTGGTATGTATAATATTTAAATATAACACATTAAAAATAAATATACATTTATTTATAATTTTAATAGTAATTCAGTCCGGATCGGATTACAACGGATTATAAAATCTGTCAATCCGAATCCGATCCGAATCCGAATGGATTATATACTTTTCAATCCAAATCCGATCCGACTACAAAATATATCAATCCAATCCGATCCGAATCCAACGGATCAGATCGAATTTATTAATTTAAACGGATTGATCGAATTATTTGCTCACCCCTATCTTGTACCATCAAATATCGAGATGCATAGTACGAAATTACTTAATTATAAAAAAGTAAAAAAAAAAAATTTATAGTAAATTTTAACATTCATGTTTTTAAGGCTTCGATCTAAGAACTAGACCTTATATCAATATATTATATATCATTAAACTGCAAGGTTAATGGCTTATAAAAAAGTAAAATTAGTAATAAAATAAACATGATATAAGTTTTAAATTAAAGATCAAATATACTTAAATAGGGTGAATATGTTATTTTTAATTTTATTAAACTTTAATTATATAACTTAAATATAATGGCCAAACATGCAATCGCGTGTAAAAATAAAGTGCAAAAATTGAAAATAACATACGAAATTTTTAGGTGGAAACAACCTAGACAACAATAGTGACCTAAGAGGAAAACCATCGGTCCACCGGACCACCTACTTATCCACTATGAAAATTTAATGTTCAAATACAAAACCAGGTCTTAGACTTCCCTTCACAAATAAAGCCCCCAATGTACTTTACTTACGAGCCCATGTTCTATCTTCACAGTCTCCACAAGGTTGGTGCAAACGGATCTGGACCAACGCTTCGAAAAACTCGAGTCACACGAAATACCGAACATATCAACCTTAACACTTGAAAAGTTAGGATAAATAGCACATGTGAAAGGTGTGTCCTAAAACGAATTTAAATCATAACTAGAAGATTCAAAACATATATCAATCGAGAAGAACCTAAGCAAGAAGAAGCTATATGAACATAAATGTATGAAATAAACAAGCTTAGACCTAGGCTATCATGATCACACAAAATACCAATGATTAAATAAATTTAATCACAATTCCGTAATCAATGATTCACGATATGATAAATAGGCTCAAATTTATACTAACATAATCATGCAAATATAATAGGTACAAGATCAAGGAACAAAGCATGCAGATATTAGTATAAATGTAAAATATGAGAATATTAAGCTAAGCCTAAGAACATGAATCAAAAAATCAGCAATAATATTTAAGTCAAAGCCTAGGCACGGAAATGTATACAAACAAGGATATGTCATATCGTTTTATGAAAACCTAAGCATTAATACGTCACTTGATGATGTATCAAAATATCATTGGCAATTAGGAGCTGACTAGGATTAAAAATGCGTGAAAAAAACTTCGTTTTTGTAGGCGGGATCGATCCGTCATAGAAGGAGATCAATCCGTCTATGAAAAAAGTTACGCCAGCGAGACTTTGGATCTATCCAACACATACAGGGATTGATCCGTCTATGATGGGATTGATCCATCGCTCCAGACCTTAAAAATTAAATTGCGCAGATTGAGCACAATCGATTGAAGATCGAAATGGGATTGATTCAACTATAGGGGGATCGATCCATATAAAAAATTAGGCGTTCAATTTTACGCAGCAAGGGGAGAATCTGTGTAGGATCGATCTGTACTTGGATTGATCCGTCTCAATGAGGGATTAATCTATATTAATTAAAGAGGCTTATAAATATCATTCATAACATCATAAATCAATCAAATAAAAGTCTATATAAAGTGCAGGTGAAAGAGATTATTTTACATTAAAATGAAGAGCTTTTGAAGCTTTGAAAATGGTACAATTTGAAAATATTTGAATCAAACAAGAGTGATGTCGCGACATTTCTCAAATTTAAACATTAATATATTGTATTTATCTACGAAATTTTCAACTACTTATGTACTTCTCACATGATTTTTTATTTTTATTTTTATTTTTTTATCAATTTTGTAGTTAACTAAAATAAACTTGATTAGTTGTTTATAAATTTGACCATCTTAGGTCTTTTCTACTAAAATAAATTAGATTAGTTGTTCATAAATTTGATTATTTAAGTCTTCGAGATATTGTTTGAAAATATAAAAAATATTATATATATATATATATATATATATATAAATTAAGCAATTTTTTTAATCATTAATTTGATTTTATCTTTGATTTTACAAGATATTAATTAAATTTAAATTTGAAAATATAATAATATCTACATCATTGATTTATATTATCTTATAATTATGAAGATTTGTTAATATCATTTATTAAACTTATTTATCACAAGAACAGACCCAATATACACACACACACATATGCATATATATGTATATATGTCATTTTATATCAACATTAAAATGGAACTATCACATCATGTGGTCACTTTTGATTCTCTAATGCTTAAGTCAGATTGGATAGAGGCTATAAAGGAGGAAACCAAATCTCAACTTGGTGATAATAAGAAAAAGTAGTAGAGAGAATATAAATGTTGTGTTTATATGATTTAAGTTGAGTTATTACATGTTTCTTATTTATGAGTTGTGTGTGAATGTGAACAATGTGCTTATTTGTGGAGAATAAACATATACATTATGAAAATTAATTACTTAAGGAGATAGATTTAATCTAACATTAGAGTTTATCTCTCTGTAATTATCTTTTATTGGATAATTAGGGAACATACGGTGGTTACATATCTAACGAGTCACTTATCTAATAGTTTGACTTATCTTCTAACTCAATGCTCATTAGGCTGGGCCGCAGGACATACTGCTTAGTAGAGCCAATAATCTTGTGTCACTTATCGTGTATTATTTTATACCCAACATCAGCCCCCAAGACTTTTATACCCAATATTAGCCCCCATACCTCTTAGGCCCAAATAAGTGGGGTAGAAGGTTTAGCTGTCGTCTCATTGATATTTGAACACTTAGTCCTTCCAATCACACTGATGGCTTGTGGTCCACAATCACGTGCTATTTTGTCGTTGCAATTCGTAAAACTTGAATTTCATTCAAAAGTGAAAACATGCGCAATGATTTTTTTTTTTTTTGCTAGCGATACTCCCAAATTTTTAATTGGATTTTCAATGAATAAGATATGTCGAAGTCAAGTTTGTTTCCCAGGAAGAAAATTTTTGCCCATTTTGGGGGTAGAATTCAAATTTTAAATTAGACTTTGGAGCCAAATCTCTCTCTTGAAATCTCATCCATTAGATAGGGCTTTGGGTGAATGGATGGGATTATCCCATCCCTATATATACTAGCTTCATTCTCTCCAGATAACTCATTCTTGGAGAGCATAGTTTTAGAGAGAAGGAATGGAGGAGAGTGAGCATATGAAGGTGTGCGTGTAAGGGCGAGTTGGGTGCTTTGTGTCTAAATGGTGAAAAAAATAATAAAACACTTATTGTACGTCCTAAGCACTAACAAACAAGATGATGAAGATAAACAAAGGAAAAAAGAAGAAGAAGAAGAAGAAGAAAAATACCTTGAGAAAAGCTCTCTTTCACTCCTTTCTTTAAAAACTATGTTCTCCAAGAATGAGTTGTAAAAATATAGACAACAACAAAAATCGCATTCACAACATTACAAAAAATATTTGAGCAAAGAAAACTTAGGGGGGAATTGCTCTCTTCCCCCTCCACTCTCGTCTTTCTTGAAGCTCATTTGAGCTCAGAATGGTGATCGACGTTGTATAGTGAAGATTTGTTCTTCTTGTTTAATCATTCAATATATTTCAGTTCATTTTACAGCTACGATCTTGATGAGTAATTAGGAACGACTGTAGACTCTAAGAATTCTCGAAGAAGTTCCTGTTACAAAGGACATGAAATCTTTAATAGAGATCTGATCGATCATGTAGGATTTTATGAGATCTGAGTCTTCAATGCCTCGTATGTGAAACTCAACAAAGATTATCGATCATAAGCTTCTGGTTCACGAATTTCTCATCCTAGCTCTTGCTCTTATAGGCGACGTTCAGGTGAGAAGAACATCATCAACAGCTTGCAGAACATTCTCAATCTCATCGTCCCTGGCTTACTGTTCTAGTTTGAATTCAGCTCTCGCGATCTCTTTTTTATTAGTTTGGATTGTTGCTTCCTTCTCCTTCCCTATGTTCAGGGCCATTGATCACAATATTCCTAAGGTCTGATCAAGTGCTGTAAGAGATAAGGTTTGTGATTCCCTGTTCATTCGCAATTAGGGACTAAAACCTAGTTTCTTGATCTCGCGATTTTTGCTTCTTTGTTCTTGATTGTTGCTTCCATTTTCTTTCCCTGCTAAATGGCTGTCGACCGCCATAACCATAAGTTCTTGCGCTCTTGATTTTGGTGTTTGGTGCACGCTCTATAGCTTTGTTAATTGGTGTCGTGCAAGGTGTTGGGCTATGTATGAGTAGAGATCTAGGTTGCTTGCTTGGCAACAAAAGGGGCGGTGTGTATTGGTGTTGCTATGGGGTTGGAGTTTTTGAGATCTGTGTTGTTACGAAGTGTTGGTACTGTTACTCTGATATCAATGTACTATGAACTATTGGACTCGGTTAGAGCTGATCGTATGTAAGATCTGATTGTTTCTTTCCCTGAGTTAAGGTTTAGTTATCGGTATCACTTCCTGTTGTTTTTTTATCTGTGAGTCATTAGTGCTCTCTGGACTCTCTTTCAATCCACCTTGCGTGTGATTGTTTTACTCTGGCTTGGTTGTTTACTGTTGATTTTTTGTTTAATTTTGATTAGTAGTATGGATAGCTTTGACCTTGGATTTGTTATTCATGATGTTACCATTCGACCAATTAGTCTTGATTTTTTTATAATTGAACTTTGTCAAGGTTGGGTGAGGGTTGAAAATTTTCAACATTATTCTGTTGCTTGTGTGGGATTATGGATTAGACATGTTCGTTTCTTGACTTGGAAAGGTGCTCATGATATTTTAAGTTCAAAGGTACTAAAAAGTAGGAAGCTATGGGATCCAGGCAAGCTTTCATGGATAGTGGATTGGATTTTGGTGATTATTTCTTTATTTTTGTTGTTGCAATATTTTCTTAGATATCAATGTTATTTCTTTGCTGTATGTTTTTGTTATTACCCTATTTATTTTTTTGATATAATGAGTGTGGTTTGGTTTGGTTTGTTACTTGTGTTGATTCTGTAAGTTTGATTACCTTTTCTCGGGTTATCTAGTTGAACTACTAGAGAGAGAAATTATTGTTACTTATAGTATCTAGTTTATGCTAGCTGTATCGCTAGTTATTTAGTTAGCTTATTTCTTAGGCTATACTTTGTGTATAACTGATATTGAAATATTAAGTTGTATTTTCTTTCGTTTTAAATTAAATTTCTCTTTTTTGACAAAAAAAAAAAAAAAGAATAAGTTGTGTGGAGAGAATGGAAGATGAGAGGTCATTATATATAGGGGTGGGTTATAGTCCTATCCAACCATCCAAAGGCCTATCCCATTAATGAGATTCCAAGAGATATATTGGCTCCAAAGTCCAATTTAAAATTTGAATGCAAAAATTGACTTTTTTTTTAAAGTAAATTCAAGTTGGACATATCTCTTTCCCCAAAAGTTTGATTTGAAATTTCAAAGTGTCATTAGATATGGAAAACCATTGTGCACGTTTTCATGACCAGATGAAATTTGAGTTTTGCCAATTGCATCAATGGAACATCATGCAAAAAATGGGCCACGACCAACAACGTGACTGGAAGAACCAAATGTTCGGATATCAACAAGACGACATCTAGATCTCTTACGTAATGTATCTGGGCCTAAGATACTTGAAGCGTTGATGTTGGGTATAAAATAACACATGCCACATGACACAAGATTATTGGTTCTATTCAACAATGTGGCTTGCGATCCAGCCCAATAAGCATTGAGTCAGTAAATAAGCTCAACTGTTAAATAAGCGACCTATTAGATATGTAACCTCCAATATTCTCTAATTATTTGATAAGAAACAATTACAAAAAGATAATCTCTGATGTTAGATTATGTTTATCTCCATGGGTAAATAATCGGCATCAAATATGTCTTTATCCCTTATATATACTCACACTATACACATTCACACATAACTCATAAAAAACAAACAAGTAATAACTCGACTTGAATCATATAAACATAACACTTATATTCTCTCTGTCTTCACTTCTTATTCCTATAATTACAGAGTTGAGGCTTCGGTCTCTTCCTTTATCGCCATTACTTGATTTAACTTAAACATCGAAGGCTTAAAGGCCACCACACTCAATGGTGGTTTGAGATCCTAACGTATTTTCTCTGTTCGCAAGACTATATAGCAAAGAAAAGTGCACCACTATTCTGATTGACAAAAAATGGTATCAAGAAAACTTATGTTATTTATATATTTTTGTTAGACTTTTTTGTTAGTATTTCACATTTTAGTACTTTGCCTTTGATGTATCATAATACGTATTTATGGTTATTAACGTCATATTTATTTTAATATTAACTAATTATTTAACAATTTTGTTAAAATAATACTTATATTAATTTAATTTTATAAATTTTGATTATAATTTATTATATTAAATAAATCACATAATTATATGTTTTTAATTGATACAATATATGTCCAATGTTTCTTATATTGTAAAGCATAATATATATTATTTTATATATTTAAATGAGTTAAATAAGCTAAGCAATTTAAACCCTTTATTAAAATGATTAAATCAATGCTATACTTTCTAACATGTTTAATAAAAGAGTTGGATACGAGAATTACTAAGAATCATGTAATGTACATACAAATTATATGCTAAGAGTCATATAGTTTATATATAAGATTATATAAGCCTTGTAATTTTTTAGTAAATTATATATGTCATGTTATTTTTATAAAATTAATATTAAAATTATATTTTTTATTATTAATTAAAAAAATTGAGTCAAATCATGACATTTGTTGGTCGTATTACTAAATTTATTAAGGTATTTTTAAAATAATAATTTTATTTAAGTTATAATAAATGAATACATATAATATTAAAAATTTATTTACACGACTAATATATAATAAAATATGATCTAATTTTACGGTCAATAATAAAAATAAAATTTAAGTGTTAATTTTACGACAGACCTATATAATTTACTAAAAAGTTACAATTTTTTTTTGTATTTTATTTGTATAAAATATAGGACACTTGACGCCTTTTACTCCTTATGAAAAATAAAAAATTGATGTCAACCGACTTTAGAACTAGTAAAGTATATTTGGTGCACATTATGTTAACTATAATAATATTAGAAAAAATTATATTAAATTATATTTTAATTAATTATCATAAAAATAATATAATTAAATAAATTAATTATAAATATTTTAATAAATAATTTATATTTAAAATAAAACTTATTTATTTTAGGTAATTTTCTTACAAATTAAATGATTTTAATTGTAAGAATTTATTTCAATTATTATAGAATTTATTTTTGTATTTTTTCTTTATTTTAAAATTTATAAACTATTATTTTTATTATGAGATGAAAGAAAAAATTAATACACATAATTTTATAATTTTAAATTAATTATGTATTATAGTTTAAATTCAAACTTTTTAATTGGACAATTTTTGTTTTATAATTATATAATTTTTAATATCTAAAAATGTGATATTATTTTATAGCAAAATATAAAATTGTATAAAAATTATTTATGGCAAAGATTTTTTTTAAAGAGAAATAAAAAATAAAGAGCTAAGGCTTGGAGATAAAATATCTTAAAGATAAACGGCTCAGATCAACCCTCATCCTCTAAATATCTCACGAAACGCAACCACGCAGCCGTACATAAGTTCAAAATCAGAAGCTAGGGAAACACTACCAAGCAAAAAAAAAAAAAAAGACTGTCATTAACGGCTCAGATCAACCCTCATCCTCTAAATATCTCACGAAACGCAACCACGCAGCCCTATATAAGTTCAAAATCAGAAGCTAGGGAAATACTCCCAAGCCCTAAACATGCCGTTCGGCCTCCATATTGCTTTTGTTTTACGATCAACCTATATGATGTTTTGTGTTTTTTGATTTGATTTTTCTTTTAATTTTTTGAAGTGAATTGCTCATCAATGAAGGCTACATGTACCAAGAGAATGGTATTCAATACCCTTGATCTTGAATTGCCAAAGTGGCTGTAGCCAGATTCATAGGCTGAGAAGTTTTCTGGCCGGTTGTTGAGGTTTTTTTGCAAAATCTTCGTCGACTAATCTGCTTACCGAACTTCTTACATTTTCAGTTAAATTTCCACTTAAAAAAATCTATGTTGTTGTTGAATTTGATTTAAAAATTAGATCGCATCTTGAGAAGGGAAGAAGAAGGAAATGGCATATGATGTAGCCAGTTTTAGAAGCCCTTTTCATAGATCAATTTCGGGTACCTTCCAGGCAAAGCTGTTTCAATTTCTCAGTTATTTGCGTCTATTGGTGCCTACAATTTTCGTATCTGTCAAGTTTAAACCCACTTCAAGAAAACCCTAAAAGTACGACGTATGAGAAGAGGGAAAAGAACTTAGAACTTGATGTAGTTGTTGGAATGAGTGGGTTGGAAAGAACATATGACATAGTATCATCTTCTTTCCGATTCCACCCATTCCTATGATTTCATCATGTTCCTTCTTTTCCCATTTTTTCTCTCCGATCTAGATATTTGATCTCTTCTCCACAATCTTTCTCTGGTAAGTGCTTTCTTTCCGATTTATATAAGAGTTGTAATAGTTATCAACTGGTAAGTATGTTTGGTAAAGACATTTGGAGAACATTTCTGTGGAAAAACTTGCCCACATAGCCCAATTGGAAGATTTCCTCTATTCTTTGTTTCTTTTCTTGTTTATTTGATATGCTTTATATATATGTTGCTATTTTTCTGTTTTCTTTTTTCGTCATTTTGCACATGTTATCTCACTGATCTATTATATGATTGTTAAAATATTTTTATGTACACTGTTACTGTTTCTTTTGTAATTCTTCCATGGATAGATAGCCGTGACTAAAGACTTTTTCACGTTTGGGAAAAGTGTGAAGGGTGAGGGAGAGATGACTCAAATGTGTGGGTTAAGGAGGTAAGAAGTAAGGTAGAAAGATGTGAGAAGTGGTAAACGGAACTTTGGTTCGAGACTAGGATTTTTTTTATTCAAACAAGCTTTAGTGTTTTATATGTTAGTGCAATTATCAATTACTATTAGTGGTTTCTCTAAATTTCAAACTCTTACCTCCTGTTTCAATTTGCTTGAATAACTTGAAAAAATAATAAATATAATATTCATAAATTTATAATAGCAGAAGTAATTTTCTTAATATAACTTATATTATTATAAATTTAAGAAAATTTGTTATTTATTTATTGAGTTTTTAGATTGTAATTTTATATACTTTTTTAGTCAAAAGTTACTATTTTGTCTTAAATATGATTACTATGTTAGATAAATATATGAACTAACGTTGAAAGAGAATTTAAAAATTAAACAAAGCTCTCTTAAAAAATTAAACAGTAATTAACTAATGATAATCACAATAATTAAAAAATTCGAACTCTTTTTTTCCTTCTACTCCTTCCCTATTCTTTTTCCATTGAAGAACATTTTTCTATGCTAATCTATTTTAGGCATTTCAACATCATATCTCGTATTAATTATATGGTGAAATTTCTTAATTTTACTGTTTGCTAAAATTATAAAACTAACACCCATAAAATGAATAATGTATAAGAACTACCTTCTAATACTAATTCATACTATTTTAAGTAATTTTTTTAATTGTTTCGATGGCTTCAAATTTGGTGTTTTAATTGCTTGGATATTATTAGTTGATTTGTTAATTGATGTTGCATTTGCGTAGCTTTGTTTTAAATTTCTTTGTCTTCTAATACTAATTCATACTATTTTAAGTAATTTTTTTAATTGTTTTGATGGCTTCAAATTGGGTGTTTTAATTGCTTGGATATTATTAGCTGATTTGTTAATTGATGTTGCATTTGCGTAGCTTTGTTTTAAATTTCTTTGTCAGTATCCAAGCTTGCAGGAAATTGTAGCTTCAATAATGGAGATTTGATCATAGTGCAGGTTGCCGGTATGATAAGCGTGATGGATTCTAAGCAAAAATTGAATAGAGAAATGAGAGTGAAAAAAAGAATTATATGGGTATAAAATTGTTTTTGTTATTTCCATGTTATAAATAATTATTAGTTTGTTTATAAGTTAATTTTAATTTGAAATTCAGGCTAATGTTTAAAATAATATGTTTTTTTTGTATCTGGTGTGAGCTTTTCAGACAGGAAGATTGTCTTTCAATTTATTTTTAAGAAGGTGAAAGTTATTTTAGGCATTTTGAAACGTGGCAAGTTTACCCATAATTATCCATTAATTATATAAAATTTTTGGTGCAAATTTTTACATACTATGAGAGATGAGTGATTTTATTCTACGACTTATAGGTTGGCCAATTAAGCATTGAGTTATGAAATGAGAATATTGTAAATTTTTCCTATTTTTATTTTTTTTGTTTATTTATTTATTGTTTTTCCCTAGGTATTTTATTGGTAGTTTAATATTATATATTTACTGTCACATAACTCTGAATATTTCGTATATATACCAGAGAGTCTGTACTTAACATACTAAACCGAATTTTTACTTGTGTTTAATTTTTATTAAATATGGGTACTCTTGAAAATTTATTTAACATAGTTTCCTTGAAAGAATAATTTTTTTTTTATTATTTTAGAGCTTGTTGAGGTCCTGTTCTCGTTGAATGCTCTCCAATGTGCTTTGTAAGGTGTCAACGAGTGTGCTGTTGGGGGGCTTCTTGAGAGGTTGGTGAGGTAGTCAAAGGTTGAAAAATCTTTTATAAATACTCCTTTAAAAATATAGTTTTAATGCATGATTTTGTGGATAAAAGCTGATTTTGTGTGAACATATGTTGAGTATTTTGTGTTGGGGTTTCATGAGAGTCAGATTTTGAGCGGATCATATTAATTGTTGGAGACATTATTGAGAGTAGTAGGAAGATATTTATTGTAATTATGAAGTAAATTATTTGTTGACGAGTGATTGATGATTATTTAAGATTAAAATTTAAGTGGATTGTAATTAGTGATATATTTTAATATGTGCTATCATAAGATAATCGTTCGGTAGTTGAAAAGCTTTTATTACATTATACTATTTCTATAGTTTTCTTTTTTGTATTTATAAACAATGTGCGAGTTTTAAGATGTTAGTATTATCTTGTCTCTATAGTTGGCCAAATTTAGACTCTTTTCACATATTTATCTGATAAGTTATTGAGATAATCGTGATCTTACAAACAATGAAATGGGCGATAACTCAAATACTCTCTTTCCTTTTAATAAAGACATTGTGTTCTATTACTTATAAACTTTTTCTACTGATTTAAACATCTTTTAAAAAAATAACACATAATGTCCTAATAATTCTACAAAAATATTTTAATTTTGAGATATATTTAATCACAAATAAATATTTATTATAATGAATGGCTCCTCTGCTTGAAGCCTTGAATGTTATGCATTAGCGTGTCACGCGTTTTTTTTTTTTCTTTTTTCCGCTGCTTTCACTTGCATTTTTGTGGTGCCGTCTATCTAATGGACATGTTTCTCGTTTTGTCTTTTCCAGTAGTCGTCCTCTAACTCAGGGGCGGCTCAAGAGCTTTTGTGGCTCAAGCCAAAGTATAAAAATAAACCCTTAATTATATTTTTTAAAATAATTTTAAATATAAATATATTTTTTTATTTTTAATAATCTATTTAAATATTTACAAATAATAAATATATATTTAATTTTATTATCACTAATTAAACTTTCAAACACTATTATGAAAAAAATAAGAAAATAATAAAACATTTACTTTAATCATCTTGAAGTTAACGCATTGCAATTTTCTTTTTACATTTCAATCTTCTGACTTTAGTTCCAATAAGTATGTGCTTTAAAATTTTATTTTTCTAGCCTTTTGAAAAGAAAAATCATCAATTAAACTTTTATAATTTAGTTTTGAAAGCAAATTTTTTTCAATTGATAAAATAGCTAATCCATTTAATCTTTCTTGTGACATTGTCAAACGCAAATAAGACTTAATTAATTTTAATTTTGAAAAACTTCTTTCAACAGAAGCAACTGTAATAGGAATAGTCAATAATATTCTATATGCAATCCATGTATTAGAAAAAGAATTTAACTTTTTGAGAAAACTTAACACCTCAATTGGTGCACTTATTTCTTTTGGCATAACTTCCTTTAAACCTTCAATATCAGAAATTTGATTGTGTTTCAAAAACAATTTAAGATAACAACTTTTTTTTAAATCATCATCACCTAATAAACTTAATTTTTCTAAATCATACAAAAAATCAAAAATTTCTTCATAAATTTGAAATTGCTTGAATCTATTGTAAAAAGAAGAAATAGCTTTATCTACTATATATAAAAAATAGTTAACTCTAAAAGATTCTTCAGCAGATATTCTTACCTCGTTGACGTTCTCATCAAATTTTTTATTTCTACGAATCTCACGTCTTTCACGAAATATTGCTTCTATATTCATTTCAGCTGCAACATCTTTAGTAAAATTTATAGCAGATTCAAATACATTATTTTTATATTTTTCAAAGAAAGAAATAAGACATTTGATACAAACTATAGCAGAAGCAATATGCATATTTTTATATTGTAAATATTTGCTAACTGAGTTAACTGCATGTAATATGTCATACCAAATAGTCATGCCTAGCAAAAATTGAAAATTTTCAATTTCATATGTTGCTAAAGAAAAAGCTTCACTTTTTGTTTTCGGGTCGTCACAATTTTCTGCTAAATAAAATAAAGTATCTCTTACTTGTGGAGCTTGAAATTTTATCGCTCTAACACTTTCGACACGACTTTCCCAACGTGTTTGTGATAATGGCTTTAGAGTCAAACCTGAAATATGATCTTGCAAAATTTTCCATCTCTTTGTAGAAGAAAGAATAATGAATATATGCGTTGTATCACCCCAAAGAATGTGATAGCACTTGGGCATGAATTTGCCATATCACAAAGCAATAAATTGATACTGTGACAACCATAAGGTGTATAGAATGCTCTAGAATTGATATCCAATAACCTTTTTTGTACACCTTGGTGTTTTCCTTTCATATTTGAACCATTGTCATAACCTTGCCCTCTAATGTTATTCACATCAAGATTAAGACTTTTCATTGCATCAATGATCACATCAAAAAGGCCTTCTTCGGTTGTATCATTAACCTTTAAAAACTCTACGAAATACTCTTCAATCACAACTGGATTTGCTGAAATATCAACACATCTTAATACAAGAGACATCTGCTCTTGGTGACTAATATCAGGGGTGCAATCAAGTATAACAGAAAAATATTTTACATCTGTTACTTTTCTAACTATAGTTTTCCTAATTTCAGAAGCTAATAAACTAATGAACTCATTTTTGTATATTATGGCAAAGATAATGGCTATGAATCTCACCAGCTTGAAAACGTCTCAGATGCTCTTGCATTACTGGGTCAAACTCTGCGATCATTTCAATTAAGCTCAAAAAGTTTCCATTGCCATCTTCATAAATTTTCTCCTTTTTGCCACGAAATGCCAAAGTATTTTTTGCAAGGTTTTTTACAACAGCAATAATTCTTGATAATACATTTCTCCAATGCTCTTTTTCTTTGTTTATTCTTTCTTGCAAAAATTTGTCAATAGTTTTTCTCTCTACCAATCTCACCTCAGCATCAACCCAAGCATTCATAGTAGTTACATGCTCATTGCTTGTTTCATGGCTTTTGAGTTTGGCACCAAGATTTTTCCAATCTTTGACACCCTTCATTTGCTAATTTGCTAAGGCTTGAACGTGTGTCAAATAACTTACAACAGAAACAAAATACTTTATCTAATTCTTTTGAATACACCAACCATCTTCTATCATACTTCTCCCCATTTGATAGCGTTTGTGTGTAATAAAATGTAGAGAAATGTCGAGAGTGATCATCCTTCGGAAAGTTGAAATCAATTATTCTAATTGGACCTTTTTCTACTAACATGTCTCTCAAATTTGTGTCCATATTTGTCCAATGTACAGGATCATATATATCAATGACAATGGTTGCAATAGTTGAATTCTCCATTGCTACACTTTCTCCATTTTTTTGTAAGTTTTGATTTTGGCCATGTTCTTTAGAAGAGATCTTATCATCCAAAATTTTCTCAGAACTTTCACTTTCATTTTCACCCAAAATTTTATCATTTGCTAATGAAGATTCTGTCAATTTAATTTCTTCAATTTCAGTTGGCTTCTTAAGACTATTTTCTCTACTACTAAAAAATTTATCAAGTGCACCTTTCTGAGATTGAATTAACTCTTCCACTCTTCTTTTTTTCTTACGCTTTTCATTACCAGATTCATATTTTTTACTTGACATATCTATAGACTATACTTATAAGCTAGCTTTTTTGATCTGTAAAACATGTATAAAGTCAAAAAAATAATATAATTCATCAATTTTAAATCAAAATGTATTTACTACTTATAAATTAATTAAATAATACATTGAAGAAGTAACAAAGTAACAAAACAATTCAATATATTTTTGTTTAAGTTTTGAGTGATTCGGTCAAAAATTTACATATATACTTGATATCTAATAATCTAAAATTACAAATCAATCTTATTTTATAAAATAGATAAAATATTTTATTCAAACATCTTAAAAAACATTTCAATTAATCATCAGTGTTATCTTGAATTATTCATTATTTTATGAAAAATATTTGAGAAAAATAAAAGTCAATAATAAATATTAGATAAGAAATACATACCAGAATAATTAGACTTAGACTTGTTTTTTGCTTTGGCAATCAAAATAAGCTATTAGGCACTTGCTGAAGAGAATTATGAATTTATGGTAGATATTTGGATATATAAAAAGATGAATGAAGTAATGATTTATTGTTTAATTGTATTATTGAGAGTAAAAAATATGAAGTTGAATATGTTGTCACTGAAAGAAAGAATTGATAAAAGAAGAGAGTGAAAGAACTGATTTTTTTTCCTTCGAAGCCGATGACAATCCTCTGGTGCTCTGTGCTCATAATAAAGTCTCTTTTTTGTTTAATTATCTAACGGTACAAAAACCTTTCATTTTCTTTTCCTTTTTACTTTTTTTTTCTACAAGGACATAAAAGAAGAAAGTGGCATTTTAGTTTCCTTTTTTTTTTTTTACAAGGTTTTCTTCTTTACCTTCTTTTTTTAATTCTTTATTTATTTTGGTTTTTTTTTTTCTACAAGGACATAAAGAAGACAGTGGCCTTTTAGTTTCCTTTTTTTTTTTTACAAGGCTTTCTTCTTTACCTTCTTTTTTTTAATTCTTTTTTTATTTATTTTTTTTTGGTATTATCTAACTAATTTTTTTTATTATGTATTAATAATATGTAAAATAATATTAAATTATTTACATAATATTTATTAAAAATAATTTTTTAAATATAAAATACGTATTACAAAAAAATGGGGCCCTATTTAATTGGGGAGCCTAAGGCGACCGCCTCATTGACCTAAAGGACGAACCACCCCTGCTCTAACCAATGAAGTAGTCGTCCTCTGGCCAATAAAATATTAATACGTGGCACACTTATAAGCTCTTTTAATCCTATATAAATAAGCAGATTACCTAAGCTTAAGATAGAAGCTTTTACGTTATTTTCTTTCATCTATCATTTAATATTTTTCTTATTTAGCTTTTTATTTTTACAATTTACTTTTTTGATATTTTAGAGAAAAAAATATTACATTATTGTATAATATTTTAAGTTTTTAGAGTATAAATATTAATCAATTTAAGAGTTTGAATATGTGTTTTATTATTACTATTTTTATCTCTAGTTTTCTCTAGTTTTGTAATATTATTATTAAAATGTTATGTATTTAGTAATTAAATTTATAATAGTAAATTTAATTATATTTAGCTAAATTATATATTGGATTTTAGTTTTGTTACCATAATTATTTTGGATTAATAAGTTAATTATTATATAAAAATTTGGTACTATTTAATATTCATTTTTTTCATAGTTTTAATTATAAATAGTAGATGGATCAAATTATTATTTATAATAGAAGTAAATATCCATGAATTAGTTTATTATAAACATTATTTGCATCTAATTATATCCTCTTAAACATGAATTTAAATTAATTACATGATCATTGTATTAATTTAGATTATTATATAATTTCTTTGTATTCATTCTAATCATTTAATTAATTATCTCGATCAAAAAAATTAATTATTTAATTGTAAGTGAAAGTTGCCATGATTATTGAAATTTTCTAGCTTTAGTAGAAAAATCAATAACATCAACTTATGAGCAATTATTAAATTTAAATAAATAATCTAAAATATGAGTGTTAGTAAGCTAAAATTTTCATTACTTCTTCCAATTTTTTAATTAAAGTTCTTTACTTATTTTTAGTTAGTTTTGTTGTTTAATTACTTAATTACTTTATCTTCATTTATTTATTTTAAGTATTTTTATTTATTTTATGTTTTGTTACTTTTGAAAATTATTAAAAAAATTTAAAACCACTGCAATTCTGCGAGAGATTGACCTCGAAAGTTTACTTATTACAAAATTATAAGTGATTTGTGTACTTGCGAGTATTATAATTTGTAGATCAAGTTTTTGATAGTGCGGCTGCTGGGATACGAGCCCAGGTCTCCACGGTCATTTGTTAAGTAAAATCTTTAAAATAAAATATAAAAATAATGCCTAAAATACAATAAAATATTAGGATATATATTGATTTATTAATTTGAGCCTTAGACAACAAAGTAAGACCTTTTTTAACAATTCTTTTATGACGAGATTCTACAACACCGTTTTGCTCAGAGGTGTTAGAACATGTAAATTTATGAATTATACCAGTTAAAGGCCATGAGCACTTTCTACTTGAAGTCTCACCTTCTTGGAGATTAGATCTTTTATGCAAAAAAACATCAGAAAAAAATTCAACTAAGACCTTATTATCACAAAAAAGTTTATTCACATAAATGAGATTGGAGACAACATTAAAAGTGTGAAGCATATTATTCAAAAAGTATACAATTATCAGTAGTATTTAAGAAACATGAACTAATATTCCTAATAACAATTTTAGCACCATTACCTAGTAACACATTGTCTTGACGTTAGTATTGAGGCACAATACTAACAACATGTTGGTGAGGGATGTGCGCATACGCAGCACACCAAATGGCACAGAGGGTGCCAAGAGATGTTGGGTGGCATGCGAGACTTAGTTGTTAGCTTGGCATGGGGTAATAGTCAACAAGGCGCACAACATGTTACAGCGTAAGGCCCAGGATTTTGCGTGCGCAGAGTTGGTGACATAACACGCATGGCACATGGAATGTGTCAATATTAATCAAATTTCATGTGTGGCATATGACAGCGCAGTTAGTGGCGGTTATAGAAGTGGGAAAAATGATTACTTGTGCTTATCTATTGCATGGGATGTGTGGATAAATATTTGTAACCATTAAAAGGATATGAGGCGACATTTTCTTGTTTTTAGGAAGGACTTCTTTATTGGAGGGAGCACTTCCTTAATTCTAGCATGCATGTAGTCTCACTAACACATATTTGTAACTACCAACTAATGCATGATTGAGTATGTAACTATCCACTAATGCATTAGTGGTAGAAGTGGATAGATGTACATGGACTAGGTGTCAAGTGTTGGGCTTGTCGAACACAACGTGGAGTTACTTGGTGTAACTTCCCATAACTACCTTTTACTACTATAAATAAGTGATAGCAGCATAGATGAAGGACCATCTAGAAATTGTGGCATCCCAATTTGGTCCAATAGCCTTGTTTATTAATAGAGGAGATGTTGGGGATTGAGCTCCCCAAAATTGTTTTATCTATTCTTGTGAAATCCTTGCTTGTGTGAACTTCTAGGGGAAGGCTGGTCAAGTACAATACTTGGGATTGGGCAGCACTGTGTTTGGTGCAAAGTCAAGCATAAACTGTTACATATACCATCATTATTCGTGTAAGGCATAGGATTTGGCAATTAATAAGTTTTTGAAGTGATATGATGATTTGCACCCATATCTAACTATAAACAAGAATTACCAAAAGAATTTGAAGAATCACCATATTAAGCAGTCATAGCAGAAGGTTAAACATTATTCCTAGTAAGTAAATCTCTAAGCAAAAAACAAGTTTAAGCAACATTTCCAACTCGTTCGCAAACCTGTCAAGCTAGCCTTTTGGATTGAGTTTTTTTGAGACTACCCTTGTTCACCACTTCACCCGAGGGTTGAGTTTGGGCTTTTTGTTGCAAAAAGGTTTTTAAATGCCATTTTGTTGACCACATGAGAAATCACCTTTATTCTTATCAAATAAAACATATCTTGAAAGACTTATATTGTGAGCCTAAGTCTCTCATTAAATACAACAACATATCGTTATCATTCACTGGTTCACCAACTGAGGTTAAATGACTAGCAATAGTTTTTGCCTTGACAATATATTGAGACACAAAAAAAATTCTCTTTCTTGAGATCTTGAAGTTGCTCACATAAGTCCATAATCTTGGATTAAACATTTGCAAAATAAGATTCTCCCAAAAGCAATCCATTGCTCTCTAGCATTCATTCCATTGATTAGATAAGTTAACATACCACTTGATACAAACCCATAAATCCAACCCTTGACAATAAAGTTGATACGAGTTCAATTAGAAAAAGTTGGGTTGAAAGAAGAACCCAAAAATTTAGGATATGGTACAAGAAAACCATCAAGAACTCCTCCTAAACCATAAGTAGTCACATAAGTGAGCAACTAATCATTCCATATCAAATAATTGTTATCATTTAACTTGACAAAGAAAGAAATTTTCATAGGAGGAGAGGATGATAAATTTTGAACAATAGTATCAATCACAGACACAACTAGAACATCTCCATTCAGCATTGCCATTAAAATCTCAAAAGAGGACAAAAAAATCCTTTGAGGAACTTCGAGTTTTTTCTGAACTTGAGAGAGGAGAAGATGACTGAGACCGAACAAGAATATCACTAAAACTCTTATTTAAATTGCCTTGATTACTCATGGTTCAAGAACGACCACTATTGATGAGCTTTGAAGCTCAACTCTTGTAACACCCGTATATTTTTCATATAAATAAAGGTATTATTGAAACATTTTATTGATTGAAAACGTTGATATAATTGATTATGACTTAAAATAGAAAAATATTTTATAGCTAAAAAAAGAATTTAAATCTTAAGGAACCAATAACAATCCTTAAACATTGTCAAATATTTATCATGGTGTTCCTGAGAAAGTTAAGGGAGGCTTGGGGTGAGTGAAAATCACTTAGTAAGCAAACGTACCTTACTTGGAACATTAAGCACACACGACACATGAACACACTTAAAAACAACAAGTAAATATGACATGCTTTATTACGACATACTTATACTTATGTTTATCCCATGCTTTTGAAATAGTGCTTGCAATGTACATGTCTTAGAAAGAACATACAAAATCTTATCAAAATAATATAACCTGAACCATCCACTTAAAAACTTATTATAGCGGAACCTTACATAAGTCACCCGTCGGCTACTAGCACGTGTGAAAAGCATATATGCAAGTGAGACTTAACTTACAACTTAGCAAAATTAGAATTTCATACATAATTCTCGCATGCACACATACGTCTAAACCAAAGGTAAGGACTCTTTAGTCCCCCTGTACTCTAACTTACACGAGAGACACTTCCCACATACGACCCTTAACTTATTATATTACCCTTAACTTATCATATTGCTCCAAATCATAGAATTTCATAATGATAATTCAAGTATCAATAAAAAATATCATATAAAATTTATTGCTTTAAACATTCATAAAACTTATCATCTCTCAAAAGCTTAACATAAAAGAAATACTTTTAAAACTTGTATTTGAAATATCATGATTCAATGATGCATATGTCATGTTATTAATGACCATGTAATTGTAAGCATACCTAATCCATTCAAATAAGCATAATATCATATATCACATAATCATATAATCATGACACAAGAATATTCACTTAGCATATATCATATTCATACACCAAACAGAACAAAACAAAGCAAACAATAATTAATATTACCAGTAGGGTTAGTTTACTTACCTAATACGAATAACTAACACAGCTAAAATCACCAACTAGTTCACTTAAAATTTAACCTAATTACATTATAATTAAATAAATATTAGACTTAATTGGTGTCATAAAATTACAATATTTTACCAAATTTTTATAGAGGTATAGTAAAATGTCCAATAAATTGTTTAAGAAAAATTGAATACTTGAAAATTACAAAAAAAAGTTTTTGTTCGCTAACTTTTAAAATTGTCCGTACAAAAAAATTAATGATCTTACTAAAGCTAAATATTTTTAGAAAAATATCGGTAAACTATCTTAACTTGAAATTTTTACAGTACCTCTATAACTTAAATATAAACATATATGTAAATTTTCAAATATTTTGGAATCCATTTTCATAGCTAAAATAGGTTTTGAATCTAGTTCATAAAATTTGTTGTAAACATTTTTAGCAGAGAACATATATAAATAAAAAATTCTTAAAATATTTATATTTGATCTAAAAATCATAAAATTTTACCAAATAATAAACAAGACACATATAACATACTATAAAAATTTTCATATATATTTTTAACATCTATAACACCATAAATTAATTTCAAACTTTTTGTTTTAATCCGTCAAGTTTCCTCTTTCCAACAGAAAATTTTGACTTTGAAAAATTATATAAAATTAAATACACAGATTTTTATAATGATTATAAAGCCAAAAGTTTTATTTTTTTGTTTAGTTTCAAAGATAAAATTCTTATCTTCAAATCAAAATCAGAACACATACAAAATAATCCTAAAATACGAGTTGTTTAGAAATTGACAAATTCAAAATATACTTCAAAAATTCATATTAAATTCAATATAAATAATATTTTGACAAATAAATATTTGTTATACTCATCAAGAAGTATAGTTTGTTATAAAAATTATTTGATGAATATAAAGGTTCAGAAATAATTTATTTTTATTTTTAACATAAATTTTGCAAATAATTATCTTATAAACATTTCCAAACATTAATCATACACTTTTAAATCAAAACTAATAAAGTGAGGGAAAGTAATTAACAAGCTTACCTAGTTTGCTTCATAAACTTCTATTCTCTTATGATTGTTGTGAGAGACATATAAGAGAAGAATAGACGTAGGATTTTTTGTTTCTCCTTTGGTCTAGTAGAGAATTTATATACTGTGGTTTAATAAAGAGTTTATATGTGTATAGAAACCTAATCTAATTAGGAATTCTTTAATTATTATTATTATTATTATTATCTTTTAATAACAATAGTTCAATATATTGTGTACAACTAATCCAAACATACTTTTTGCTTTATCTTTAAAGAGTTTGTTTATTCTTAAAATTCTATTTTAAAATTATAACTTATTCTCAAATAACTCATTTTTTTTATAATTAATATTATTTTAAAATTTTGGAATATTAATACCATTTAGGGAAACAAAAAATTGATGATATGTAGAGAACACGAGAGAGAGAAGCAAAGAATGTGAATTACTATTATCGTAAATTATTAAATTTTATCCAATAGTTTTTGAGTATTTATAATAATACTAATAACAACTTATACATGTGTAAAGCTCTAATAGAAGACCGCAACTAACAACCTTTATTTACAATAAACTATAGCACACATATAATATTTAATTTACACCATCCAACAATTGTGACATCTTTCAATGCCTAGAGTGCAAAACAATTGATCTACAGCCATTCATAGTTTGATTGATGATGTGACCTATCATGATGAGAACTATGTGACCAGCCTTAATGAGAACTAAGTTCACAGATAGACCTAATTGAACAACGTTTTTAATGCAAATTGCACAAGGATCTTAAGGCTTGTAGATGGGCCCACTTGTCTAGGCAAGTCATGACATGCGACCTAAACTACCATTGGTTGTTTAAGAGAGAATTTTGAGTAAATTATCGACAATTCTTCGTCAAACTATTAACACTTGCTATGCAACTACAAGTGTAGCAAAAATTGAACAGAGGTAGACCTCATGCGTAACTCATGGCCATTCCACTCTCTAGCAGTTCAAGATGCCCAACCCAAGCACTTACAATGATACTAAGAACTTCTTGGAGCACATGGAAAACTTTATGGAATGAATGAACATGTATGCCTACAATGATTATGTGAGATGCTATGTATTTCAACTAATACTAATAAACAATGTTAGTACTTGGTATTGTATCCTCAAACTCAATACTATTGGTTCGTCATAGGGTTTGGAAATGAGTTCCTCTCTATTTTATTGGCTAAGAGGAGAAGGCAAAAATTATAGCATATCTTATGTCATACAGTCAAGAGGATTTACCTTTAACCAAGAGGATTTACCTTTCAATTTTCTTATGGTCTACTCTTGGCCGTGTGTCAAAAGATGTGCCTTGGCCAAGAACATTGAGAGGAACTCAGTTCCAAATTGTGTGAACGAACCAAAATAGTTTGGGTTTGAGGGTATAGTTCCAAATAATGGCATTGTCTATTAGTATTAGTTAAAATGCACAATATCTCAAAATATTTATTGTAGGCATATTAGTCCATCCCTAAGTTTTCCTGGTGATCTAAGGTATCCCTAATACCATTGTATGTGATAAAATTTATCAATATCTTCTAATATTTTTGTTGGTATTTTAGAAAATAAAAAAATAGAATTATTAAAATTGATATTATGATATTTTATCTATATTTTTAATATTTTGAACAAAATTTATTTTTTCTATATAATAATATTCATATTTTAATTTTATGAATTTTTTTTTAATCAAAATATCGGTTTATTTTTGGATAAATGTAAATTTATTTATTTTTGTAAAGAAAAGTTTTGAAATATGTGGATACGTCTTCGTTTTGTTCACGTAGAATACGATAAATCCTCCTGTTAATCCGCATTGCATATATTTATGTAACATATTAAAAAATATAAAAAAAAAATGAGAATATTTATGACATGTTTGATAACGATTTTGATTATAATTTATGATTAAATAATTAATTTTGTAATTTTTTATTTTTTATAAAAATAATTATAAATGTGTTTGATAATAATTTATATTTAGTGATTTTAAAGAAAAAAGAAAAAAATTATTTCCAAGTTATTTAGTAATTATTTCTATTTTTTAATTTTTTAAAAAATTTTAAAAATAAAAAAAAAATTAGTTATTTTTTTAAAATTCTAAATTTTTAATCCTTTTCTTTTAATAGTTAATCGTATAAGTATTATAAGACTCGATTTATTATATAGAAAAAAATATTTTTTTAATTAAAAAAATTAAAAATTAAAAATTATTATTTAAAAATATAAAATTAAAATTATTATTAAATATATATAATAGAAAAATTATTTGTAAAAAATAAAAAATAAAACTATTATCTATTTTTTTTTTTTTCATTTACGATGTCAGTCTTCAATTTGACTGTACTCCGATCCGAAAATCGAAGCCATTCAAAACCCATACCTAGCCTGCCATTTTTGTCGTTTTGAACTTTTCCACGCACCGATAAGCTTCATGTGGGAATCTCTACTTTGGAATCCAATGCTTTTCCTTATCCTTTATATTATTATATCGCTTAGATCATTGATTAACAGTAACGGAGAGTTTGAGTTCGTGGGCATCGTCGGTATGAGTTGTTTATTACCGATTTGTTTTGAGGATTTGCTAAATAACTTTCATACCCACTATTTCCTTAAGCTGATCCCTTTTCGTTTTTACTCTCAATACTTCCTACTTTTAGGGGATACAGAAGATGTTTAGAGAAAGGAGTAAGAGGGAAAGGGTAGAGAATTTTTGGGAGTTTCTGGAATGGGAGGATAGGATAAAGTAACTTCTTTGTTAATCTGAGAGCGAATATTTTTCCTAAACCTCCCATTCCATTGATTTCCAGGTGTTCTTCCCCTTCCCTTGCTTGTCCTGCGTTGATACGCTTTCCTTTTTTGTTCAATTCAACGGTAAGTTTCTGTTTTTTTGTTAAATTTTTCTCTTTCACTTTTGATTTGGGGCTTGTTATTAAATTTTTTGCTCTAGTATTTGAGATATTAATGAATCGTTTAGTACTTTTAAAGTATTATCTGACCGTTTGCTTAAATCTTTGTTTTTGTTGATATAGACCCGCGTGGACTTCAGCTTTATGCTTAAGCTGGGTAATTTAATCTAATGAGAGACTCTATTGACCTCTAAAAAGTTAAGGTCGGTTGAATTTGGGAAGGTCGATTATCACTTTTTTTAAACGGAAAAACTACTTTTTTTTTTTATACTTATAACAGATCTGTTTATTGGATGATAATGAAGCTTTTGTGGTATTCAGATATTAAAGAATGAAGGATTTGAATTGAGATTTTTGGTTATGATACCATGATATTGTTATTTTAGCTAACTGTTTTTTTTTTGAGTCCTTTGGTGATCTACACTATCTATTTTGTTGTGAAAGTCAGTGATGTATTCAAGTTCTTGGAGAGCATTCGCCATCATGTTGTCATGCAAGCTATCTAAAATTCCAAATTGTATTTTTCATTGGCCTATTTCTTACTAGCCTAACTCAGAAGCTATTAAGAGATGTGGTTGTCAACACTCAAATTATTATGTGAATTGTTAGATGCCACCAAAGTTTTTTCTTTGAGTGCAGTTTTTTAATTGATTATGAAGGTTTTTGTTAAAGAAAAATTATTAGTTGGTCTTGTACAAGTTGATGTAGTAGTTCAGGCCAATCAAAATATGATGAAAAGATGAGAATTCTTTGTATCTCTCACTACTGTCTGCTATGTTTTGATTAACTTGAATCACCACGTCAAATATCAACATTTGACATGTTTCAGGATCAATCAATAATTTTTTTAATTATAAAGTCATTATTGTATTATAAAAGAATTATTGGTTGGTTCTAGATTAAGCTGATGTGGTAGTTCATACCAATTATCAAACGGAGAGAATAGTGAGTTTAGAAAGGAGATAACATAATTTATATAGGCAATACTCCCTTGTCTTTTCCTTTTCCTTTTTTTTTTTTTTTTAAATATTTTAATTGGTTAGAATTACTATATTAGCTTAGTCCAGAATCAACTAATATTTTTTGTGATTTTTATGTGCTGTCTACAAACATACATGGTGGTTGTTTGAATTTGTATTCTTTGTTTGAAGACTAGCTTTCAAATCAAAAGAAGGAAAAAAAAAAACATTTTTTAATATGCTATAAAGAATTGTCTTTTTGTGATCTAAAAGCTTTTCCAAATTGTTCTTTTGCTACTCGTCGTAGTGGGAGATGTAACTAAATTTATAGCTTTGATATTGTGTTGGGAAATGTTATAGTATTTTACTCATTTGGAGTGTAATTGTTGGTATCAACATTTTCCTTTGTGTTGTCAGGCTTAGTGATTTAGTTTTGAAGTCCTCAGAACCTCCCACGTATGAAATGTATCTTCATTGGATAAGAGGAGTGTTAACAATGTGGTAGAAACCATGGTTCACTCCCTTGTGTTTTGTTTTGAATGGAATGTTTTATATATATGGGATATGTGTGGATAAGAGGAATGTGAAAAATGTAGTAGAGACCACAGTTCGCCTTCTTGTGGATCTTTTTTTATTAACTCAATATTTTTTACGTGTGAAATATTTGTGGGTTTGAATCTTAGATGACTAGTTTTGATATCATATAAGATTCTATGATAATTAACCTATAATGAGACTGTTATGTAAGTCAATAATTCTTGTATGTTGTATTGGTTATCTGTTTCAAGTTCTCATAGAATCCTATTTATAAGAGTCCTCTGCATGATAGGAGTTGTGTCATTTAGCATTCTATGAGATTTTTATTGGATTTCAAATTATTCATCCATGTGGAGTTAAGTTATAGGCTTAAAGTTTTTGTAGAATATTGCAGATGAATGAGAGTGTTATAATACTGTAACTAGAATCAATAAGTCTTCCCTCACCGTTTTTTGGTCTGGACATAAAAATGTTTTAATTAAAGTTTTTGTAGAAGGTAAATTCTAACTTTTTTGTTGTTTGATATGATAGGTAAGAGTCACTTGTAAATATGAGGAATGTATTCTTTTCTGTTGCCTCTTATTCTTCCGATTTTCCTTTTCCTTCCGCTTTGTTTCAAGGCTTCATGTGTTGCCCAATTTAAATGACTGCTTTTTTAATTTACAACATGCAATTTTTTGGATATTTTGTTTAAATTTTACCGGCAAGCTTGTTACTAGATCATGTTGTTTTTTTTTTTTTTTTTTTCCAACTCTAATATGTCTTTTTTAGCACCCTCTAAAAGCTCTTTTGGAGGCCTTTTAGAGGCACAATAATCTTTTGGGCTTTATAACTTAGAGAGTGAGGGGGAGTTTTATTATTTAGGAGCCAATGAATAATTTCTCAATTTTGGCTATTGCAGAAGACATTGACTACCACTTTTTAGGATAGAGTAATTGCTAATATCACATAAATTTTTATCTACATTTGCATCCACACCTCTTATATGATGTCATATGTCCGAATTGTTTTAATTTTTTTAGATAATATTGATATACATGACATTACAAAAGAGGTGTGAGTGCAAAATTAATTGCAAATTTGTATGTTCTTAGTATTTTTCTTTCAGGAAAATAAGTAATGACTATTTTCAAAAGAGCAATTCTTATTCATTTCATGATGTGTATCAACTACTTAGGTGGAAAAAACTAATTGGACAAAATTGATGAGTCCACTTTTATGAAACTTATTATTCTTAGCTACCTCACTCGTTGCATGACAACTTGTGATGAAAATATTTGTTTTCAAAATGGGGAATGATAGGTACTCACAAAAGTGCACACATATTTGCACTCATATTATTTATGGTGTAATATGTGGTTAAATTACTTTGAAAATGACGAAGTTGCTCCTTTTTAAGTAATTTTTGTCACATTTTAAACTAGTGTAAGTGCAAATATGTGTGTAAATTTGTGTGTATTTATTATTTCTCTCTCAAAATTTCATTCCCAATGTTTCTCTTAATTATAAATTGGTGAAGGGCTCTGCATTTCCATTAAAATCATGTTGTTTTTAAATATCCTTCAATTGAAATCTTTGTTAAATTTCTTTTTTCTAGGACTAGGATTTGAATGTTAGATTTCTGGTTCAAGTGCCATGATTGTTAGCATTATATTTTTTGTAGTCTACACGATCAAATAAATTTTTATGCTTGTTTTTCAGTGATTAATCACGTCCTACTCTTCTATAATGAATAAGTTTTCCTCCTAAACACTTGATAAAGAGTTTTTTAACTGACACCTAAATACATATCACATATCTGATTAGTAATTTAATTTATCATTGACAACAGTTCTAGACTTCTAGTTCTTATTTTCCAAGATGATGAATTTGCAAGTTTAAACCTTATACAACTTACTATTATATTTAAGTTTCTTATGGAACCCCTCTTCTCTCTAGGTGAAATGTGATTATGAATATTATTTTGGTTTAATATATATTTTATTACATGGATCACGGTAGACCTATAGTTTTGAACCTTTATTTATATCCGTCACAAGCTTTTGAGAACTCGCTTGAACTTGGAGATTGTCCTTATTAAATAACCTAGAGAGAATATATTCTCTTACTTTTGGTGCATATATAATTTTGTAGAGTTTGGCTTACACTTCACTTAAGAGGTGAGGTAGCACTTATATTGGCATCCATTTTTTCACATGTATTACAATAATAAGTAATGTGATTTTCGTTTCTTGTGTACTTTACATGTTTTGAAAGAAACATTTTATTCAAAGCAATACACATCACACATGCATTTGAACTTCAGTGTTCACTAGCTCTAATATTATGAAATATATCTTGTGGCAAAAAAATTTACATGAGATTTATGGAGTTCAAATATCAAAGAATCAAGGCTTTTAATTTAGATTTTTGGTTCTGATACCATGATGTTATGTTAGCCAACAATTTGTTGAGTCTTTTGGTAATTGTTGCTATTTATTATGTTGTCAAAGTCGTGGAGAGTCTTAGTGTGAAATAATTATTATTTCATTGAATTTCTGAATGAATATAATTTACATGAAACAAGATCCTTAAATAATAGCTGTACATAATCTATAATATCTAAACAGAATAAATAAATAAATCATAAATAATATTAACTAAATATTCATAGTTATAACAACTATAATATCTTTTTTGAATATTTTAGATTTTTTTGATTTCGTAGAATCTCTATACTCTCCCTCAAGTTGGATCATAGATATTGATCATGTTCAACTTGCTTATGAATTTATCAAAAACCTGCCTTGGAAGCCCTTTGGTAAGAATATTTGCAGTTTGTTATTGGGTAGTTATGTAGGTCATGCATATAATGTCACTTTCAATCTTTTCTTTTATAGTGTCTGTCGACCTCTACATGTTTTGTTCAATTATGCTGAACTGGATTGAGAGATATTAATAGCTGCTTTGTTGTTGCAATATATTCTAAGTGGAGTTTCTATTTGAATTTGCAGTTCTTCTAAAAGTTTCTTCAACCACAAACCTTCACACATTCCTTGGACAACTGCTCGAAACTTTGTTTCTACACTGCTCCTGGCCACTACGTTTTGTTTTTTGGTCCTCTATGTTACTAAATTATCCCAAACAAATGTACCATATTCAGTAATAGATCTTCTGTCTTCAATTGAGCTTGCCCAGTCTGCATCTGAATAAACCTCTACTTTTCTTTCTCTTGTTTTTTTGAAGAAAAGCTCATTCTTGGAGAGCCTGTAAAATATCTGAGAATTCGGTACATAGCTTTTAGGTAAACTTCCTTCGGAGAATGCATATGTTGGCTTACAACACTAACAACAAATGCAATATCTAGTCTAATATGTGACAAGTAAATTAAAATCCTACCAACTTCTGATATCTCTATTTCCATTGGTTGGTCATCACTTCTAGGTTGTTTACCGACCTCAATCGGAGTTTCAACTGTTTTATTTCTGAGCATACCTGTTTTCTTTAGTAAGACAAGAATATATTTCCTTCGTGAGATACTTATACTTGTGTGAGATCGAGCAATTTTCATCCCTAGAAAATACTGCATTTGACCCAAATCTCTTGCTTCAAATTCAGTGGATAGGACTTTCTTCAACCTTTTTATTTCAGATGTGTCATCCCATGTGAGTATTATATCGACGTACACAATCAAGACGGTTTTCAATCCATTTTTAGCATGCCTAAAAAATATTGTGTGATTTGATTGTCCTTGTTGATACTCTTGGTTCCGTAATACTCTTGCAAATATGTCAAACCAAGCTCTTGGTGATTGTTTGAGCCTGGAAAGGGATTTTCTTAGTTTACATGCCATATTTTGTTTGTTTTTCTCACAAAAATCAGGTGGCAAGGTCATAAAGATATCTTCGTCTAATACTCCATTAAGGAAGGCATTTTTGATGTATACTGCTGAAGTGTTCAGTCCAAATTTACTGCTAATGAGAGTAAAACTCGGATAGTATTCAATTTTGTGATTGGAGCAAAAGTTTATGTATAATCAATCTCATATGTTTGAGTGAATCCCTTTGCTACTAGATGAGTTTTGTATCTGTCAATTGTACCGTCTGTTTTGTATTTTATAGTAAATATCCATTTACACCCAACTGATTTTTTTCCTTTCGGCAAGTCAACTATATCCCATGTTTCATTTTTTTCTAAGGCCTGTAATTCTTCCAACACTGCTTCCCTCCACTCAGGCATCTCTCAAATCTCATCAATATCTTTTGGAATTTTTGTTCTGTCTAAATTAGTAGTAAATGCATGAAATTTGGGAGACAAATTCTTATAAGACATAAATTTTGATATAGGATGGAAGGTGCATGTTCGTCTCTATTTTCTAAGAGCAATGGGTAAGTCATCATTAGAATTAGGGTTACTTGGAGCATTTGAAGGTTCAAGGCTTATTGGATCCATCACCAAGTCCGAGTCTTGTAGTACATCGAATATGATTTTTCCTTCGTACCTTGAGTTTGGTTTCCTTGAATAAACAAGTAACTCTTTATCTGTTTGTGTGTCTACATCAATTTCTATGTTTAACTCATTATCTGTATATGGTATAGTAGAATGGAGAGGTGAAGGAGACTCGGGTGAACTAGGTCTGGGAAGGAAATATGCAATGGGTTCAGGACTATTAGGTTTGGGTGAACTAGGTTCGGGAAATGAAAGGTTAAAGGAACAAAACTGATCTTTATTTATGTTCTCCCCCTGAAGAGAAGTTTTGGATGAGTAATACGACGTGGATTCATGAAATGTCACATCAAGACTAGTGTATATGGATCTAGTAGTGGGATCATAACACCGATAACCCTTTTGAGTTGGGGAGTATCCAACAAAGACGCATTTAAGCGCACGAGGGTCTAATTTTTCTTTACCATGTGGATAAACATGAACAAAGGCGATACATCCAAATACTCTAAATGAAATATCAGAGACGAGATGGGAGATAAGAAAATTATTCTTAAGGGTTTGGATAGGTGTTTTGAAGGATAGTACACGATTGGGCATTTTATTTATCAGGAACGCAGATGTAAGAATGACATCACCCCAGAACATTTTCGGCATATTTGTAGTAAACATGAGTACTCGGGCAACTTCTAGAAGATGCCTATTTTTTCGTTCAACAACCTTGTTCTGTTGTGGGGTATAAACGCACGAAGTCTGGTGAAGAATACTATGACTTTGTAAGTAATTTTTGAGAGTTACGTTAATATATTCAATGCCATTATCAATACGTAGAATCTGAATTTGGGTTTGAAATTATGTTTTAATCATTGAGTTGAAATTGATAAATACATTGTAAACATTAGTTTTATCTTTCAATAAGTATACTCAACAGACACGAGTATGATCATTAATAAAGGTGATAAACCATTTTGTATGGGTACGATTAGGTGACCGAGATGCTCCCCATAAATCGCTATGTATTATGAAAAATGGTTTCAAGGGCATGTATTTAGATTTGGGAAAAGAAGTGCAGTGATGTTTAGCAAGTTCACACATTTCACATTGCAATTCAGGTAATTCTTTATTTGAAATTAAAAAAGGAAACAATTGTCTTAAATATTAAAAATTAGGATGACCCATTCTACGATGCCGTAGTATTAATTCATTATTCCTAGAAATAGATATAGAGTTACAATTGGTAATATGATACTGTTTATTCGTAGTAATCGGCTTAAAGTAGTAAAGTCCTTCGTGCTCTCTAGCACTGCCAATCGTCTTTTCTGATAATAGGTCCTGAAATGCACTCGAAGATGTAAAATTAGCAGAGCAATTTGAGTGAGCTGTTAATTTACTAACAGTTAGTAAATTACATGATAATTTGGAACATGTAGAACATATTTAAGAATAATAGTATCAGAAATTTTTATACTCCCTTTTCCTGCAATTGGTGAAAGAGTACCATCGACAATTTTAACTTTTAAACTCCCAGCACATGGAGTATACGACCAAAAAAACTGGTGATTACCAGTCATGTCGTCAGAAGCACCGGAATCAATAATCCATTTAGCAGTTTTAGCTGTATTTAAAGCAGTTAAATAATTACCTTTGTGAGCCAATACACCAGAGTGAACATGAGAGGACTGACCAGATGTTTGAAATTTTGTGAACATTTTGTATAATTGTTCCATCTGCTCAGGATTGAAGGAATCATTTTGTGAGGTTGAGACTTGATAACCTTGATTTTTAAAATTTTGTCGTGGTTTCCAATCAACAGGCTTTGCATGTAATTCCCAGCATGTATCTTTTGTGTGGCCTAATTTTCGACAGTGATCACACCACAACCGTTTTTTCTGTCCATGACTATTTTGGGCTTTTCTAGATAATAGCCCTTGTGGGCCGTCTTCATTAGTTGGGCTGTAAACAGGGCTAAAAGAATTATAATTTTGGATCCACGGCCCATTTGCTCCATAGCCAGTTTTGGCCCGTTCGGCCCACTTTGCCCATTCGGCCCATAAGCCCATCGCATGTTAAGGCCATCTCATCTCTTCGAGTAGATCATTCTTTGTTTACCATTTCCAATTCCAGCGGCGCCGATATCAGAAAAGGAGCCACTCGCGAGCCAGCCGCCTTCTTGTGCCGTTCTCAGCCCCATGGCCTTTGGGTTCTCGCCGGCCGGTCCGCCTGAGGCACCCATCATTACCTCATGCCTCCTTTCTTCTCTCCTGATCTCAGAAAAGGCTCCCCTGATATTCGGTAATGGCCTTCGACTCAACACCCGACTCTGTGCATCATCAAACACTTGATTCAATCTGGCCAAGAACTGAAAAACACGTTCATCTTTGAGTTTTTCTCGGTATTTGATGCTATTCGAGCTACTTTCCCATTCTTCTATATTTAGGTCAAACTCTTGCAACAATCCTAACATTTTTGTGTAATAATGTCACGCTCATATCCTCTTGTTTCATCTTCCAGAGTTGGGTTTTTATCTCAAATAAGCGAGACGCATTTCCACTGTCAGAGTATGTTTCTTTGATTGCGAATCAAATATCTTTAGCTGTGGGAAGGAATAAATACGTCTTTCCAATTGAAGGTAGCATGGAATGGACTAGCCACAAAATAACCATGGAGTTTTCTGCTTTCCATTTCTGGATACCACGAATATTTGTAGGTTGCTTTTCTTCTCCAGTGAGGTAACTCATTTTCCTTTTTCCTCGGATAATAAGTTTGATTGACTGAGCCCACTCTTGGTAATTTCTCTCATTGAATTTTTCAATGGTGAGTTGGAGATGGAAAATTTCGGTTCTTTCAAATTCTGGTTTTGTTCCATTTGGAAATGGCATTGCCGTCTCCTCTGTTCGATCAGAGGGACGAGATTGATCAAAAGTTTCTTCCATTATTGACGAGCGTAAGGCTCTGATACTATGTGAAATAATTATTATTTCATTGAATTTCTGAATGAATATAATTTACATGAAACAAGATCCTTAAATAAGAGCTGTACATAATCTATAATATCTAAACAGAATAAATAAATAAATCATAAATAATATTAACTAAATATTTACAGTTATAACAACTATAATATTTTTTTTTGAATATTTTAGATTTTCCTGATTTCATGGAATCTCTACACTTAGCCATTAGGTTGTCATGCAAGTCGTCTTGAATTCCAAATTGCATTTTTCATTGGCCCAAATAATAATGTGAATTGATGCCATAATTGTTCTTTGTTTGGGTGCATTTTTTTTTAATTAAGAAGTTTCTTTTATAAAAAAAATTATTGGTTGGTCCTGTACTAAATTGATGTAATGGTTTATTCTAATCAAAATATAAAGGAGGATATAATGAAACCTATATAAAAGGGAAGAAAATGGGTATTCTTTGTACCTCTCATTACTTTTGCTATGTTTTGATTGGTCTGGATTATCACGTCAGCGTGTTCCAAGATCAACTAATAATTTCTCTTGTTATAAGTCATAATTGTATTATAGAGGAATTATTGGTTGGTTCTGGATTAAGCTGATGTGGTAGTTCAGATCAATTAACATAGGAGAAAATATTGAGTTTTAGAAAGGAGATAATATAATTATTAAGGTACCATTAAAAGAAAAAAACACACTATAATATATATATTACACAAACAGGCTATAACATATATAGCTCTGCTGTGCACCTACGTAGACAATGGAAAGGATAAGATAAACATGGAAAGGATAAGATAAGGATGTAATAAAGCATATGAGACAAATAATAAATAGTGTGAAGCCAAATCTGCCCTTCTACTACTGAGGCTACCTCTATTTATAGATGAGGTTTAACTTTACTATTCATACTATTCCTATTCACTATTCACACGAGACCTTATCATTTCAATGTTTATCTTATCCTTTCCATTGTCTACGTAGGTGCACATGTTCCTAATAGGACATGTGTCACCTTCTACATAGTATAGTCCTAATATTACATGCGGGCATTACTATAGCCACACACGTATTACATGTACAGATATATATGACACTACAGACACTATTACAGATAACTATGACACAGACACTATTATAGATACTTACAGACACTATTATAGATAACTACGACACATAGTAGATCCACTTGTCATCTTCTGCAGTTCTCTATCTTTATTGCATCTTGTACCGACACACACATATATATAAAAGGACAACTCTTTATTTATGTACAGTGAGACTCGTACAAACTAGAGAGAGAGTGGAAGGCTCTAAACATGAAAAGGATAAGATAAGGATGTAATAAAGCATATGAGACAAATAGTGAATAGTGTCTCTCCCTTTCCTTTCTATTTCTCATATTTGAATTAGTCTGTACCGTCATATGTACCGTCATATTAGCTTAGTTCAGTACCTACTAATAATTTTTTGTAATTTATGTGTTGTCTACAAACTAATAATTTTTTGTAATTCATGTGCTGTCTACAAACTTAGTGGGTGTTTGGATTTGTATTTATGTTTAAAAACTAGTTTTCAAATCATAAAAAGACAAAAAATGGATTTTTTAATATGCTATAAAGACTTGTCTTTTTGTGATCTTTAGCTTTTTCAAAATTTTCTATGTTTGCTACTTGTCCAAGTGAGAGATGTAACTAAATCTCTAGCTTTGGTACATGTTAAAAAATGTTATAGTGGCTTAGACTCTTTTTGAGTGAAATGGTTGGTGTCAACATTTTCTTTCGTGTTATCAGACTTGGTGATTTAGTTTTAAGTCCTTGGAATTTCCCATTTTTGAAATTTATCTTCAGTGGATGAGAGGAATGTTAACAGGTGGTAGAAACCATGGTTCACACTCGTGTTTTGTTTTGAATGGAATGTTTTATACATATGAAATATGTGTGGATAAGAGGAGTGAATAATTTAGTAGAAACCATAGTTCACCCTCTTGTGGATCTTTTTTTTAACAGAATATTTTTGGAAAAACTACAAAATTAACGCCCTTAAAACATACAATAACAAAAATAATACTATTAACACTAACTACTCTTCTGAATTGGAGATAATGATACTATTTTATTGTTATGAGTTTTAAGGGCGTTTATTTTAGGTAATTTTTCAATATATTTTTACATATGAGATATTTGTGGGTTTTAATCTTAGATGACTTCTCTGATATCATATAAAGATTCTATGACAACTAACTTTCAATTAAATTAATATGGAAGTCAAAATGATTCTTAAATGTTGTTAGAGTTGGTTACCTGTTTCAAGTTCTCATAGCATCACATTTATAAGTGTTCCACCACCGTATGGTAAGAGTTATGTCATTTAAAATTCTATATAATTTGTATGGATGCCAAATTATTCATTCATGTAAAGTTATATGGTTAAAATTCTTGTAGAATGCTATTGATATGTATTCTAACTATACTGATGAGAATGTTATAATTCTGTAACAAGAATCAAAAAATCTTCCCTCGCCTTTTTTTGGCCTGGACTTGAAGGTGTTGTTACAGTTTATGTAGAATATAAGTTTAAAATTTTTGTTGCTGCATATGATAGTAGTCACTTTGTAAATTTCAGAAAAAATGGTTAAAATTCTTGTAGAATGCTATTGATATGTATTCTAACTATACTGATGAGAATGTTATAATTCTGTAACAAGAATCAAGAAATCTTCCCTTGCCTTTTTTGGCCTGGACTTGAAGGTGTTGTTACAGTTTATGTAGAATATAAGTTTAAAATTTTTGTTGCTGCATATGATAGTAGTCACTTTGTAAATTTCAGAAAAAATGTTTTTTACTGTGTAAAAATGTTCTTTACTCCTATTCCACTGATTTTCCTTTTTCTTGTCCTTTTTTTTTTCAAGCCTTCCCGTGTTGCCCAATTTAAATGCTTGCTTTTTTAATTTTCTACATGCAATTTTCCTAATTTTGTGTTGCAATGTTACCGGTAAGCTTATTCAATTTGTACGGTTTTTTTTTTAATTGAACTCTGATACGTTCTTTACCAGCCTCTAAAAGCTTTTTGGAGGCATAAATTTTCATTTGCAACCACACTTGTATATTGTATATGTCAGAATTAATTATTTTGAAAATAGGATGATCAAATCATTTTTTTTATATAATATCGACATACTATAATAAAAGAGATGTGTGTATGTAAATTTGTTTGTGTTTAGCATTTCTCTTTCAAAAAACTAATAACTACGATTTTTAAAAGAGCAATTTTATTTATTTCTAGTTGTGCATCAAATGAGGGGACAAAAATAATTAACAAAATAGATGAGCCTGTTTTTTTTTAAACCTATTATTATCTGCCACCTCATTGTTGATGAAAAGCCTTTTTTGTTTTCAAAATGAGGAATGATAAGTACTCAAAAATTTGCACACATATTTACACTTGTAGTATTTATTTGTAGTGTAACACTTGGTAAATTTTCTTTGCAATGACTTTTTTGTCAAGAAATTTATGTCACATGTCACTAATGTGAATGTAAATATGTATGTAAATTTGCGTGTATTTATTATTTTTTTTTCAAAATTTTGTTCCCAACATTTACCTTAATTATAAAGTAGTGAAGGGCTCGGCATTTCCATTAAATGTCACGTTTTTAAACGTCCTTCAAATGAATACTGTCAAAAATAAAAAAAAAATTTGCTTTGATTTCAATGTTGGATTTCTGGTTCTAGTGCTATTATTTTTATCATTGTATTTTTGGTAGTTTACCTGATCAAATAAGTTTTTATGATTTATTTTTTTTTGAGTGATTACTGATTAAACTCGTCCTACTCTTCTCTGATCAATAAGTTTTCCTCCTGAACACTTGATAAAGAGTTTGTAACTGATACCAAAATGCATATGTCACATCTCTGATTAGTTAGTTCATTAACCATTGAGAGCCGTTCTGGTTCTTATTTTCCTAGATTATGAATTTGCAAGTTTAAAGCTTGTACAACTTCTTATGGCTCTTCTCTCCAGATGAAGTGTGATTATGAATATTATTTTGGTTTAATTTATATTTTATTAATTGGATCACAATAAACCTATAGTTTTGAACCCTTTATTGATATCCGTCACAAGAGTTTAAAAACTCACTAGAACGTGCAGATTATCGTCATATATAATCTTAAGAAAATCATCTCTTACTTTTGGTGCATGTATAATTTTGTAGAGTTTGGCTTACACTTTCCTTAAGAGGTGAGGCAACACTTACATTGGCATCCATTTTCTCAGATGCATTAGAAAAATAAGGGGATGTGATTTCTTTTTCTTGTGGACTTTACATGTTTTGAAAGGAACATTCTATTCAAAGTGATATGCATGCATTTAAACTTTAGTTCTCTAGCTCTTATATAATGAAATATATCTATTTAAAGTGATGTGTCATGGTTTTATTTAATGTTGTCATAGTTAGTGTAGTCCAAGTTCTTGTAGCATCCTATTAAAGAGATGAGTTACAAAATATCAAATTTTGGATCTCTTGCCCTGATATCATATTGGAGGTATCTTTTCCATCATGCTATTAGGGCAAGTGATCTCAATTTTTGAGTTCTTTAGTTTCTCTGTGCATCTTTGAATTTGTATTTATTTTTTCCAAAATGGTTTTTGAATCACGATAAGTCAAAAGAAACACATATTTTCAGATTTCCAGAATGCTGGAATACAAAATTATTGTCTTTTTATAATGTGAAAACTGTTTTTGGAAACAGATGATACAAAACAAGCAAGCGTGCTCTTAATTTGTCCAACCTAGCTGGGAGCTGGCCTTGTCATTCATCAGAAGTTCACATTATCTTGAATGACATCTGGTTGGCTCACTGTCTTTGGTTCATCGTATTGTTTTTGGTAGTTCGTTGACTTTTAGATGTTTAAGTTCTTTGTGATTGCTGCCCTGTATATGGAGGATGTATATTTTCTGTTTGATATGTTGAAGTTGCTATAGATTCAATCGGGTTGTGTGGCTGTGTTATTTTCGACATGTCTTTGTTGTGTGAAGTTTTGGAATTCACTCTTCGATGGTAATGCTAGTATTAAATATGTTTTCATTTTTCTGTTTGTGTTATTTAATATCTATGGATTTAATACTTTTTTTTTTTTTTTGCTGTGTAAGATTCTATATACTTTTAAATTTAAATTCTTTGTTGTATGTTTTGTTGGTGTAGAACTGGGCTCATTGAAACTTATTGTAACAAAATTGGATGATAGTAACGACACTTGTATTGTCCCATTTTATGGTGTAGAACTGGGCTCATTGAACAAAGCAGAGGTTTTTTTATTGGCCTCCTATTAAAAGTGTTGTATTGGTCACCCTCGCCCTCTTATTGGCTCAACATCTCAAGGTGAGAATAGTGGTTGAAAAAATGGCAGCTAACTAGAATTAAACTCTCACTGGCAACAACCAGGTTCTGCTCAATGCTAATTATCTTAGGTTCAAGTTATCTTATAAATCAACAATGGTAGATTTTTTTATTTTTATTTTATCAAAGTTGATCCAAATCTTAGCCAACGTGCATTGAGGTGGATTTTTAGACCCGTTACTACTAGTGTAGCAACTTGCAAATATTTTTTCAAGTGAGGCTTGAACTAGCTTTAAGATTATGAAGTATTACCTTTATCACTAGACTAGTGGTTGAGGAAAAAGATTGGTAGTTTCTTTGTCAATGGTATTACATTTCCAACATGAGGGGGAACTTTGCTGGTTATGTATGCTGATATGATGAGTAGTATCTTCATTCTGCTGACAAGTTGCTACTTTTGGTCCATGGCATAAAGCTGTTACTTTTTACTCTCCTTGATTCATCACTCGCTAATTTAGTGATAAAAGTAGTACTTTTTAAGTTATGAGTTTGAGCCTCACTTGATGTATTATTTGTTATATTTCTCATTAGTAATAGTAGTTTTAGTAATTTATTTTCACGTCCTCCTTAAATTAGATGTAATTATTTAAAAAAAAAAAAACCTTTACTCATTGAAATTAAAAAAAAAAAAAAAAATTTACTCAAGAAATATTTGGTACTCTTAAAATGGTGAATTCTTTTCTATGCTAGTTCAGGTGTAATACGTGGTTAAATTACTTTGGAAATGATGTTCTTTTTTCAAGTAATTTTTGTCACATTTTATACTTGTGTGAGTGCAAATATGTGTATTTATGATTTTTCTTTCAAAATTTCATTCCTAACATTTCTCTCAAGTATCAATTGGTAAGGGCTCTGCATTTCCTCTAAATGTCAAGTTGCTTTAAAATATCCTTCAACTGAAATCTGTGTCAAAAAAAAATTTCCTCTAGGATTTGAATGTTAGATTTCTGGTTCTAGTGCCATAATTATTATCATTGTATTTTTGGTAGTCTAGACGATCAAATAAGTTTTTATGATTGTTTTTCAGTGATTAATCACGTCCTACTCTTCTAGGATGAATAAGTTTTCCTCCTAAACACTTGATAGAATTTTTTAACCGACACCTAATACATGTCACATATCTGATTAATTAGTTCATTTATCATTGAAAGCAGTTCTAGATTTCTAGTTCTTTTCCAAGATGATGAATTCGCAAGTTTAAACCTTATACAACTTACTATTATGGTTAAGTTTCTTATGGAACCCCCCTCTTTTCTCTAGAGGAAATGTGATTATGAATTTTTTTTTGGTTTAATATATATTTTATTACATGGATCACAGAGACCTATAGTTTTGAACCTTTATTTATATCCATCACAAGCTTTTAAAATTCACTTGAACGTGATCTTCATAAATAATCTAGAGAATATATAAGCTCTTACTTTTTGTGCATATATAATTTTGTAGAGTTTGGCTAACACTTCACTTAACAGGTGATGCAACACTTATATTGGCATCCATTTTTTCACATGCATTACAACAATAAGTGATGTCATTTCCGTTTCTTGTGTACTTTACATGTTTTTTTTTGGTCAAAGTGAGAGTTCTATTAAACCAGAAACAGAACATACAAACTTATAACTCCTTAACTAGACTCAATCAGAAAAACAAAGTAAAAACTAGGACAAAACAATGACTCCATCAACAGCAGCATAAAAACTACCCCAGGAATCAATAACCTCCCAGATTCTAGCCCAAAAGTTAGTAGACAAAAGTGCAAGGAGAGACTCAAAAGCCTTACCAATAATCTAGCTAGCAAACAGGCTAACAACATCTCCAAAACATAAGGACGCACACTTTACACCAACACTTCATAAGAAGTTCATCCAAAAAAAATAAATGAAAGACACACCAAAAGACTTGTAGCAAAAAAAGTTCAACAGAAGAAAAACAAAGCAAAAAACTTGAGAAGCCTACAATTAAAGTCACAAGACTTGAGCATCCACACAACAACCATCCAAACAGGCAACCAAAGATCCTACTACTCTAAATTTGCAATTATTTCCTCCAAAGCATTTTGAGATTGAGATGTATCAGAAATTATAGCACCATGAAGAACTTGATTTTGTAGAATCTTCAACGTAACATACTCCATGCCCATCCTTGGCATTTCCCAACCTTCACAACTTGATTCACACTAGCCTTCCCTGTAGACTTGCCCTTGCCAGCCACTGCTCTAACATTTTCCTTACCTCTGCTAAACACACAAGTACCAGCTTTCTTCTTCTCCATTGGGCTACCTTCACCAAAGGTGAAAACAGCAGCCTTCTTGAATCCCTCTTTTTTCACATGTTGAAACACTTTAGCAGAAATTAGGCAAGCGTTCGTACTTGAACTCCACCTAAACATTCATAGGATTCTGAGGAATCCACGCTCCAAGAATTAAAGCTCGAGAGAGATCAAATTTCACTCGTACTCTCATAGATCTCATCATATCATTCAACAAAGAAAACTTATCAATCTCTAAAACAGGATTGATAAAGAACACAATTCCTTTAACTATAGCTTCCTTGCGCCAATCCATAGGAAGATCATGTACTTGGACTCATATCGGAGTAGATTCAAACACTAGACTAGCAGGAGACATACCTAGTAACAATTTTTGCACAACCAACTGTCCATTATCAAAGCTCCATGGAGTTTTTTGAAGCACAAACTCCATATCTGCTATATCATCAAAGTAGAAAATGAACGTACGCTGATTTGCTACTTTGAAATCAAGTCCTCCAGCTTTAGTCCAACTCTTGCAATGGACTCGAATTAAAGCCTCCAAATTCACCTGATGATGAGAGAAAAGCTTCGCCGAAATTGCAATCTTAGACTTGCCTTTTTCCTTTTCAATAACGCAATTCCTTAACTCCTCCATTACAACTATAGCAAAGGAAAGAAGAGACTGAAGGAGAAAGAGCAATCTGAGAAAGAATAAACAAATAGAGCCGATAAACGAAGCACCAAAAATCACACCAACACTAGGGTTGGAAAGTGAGAATTAAAGAGGTTTGACTACTCTTGGGAAGATTTTTTTTATCCTATAGTTTTTGTTATTGATGGGCTAATCCCTAAAGATTTTGGGAGTTGTTTTTTTTATTCTATAGTTTTGAACCTTTATTTATATCCGTCACAAGCTTTTAAAAACTCACTTGATCGTGCAAATTGTCTTCATAAATAATCTAGAGAATATATAAGCTCTTACTTTTTGTGCATATATAATTTTGTAGAGTTTGGCTAACACTTCACTTAAGAGGTGAGGCAACACTTATTGGCATCCATTTTTTCACATGCATTACAACAATAAGTGATGTGATTTCTGTTTCTTGTGTACTTTACATGTTTTGAGAGAGAGGTCTTATTCAAAGCAATACACGTGCAATTATACTTCAGTTTTCTAGTTTTGATATCATGAAATATATCTTGTAGCGACTAAAATTCCATGAGATTTCTAGAATTCAAATATCAAAGTATCAAGGATTTGAATTGAGATTTATTGTTTTGATATGTTTCAGTGATATTGTTATGTTAGCCAACAATTTTTGTCTCTTTTGGTAATCGTCGCTCTCTATTATGTCGTCAAAGTCAATGATGTATTCAAGTTCTTGGAGAGTCTTAGCCATCAAGTTGTCATGCTAAGTCCCTAAAATTTCAAATTGCATTTTTCATTGGCCCAAATAATTATGTGAATTGTTAGATGCCACCATGGTTCTTTCTTTGAGTGCATTTTTTTTTAATTATAAAGGCTAAGAAAAATTATTAATTGGTTCTGTATTAAGTTGATGTAGTGATTCATGCTAATCAAAATATGGAGAATACAGTGAAACCTAAAAAAGGGGAGAAAAAATGGGTATTCTTTGTACTTCTCACTATGTTTGCTATGTTTTGATTGGCCTGGATTACTATGTCAGCGTATTCCAGAATTAACCAATAATTTATCTTGCTACAAGTTATTATTAGTTGGTTTTGGATTAAGCTGATGTAATTGTCCGGATCAATTAACATAAAGGAGAATATTGAGTTTTAGAAAGCATAGAGAAAATATAATTTATTAAGGCATTCTCCCTCCTTTCTATTTCTCATATATTAGTATAGTTCGGTACCTTCCAATAATTTTTCATGTTTTATGTGCTGTCTACAAACTTTGTGGGTGTTTGGATTTGTATTTTATGTTTTAAAAGTTTTTGAATCATAAGAAGAGAGAAAAAAAAGAAGAACATTTGTTAATATGCCATAAAGAATTCTGTTCATGTTCTAAAAGCTTTTCCAAAATGTTCTCAGTTTGCCACTTGTCCAAGTGAGGGATGTAACTAAGTCTCGGAGCTCTGTTTACCATGTTGAAAAATGTTGCACTATCTAAAGACTTTTCTAGAGTGAAATGGTTGGTACCAACAATTTCTTGTGTTATCAGACCTGATGATTTAGTTAAGTCCTTGGAACCTCCCATTTTTGAAATTTATCTTCAGTGGATAAGAGGAATGTTAACAATGTGGTAGAAACCATGGTTCACCCTCTTGTGGGTCTTTTTTTAACCTAATATTTTTTAAAAAACTACAAAATTAACACGCCTTTGAGGAGTGTGAATAATGCAGTAGAAACCATAGTTTACCCTCTTGTGGGTTTTTTTTTTACCTACTATTTTTAGAAAAACTTCAAAATTAACACCTTTATAACATATAATAATAAAATTTGTACTCCTAATACTAACTGATACCTTTATGTATTGAAGATAAGGGTATTATTTTTATTGTTTATGGATTTTAGGAGTGTTAATTTAGATAATTTTTCGATAATATTATTTATGTATGGGATATTTGTGGGTTTGAATCTCAGATGACTAGCTCTAATACGATATAAGATCATATGACAACTAACATTCAACTAAATTACTATGGAAGTCAAAATGATTCTTAAATGTTGTCAAGAGGTGGCCATCTGTTTCAAGTTCTCACAGAATCCCATTTATAAGTAAGGAATAATAAGTACTCACAAATTTGTACATATCTTTATACTCATATTATTTATAATGTAACACGTGATAAATTTACATTAAAAATTACAGTTATTTTTTCAAAAAATTTATGTTACATGTCACTAGTGTGAGTGCAAATATTTATGTAAATTGTATATTTATCATTTTTCTTTTGAAATTTTGTTCCCAACATTTCTCTTAATTATAAAGTAGTGAAGAGCTCTGTGTTTCCATTAAGGTGACATTTGGTTTGTCGAATGTAAAAATAATGAGAATGTTAATTGTAATGGAAATGAATGTAAAAGAAACAGTATTACTATTACAATGTTTGTTTAAGCAGTGTAATCAAAATAAATATTATAAAATTATAAATGAAGTAAAATTAAAAAATAATTTTTTTATTACTAAAAGAGATAGAATGAGTAAAAGAATCATAAATGATTGTATAAATTGTAAGAAAAATAAAAAGGGTTGAAGGCGTAATGAGGATTACAGATGATTGCAGGTGTAATAAGGATTACTACTATTGTTGTAATCCTTTTATATTCTATTACATAATGCAGTAATACCAAATACAGTAATGCCTTGAATGATTTCCATTACGATTATGATTATTGTTAATCAAACATATCCTAAATGTCATGTTTTTAAATGTCCTTCAAATGAAAACTTTGTCAAAAAATAGAAAAAAATTGCTAGGATTTTAATGCTGGATTTCTGATTCTAGTGCTATAATTTTTATCATTGTATTTTTGGTACTTTACCCGATCAAATAAGTTTTTATGATTTTTTTTTTTGAAGTGATTACGGATTAAACTCGTCCTACTCTTCTCTGATCAATAGGTTTTCCTCCTGAACACTTGATACAGAGTTTTTTACTGACACCAAAAAACACATGTCACATGTCTGATTAGTTGGTTCATTTACCATTTAGAGCCGTTCTAGTTCTTATTTTCCATGATAATGAATTTGCAAGTTTAAAGCTTATACAACTTCTTATGGCTTTTCTCTCCAGATGAAGTGTGATTATGAATATTATTTTGGTTTAATTTATATTTTATTAATTGGATCACAATAAACCTATAATTTTGAACGTTTATTGATATCCGTCGCAAAGAGTTTAAAAACTCACTAAAACGTGCAGATTATCGTCATATATAATCTTAAGAGAATAATCTCTTACTTTTGGTGCATATATAATTTTGTAGAGTTTGGCTTACACTTTTCTTGAGAGGTAAGGCAACACTTATTTTGGCAACCATTTTCTCACATGCATTAGAAAAATAAGGGGATCTGATTTATGTTTCTTGTGGATTTTACACGTTTTGAAAGGAACATTCTACTCAAAGTGACATGCATGCATTTGAACTTTAGTTCTCTAGCTATTATCATGAAATATATCTTATGGCAATTAACATTCTATGTTATTGTTATGGAAGTCAGTTTTATTTCATGTTTTCATAGTTAGTATAGTCCAAGTTCATGTAGCATCCTTTTATGAGTTACAATATATCAACTTTTTTTTCTTGCTCTGATATTATGTTGGAGGTATCTTCTCCGTCATGTTGTCAGGGCAAGTGATCTCAATTTTGAGTATTGTAGTTTCTCATTGCCACATTTTTTTTCTCACTTTAGTTCTTCTATTCTTATGTTTTAGGGGCTCACTAATACCAATGAAGGTGTTGTGGCAACTATGTTGTTATTGATGCCAAGGCTTTCATTCATATTGTCATAGTTCAAGTTCTTGTAGCATCCAATTAGATGAGATGCAAATTTTCAAATTTTGGATGTCTTGCTCTGATACAAATTTTCAAATTTTCTATGATATTGTTAGTGGGGCTCACTGCACTGATATAATAAAAGAGGCTGTGGCAACTGACATTCTATGATTGTTATGGAAGCCAAGGTTTTCTTTCATGTCAGTGATCTAGTTCAAGTTCTTGTAGCATCCCATTAAAGAGAGGAGAGACTATATTTCAAATTTTAGATCTAATATCATAATTCAATGTGTCTTTTCCATCATGTTGTCGGTGTAAGTGATTGCCAAAGCTTTTAAGAGGTTTGGCTGTCAACATTCTAGAATAATCATGTATATAATTGTAGATGCCTTATATATATATATATATATATGCTGTTGATGGTTTTTTGGTGTCGAAAAACTCTGCATCTTTGAATTTGTATTTTATGTTTTCAAAAACGGTTTTTGAATCACGATAATAAGTCAAAAGAAACAAATATTTTCAGAATGCTGGAATGCAAAATTATTTAGTCATTTTATATGTGAAAACTGTTTTTGGAAACACATGATACAAAAACAAACATGCTCTTAATTTGTCCAATCTAGCTGGCCATGTCATCCATCTGAAGTTCACATTTTAGCTTGAGTGACATCTGGTTGGCTCACTGTCTTTGGTTGGTTCTTTGTTTTTTTTTTTTTTTTGGGTAGTTTGTTGACTTTTAGACGTTTAAGTTTCTTTGTGATATGCTGCTCTCTATATGGAGGATTTCTATTTTTCTGTTTGATATGTTGAAGTTGCAAGGTTCAATCGGGTAATGTGGCTGTGCTATTTTCAACATATCTTTATTGTGTGTAGTTTTGGAAATCACTCTTCGGTGGTAATGCTATTAAATATGTTTTCATTTTTCTATTTGTGTTATTTAATTTCTAAATTGATACTTTTAAATTTAAATTCCTTGTTGGTGTAGAACTGGGCTTATTTAAACCTATGGTAACAAAGTTGGATGATAGTGGTAATACAGCAAAAACACCCTTGTATTACACGTGAACAAAGCAGAGGTTTTTTTTTACTGGGCTCCTATTAGAAGTGCTCGTATTGGTTCAACATCTCAAGTTGAGAACAGTGGTTGAAAAAATGGCAGCTAATTAGAATTACACTTTCAATGGCAACAACCAGGTTCTGCTCAATGCTAATATCTTAGGTTGAAGTTATCTTATAAATCAATAATGATAGATTTTTCCTTTTTATCAAAGTTAATCCAAATCTTAGCTAAAGTGTATTGAGGTGGGTTTTTTAACCTGTTACTACTATAGCAATTTACAAATATTGTTTCGATTGAGGCTTGAACTAGCTTTTAGTTTATGAAGTGTCGCATTTATTACTAGATTAGTGGGAAAGGAAAAAGACTGATATTTTCTTTGTCAATGGGATATTACATTTCTAACATAATGAGGCACTTTTACTGCTACTTTTAGTTCTTAGCAGAAAAGTTATTACCTTTTACTCTTGTTGATTTGTCACTCACTAATTTAATGTTAAAGTTGTGTTTCTTAGTTTTTGAAGTTGAGTTTGAGCCTCACATGATGTATTATTTGTTATTTTTCTCTTTAGTAATAGAAGTTTTAGAAATTTATTCTCACATTCTCCTTAAATTAGACTAGTTGTAATTTTTTTTTAAACCTTTACTCACTGAAATTAAAAAAAAAAAAAAAAAAAAAACTTCACTCTCAAGATATCTTTGGTCCTTTTAAAATGGTGAATTATTTTCTATGCTAGCTCAGGTTTTAAGACCCTACTTTTCTTTTCGGATATAGGAGAAAAGAGGTAATAAGGGTTGTGGGAATATATCTTGATGTTTTTTTTTTCCGTAAACCTGGCAATACTTATTTTTACCAATTACTAATTTAAGTTTGTTTATTTATAATAATAATTGATAAATAATTTTTTTAAAAAGTATGCTTATAGTATGTAAATATATATGATATAAATTTGTCACCTTTTCTATTTTAAATAAACACAAGTGTTTCAATTTTATCAATTATACGTTTCATTTTGACCAATTTATTTTAGAAGTACTTAAATTTTAAAAATATTATGAACAGAGTTGGTCAAACTAGAAGTTTAAGGACATCTTTCAGAAACTTATAAGGTGAAGGATTAATTATTATGTGGTGCGCTATTTTAGATGGTTCGAGGAACGAATTTAGCCTGTCACGCATGGGTTGGCTTTGTAGCGGGAAAATTTTATATATCATATGCAACATACTCGATAAATATTTACGAGGTCTATCTAATTTTATAATACATCTTGATAGGGTTTGTGCTCTAATAAAGAGAAATAGAACTGCTCTTTAGCTCTTTATAGTGGAGCAAGCAAGGCTGACATGGAGTCTGACATTTTTGCAGTGATTAAAGATTTAAATGGTGATGAACGACGGATTGGGCGGCTACCTGCATTGGATGGGTGGTTATATTTCAGCATTGCAGATATGAGTGCTTTGAGGTGGTGTCAACCTGCATTGGAAGAAGTGAGGCTGTGTCACGTGATTTTCACTAGGGGTGTCCATTTGCCTGTAACAATTGAAATTTGAGAGAAATCCAAATTTTGACATCGATAGGAAATGTATGGTGGGGTTGGAAATTACTGTATTCTTTCAAATACAATTTCATATAATCAACATTCTACAAAATACATTCAAGGTGCAAACAACTGCAGTCTATTACAGCGAATAAACTTGAGTATTACCTGTTAATTCTATATTACAATTAATTTTAATGCTTAGATTTAATGATTTGAAATAGTTAAAATTTTAAAATAATAAAAATTGTACAAATAGACAATCATTTCAACTAAAATATTGATTATTTTAGAACACACCAAAAATAACAACACATAAAAAATACACATTAGAAAAATAGTATTTAAACGATCAGTACATCCAAAAAAAAATTCAACCATCCACTGGTAAAGGAAAGCCGCCCAAAATAACCCCCCACTGCTACAAGAACACCAACATCAGTCGTGGACTACAGCAATATTATTTAACTTATCATGTAAGGGCAACGAAGCTGGGCACCTATGCCACCAAATTGAGAGCGTCGTTAGAGAAAAAATGAAAAAGTCGGCCGAGAAAAAAGAAAATTGTAAAAGAAAAAGGAGGGAACAACCAGCCACTAACAAGATAGTCACACGGTCCGCTGACGACCAATTGAAAGGAGCAACTCTCAAATCCTAGTTGTAAAGAAAGATGAGAGAACAATTAGGGAAGAGAGAAAATGGCTATAAAGGATTAAAAAAACATAAACAAAAACAGCGACTTAAATTATCTCGAAAATTACTATATTCATATTGCATATTTTTCAATTATGTTTTCTTATTATTTCTTTTAAAATATTTTTATATTTGAAAATTTTTATAATTAAATTATATGAATTTCGATAAAAAAAAATATTATCATAATAAATTAATACTCTAATTATGAAAATTAATATTACGATATATGATATAAAAAATATACGTATTATATTCATACTATGTTTGTCTGTATAATACCATCTTGCTAATTGTGCTATAAATCGTTAATGACTTAATTGAACATGACTTTTAGAAAATTTTATTAATCGAACCGAAATCTGGCGGAAATAAACATGTGATACTTATTCATTTCGTGGATGGATATAACAAAAAATTCCTTTTAATAAGCATTGTGGATATTTCTATAATAGACGGAAAAAAATAATAGGTGAGGAGATGGATTGGTTCATTAGCTTTAGTTAGACTATTATCTTTTAAATGATATATTTAAAGTTAATTACTTTTCAAAAATAGTATACCATGAGTTTATATGTTAAGTTTTTAGTTAATTTTTTTTATTAAAATAAAAGGTAGTAACATGTGAAAGAGGAGATTAAAAAATTAAAAAAATTACATGAGAACATTTTAGTCAATTAATAGAGTTTACAAATTTTAAAAAAGGAATAAGATAAATAATAATAATAATAATAAGCCATCGTCCGAAAGCAAAAAGGGAAAATTAGAGCGAATGACTCTATCCTCTTTGTTTGATTGTGCCACATCAACTATATATTGTTACAGTTATGTATAAGATAAATATTATTATTATATATGTAGGATATAGATATTACAATATCAAAATATATTGAAAATTTACATGATTTTTCATAATTTTTTTTAGATTCTCACGTAGCTTGTTTAACGAATATATAATTGAAACAAAATTTTTTGCTAAAATTATTGAAAAAATATTAAGAAAAAAGCAGTGACATTGTTTGAAATTTATTTTGTGCCTTATATTATACTGTGTATAATGAAAAAAAGGAAAAATATTTTAGTGTTGAAAGGAAATGCCATTAATAATATTAGTGTTGAAAGCAAATGCCATTAATAAGGAATAATGGCATTAATACATTGAGATTTTTCCTCCCTTACATGATATATGGTTGAAAGCACTTATTTAAACTTTTTTTTTTTTGGAATAAGAGTATATTAAATTCAAATGCCATTAGTATATTGAGGTTTTTGCTCCCCGACATGATAAGGTTGAAAGCACTTATTTAAAGTTTGATAAAAATAACATTTAAATATAAATTTATTACTTTTGTGATAAATTTAATACCAAATTTTTTATTATTGATATAAATTTACCAATAAACTTATTATTAATGGTATAAATTTATTATTAAAATTTTTATTAATAGTATAAATTTACCAATAAACTACCCCTAGACTCCTTATTAATTTTATAAATCTATCACCAAAAATATGTATAACATAGCAGTATATTTATATCACTAATTATACTTAAATATGATTTTTTTTATTTAATAAAATTAAATAATATGTTTATAATTTTTGCTATGGTTTGATGTTATATTTATTAGTTTATGATATTGTTATTTCTTATAAGTTTAAAAAAAATAGTTGCCCCTTCCGTGATAAAATAGGTATTTTAAGGATGATTAATATAAATAATAGATTAATAATATATTAAATTTAAAAGTTCGTGAATTTTTAAAATATTATTTAAAAGATAATAAATTAAAGTATATAATTAAATTTAACTTAGTGGATAAGATGTGTTTTTTATTATTTTATAGAATATATTATTTATTAATTTTATTGATTGTTTATTTGTTCAGATAATTATATTTTTAAAAATATATTTATATTAATGTTAAATTTTTTTGATTTAATGTAATAAATTATTATTAATTTTGAAATTGAAAGACTAATTTATCTGGTGGATACTTAGGGTTTTTTTTTTTTGTAAAAATAAAATTTAATTATTTATGTTTTTATATAGTAGAATAAAGTTGGTTTAATTATATGATCTAATTTTATAAATTTTTTTTTTAATTTTTTTTAAAAAAGAGAATATATTTTATTTTTTTATAACATAAATAAATTTATATTTTTTTAATATTAAAAATATATATTTTTTATTTAAAAAATTAAAAATAAAATTAATTAAATAAATAGTTTATTTATACATAAAATAAAGTAATACCTTTCGTTACGACACCATGTCAGTCTACAAATTTTTGGCTGTACTCCGACCCGAAAATTGTAGTTAGCGAAGACCAAATCCTGGCCTGTCACTTTCTACGTATTTTTTATTGTTATTAAAATATTTTTTTAAATAACTTTATTAAATATTTTTTATCAAAAATATAATTATATTAATTTTATATTTTATTAAATTATAATTTTATACCATCACTTATTATAATTTTCGTCGTTTTGAACTTTCTCACCCACCGAGACGCGTCACGTGGTAATTTCTGCTTTGGAATCCAATGCTCTTCTTTTTTCCTTTATATATATTATAAAATGTATCACCGAACCATCGAATCGAACCTGCAACTGCAATCGTTGAGCAACTTTAAAAGAGAGTTTGAGCTCGAAGGAATCGCAGGCACGAGTTGTTTATTATCGATTGCTTTTTGGGCATTTTTGCCGATATCTTCAAGCCCACTATTTCCTTGAGCCGATCTCTTTTCCTTTTTGCTCTTGCAACTTCTTATTTAGAGAGAGAGGGATACAGAAGAAGATTAAAGAAAGGAGTTAGAGGGAAAGGGTAGAGAATTGTTGGGGGTTTCTGGAATGGGAGGGTAGGTTAAAGTAACTTCTTAATCTGAGGAGATTATTTTTCCCTAAACCTCCCATTCCATTGATTTCCAGCTGTTCTTCCCCTTCCCTTACTTGTCCTGCTACGATTTGCGAGTTCCTTTTTTGTTCAATTCAATGGTAAGTTTTTTATTGTCAAATTTTCCTCTTCATTACTGTTTGACTTGGTGTTTGTTATTAATTTTTGCTCTAATATTTGCGTTGTTAATAAATGTTTAGTACTCATTTTTAAAGTATTGTGTGACTTTTTACTTAAATCGTTGTTTTTGTTGGTATGAACCTTTCTGTTTTATAAGCTGTGTGGACTTTAAGTTTACGTTTAAGCTAGGTAATTGAAGTCTAGTGAGAGACTTTATTAACCTCTAAAAAGTTAAGGTCGGTTCAATTGTTGTCCTATGAAAGGTCGATCATCACTTTTTTTGAAGGAAAAAACTCGTAACTTTTATGTGTATTTGATGATAATGAAGATTTTTGTGGAAACCATATATAAAAGAATCAAGGATTTCAATCGAGCTTTCTGGTTCTGATTCATGATATTGTCATGTTAGCCAACAATTTTGTGATTCTTTTGGTAATAGTCACCATCTTTTATGGCGTCAAAGTAAGTGATGTATCTTGGAGATTCTTCGCCATCATGTTGTCATGCAAGTCATCTGAAATTCCAAGTTGCATTTCTCATTGGCCTATTTCTTACTAGCTTAACTTAGAAATTATTATGAGCCGTCGTTTCAGCACTCAAATATTTATGTTACTTGTTAGATGCCACCATATTTCTTTATTTTAGTGCAGTTTTTAGTTACGAAGGTTTCTATTATAAGAACAATTATTGGTTTCTTTGAGTGCAGATTTTTAATTATGAAGATTTTTTTAAGAGCAATTATTAGTTGGTATTGAACTACATTGACTTGTGGTTCAAACCAATCAAAATATTAGGGAGTTTATAATGAAACCTATAAATAACTGAAAAAATGTGCATCTCTTTGCAGTCTCATAGTGTTGATAATGGGGTGTTGCAAGATGGGTGAGAATCTCTTTGTTCCCCATCCCCGATTTAGATTTTTTCACTCATTCCCACTTATAATCCTTGCAAAATATATTGAGAATTTCCTGTAGGAATGAGATCCCAAAACGGGAAACACAAATCCAAGTAATATTATAAGGTTTTATGTTTTTAAATTTTTTTGTAGTGCTATATTTAGTTTTATTATACAGGAAAAATTATAAGAAAACTATTCAATGCTAAGTATTTTATAATGAAGATGAAAATAAAGTGTATGTAATAATAAATACATAAGATTTTACACTAAACAAATTTCATAAACTTTTGTTCATATTAAAAAAAATTCATAGTTTGAAGTAATATAAATAAATTATAAAATAATTATATGATTTTTAATTTTTAAAATTTAAGCAATTAGTTGAAATAATTTTTATAATAAAGTTATTAAGGTTTTAAAAGAATAAAAACATAATTTAAAGATTAAATATAAAATATAAAATATTTTATTTAGGATTAGTGTGAGTTTTATTGTAATTAAATTTATAATAAAGTTAAAAATATAATTTTTTTTTATATATTTATTAAAATGAGATATATAGTTGTCACACCCCAATGATTTTAAGGACGTGAAAATAAAGAATTATATAAGTATTAAATATGTAATGGCTAACATCACATTCTAGGAATCAAAATCAGAAAGATGCAATATTAAAGTAAGGTCGGTATGAGAATCTATATATGATTCTCAAATAATCTCAAGCATGCCACACTACCACCTCACCATACAGAGTGACGATCATAATACTTTACAGTCATCCATAAATCTTTCAAATCCTAAATTAATTTATACAAAACATAGGACACTCACGCTCGTGTCCAAATGACTTTGTAGAGCTTCAAGCTATCTATGCTTGTCGTCTGGAAAAGGTAGAAAATAAAGAATGAGCTTTCGTTCAGTAGAGTTACTCCAACATAAAGGTAAAACAATTTATATCATCAACATAATCAAATATAAATCGTATGAAATATTATTATAATATATATATATATATATATAATATATTGACTGTTGAAAAGAAAACAAATTAAATATAATCACAAGACTTAAAATTTAATTTAAACCAAACTATCCATAATAAATCAAAGTCCGTAAATTAATAGTTAAGAAGTAAACAAACTTATGGTGAATAATAATTATATATATATATATATAAATTAAAATTCATCACAGCTAAATATACCAGTAAAGAATCAACATGTAAAACATATATGCACGCACCTTTGATCCCTCGTTTCGTGACCCAGAACGAGTTGTCCCGTGTCCCAGGACTATGGCCCTTATACTCACTATCCCTTATGCGCAAACCTCGAGGTACAATGCTCGGCCTTACCACATTGATCTCAGGTACGTACACCGAAAAATACTCATCCTAACATTTATAATTCACAATACAATATCACAACTTTGCAACACTTTAAACCAGATTTTAAATATATTTATTCACATTTTAGTATTATACAAATAATTAAAAATCATTACACGTTTAAAACTTATGTTGCAAAGTAAACATTAAACTTATTAACATTTTGAAAACCCTTTACGGACTTTTCATTATCATATTTATTCATAAAAGTCAAGAATAATAATTATAATATTCAATATGTTTAAATATCATCTAAATAATAAAGTTAGAGTAACTCTACCTGAAGAACCGTCCACTTGAATTCTGACTCCTGTCACACAGTGTCCCTTCTCAGAAGTCGTAAAAGTTTCAATTCTTATTATTCAAAATACCAACATAAATATTTCCATAATTTGCCAAATTGTTCCCATGACCCACAAAATTCACTAATATGATTATTTACCTAAATACACCTAATAGACCAATTTTTTTTTTTAGGAGGTGAGATTGTGGGACCCATTTAAAAAAAAATTTTTGTAGAGCCCAAAACCATGGGCTGGAACATGGTTTTGGAAGTAATAAAAAAAAATTTAGTTAAAGCCCGAATGGGCTTAAAAAAATTTAATAGAAAAACAAAAGAGAGAGAGAGAGAGAGAGAGAAAGCAGAAATAGAGAAGAGAAGTCGTAAGAAGAAGAGAAGAAGAAGAAGAAAAAAAAAAGGGGAAGAAGAAGGAAAGGATAAAAATATTTCTACAAGCATTTTCAATTTGACATAAATTAAGATAAATTTCAGAAACTTTAACCTGAAAATTTCCTTTGGCCATGAATGAAATTGAATCTGAAAATATATTATAAAATCTACATGCATGAATTCTAAAACACAACAATGAGTAAAATCTACAATATTACATGAAAATCTACTCAGATAAACATAAATTTTCAGATTCAATTTCTTTCATGGCCAAAGGAAATTTTAAGGTTAAAGTTTATAAAATTTACCTTAATTTATGTGAAATTGAAAATGCTTGTAGAAATATTTTTACCCTTTCCTTTTTCTCTTCTCTGTTTCTGTTTTCTCTCTCTCTCTCTCTCTCTTTTTTGTTTTTCTATTAAATTTTTTTCAGCCCATTCGGGCTTTAACTAAATTTTTTTTTATTACTTCCAAAACCATGTTCCAACCCATGGTTTCCAAAACCATGTTCCAGCCCATGGTTTTGGGCTCTACAATTTTTTTTTAAATGGGTCCCACAATAGTTTAGAGGAATGGGGCAGATAATACGATTTTCGTCCTTGTCTTTTCTCGTATTATAAATTACGGATCCTGATTCTATTATTCCCATCCTTACCTCCAATTGGTTGGCCTGAACCATCACATCAACATGTTTCAAGATTAACCAATAATTGCTCCTAAAATAAGTTTTGATTGTTTGTATTATAGAGAAATTATTGGTTGGTTCTGGATTAAATTAATGTTGGTAGTTCTAGCCAATTAATAAAGGTGAGAGAATTGTGAGTTGTAGAATTGAGATAGAAACACCATTTATTTTTTTACTTATCCCTCTTCTTTCTCCCTCTAATTATGTTAGGGTAAATGGCATTGGTTCCCAAATTATGTTTCAATTAACAAAAAGGTCCCAAAATAATTTTTTTTCCACCATATTAGCTTGTCTAATATGTATTAGTAATTTTTTCGTGGTTTTTGTGATATAAATAATTGTCTTTTTGTGATCTATTCTTTTCTAAATTATATAGAATTCAAATCCAAAATGTTTTTATTTTGTAACTTGTGCAAGTGGGAGATGTTAGGACTTGAACGCTAGATCTATGGCTCTGATACTATATTGAAAAATGTTGGAGTACCTTAGACTCTTTAATGGCATCAACATTTGCCTTAATGTTGTATTGTTAGGTATTTTAGTTTGAGAATTTTTTTGTCAATTAAGTCAGTACTTTAGTCTAGTACCACCTAATAATGCATTCTATAAATATAGTGGGTGTGTTTGTATAAATAATTGTCCTTTTGTGATCCAAAAGCTTTTTCAGCTTGCTAATCGTACAAGTGGGAGATGCAAGTATTTAAATACTAGATCTCTGGCTCTGATACCATGTTAGAAAATGTTTTAATAACTTAGATTCTCTTAGGGTGTATTGGTATAACTTTTTCTTTCATGTTGTCAGATCCAATGATCTAATTTAGGTTCTTGGAACCTCCCATTTATAAAATTTATATTCTATGGATAAGAGGAGAGTGATAAATGTAGTAAAAATCATGGTTCACCCTCTCTTATATGTTGGTAGAGTTAGTTATCTGTTTCAAGTTCTCATAGCATCTCAATAAAGTTCATCGACATTGATTGAGGTTGATTGGCATTGATCAGTCAACGTTGGTAAACTCCGATCAATCTCAATTAATGTCGGTAAATGTTTGTCAATGTCATTCAACTTCAACAATTTTCGTCAAAGTTTGTCAATTTTAATTAACGTAGGTGACTCAAAATTAATTGTATCAAAACTCATTGAGTCATAAATTCATATTTTGACCCATTAATCTAAACATTGTCTCAAAATCTTCTTAAGTTCATAAAACTGTATGTTTTTTTTTTTAAATTGTTTCCGGACTGTAGGAGATTTTGGGCTTAAGTTTGTATTAATGAATCAAGATATAGATTTGAGTTTTATGACTCAATGAGTTTTGACTAACCGATTTGGAGTTACCAACATTGCCCGATGTTGATCAGAGTTGATTGAAATTGATTGGCATTGACTGACGTTGACCGACATTGATTGAGGTTGATTGTAGTTAGCTAGCATTGGCCAGCTGTGACTAGCTTTGACCTTGACAAAAAAAATTTGGGTGCAATTTTAAATTTAAATATTGGTTTACTTGTATATATTTTGAGATGAATCAATTAAAGCGACATGTTGTCAAATTGACCCCCTTGTAGAAATTGATTTGTTTTGAAATATAAACGGTTGAGTACATGTAACTTATGTGAATATTAACCAGCCTAAAAAAAGGTTGACAAAGGTTGACATTTAATAGAATTGCATGTACACATATGGTAATAAACCCTTGATAATTATTCAATTTATTTTGTCAATTATCCATCTTCTTTCTCGTTTTAATTATCTTAGATCTTTGATATGGGATACTATATTAGCTTAGTCTAGTATCAATAAATTTTCTTTTTCATGGTTTAAGTGCAATAAATTATTGTCTTTTTGGGATCTAATAAAAGCTTTTCTAAATTATATAGAATTCAAAACCAAATTGTTTTTTAGTTTGCTAATTGTAAAGTCGGAGTTGTAAGAATTTGAACACTACATCTCTGAATTTGATACTATGTTAGAAAATGTTATAGTTGCTTAGACTTTTTAATGTTGTAATGGTATCAACATTTTTCTTCATGTTGTCAAATTTAGTGGTCTAGTCTAACTCTTTGGAACCTCCCATTTATGAAATTTATAATCATTGGATAAGAGAAGCATGAAAAATGTAGTAGTAAACAAGGTTCACCCTCAGTGGCGGATCTAGGATTTTTAAGGAGGGGGGCACCGTGTAAAAAAGTTAACTCATCCAACTCATCACCTAATTTATTATCAACTTGGAGTTCATATAACAATATATATTTGTCAAAAAAAAAAAGTTTAAAAGAAAAACACCAAAAATATAATATATTATCATATTATGCAATATTTAAATTAATATACATACCGGCCCAAAAAAAAAAAGTGAAAAGAGAACAAATAAAAAACATATCTATATATATACATACCGGCCAAAAAAAAAAAGGTGAAAAGAGAACAAATAAAAAATATATCTATATATATATATATAATATATACATACTGACCTTGTAAGGAAAGGAAGAGAACAGTGGCGATTGGCGAATCGAAGAGAACACTAGAACAGTGGCGATTGGCGAATCTTGGATCTTGGTCGAGCTAATTGGCTTAATTATTTTGTAAGGAAAGGAAGAGAACAGTGGCGAATTCTGTGAAAGGAAGCAAAAGTGAGAGTAAAAGTGAGTTCTGCAAGTGAGACTAAAGACGAAGAGATGCTTAATTATTTTTACGCTTTATCCCACTAATTGCGATCTTAATAAAATAGATAAAAAAAAATGAACAGTAAAAAAAAATTATAAGTGAGGTGGGGCACTTCCTTTAAATATTTTAAAAAATTTTTAAATTATTATAATTTAAAAAGGTATATAAAATTCCAGCCAGGGTCCGTGCCCCCCCTCACCAACAAATAAATCCGCCCCTGTTCACCCTCCCTTATTTCTTGTTTTTAATGGAATAGTGTACACATATGTCATATCTGTTGTTTGAATTTTAGACAATTGACTCTGATACTATATTAGATTGTTATGTATACCAAAATAATTTTTATATGTTGTTAGAGTTTGTATCTATTTCAAGTTTCAAAAAACATAATTTATTCAATTAAATAAATTAATATTATGTATGAAAATAATACAAAATTTTATTTTTGTAGAGTTATAATATCCCATACTTAACATTTTGCTGGATATTAAGAGTAATGCACATGCATGCTAATCATTCCTAAAAAATTGTACCATGATTTAAGGATACCCATAAATATTAACTTAGCTTGAAAATTCATTCATGTTCAGGGGCGGATTTATTTGTTGGTGAGGGGGGGCACGGGCTCCGGCTGGAATTTTATATACCTTTTTAAATTATAATAATTTAAATTTTTTTTAAAATATTTAAAGGAAGTGCCCCACCTCACTTATAATTTTTTTTTACTGTTCAGTTTTTTTTATCTATTTTATTAAGATCGCAATTAGTGGGATAAAGCGTAAAAATAATTAAGCATTTCTTCGTCTTTAGTCTCACTTGCAGAACTCACTTTTACTCTCACTTTTGCTTCCTTTCACAGAATTCGCCACTGTTCTCTTCCTTTCCTTACAAAATAATTAAGCCAATTAGCTCGACCAAGATCCAAGATTCGCCAATCGCCACTGTTCTAGTGTTCTCTTCGATTCGCCAATCGCCACTGTTCTCTTCCTTTCCTTACAAGGTCAGTATGTATATATTATATATATATATAGATATGTTTTTTATTTGTTCTCTTTTCACTTTTTTTTTTTTGGGCCGGTATGTATATATATAGATATGTTTTTTATTTGTTCTCTTTTCACTTTTTTTTTTGGGCCGGTATGTATATTAATTTAAATATTGCATAATATGATAATATATTATATTTTTGGTGTTTTTCTTTTAAACTTTTTTTTTTTGACAAATATATATTGTTATATGAACTCCAAGTTGATAATAAATTAGGTGATGAGTTGGATGAGTTAACTTTTTTACATGGTGCCCCCCCTCCTTAAAAATCCTAGATCCGCCACTGTTCATGTTCACATTCCATTTTTAGTTGATCATTCTGAGTGTGTGCGCTATACCTTTTATCTTTTACTTAGCATGAAAGCTAGATAAGTTCACGTAAATGTGCAATGCAAGTTAGATTTCAAACATCAATATTCTCAAGTATTATATGTTTGCTTTTTATGTCTTTCTCGGCTAATGTAAATGTACGCAAAATTAGTATTATTATAACTTCATTAAGCTTGTAATTTTTTTATTCTTACATTAGAGGGGGCTCACCGATACCATGAAAGTTAAGCCCTTTCATGTTGTCAATGATCTAGTTTTTTAAGCTCTTGCTTTGATACCACGTTGATATATTTTTTTCCATTATTTTATCAGGGCAAGTGGTCTTAATTTTGAGCTGTGTAGTTTCTCTTTGGCTTAATCGCCAAAGCTTTTAAGAGGTTTACCTGTCAACACTCTAGAATAAGCATATATATAATTGTGGATGTAATCATTGTTCTTGTTATGAGTGAGTGTATGTTAATTATTAACTGAACTTTTTTTTTTCTTATGAAAAACTCGAAAATTAATTTTGTTGTATCTGCGTATGTTGTGGTTTTCAGTTGTCTAAAAACTTTGTGCATGTTTGAATTTGTATGTTAAAAAAACATATATTTAGATTTCATGATGCTGGAATACTAGTTATTTAGGGCAAGTTTGTAAGCTGTTTTATTTTGTAAGTATGTTTTCTTGTAGTTAAAACTAATTTTTTGTTTCTAATTAAAAAAATTATACGTAAAAAGTTTTGTTTTTTTGTTTTTTCTTTTCTTTCGTTCCCTCTCAAGTCACACCAAACAAGTTAAACGTAAGTTTGGAATATAGTTTTCAAATCCTATTTTTTTAAGTTTCAAAACAACAAAAAGTGTAAAAATAAAACTGAGTTCCAAATTGATTTTGAAGCTTGAAAAGTGGTATTAATTACTAAACAACCCTCATTTTGAAAACTTGAAAACAAAATTGTTTACAAAATAGATCCTTAGTTTTATTATGATATGAAAACTGTTTTTGGAAACACGTTCAAAAACGTTTCGCTCTTAATTTGTCCGATCTCGCTGGGAAGTTATTCATCCTAATTTCACGTTAACTCGATTGATATCTGGTTGGCTCACCGTCTTAGGTTCATTGTTGTATGATAGATGGTTGACTTTTAGATGTTTAAGTTTCATTGTGATTTGCTTGCTCTCTATATGGAGGATTTTTCTTTTAAGTTTGATATATTGAAGTTGCTAGGCTCTGCTCAATGCTAATATCTTAGGTTCAAATTATCTTAGAAATCAACATCGGGAGATTTTTTTTTATTTAATTCTCTCAAAAAAGTTGATCCTTAATCTTAGCCTAACTGGAATGAGATGGGTTTTAAAGTCACTATGATTAGTATAACAAATTACAAATATTGTTTCATGTGAGGCTTAAATTAACTTAAAAGTTTTGAAGCACCACCTTTATCACTAGACTAGTGGATGAGGAAAAATATTGGTAGTCTCTTTGTCAATGGGATATTACATTTCCAACAGATGGTGTCATTTTGCTGGTTGCCTATGCTGATATGATATTAGTGGTATCTTCATTCTGCACTTCAGAAAAGCTGCCATGTTTTGTCCTTGGCATAAAATTGAGACACCTTTTACCTCTCCTTGATAGAATTTATTACTCACTAGTTTAGTGGTAAAAGTGATGCTTTCATAACTTTTTTAAGTTGTAAGTTTAATCCTCACTTAATGTATTATTTGTAATTTTTCTCATTGGTAATAGTGATTTTAAATTTTTATTCCCTTATGCTCATTGAAAATTTTATGAATTGATTTAGTTAAATTAAAATTGATAAGAAGTAAAAAGGTGAATTTCTAGGTTGGTACCTTAGTCTATTAAATAAGCACGAAACTATTATGGTTAGACTTCTGATGAAATCTTCTTGGTTAGACTGGTCAAAGCTTCAACAAAGTAAAGAATTTGGTGGAATGGGGTTCAAATACATTTTGGTCTTACTAGACAAACAATGTTGGAGGCTTTGTATAGTTAAAGATCTCTTCTCTGCAAGGTACTTGGAGGTAAGTATTTTCCTAAGTCAGATTTTCTGGAGGCTGGATTGGGTAGTAGACATTCTAGGGTTGGCAAAGCTTTATGTGAAGCAAAGAAACTTTTAAAGGAAGGCATTTGGAACATTGGTCAGCGAAGTTTAGTGAAGATTCGGGATGAACCATTGGTGCTAGGGAAGCTCACAACAAAACCAAATTCTAATTGTTCTTTGGTGCAAGACATTATGAACTCTAATGGAAGTGTAAGGTGACTTCCTGTTTTTGGGCAGTTGATATTCTTCAAGTTTTGAACATTCCTACAAAGGAAGGAAGAAACAATCTAGTCTGGAGCTTAGAGAATGATGCTGCTTATTCTGTTAAATCAAGTTACCAACTTGCGACCAACTTACAAGCTAAAAAAATTGGTAAGAATAAATGTGATAGTACTCAAAAGGGGATTGGAAGGAGGCTCGGGTACAACAACAAATTTGAACTTTGTTGAAAATAGTGAGGTGCTTAGGTACCTTTCGAAAATGAAAATACCTAGCAAGTTCAAGTTTTTTATTTGGCAGTGTCTACTTCAAATCCTTTCAGTTAGAACAGCTTTGGTCCGAAGAAATATGAGAGTACCCATTTACTGCCCTTTGCTTTTGGATCAAAGGATGAATATTCCCATAAAGGAGTTTAAGAAGGGAGTTGGAGAGAGCTTCGATGCCTTATTGAAGTTCTTACATGCTGACAAGACTACTACAACTTTTCTCTAGTTATTTTTGTGTGGTGGCAGATCTGGAAGAGTAGGAATGCCATGGTTTTCCAAAACAAATAGGTTTCAAATCAGTTTATGATCCAATGTGCTTTAAGTTGCTTTCAGCTCAATGAACAACTTGTGGCTAATGGTTCTTTTTAGCCTTTATTTGTGTTGATTGTAATTTTGGTGGTTGGTTGACGTGGAGGTTTCTGCTCAACCCTTTAAGTGGCTGTTTTGGCATGTTTTGTAAACTTACACAAGTTTGAATGAATTTATGATAGGATTTCAAAAGAAAGAATCAATCAATCAATATATTTTTAATAAATTCATTTAAATTAAGAATAAAAAATTTGTAAATTTTTATTTTACCCATAAAGTTAAAATTTTGAGATATTTGAAAATAACCATAATTAAATTTTTATGCTAGAATAATATAAATATTTTAATTTTAAAAATTATTTTTCTTATGTAATAATTCTGTTAGATTTTTTGTATTCTAATTAAGAGGAAATACACCAAAATTAATGGTTAAAATTTTAAGTTTTTGATAATTTTAATCTTATATATCTCAATAATTAGTCAACTAATAAGATTTTCTCAAAATTAATTTAATTTTTTTTTTTTGGGAAAAGAAAAATACTTTGAACGTTAATTTGAGAAAGAACTGGCCGTACATGCTAGATGTTTCAATTGTTAAAAACAAGAAAAGAAAAAGCAATTGAATATATTTAATAGAACGCATTAAATTATGAATAAAAAATTTCTAGATTTTTAACTTACATATAAAATTAATATATTTTAAAATAATAATAAACAACCTATAAATAGTTAAAGTAATCTTAGGTATCAAATTATATAATATGTATTAAATAATGTATTGATTATTGATTCGATGTAAAGATATGAATGTTAGATGAATAAGTAATTGTGAGATTCTTTACTAACAAGAATTAATTAGATTATACAATGTGAATTGTAATATATATTAAGCTGTTATAAAAATAATTATTCAAACAATTAATATTTAATTTTTGAGCACTATATAATTATATATCACAAAATTATTACAAATATAAATAATTAATTATAGTTTTATTTGATAAAATTTTATAAATTTATATTATTAAATTAAATTCAATTCTATTATATATTTAGAATCTATCACAAATATATAATTTTAGAGTTTTTTTTTTTTTTTATATAGTATCAAATAAAATAATATAATTTATAACAAATCATATTTTTCTTATTTAATATTTACATAGATACATTTCATTTGAAGGAAGTCACTTTGGTCATTTCACATTATCGCGTAAAGGGATAGGAAGTAAAACAATAACTCTCTGGGGTCTGTTATTGTAATACCCGAAGCTCTCATCAAAGCTCAAACCGCTCTTCTTCTTCTTCTTCCTTCGCTGCACAGCGACCACCGATATACCAATCTAATAGATTTATTGTTAAATAATCTAGGGATTTAATGGTCTCTTTCGAGATCAGAACTGGCCCACGTGGATATATTTTTGTTGTTTCTTATTGATTTTTGGCTAGTTCTGTTGCTGGAGGTCTGAAACTTCTTAGTAAAGTATATTTCAAATTTGTAGCATCTTTCATATTCTGTGCAAATGCCCATAATGTTTGTGATTGGAAGCTTATTCATTTGCTTCAAATTTGAACTAGCAATATTCTATACCATTCAATTTTCCTAATTTATGTGGTGCTTGTTAGGGTTTCGTTAATTTATACAATTCATAATCGAGAAGCTTACTATTTACTATTATTATTATTATCTGAAGTGCTTGAATTAATTTTCTTTATGAGAATGCATTTTAATTCCATGGTTTATGACGTTACGAGGGTGTGTGTCATACAAATTTGAATATCTGACTTTGATCACTTTTTTCTTTAAGCTTTTCATATTTTACTTTTACTTGGTTTTTCTTTTGATGCGTCGTTGTTGTAATTTCCTCAGAAAAATGTCTTCTTGAAAATAAAAATGAATTGGTCCTCAATTATGAAGCAATTATTTGTGAACAATTGAGGCCTTCTCACGACATATTTCATCGTTTGTCATTCTTTGTCTTTTCAATCTCTCTATCTCTCTTATGTTCCTTATTTTTTTGGAATTGTTTTTCTGTAAGTATTAATTTGCTTGCTGTAAGTTTGTAACTATGCCACTGCTATCTGTAGTGGCAACTTGATGGAGTTAATGTTTCCTAGATAATGGTAATGAACTTGACATTTCATTTTATTTAGACAACAATTTAGGTTTTTTGTAAAGTGATTATTTTGTGTTAAGCATTATCTTCACCATTATAATTTTGCACTCTAATTTTTGAAGAACTAATGAAATGTTTATGTTCTGTGTTATTGACTACAATTATGTCATATTTTGAGTGTCATTTGCAGACCCGATGAACCGCACAAGAAATATCATTGTTGCCACTGGCTTATTAGCTTTTGCAGCTGGTGGCCTGGCATTTCCGTTTTACATGGCGTAAGTAGAATTTATCTCAGTAATGAGTGATTAATGTTTTGATAGTGTAGCAACATCTGAAAAAGTTGATTAACGTGGTTTGTAATTTGTAGGTCATCAAGGACACCTGTTATTGATCCATCAAAACCATTGCCATCCCAGGCAACATTCCGAGGCCCTTATATAAACACTGGTTCACGCGATGTAGGTCCTGATCATCGGACTTACCCTAAGAAGTAATTTTATCTTTGTTTTGCTGAGGTACTATTCACTGAAATGATGCTCTATTTAAGTATTTTTGTACCTTTATATGGCTTGACATGTTTGGAATACAGAAAAATATAGTTCTGTTTGGTTGGACCACTTGATGGTTATGGGTTTAGGAATAATGTCGATAACTTTTGTTTTACACTAATCTTAAACTCACTGGGGATGCTAGTTGTGCATCTAGCTGGAGAAAAACTTGTGTGCTACCCAATCAGTGCCAGATGACACATTAACCGATCAAAATCTCCTATATAAATTGCCATAAGAGCTGAAAGACACAGAAAATGGAGAGTTTTTATTGGTTTATTGTACCACCTATCCATGGTTCGGTGGCATTTCTCCTATTGCAGAATATCTTTCTAGATAATGCTTCAAATTACTAGAAGCTCTAAATCTGAATCTAAAATTTTTCTGAGTATGATTCACTGCTTCTGTCACTGCAAGAGGAGAAATGAGCTATTTATTATCCTATGAACATTGTCTCTGTGCTACATTTCATTTGAATTTGATTTTTCTATTACTATTTTATCTTGCTACTATGTAATTTAGGTGATGTTTTGCAACAGCATCAACAAAGAGAGAGAGAGAGAAGTAATTTAGGTGTTAAAAGGCTATGTAGAGAGAGAGAGAGAGAGAGAGAGAGAAGTAATTTAGGTGATAAAAGGCTATGCAACTATATAATACTATGCAATGTGTCTGTATATGTTCTACATTGCTTAGGAAGCTAAGTGGTGATATGCTTATAAGGTGTGAGTACTCTCTAAATAGTATGACGCGTTAAATGGTATGACACGTTTTGAGGTTTTTTCCTAAAAGCAAATCCATGAGGTCCGCTTAATTGTCGAATTATGACTGTGGGCTTGCTAAACTTGCAATTATTGCCCAAAGCTGGCATTCTCATGTCACTTAGAATGAGTCCCGTCCCACTGTATGCAAAGAGATTGACCCTCTCACAACACCTTCAAGGCTTTGACTGCAAGTATGGAGATAAGATAGAGCTACAGCTACTTTAGAGTTTGCAAGATGAACTGGATGAGTATTCACAAATTCATTGTTGTGTCCTGAAGCTAATTGGGGATCTGATCATCCTCCTTTTTATGTTGGAATTTGTTCTAGTTGAAAAAATGAGATATAATATGGATTGAAATAAAATTTGATTGACCTTCTCATTTTTGCTTTAATTGTGGTAGAATTGATCACATTCTCAAAGATTGCAGTAGCTTCATTGGAGGTTTCATGGAAATGAGAGTGATGTCGTAATGGGAATGGCTACTTGTTAACCAAAATCTTTCTACTTCTGAATGGATTAAGCATGAATTGTATATGATGAGCACTTTGGGGAGTGAATATAATACTTGAGGCTTATTTATTCAGGTCACAGGATTTGCTAGTAGGGGGCATTATGGGGATTTGAATGGGTCTGATGCACTGGTGAGGCAAGGCTGTAGGTAATAAACCCCTAAGTTTGATTGATGTTAAACTTTTTCTAGTAGTGTTCGTATTCGGAGTATTTATGGTGGTAAAAAGAATATTGGGGTGTGTGATATGCAATTTGTGTTTGGTTTAGGTAGAGAGCTGGATGTTAGGGGATTCTGAGGTTGTTGCTAGGTTGGGAAAGCTACATGAGGTTTTTCTTAGTGTGGATGGTGATCTAAATTGGATGGTTGAGTGTTGAGGTGTCTGGCCTGAATCAGTCATCCAATCAACCAAGATTTTCTTAACAGTGTGGACATACGAGGGTATTGGGTGTCTTGGTGGTTGATGATCTATGGACTACGGGTCTATTAGAATAAGTTTCTAAGATGTTCAATTTGAATTTTAGTTTTGTTGTTGTAGTTTTGATTTTTCTACATTTGGTTTATTGTCGTTGGTAGACTTTGATCTTTGCTGGTTTAAGCTCCTAACCGGATTAGATAGAATAGGGTATAAAACTTGCTTGTGTTGGATCAAGTTTGGTATTGTCCAAAAGTTGTATTCCTACCTAAATTAGAATAGGTCTCTGATAGTTGAACTTCTCTTATCTTTATTGATCGGAGCTGCGAACGTACATTTATATGTAAACAATTTCAATTTATTTTTGTTTCATTTGACTAATGAAAATTTCTTTATTGAATGTTTTTCAATAAACCATTCTTGCCAAAAATTGGCAAATTTGATCAGAAAATTTAACGTCAAGTGCATTATATGTAGAGTTGTAATTTAATTATTTTATTCACCGTATACTCTTATAACTTTACGTGCCTTGTAGGTGACTTAAATATTAATTTAATTGCATGACATAATTTCTTTATCATGGAGTTTTACTTTTAACTCCTGAAAAAAAAAAAAAATATGTTTTTCCTTGCAGCATATGGTTTTTTTATTTATGGAAAGCATATTTTTTTTTATGGGAACATAATTTTTTTTTGCAAAAAACATATGTTTTAAAGAAAAATAGAACATTGTTTTTTTCGAAAGAGAGTTAAAAATGAGATTATGGGTCACATATGCATAGTAAACTTAAATATTTCAATCAAATTGGCTAATTTTTAGCTAAATAGTTGATTGAAAAATATTTTAATAGTAAATTAGTCAATTGAATAATAATAATGCTAACAATAATAATAATGGAAGCATTAAACTGATAATTTACGCATGATATTTGTAGCTAAATAACGTTTCCCAACTTCTTTTCAATAGATTTTGGATGAATTTTTTGTGAAAAAAATAAATTATATATATATCGAACTGTTACTACAATTGAGTTGATACACAACTATTAATCTGGATGTTTAGAACCATTTTAGTTATTGTTATTGTTTCCCACTTTAGGTATGAACCCTTCACAAATATCACATTACTTTAACTCGGATCTCAATAAGCTTGTCAAGATTCAATAGAAAGATCATCAAGCAGAAAAACAGATGTCTCTGCAACACAAAGACAAATTCATTCCACGAATTCACGTCGTGTTTTATCATCCTCTAAAATGTGCATTGGTTTAATACGAGGCTTTATAATATATTTTTCTGTGTTTCATAAATACCCATTTCCTCACCTGATTGAAAGAAAATCCTATTTGTCTCTAATTCTAAACACTTATTCAAACACTAGCAATTTTGAACACTTTGTTTCGCACATGTTCACGCTCCCAATTTTGAACACATACTCATGGTTTTGAACACGCATGTTCAAATCGGTATGTGCTACCCAAGTTTGAACACGTATTTTGAATGCATATTCATGCATTTTCCTTTTTTATTTTTTGTTAAAATCATTTTCTAGTTCAACACTGTTATTTTTTGACACGTGTTTTTTGTGGGATAGGGTAGTGATAGTAGTGGTGGTGGTGGATATTATTACATGAGCTGGAGATTCTTTGGAATTCTCGTGTTCGAAAATAGAAGTGATAGCAAGGTGGATCATGACCAAACTCATAAGATTGGTTGTAAAATTGAGTCCCAACAGAGAAGTAGAATAATAACGAATAAAACTGTTTGAGATTGTGAATACCATGTAGTAGGAGATTGAAGTGGATTGAGAAAGAACAAGAGAGAAATTGACTCTGGTCCATGAATGATATATACAATATCTATATAATTAAATTGGTCTCAAATTAATATATTAATTGTATATTATGTATATATATATATATATGTATGCACTATATATAGTTTATAAAGTATATATAAATTAAGCATGTTTGTTTATGCAAAAGTTAATATGTTATTTTGTGTCCAATTCAATTATGCATAGAAGAATTTGTGAAAATGGAATAATATAAATGGATTTAGGATTAGAAATTCAACAAATTGAAAAATCTAGAACATACTAATTAAATGATAAATCAGATATTAATTCATATTGCAAGTATGATAATGAATGTAGATCTTATTTGTAGGATTATTTTGAACAACAACATTCAAATTAAAAGATATAACTGAAATTAAAATCAGATTTTAAAAAAGTCATACAGCACAATAACAAAACTAATCTAAATAATCCTAAATTAAAATTCTAATTATATTTATCACCATCATCACCTTGGCAGAAATAAATACTTTAGTCTCTCTAAGAAAAATTTCAAGCAGTTTTCCTTTTTGATCTTGTGTACACTATTTTTTTTTCTTTCTCCAATTCAATTTAAGCCCAAAATTAAAAATGTGTTCACAAAAAAAAAAAACTCATTGAAACACATGTTTGAGAGTAGTATCCATGATTCAAAATTTTTCTTGAAAGCATGACATAATTTGTCAATGTTTATGTGGCCGTCTGTTGTTAGTGTTGCTATAACTCAGATAATTTTTGTGCTTTTGAATTTATGTACTTAAAGAAATTGTTTATGTATTCAAAAGTAATAAGAGGTCTAAAAAAAGCATCCTTAAAAAAAAATTCTTAAATATAACGAGATGAATGCCTCCGATTATTAATAATCATTAATATTGTCTCACTTCTAATACTATTTTTTCTTTTTATTTTATATAAGAATGAAGAGTCAAGATGAACCTGTTTTAAATCATCACATGTCAATGTTTTCATTGTATGTAAAAATCTTTCCATTGTATGTAAAAATTTCTTAAGATCGTCGTGATTTTGTGATATAATTATCGGTTGCGATATTATTACAACTCAAAATATTAATATCTTAATTTTTTATGAAAAATAACTTTATCTTATAATAATAACACTAAAATATATATAGTTGTAATAATAAAATAGATAACTCAAAAAAAATTTAGTTTGACAATAACAAAAATATTTTAAGTAAATATCATTTTATTATAATATTATATCCACTATAAGTGTGGTAGTAGTCTAGTAGATTTTATCCATGCATAGCGGCAAGATTCACCCTAGTTATTTCAAATTATAAATTTAAATGAAACAACATATTGTTTCATCTTAAAAACATTACCGACCTCCATTCAGTTTTGTTATTATTGAAAACCTCCATTAACTTGATCAAAGTGCATGTAAAAGATAAAGAAATCATATCACACAGTTAAAAAAAACAAAAAACAAAAAGTTGAAGATCGATATAAATCTTTAATCGGGATCCAATGCGAAGAAGGAAGGTGTGCGTTTGTTTTGTTCCAAAACAAAAATCACAATCTTTTGTTTTTACTCTCTTGAGTGTTTGAACAAACGAGGGATTAAATCCAAGACCTCGCCGTATTTGGGGCTGTAAAAATAACTTTAAAACGGCTCAAATCAACTGGCCAAGGTCAGCCAAAGTTGGAAAACTTTAAATAAATGTCATGTATTTTAAATAACGTGATAGAATTTGATTGGATAGTATGATTAAATTAAAATGTATCAAATAAAATTATGATTTGTTTAATAAAAAATTTGGGATTGTGGGTCCCTCCATTTGTTGTTTAGATACCCAATTGAGGCCACACTCGCCTTATCTTGTCGACCAATCAGGGAAAACATGAAGAGACAAGTGGAGCTTTATGGGATTTCTCCACACTCCATACATAAGTTGGCGTAGCTGAGGCGTCGAGTACTCAATCATTGACATATTGTTATCTTTTTTCAACTTTGTATAATTTGTTTATTTTCATTGTTTCATTGATATGTAAATGGGCGTGTTGATGTCTACTTTTGAATTCTACTTTAGCCATGTGCTGTCAAAATATACTGCATATCATTTTTATTAAAAAGTGAGAAAGGTAATAGAAAGTTAAGTTATGGAGGTTTGGAAACTAGCAAGAATATATATATATATAGTTTAATCTCTTGTTAAAGAAAAACACCAGATCTATTTATTAGTGAAAACATATTAATAGAGGCAAAACAATCCTAAATATAATTGTTTATTTCGTATAATCGTATTCCTAGTTTATTATTTGAAATTGAGGATATGGTAACTTTCTCTATTGATTTTTTTTTTTTTAATTCTTCACTACTCAAAAAATTTCAAATTAATATAGGAATATTCTCTAAGACGACATTGAATTTATTTTGACTTGCAATAATTTCTTACATACATTACATTAGCAACAGACAGATAAATCACGTTACACTTTTAAAAATATTTTTTTTGAATAATTAACATTATTCTTGAATATGTATTTAGAATTTTAGATGAGATTTAATTGTTATTAACGTATTCAAATTTTAAATAAAAATTGACTAAAGTAAAAAATGAAAAGTAATGTATCAGGAGAAAAGAAAACCACTATAATTAAGATATTCTCGTTTTTATTATACATCATCCTCTTTTTTTAATATATATATAATATGATCCCTGTACCAAACAATTCCTACCTTTAATAGCTCAGCCTCATAGTTTTTAATTAGAATAGTTTAGCCTCAAAACTTCATAATTCATAAAAAGTGCGCTTTTATCTCATACATGTTGGAAAATAAATATAAAATATTGTATTTTCTCATTCGTTAAGAGTCATAAATTAGAATATTATATTATCATACTTATCTATTAAATCACTAGGGCTTTGATATTATATTCTATCCATAAATAGGCAATTGTATTCTCTAATGTTAATAAATGAAATATGAATGAGTTTATTCATCTTTCGTATCCTCCTCTCTACTATGTTTGATTTCTAAACACGGTATCAGAGTGGTTTGATCTTTATACACGGTATCAGAACGGTATTCTCTAATGTTAATAAATGAATTATGAATGAGTGTGATAGATGGGTTGGCTGCGGCTATACTTGGTAGATGCCAGATGAGGAACATTAGAGGAGCTCTTTGTGGTACGTGGCCTGAAATTGGCAGTGATGTGGTTTCTCTGGTTAAGTGTCTATTGTGGAAGGATGTATTGCCCAGATTGGATATGCGCATACCTAGTAGCAGTGAGAATGAGTTTTCGGGATTCAGCCAGAGTAAGGATCATCTATTTGATTCCGAAATGTATACCTTGTTAGGAAGCTCTGATTGAAGAATCAAATGTGGATACAATTCAACAAGCAAGCTTAACAAATTCTAGATGAATGACTACATTCTTATTGAACAAACTTGCTCTTAAGTAGCCTTACAACCTTAACAGAAAAGCTAAAAGAACGCTCACGTTCTGCTAATGCAAATGAACCACTAATAGTGCTAACCAAATCCTAAAGACTAGGGATTTAGTGAAACAGAAACAAAGACCAAGTAAATATGACTCAATAAACTCCTAAAAACAATCAACAACCTTTCAATCCTTCCCCTAAACTAAATATGATACATAATTAGTTTAGTTCAGCTACCTTGCAAATTCCCATCTGTCTTCTAAGCTTCTGGAAAACATCCAATTTCAACGGCTTTGTCATTAAGTCTGCAATCTGCTCCTTCGTTCCACAATGCAGTAGCTCAATGATTCCATCCTTAGCAAGCTCTCTTAGGAAGTGAAAGCGTACATCAATGTGCTTACTCCTCCCATGCATGACAGGATTCTTTTTCAACTTGATAGTGGAGCTGTTATCACACATAATGATGGTGCCCTTCTTTTGAACATGTCCCAGCTTTTCCATAACTCTCTTCATCCAAACTGCTTGGCTTGCACATCCAGCTGCTGCTACAAATTCTTCCTCTGTTGTTGACAAAGTAACAATTGGTTATTTCTTTGAAAGCAAGATACTGCGCCTGAACTTAACAAGAAGACATAACCAGAAGTGCTTTTATGATCTTCTAAGTCACCAGCATAATCACTATCTGTGTAGGCAATTAAGGCTGTACTTTCCTTCTTGTACATGATCCCATAATCAAATGTACCCTTCAAGTACCTTAATATTCTCTTGGCAGCTTGTAAATGAATCTCTGTAGGCTTAGCCATGTACCTACTGATTAAACTCACACTTTACATTAAATCTGGACGAGTTGCCGTGAGACACATAAGGCTCCCTACCACTTGCTTGTAATACTATTCATCAATTGTAACTCCATTCTCATCCTTGCTTAACTTGTAACCTGGAATGATCAGACTATTGACTTCATTACTTTCCAACATTCCAAAACGCTTCAGAACCTCAATTGCATATTTCCTTTGGCAGATAAAGATGCCATCAGATTGTTGTAGCACTTCAATGCCGAGAAAGAATTTCATTTTTCCCAGATTAGTCATCTCAAAAGCTTGCATCATTGAATACTTGAAACTACTCATCATCTCTTCATCATCACCAGTATAATTAGATCATCAACATAAACACTTACAATAAGTATTTTACCTTCTCTGCTTCGTTTGGTGAAGAGAGTTTGCTCATTCAAACACTTTTCGAAACCTTCATTGACAAAGTCTCTATCCGACTAAACCAAACTTGTGGAGCTTGCTTTAAGCCGTATAGAGCCTTGTGTAGCTTGTAAACCTTGTCCTCATTTCCCTTGATCTCATAACCCCTTGGCTGCTCAACATAAACATCTTCACAAAGTTCACCATGGAGGAAAGTTGATTTCATGTCTAACTCAGTTTCTTTGAGCTGCAAGAGCCACCACCATTCTTACTGTTTCCATTCTAGCCACTGGAGCATAAAACCTCAATATAGTCTACTCCATGCTTCTGCGAGTATCCCTTAGCCACCAAGCGTGCTTTGTGTTTCTCAAGTTCACCATGCTAGTTATACTTGGTTTTGTAAACCCATTTTACCCAATTTTCTTGACTCCAATAGGCAACTCAACCAACGTCTTGTTCTTCTCTATAGACTTGATTTCACTGTCCATGGCCAACCTCCAGCTTGCATTTTTTACTGCTTCTTCATAGTGCAATGGATCACTTGACACCACTAATGCCATGTTAGCATCATCTTCAGATAACCCAAGACCTTCTCCACTAACATAATCACTCATCCATATCGGGGGCTGAATTACTCTCTTACCACCCTCACTAAATTCACTATCTTCACTGTCTTCATTGTTTGGAGATACATCTTCCTCTCTCTCACCACTGCTAGTTTCACTCACATCTTCACTATCATGTTTGACACCATCATTTTCACCTCCCTCACCATTGTTATCACCTACTTCTGTTACATCATCATCTCACCATTCTAAATCTATCGAAATATGTTGTGCATAACTCACATCCCAATCCCATTGTCTCTCCTCTTCAAATATTATATCCCTACTCACCACTATCCTTTTTGCAATAGGATCAAATAGTCTATACCCCTTGGATTCTTCATTAACACCCAAAAAAACACAAGTAAAACTTCTATTGTCAAGTTTAGTTCTTCGTACCTCTGGCACATGAACATGTGCGATGCAGCCAAAAATCGAAAATGGTCAACAGAAGGCTTCGTTCCACTCCATGCTTCTTCAGGTATAATGTCTTTGACTGCCGAGGTTGGACATCTATTCAACACATAATTGCTCCAATTTACTACCTCTGGCCAGAATGTTTTTGGGATTTTCTTTTCAGAGAGCATTGCACGAACCATATTCATTATTATTCTATTCTTTCGTTCGACTACACTATTTTGTTGAGGGGTGTAGGCAGTTGTTAGTTGCCGCTTAATACCATTCTGCTTACAGAAGTTGTTGACATCAGATGAGGTAAACTCGCCTCCCCTATCGGTACGCAACACTTGATAGGTAAACTTGTCTCATTCTCCACCATCTTCTTAAAGCACTTGAAGTGAATTAACACCTTTGACTTTTCCATTAAATAATAGATCCATGACTTTCTACTATAGTCATCTATAAAACACAAGGTGTACCTTTTTTTGCTGTTGGATACGGGGGTAATTGTACCACAAATATCTTCATGAATGAGGTCCAAATTTGGGTTGCTCTCCAAGAACTCTTTCTAGGTATAGGATCACGGTGATGCTTACCAACAATGTAATCGGTGCACAAATCATCTGAGGTAGTGAGCTTGGGGAGACCACGTACCATTCTTTTGCTCTGCAAGTTTCATAATCACTTGTAGCTTAGGTGTCCATATCTGCGATGCCACAACTGAGATAGATTCTATGAGCATGTGAGAAGACACTTATCTTGTTGTGGTTGAAGCAGCACTTGTGATTGAGCAAACAAAATAAACATCCTATTTGTGCTCATATTTGTTTTAATGATCAAACCTTTGTCAGGATGATAAATCTTGCAAGCCCCTCCCTTAATCAGAATTGCCAAGCCTTTTTCCTGAAGTTGCCCTATGCTCAAGAGATTATTTTTTAATTCTGGAACATAGAACACTTCAGTGACAATGTGATTAACACCATTTAACGTAAGCTTCACAATACATCTTCCTGTCACGTTCATCCTGGTGTTTTTCCCAACTTTACGTTGTGCTTGAATCCCTCGTCTAGCTCTGTGAACATGGCTTGATCTCCACACATGTGATTGGAACACCCTGAATCAAGAAACCAAGTATCTCCTCTTCTGACCTCATGCAACTCCATATATGCCATAATAACATTTCATTTTCTTCCTCAAGCTCGGCATAGTTTGCTTCCTTGTTACAACTTGGACATTCATATTGAAAGTGTCTGAGTTTATGACACTTGAAACACTCCACTATGGCCTTTGTAAAAACTTGTCGACCTGTGCCTCTTCCTTTGCCCCTATAGCTGTTTCTTCCTCGACCTCTGCCATCATTTCTATCATACAGTGACCTTTAAAGCCTGCTCTTCTCCATTGATTCTCTGAAATTTTTGCTCATGAACAACCAGTGAACTTTGAAGTTCTTCAATTGTGAGAGTGTCGACATTCTTAGATTCCTCAATTGAGACAACAACGTAATTGTATTTCTCAGTCAGAGTTCTAAGAACTTTCTCCCCAATAACATCTCTCATCTCCTCCCCATTACTTCTCATTTTATTTGCAATAGTCATCACACGAGCAAAATAATCAGTAATTGTTTCATTTACTCTCATCTCCAAGATTTCAAACTCCCTTCTCAGAGCTTGTAGAATCGAGCGCTTCACTCTTGCGTTTCCCTCATACTTCCTTCTCATGGAGTTCCAAATCTGTTTCGAGGTACGCTTCTCCAATATTTGCTCCATAATTGTCTTGTCTATGGCTTGAAACAAATAGTTCTTCACTTTGAGGTCCTTGACCACCATGTCCTCTAAGTGATTCTGTTGTGCCTCGATCAATACCACTCCTGCGTCTGGTTCTTCATAACCAGTCTCAACTAGACTCCAATAGCCTTTAGACCTCAACAGGTTCTCCATCAGCATACTCCAATGGTCATAATGACCATTAAAGCAAGGAATGGCAGGTTGCACAAAATTCTTTTCTTCACTCAACAAGCTGCAGCTTTCTTTTCTCAGGCCCCAGTGGGGAGCTTTGATACCAAAATGTTAGGAAGCTTTGATTGAAGAATCAAATGTGGATACAATTCAACAAGCAAGCTCAACAAATTTTGGATGAATGACTACATTCTTATTGAACAAACTTGGCTCTTAAATAGCCTTACAACCTTAACAGAAAAGCTAAAAGAATGCTCACGTTCTGCTAATGCAAATGAACCACTAACAGTGCTAACCAAATCCTAAAGACTAGGGATTTATTGAAACAGAAACAAAGACCAAGTAAATAGGACTAATAAACTCCTAAAAATAATCAACAACCTTTCATACCTGAATAATTGTTTTAAATTTTGTACCGTGTATTCGATAATTTTCCCCATTGTTGTGTTTTCTTTTCTTCTAGTTACGTGACATATTCTTGATATAGATTTTATTGTGCACATGGAAAAAATTGTTTTCTCTTAATGACATAATTTAGCCTCTGCCAAGGCCAAAGTTTCTTCCATAGCCTTTGCAAAAGCATTTGAAAAAAGTAAAAAAAAAATTGAGTTCTAGAGGATCATTGCAGATATAGAGCACTTGAGACGCTTATTAAGGATTTCTTGAACTTGGATTAAATTCCCTTCATCCCCACTCGAGATGAGTTCGAAAGTAATGGAATAGAATGATTTAATGAAATGGTTGGGCCTACTTTTGTTGCCAATTACAGTTTGCCAACTATCTCACATATCGTAATTGCTCTACAGTCAACAAGTTGAGATAAATAGAAATGTTCTCATGAAGTTAGCATTAAGTGTATCTCATCCATAATGCATTTAAATTTGATCCAGAGCAGTATTTTATATTTCAATCACATATTGTAGTAAGTGATGCTTTGAAGTATCTTGGTAACAACAAGATAAACAGATAGTTACTTCAGAATATAGGAGAACCCCATGAACAGCTCAGCTAAGGCGTTTCCTTAGTCATATACAATCCGATAGGGGTGTCAATTGTGTCATGTTAGTCGTGTTCGTGTCATGTTTGTTCGTGTAATTCGTGTCGTATTTTCGTGTTGGTTGACACATTAAAAAATTTACTTGAATTTTTTGTGTGTTACTTATTTATAATAGTAAGAAATAACAAAACCTTTAAAAACATAAAAAAATTATTGATCAATTCTTACTAAAAAAAATTCGTGTCGTGTCGTGTTCGGATCGTGCTATCGTGTCGTGTCAGAAATTGCCACTCCTACAATCCGACTTCTGAGCCATTTGATGAACGGTGATGTGAAATAAGGAAAAATTGCCCTAGTATAGCATGTATTTTTTTCCCTTTCTCGCTTAACCACAACGTTTTTTTTTGGGAAAGTAATTACAATTTTGTCCCTTGCTTTGTATGCGTTTTCCTTGGTGCAACCATTGCCCTGAGCACGAGTCTGTTCGACAATTCACCCACTAGAAAGTTGTCTCCGACAATCAAATCATTTTCGATGAAGGTCTCTGCTTGTGGTTTTATGGTGCTTTCGGTAAACAGACAAAAACCATTACTCTATCTACAACTTTGCTTCCTCTATGAAATTCAATTCTTTCATGGTGAGTTCGTTTCAAAACCACTCCCAGTTTTCCAAAAAGGTACTTTCATTTCTTATATTTCATTCCAACTTTTGTTGGTTTCATCATTATTTTGTTGTTAGATTTATCAAAGATTTGTAGAAATAACATCAAGAAAAAATTCATCTCAAGAAAAGCCATGAGTATATGGAAATAGAAAAACTCTGTGAGTATACAATTGCACAGGTGAGTTATAAATATATTACTTTACTTGGCTCTCATTAATATTTGAGTATTTAGTTATCACTTCATCTATAAACTACTTGCTCTAAATTAACATGGGACATTTTCAGAGACAAAATTTCAGACCCAAAAGAGAGAACTTAGTCGCGAAGCTAAAACAGAGCAACCAAAGTGAGTTAAAAATATATTACTTTACTTGGCTCTCGTTAATATTTGGGCATTTAGTTATTACTTCATCTATAACCTACTTGCTTTAAATCAACATGGGACATGCATGTAACAAGTATTATATATCACATATTGTGTATGTAATACGAGTTACAAACTCATGGTGAGTATGTAAACTGTGTTACATGTAAATACTCATGGTGAAATTTACATACTATTGTTATGTAAACTTAATTTACATACTATGTAAACTTAATTTACATACTATGTAAACTGTGTTACATATTATGTAAACTATATTACATACTGCCACATTGGTATGTAAACTCAATTTATATATTATATAAACTGTATGTAAACCCACATATTGGTATATAAATTAAAATGTCATAATGGTATGTAAACCCACATATTGGTATGTAAATTCATTTACATACTTATAATGATATGTAACACAGTTTATATACATGTTAAATTAAAATGTAACACAATTTACATACCATTAGTATGTAAGTATTATACAGTTAAGCATATTTTTATAATTTATCTAATTTTAATGTAATTAAAACTCACAGTTTTAATTCTATTATTGCTAGTTTTAAAAAATAAAATTTTTAACTAAAATACAAATTATTTAGGCCAATTATTCAAAAATTCAAGTTTTTGACTTCGTTTAGTGAATACTCGGCAAGGGCAATAGATGGTTATAATTTTGACAACCTTAAGCCCAAATCCTAGATTTTTTTTTAACGCTGCCCATGCTCATGTTGAAGGTACAAGTTTCTTCATTGTTGAGTTGCATACTACTTCCAGGATCAGCCATGGCGCGGAGTTTGAAGTTGCAATTTTTTAGGATTGCGAATGTGGCTGTGTGGGTCTAATTGGAACTGAAGCAAGGGTAATGTTGGAATTTCAATTAAAAATGTACGTGGAGTCAACATAAAATACGGGACTTATTTCTAGCCTATTTTTCAAAATTATTTACCTTTTATTAGAGATGGGAGCAGAAATGAAAATATTTAATTAATTTTTACCTTTACCTTTAATTTTTATTTAGTTTAGGTTGTCTTATATTTTAAATTGATGAAGGTTAATTACTTAACCATCATTGAAAAAAGTCATGAATAAGACAACATAAGTGGGTTTAAAAACGTAATTAACTCTTAAAAAGAACACACACCTATAACCGGTTAGTTTGTTAGATATAGCCCTTAAATAGAAAAAGAACAGAAAATTCAAAATGAGTTGTGAGGCAAGTTGGAGAGGGAGAAGCTGAAGAGAACGGAAATTACACCGAACTGACAGAAGGAACGACAGAATTTGAAATATATTACACCTCACCTAACGGTAACTTCATCCCAGAAGTTATAAACTGCCTCAGAATCAATTAAGAGTCGGTCGTTTTCAAAAAATTTCAACGGCATGATTGACGAAATATCGATGAAATTGAATTTCAAATTGTGAATTTTGAAATACCTTCAATTTTCCACTTCTTATTTCATTATATCCCTCTACACCAACGATCAAGAATCCTTCAGAATTGCAATCTGCTTATAGTCTCCACAGTCCTGTCTCGCTCTCTTCCATCTCTTCCTTCTTTCTTAATAGGTAAGAATTGCGATACACCTTTCTCAGACTCTGTTTCTGATGCTCTAATTTGGTTTATGATTAGGTTTCATGATTCTTGCAAATGAGGAGTGTTTTGACAATTTTTTTTCTTCTTCTTTTTAATTATCGCTTTTGACGGTTTTTTTGGGAAAGGGGGTTAACGCAGAGATCGTCTTCTTGTCTTCTTCTTCTGCAGTGGGCTTGAATTTGTTTCTGCTAGTTACTGTGAAAAAACAATATTGCACGATCAGAGGAGATGTTCGCCGATATATAATAGATGTTCAAAGGCTATTGGCTGTTCAAAAGAATTATTCAAAAGAAGGTACCATTTTCATTGTTCAATCTGGCTAAGTAGTAATAGTTTATCTTTCGGCCTAAAAACGTTAATTTTTCTAGAACTCTCTCACTGACTAACAATATATGGCTCTGATGATGAAAATCATACTTATTTTAACTTCCCTGCATTTTCCAGAACTACAAATTTTTTCTCCAGAAGCCACACAATATATGGCTCTGATTATGAAACTCATAGTTACAAAATTCTTGAATAGTTTTGCTTGTCTTGAATGTGATGAAGATTTTGGTATGACTTCTTATATCCTAAGACAAAATTCTTCGAGCCACTTCGGAAAAATATTGAGTCCTAGCACAAAGAAATAAGAAAAGATAAAAGAAGAATCCACAAGAACAAATTTAACGGTTAAGTAGATGTTTGAATGTTGTTGTTGTTGTAAAGACTTGAAAGCTAATTGAAAGTTCACAAATAAGTTTTGAAAAAATTATTTTAGCATATTTGAAATTTGTAAGATCTCCATTACTTTGATATTGAATTAAAATAAAAGAAGAGAAAGAAGCCAAAAATAATTAAATTGATGATTCTTTGATGGCACTTGAATATTTTCATATATTAGCACGTGATTATATTGTTGATATTTTTCCCTTTTCTAATTTGTTTGCAGAAGATATCAGGAATACAAAAGAGAAAACTATCGATACTTGAGAGGTTTTATAGTTTTTGCAATTAGCAAGTTGTTGCCAACTGAGTTTTTTCTTGAGAGGTAAAACTTTTGCGAGTGTTACTTCTCTCTGTAAACTTCTAAACTATTATGTGTGTATTTGCCTTATCTAAACTTGCTGCATATTTCATCCATAATATTTGTTCTTTTTTAAATATTTCTCCTAATTGTCTCTCTTTTCTTTTAATGAAAACTATCCCTTTCCATAATGTGTCAGCCGCACAATTTTGAGCTATGATTTATTACCTAAGAGTTTGTAGATTTAGGACTATAAGATTATAGAACCTTAAGACTTGGACTAAGACCGAAGAACTATAAAATTTTAGTTAAAGCACTATTGCTTTAGAACAAGTTTATTGTGAAAAAGAATTAGTTCATACTATGTAGTTTGTTTACTTGATATTTTTGTGTGTTGTAGTTATGACATTTCATTCCGATTCAATTTTATTGTTTGCTCGTTAATGGTTGCTTGATATTGCTTTGGATACTGGCTAATCATTTATTAATTTATCCTCTTTTAAATATTTCTCCTAATTGTCTCTCTTTTCTTTTAATGAAAAATACCCCTTTTCATATAATATGTTAGTCGCACAATTTTGAGTTATGATTTATTACCTAAGAGTATGTAGATTTAGGACTATAAGATTATAGAACCTTAAAACTTGGACCAAGACCGAAGATCTATAAGATTTTAGTTAAAGCACTAACGCTTTAGAACAAGCTTATTGTGAAAAAGAATTAGTTCATACTATGTAGTTTGTTTACATGATATTCTTGTGTGTTGTAGTTGTGACATTTTATTTCATTCTAATTCAATTTTTTTGTTTGCTCATTAGTCGTTGCTTGATATTGCTTTGGATATTGGTGGCTAGTCATTTATTAATTTTGTCCTACAAAGATGAGCTAAATTTCATGATATTTTTGGTTGATTTTATGTCATAAATTCTCTATTTTTACTGTTCATGATTGATTTTTCCATGTAATCAATGCTTTGTTGTGTGCATGAAATTTTTAATGTTACATAAGGTTCATGAATATGATTTAAGGTAATTTTGGGAAAATTTGAACTCTTTCTACTTCTTAAATTTTTAATTTTATAAAGTACAAATACAAAATTTACAAAAAATAAAAATAATGATTTAACACATCCACCACAATCAATACAACAAAAGAAACTACATTTACAATGAAAGCCTATACTGCAATAGCAACAGTCACATAAGATTATAGAACCTTAAGACTTGGACTAAGACTGAAGACCTATAAGATTTTAGTTAAAGCACTAACGCTTTAGAACAAGCTTATTGTGAAAAAAAAAAATTAGTTCATACTATGTAGTTTGTTTACTTGGTATTATTGTGTGTTGTAGTTATGACATTTCATTTCATTATAATTCAATTTTTTTGTTTGCTAGTTAGTCGTTGCTTGATATTGCTTTGGATACTGATGGCTAGTCATTTATTAATTTTGTCCTACAAAGATGAGCTAAATTTCATGATATTCTTGGTTGATTTTATGTCATAAATTCTCTCAATATATTTTTTATGTTCATGATTATTTTTTCCATGTCATCATGCTTTGTTGTGTGCATGAAATTTTTAATGTTACATAAGGTTCATGAATATGATTTTAGGTAATTTTGGAAAAATTTGAACTCTTTTTACTTGTTAAAATTTTAATTTTATAAAGTATAAATTAAAAATTTACAAAAAACAGAAATAATGATTTAACACATCCACCACAATCAATACAACAAAAGAAACTACAATGACAATGAAAGCCTATATTGCAATAGCAACAATCACATAACTAAAATTACAAAATAAATAACGCAATAAATAATCTTAACTACAATTACAACAATAACTACGACTTGAACGATAACTAAAATGACAACATATAATTTAAAATTTTACTACAATCATAACAACGACAAAGAAAGCCTATAGCAACAATCACATAACTAAAATAACAAAATAAATCACACTACAAATAGTCATCTTAACAATGATAATTAAAACGTTTTTAACGATAACTAAAACAACAACAATATAGCTAAAATAATGATTTAACAATTACATCCACCACAATCAATACAACAAAAGAAATTATAACTACAAGGAAAGCCTATACTACAATAACAACAATCACATAATTAAAATAACAAAATAAATAACACAACAAATAATTATCTTAAACCACAACTACAACAATAACTACAACTCCAACGATAACTAAAACGACAACATATAATTTAAAATTTTACTACAATCACAACGACAACGACAAAAAAAGCCTATAGCAACAATCACATAACTATAATAACAAAATAAATCACACAACAAATAGTCATCTTAATGATAATAACAATGGTAATTAAAACGACTTTAACGATAATGAAAACGACAACAATATAATATAATAATTTAAAATTGTAGCGACAATAGGGAAACCATTTCAACAATATTTAAAATTTATATAACCTTAACTTTGGCTAATGTCTGTAAGACATATGACGACAGATTTTAGTTAGGAGAATAAGGATTAAGACAAGCTTATTAGGAAGAAGCATTTTTTATTAAAAATTATTGATTTGTTCACTTTATATTCTTGTGTATTATGCTGACAGATTAGTATTATGTCTTTATATCATGATATAGTTCTTTGGACTCAACTAGTTATTTTATTTATTTTTATCCTATAACAAGGTAACCTAAAATTTTAATCTACTTTCATTCAATATAATTTTAGGTAATTTGAGAGAAGTACAAAGTGAATGATGCTCCAAAAGGTTTGGTTTACTTGTCAACTATTATATTAGAAGTAGTGACCAAGAAAATTTGAACTCTTTTTACTTGTTAAAATTTTAATTTTATAAAATACAAATACAAAATTTAAAAATAAAATAAAAATAATGATTTAACAATTATATCCACTACAATCAATACAACAAAAGAAACTATAACGACAATAAAAGCCTTTATTGCTTGCAATAGCAACAATCACATAAATAAAATAATAAAATAAGCAACATAGCAAATAATCATCTTAACCACAACCACAACTACAGTGATAACTACGACTCCAACAATAACTACAAGGACAACAATATAAAATTTTACTACAATCACAACAACAGAAACGATAACGACAAAGAAAGTCTATATAATTAAAACAAATAATCATTTTAACGACAATAACAATGATAACTAAAACGACTTCAAAGATAATTAAAACAAAAATAATATAACATAACAATTTAAAATTGAAGCGACAAATAGAGAAACCATTTCAACAATATTTAAAACATATAGTTTTTTGTGTGGATACAGTATAATCTAGTACTATAGCTTCTTTGTTATTTTAAATGTATATTTTGTTTATATTTTATGCTTATCTTTAAAATTATATAAAAGTAAGTAGTTAAGATTTGATAATCGTAAGAATAGTCGTACGAATAAGATTGTTGTTATTTTAGATTAACTTTGGCGACCCGTAGAATTTTAGTTAGGAGAATAAGGATTAAGACAAGCTTATCAAGAAGAAACATTTTTTTATATTATAAAAATGATTGATTATGTTATTTTGTTCACTTAATATCATTAAAATTATATGCAGTGTGTTTATAATTTTATTGTATGCCTTTATGTCATGATATATTTTGTATATTCACTTAATCTACTTTCATTCAATATTAAATTTCATAAGTTTCATGAATTTATGATTTTAGGTAATTTAAGAGAAAAATAGTGCAAATGATGCTCCAAAGGTTTGGTTTTTTTTTTTTTTTTTTCTTTATCAATAACTATATTTGAAGTTGTGACCAAGAAACTTTTTTACTCTATCACTTGTTAAAATTTTAATTTTATAAAATACAAATACAAAATTTACAAAAAATAAAAATAATAATTTAACAATCACAACAACAATAGAAACTACAATGATAACAAAAGTTTATACTGCAATAGCAACAATCACATAACTAAAATAACAAAAAAAAAAAAAAATCATCTTAACCACAACAACAACAATAACTAAAACCACTTAATGATGACTAAAAAGACAATAATATAATATAAACATTTAAAATTGTAGCAATAGGGAAACCATTTCAACAACATTTTTTTTGTGACCAAGAAACTTTTTTACTCTCGTTAAAATTTTAGTTTTATAAAATACAAATACAAAATTTACAAAAAATAAAAATAAAAATTTAACAATTATATTCACTACAATCACAACAACAATAGAAAGTACAATGATAACAAAAGTCTATACTGCAATAGCAACAATCATATAACTAAAATAACAAAATAAACAACACAATAAATAATCATCTTAACCACAAAACAATAACTACAAATTTAATGACAACTAAAACGGCAACAATATATAACACAACAATTAAAAATTTCACTGTAATCACAAAAACTATAATGACAACGAAAGCCTATACAACATAGCAACAATCACATAACTAAAATAACCAAAAAAAATATATATATCTTAACCACAACAACAACAATAACTAAAACCACTTAACGATAACTAAAACGACAATAATATAATATAAAAATTTAAAATTGTAGCAACAATAGGGAACCATTTCAACAACATTCAAAACATATGTTTTTTTTTTTTTTTTTTTTGTGGTAGTAGTGTAAACTAGTATTAGAGCTACTTTGTTATTGCAAATAATTAATAATTTTATAATTATCATTAATATTATATGAAAGTAAGTGGTTAAAATTTAATCTAAGAATAGTTGTAGGAATAAAATTTGTTATTTATCTTAGATTAAATCTATAGATTTTGGCCTATAATATTTAGAACCTGGCTAATGTTTGTAAGATGGCCTGTATGATTTTAGTTAAGTGAATAAGAATTAGAATGAGCTTATTAGGAAGAAGCATTTTCGATTAAAAATAATTGGTTAAGTTGTTTTGTTCACTTGATATTCGTATGTTTATACGACAGGTTTATAATTTTATTATATGCTTTTGTGTTATAATATATTTTTCGACAGGTTTATAATTTCAACTAGTCATATTTATTTTTATCCTACAACAAGGTAACCTAAATTTCATTATTTTCTAATTTTTTATTTTTACTTAATCTACTTTTATTCAATATTAATTTTCATAATGAATTTATAATTTTAGGGGATTTGATGCTCCAAAGGTTTGGTTTTTCTATCAACAAAATAATATTTGAAGTTGTGTGACCAATAATTTTTTTTACTCTTTTACTTGTTAAAATACAAATACTAAATTTACAGAAAATAAAAATAATAATTCAACAATTACATTGACTACAATCACAACAACAACCGACTAAAATAAAAAAAATAAACAACACAACATATATTCATCTTAACCACAATAATAATGATAACTACGACTTCAACGATAACTACAATGACAATAATACAACAACAATTTAGAATTTCACTGCAATCACAACAATAATAGTAACTACAACAACAACAAAAGCCTATTACAATAGCACTAATCACATAGCTATAATATAACAAACACAACGAATAAAAATCTTAACAACAAAAGCAACGATAACTAAAACAACAACAATATAGCATAATAACGTAAAATTGTAGCGACAATAAGGAAACCATTTCAACTACATTTAAAACATATAATATTTTGGTGGTAGCAGTGTAAAACATATAATATTTTGCTCTAAAACTAGTATTAGAGCTTATTTATTATTGCAAATGATTATTTTCTTTATATTTTATGATTATTATTAAAATTATGTGACGGTAAGTGGTTAAGATTTAATGTTAGAATGGTAGTAGGAATAAGATATGTTATCTTATATTAAGTTTATAGATTTTGGCCCATAAGATTTAGAAGCTTAACTTTGGCTAATATCTATAAGACATATAATCGGTAGGATTTAGTTAGGGAAATAAGGATTAGGATAAGCTTATTAGGAAGATTTGGTTATGTTGTTTTATTCACTTGATATACTTTGGTTTTATGTGCCGCGTGTTTATAATTTATTGTATACTTTTGTATCATGATATATTTCTTTGAATTCAACTAGTCACATTTATTTTTATCCTACAACAAGGTAACCTAAATTTTATTATTTTCTAATTTTGTACATTCACTTAATCTACTTTCATTCAATATTAATTTTCATTCTCCAATAGTTTTTTTTTTTTTTTAATCAACATATATATTTGTAGTCGTGACCAAATTTTTTTTTTACTCTTTCACTTGTTAATTTTTTTTATTTTATAAAATACAAATATAAAATTTACAAAAAATAAAAATAATAAATCAATAATTAATCCACTACAATCACAACGATAGTAAAAACTACAACGACAACGAAAACATATACTGTAATAGCAACAATCGTATAATATAAAATAACAAAATAAATAACACAACAAATAATCATCTTAACCACAAGTACAACAATAACTATGACTTTAATGATAACTAAAATGACTACCATATGACATAACAATTTAAAATTAACTACAATGACAACAATAGCCTGTAATGGTAACAATCACATAACTAAAATAACAAAATAAAAACAAATAATCATATGAATCACAACAACAACGATAACTAAAAGACAACAATAACATAATAATTTAAAATTGTGAGAACAATAGGAAAACCATTTCAACAAACATTTAAAACATATAATTTTTTGGTGGTAGCAGAGTAAATTAGTATTAGACTACTTTGTTAATGCAAATGATTATTTTTTTTTTTTTTATTATCATTGATATTATATGAAAGTAAGTGGTTAAGATTTAATGTAGGAATAGTCGTAGGAATAAGGTTTGTTATATCTTTGATTAATTCTATAGATTTTGGCCTATGAGATTTAGAACCTTAACTTTTAGTTAATGTATGTAAGACGCATAACTTGTATGATTGTAATTAGGGGAATAAGGATTAGGACGAGCTTATTAGGAAGTAGCATTTTCGATTAAAATAATTGGTTATGTTGTTTTGTTCACTTCATATTTTTGTGTTTGATGTGGCTGATTTATAATTTTATTCTATGTTTTTGTGTCATGATATATTTCTTTAGACTCAACTAATACATTTTTTTTATTTTTATCCTACAACAAGGTAACCTAAATTTTATTATTTTATTATTTCGTATATTTACTTAATCTATTTTCATTCAATATTAATTTTCTGAAGGTTTATGATTTTAGGTTATTTGAGAGGACAATGTGAATGATGCTTGAAAGACTTTTTTTTATCAGTAAAATTATATTTGAAGTCGTGATCGATAAATTTTTTTTACTCTTTTACTTTTCAAAATTTAAATTTTAAAAAATACAAATACAAAATTTACATAGAATAAAAATAATGTTTCAATAATTAATTACATTCACTACACTACAACCATAACAACCTACTGAAACTACAACAAAATACTTTAATAGCAACAATCACATGACTAAAATAACAAAATAAACAACATAGTATAACATAACAAATTAAAATTGTAGCAACAATTGTGAAACCATTTCAATTACATTTAAAACATATAGTTTTTTGGTAGTAGAGTTTCTTTGTTATTTTGCAAATGATTATTTTTTTCATATTATGATAATTATTAATATTAATATGAAAATAAGTGGTTAAGATTTAATGTAAGAATAATCGAAGGAGTAAGATTTGTTGCTATAATAGATTAAGTCTATAGATTTTGGCCTATAAGATTTAAAACCTTAACTTTGGCTATAACCCCTACGATTTTAATTATGGGAATAATGATTAGGACAAGCTTATTAGGAAGAAGTATTTTCAATTAAAAAAGATTTAAAACCTTCACTTATATTGTGTTTTATGCGGCAGGTTTTTAATTTTATTGTATGCTTTTGTGTCATGATATATTTCTTTGGACTCAATTAGCATTTTATTTATTTGTATCCTACAACAAGGTGACCTAAAGATCATTATTTTCTAATTTTGTATATTCACATAATATATTTTCATTCAATATTGATTTTCAGAAGGTTTATGAATTTATTTTAGTGATTTGAGAGGACTATGTGAATGATGCGTCTATTTGAATGATAAGTCAAATGTTTGGTTTTTTTTTTTTTTATTAAACAATTATATTTCAAGTCCTGACCAAGAAATTTGTTTACTCTTTTACTTGTTCAAATTTTAATTTTATAAAATACAAAGAAAAAATTTACAAAAAATAAAATAACAATTCAACAATTACATCCTCTACAATCACAGCCACAACAACGAAAGATAATGCAATAGCAATAAGCACATAACTAAAATAACAAAATAAACAACAAAATAAATATTCATCTTAACCATAACAACATAACAATTTAGAATTTCATTACAATCACAACAACAATTTAGTTATGTGCTTATACAGAACAGATGAGCACATTAGAAAAGATAAACACTCATGGCCAACAAATTAAGGTTCTAGCAGTTAGCAAGGTCAAATATATATATTTCGGCAGAAGAACTTATAACTCATGCTACAAAGTTGATGGGATAGTATAATGTTTAGTTACATCATAGCTGAACATACAATTAATTTTATAAAAAATCCAAGAACAAAAAAAAAAAAAAAAAAACACACACACACACACGCACATAGCTAAAATAACAAATTAAACAACACAACAAATTATAATCTTAATGACAACAACATATAACTAAAACGACAATAGGGAAACCATTTTAATCATATTTAAACATATAGTTTTTCGTGGCAACAGTGTAATATAGTATTAGAGTTTTTTTGTTATTGCAAATGATTATTTTGTTTATTTTTATGATTACCATTAAAATTGTATGAAAGTAAGTGGTTAAGATTTATTGTAAGAATAGTTGTAGGAATAAGATTTGTTTTTATCTTAGATTAAGTATATAGATTTTTGTCTATAAGATTTAGAACCTTAACCTTGGCTATTGTCACTAAGACATATGATTCGTAAGATTTTAGTTAGGAGAATAAAGATTTTGACAAGCTTATTAGGAAGAAGCATTTTTTATAAAAAATGATTGATTATGTTATTTTGTTTACTTTATAATTCTTGTATTTTATGCAGCAGATTTATGATTTTGTTGTATGTTTTTGTGTCATGATATATTTATTTAGACTCAACTAGTCATTTTATTTATTTTTATCCTACAACAAGTTGAGTAAAGTTCATTATTTTCTAATTTTGTATATCCACGTAATATATTTTCATTCAATATTGATTTTCAAAAGGTTTATAAATTTATAATTTTAGGTGGTTTGAGAGAAGAACAATGTGAAAAATGCACCAAAGGTTTCATTTTTTTTTTTTTTAACAATTAAATTTGAAGTCGTGACCAATAATTTTTTTTTTTTTACTTTTTTACTTGTTAAAATTTTAATTTTATAAAATACAAATACAAAATTTACCAAAAATAAAATAAAGATTCAACAATTACATCCCTACAATCACAGCAACAACAAAAACTACAACAACAATGAAAGCCTATACTATAATAGCAACAACCATATAACTAAAATAACAAAATAATTAGCACAACCAATAATCATCTTAACCACAGTAACATCGATAACTATGACTTTAACAATAATTACAGCGATAACAATTTAAACTGAAGGAAGATGATTCCGTGTCAATTTCATTGACTAACCAGAAATATATACAAAAGCTAATTATGCATTTGCCTAATACAATTATGGAAGCTAATGATGCACTTGCCTAATACAATTATGGAAGCTAATGATGCACTTGCCTAATACAATTATGGAAGCTAATTATGCACTTGCCTAATACAATTATTTACATTAATTCTTACACGCCCCCGCAGTTGAAGCGGGAGGTTGCCGTATGCTGAGACTGTCCCGAAAATCTTCAAATAGAACCAATGGAAGCCCTTTCGTGAAAATATCTGCAATTTGATAACGCGACGGGACATGTAAGACACGTACTTGTCCACGAGCAACCTTTTCGCGAACGAAATGAATATCCATCTCAATATGTTTAGTGCGCTGGTGTTGAATAGGATTGCCAGAAAGATAAATCGCACTAACATTGTCACAGTAGACCAATGTAGCTTTATGAATAGGACATCGAAGCTCCAGAAGAAGGTTTCGTAACCAACAGGACTCAGAAACTACATTTGCCACCCCTCGATATTCGGCTTCGGCACTAGAACGAGATAAAGTTGCCTGTCGTTTAGAGGACCAAGAGATCAAATTATCACCAAGGAAAACGCAATAACCAGATGTTGAACGTCTGGTATCTGGACATCCACCCCAATCAGCATCAGTATAAGAAAGAAGAATGGTTGTTGAGGACGGATAAAGATGCAATCCATAATTCAGAGTGCCCTGAATGTAGCGTATAATTCGCTTGAGAGCAAGCATGTGTTCCTCCATCGGATTATGCATGAATAAGCAAATTTGTTGCACAGCATATGATATGTCGGGCCTTGTGAAGGTTAGATATTGGAGGGCACCTGCAAGGCTGCGATAATGTGATGCATCATCATAAGGTGTGCTAGAAGTAGCACTTAGCTTCGGTTTAGTATCAACCGGAGTCGTAGTTGGCTTACAAGAAGACATGCCAGCTCGTTCGATGATTTATTCTGCATATTTTTTTTGAGATAAAAATAGATCACCTGCATGATGAGTTACAGCTATACCCAAGAAATAATTCAATGGCTAATTATGCACTTGCCTAATACAATTATGGAAGCTAATTATGCACTTGCCTAATACAATTATGGAAGCTAATGATGCACTTGCCTAATACAATTATGGAAGCTAATTATGCACTTACCTAATACAATTATGGAAGCTAATTATGCACTTGCCTAATACAATTATTTACATTAATTCTTACATAAACTTCCACTACAATAACAGATCATTTGCTTTGTCTCTTTGTTTTCTCCTGAAATCTCCAATTTTCAATCTAGGTTTTTGCTCTCTTCTCTATTATACTTAAGGTGAACCAATTTCCTTAATATCTAAATGTAAGTTCTGGACTTCTTTGTTTATTGGGTTGTTACTTGACTTTTGTTTCATGATTGACTTTTGTTTCATAAATATTTCATCTTATTTGCTTTGATCCCAGTTCATAGTCCGTACTCCCCCAATCTTCGTAATTAATTGTCTTAATGTTAATGGGCGTATCTTTTCCACTTAGAGTAGGTGACTTTGGTCTCTACTTAACCGATGTTGCAACTTTCATTGTGCTCAAAAATTAGGATTTTAAATATTCTGCTCGTGACAGGTTTAGGTGATTTGAAGCATATTTATTTTTCACATAATGCTTTTAGTATATGAATTTATCGTTTCAATTACGAAATTTACAAAATTTATAACTCTATTCTCAGACATCAATTTTATAAGTTTACAAATTATGTGCACAATTTTGATTCTTTTAACTCTTTATTGCCCATTGTTAGTATTCCTACCTTTGTATGTAATTTTGTTGTTGAAACTTATGAGTTATAAATTATGACGAATGTTAAGTGGGATTTTCAGTAATTTAGGCTTACAGAAGTTTGATGTCATGCTTTTTACATATGAGTTTTGGTTTATTGTGTGAAGTGATTGGAATTGAGTTTTGAATCTTTTCATTGCAAGAAGCATGATAAGGTTTTATGATCAGCAATTTATGAGGACATGAATACTATAATTGAAACAATTGATATGGTTTGAGCTGTTTTGATATTTGTTATTATATTTTAGTATATTATGTTTTATTTTGATATATTCTTGAATGCTTTTTTTTTTTTATACTAAATTTAACAAACTAAGTTAATAAGAGTTAAAAAATTAATATTATTATTATGCAAATTATAATAAATCTAAGTGAAATTTAGTATAATTTTGTGTGTTTTGATATTTGTGGTCTAAGTTAGTATAAACTGTTATTTTCTTATACAAAATTTACTAATTTAAGTGAATAAGAGTTAAGTAATATTAATAATATTAAAAATTTGGATATATTTGTAGCAAATAAGGATATTAATAACAAATTCTATATTTTTTTCGCGCTGTATATAGAATTTGATGATTTTGACATAATTTTTCCTTACTTTATATTCGATGCAGATTCTTTTGACAAGGAGTAGAAAACCTGCTTATAAGATGATGGACATTACAGAAGCACTTTCTTTGTTAGTATATGAGTAATTTATTTTTATGTTTTACCAAATATATACTAAATCAGTAAGAGTTAATTAATTAATATTATTAATTTGGGTGTTTGGTATATTTTGATATGTTTTGATATTTATAGGTATATTTTAGTTTTTTTTGGTAGATTTTGGTATATATTGTCAATTTTGAAGTGCTTAATTTATACAAAATTTGTCAGGCCCTAGCATTAAAGAGAACCAATATAAGATCTTATGGAGCTAACATTTCTTATTGCAAATTTGATCAATTTATGCCATTTAGACATCGTGGGAACGAATATAAGATCCATGCCAAAGGTGTCTAATTAGAAGGATCTGCTCGTTGGAAGGAATGATTATTTGTTTAAAGATAGCTAAGGATAAGTGCATTTCCTTGCTCAAAGCTGACAGGGACTTTCACCAGATACCTTCATGACTAATTTGTTAATTTTGAAGTGCTTAATTTATACAAAATTTGTCGGGCACTAGCATTAAAGAGATACCTAAAGCTATTTGGTCTTTGCTGTTTTTGGAAACTTTGTTGTTGCGTTATTTCATATTTCTTATGGAGCTAACATTGCTTATTGTAAATTTGATCAATTTATACCATTTAGACATCGTGGTAACAAACATGCCAAAGTGTCTAATTGGAAGGATTTGCACGTTGATGAACTATTCTTCAATTTAGTACAATGAAATCATGGAAGGAATGGTTATTTGTTGAAGGTTATTTGTGATAGCGAAGGATAAAGTACATTTCCTTGCTCAAAGTGTTGAGTTTAATTGAATGTCCAGAGCTAACAGGGAATTTCACTAGATACCTTCCGTCCTTAACTAATTTTTTTGCTTTCAATTGCGTAAAATTGATTCTGCCAAGGGATGAGAGGAAAAGCATTGCATGTCCATCTACTCAGGTTTGGGAAGTCAAATGCTGCTTACCATGATAGATGGATTCATTTTCCAGGTTTGTTAAATTATATTTATTTTATAATTTTCATGCATTTTAAAATATATTTTTGAAGTCTACTATGAAATATCATTTTCATCTTGTCCAAATGAAATGCTTGTGCGTTCCTGTTCAATATTGTAGAATCAATACCTGGTCATAAATTATGTTCCGAGGCCTATTGCAATACCATTTAGGATAATTATACATATTGTTAACCTTTTTTTTTTTTTTTTGGGTCAATTGCTATTAATGTCTTGCACTTGTCACCTAAATGATAAATAATTTTCTGAGAATTTGTCGTGAAAACCGTTGTCTAGCTGTTATGACAGTTGCAAAAACTTGGGACAAAGATTTTGTGTAAACTGGACTCGAACTTTGGTTCTGTCATATGGAGGTAAGACATGGATGGCCTTTTAGAAACAATAACAATTTATGTTTCCTAAGCACTTTTCTTGTGATCTCAAGGGTGTCAATAATGTGTTAATATCTGGCATTAAGTTTCAAATTGTAGTCTCTGTGGTTAGCACATCTCTTATGGATAAATTTTGAATATATATTGCTGATGACTTATGTACTATCATTCTAATGAGAACACATAATGACAAACTTTGAGACTTTCATTACCTTTTTTTTGGTCAAATATAGAAGTTTATTTCAAAAATAGTCACCAATTACACCTGCCTACCAATTCTATCAAAAGACACCACTTCCTTAATAGTAGAAATATCCTCCATAAAAGCACAAACAATACATTCTTTTTTACAGAACCTAGCTACACAATCAGCTGCCTTATTACCGTCACTTCTAACCCATTTATAACTCGTACAACTCATACATGGGCAAGAGTGCCATCTTATGCTTAATATATAACATATATCAACCTCCCATCCCCAACAGACACTAGCTATCAGCCTGACAGAATCGGTACACAAATTAATCGTTCCTTCCCCTCCCTTATCAATAGAAAGCTTCACAGCCCTTAAGATGGGCAATAACTCCAAGTGAGTTGCAAAGGGAAATTTGTGTGCCTGGCTAGTAAGACACACGGTACACTTGAAATTTGTGTCCCTTTGCTAGTTTATTTAAGATTAAATCAAAAGGATGCCTTAATCTAGCATGCCAGTCTACATGTCTACTAGACACACTAGAAAACAAAGCATTAACATTGTAAGGAAACAGAATCTAACTTGGACTTGATTGATGAGAATCATTTCCATAACACTCTCTCAGCTTTTAAAGCCCTTGCTCAGATTTTCCATGGTAGATGACTTTCCTCCTCATGTGCAGCTCCTTAATGTAGAAAATCTAGAAGAAATTCTACACAAACTCCATAATCAGCACAAAGTTTTGAACTAACAAGACATTGAAGCTTATAGCACATATAAGATATTATTTAAAAGCATTATATGTTTGTTTAGAAGCAATTCATTGCAACCTACATGTTCAATTCATTGCAACAAGTAGATCTCTCAACTGAAAACATTCGACTGCAATATGTCTAACCTTCAAACAAACTTGACATTGAGGCTTATAAGCTGTATCATTGGACTTTTTAGACTTGCTATTGACTCTATTTGCATTACTAGTTGTAGAACCATCATAAGACTTAGGATACAACCCTGAGGAATGTAACCAAGGCTTCCTAGGACCAGAGTTTTGCTTATCAAAACGTTGAGACTTATTTTGAACTATCATTACACAAAACTTAGCCATGTTTGCTTACAAGAGTTGTTGCTCATAATGTGCATTCTCAAGATTCATTTGTTCCTCCATCATAAGCAAACTTTGAAGTTCAAAGAGAGTTGGTTCAATTGATCTCATATTCATGGAAGTCACAAAAATCCTAAAATTTGGACCTAAGCCTCTCAGCACATACATCATTAATTACCTATTAGAAATCACATCTCCAATTGATTGCTATGGCTTTAACACGCACAAAATAATCCTCAATGCTTAGATTGCCTTTGCAAATTTGCTAAAGTTGGATGAAGCTCCATCATACACACTCGTGAAGTTGAATTGAAAGAAACTTCAAGATCATTCCAGATCCACATACTTGATACAAAACTTCATTTGTAACTAAATTGTATATCCAATTCTTAAAATCATTATTTCGTGATTCCAGATAACAAACTCTGGATTAGTTCTTAAGCCATCTAACACAAGTTACGAAAGAGGTGATGTCAAGAAGTGATTCTTAAGTCCATACGCAATGGCAGAGCTAAGGAACTATTCTTTCCATATCAAGAAAAATAGACCTATCAAGCTTGACTAAAACACAAGGATTGTTTGGAAGAGAACTCATAATAGATCCAGCATAGAAAATGTTGCATTTCTTTCAGTATAGAACCAGATTAGCAGCAGAAGAAAATTGCATAGGATCAACCATTGAATTGATGATGAGATCAATTACAAAAGCTCTGATATCATAGAGGAATCTAAGAAGCAGAGAGCTTATAGTTCTTGATCAAAAAGATGAGAAAATCTTACTAATCAATGAGCAAACAATTTATACACTGCAAATTGTGTTAAGCTTTAAATACACATGTAACACTCATATTAGTAAAACGACAACAATCAAGTAACAAAACAATTTAAAAATTGTAGCAATATAAAGGAAATCATATCAACAATAACATTTAAAACATACATTTTTTGGTTGTAGTTGGCAAAACTCGTATTAGGGTTTGTTTGTTTGTTCTTGCATATAGTTAATTAGGTGATATTTTAGAATTATCTTTAGAATTGTAGGGTGTAAGAAAACCTATCAGATTTTAGTTATGACAAGCTTGTTGAGAGAAGCACTTTTCATTGATAATAAGGTATAAGTTCATATTGTAGTTTGTTTACTTGAAAATATATCTATTGTATGCTCGTGCCCGTGGCTTGATATTGTTTTGTTCACCAGTTAGTTGTTTCATTTATTTATTTTCATACAAGGTAACTTAAATTTTACGACAATCTTATTTTCTTATTTCGTTTTATCTATGTATGTTTCTTAATCTATTTTCATTGTTAATTATTAATCTTGTCCATGAATTTATGATTTTAGGTGATTTGTGAGTAAGTCAAAGAGAACGATGCTTCAAAAGGTTGATTTATTTTTTATCAACAATTATTTAGAAGCTGGCTGAGGAGATCGGACTGAGCCGTATGGTGACTAACCTTCTGCGAACTGGAGAGGCAAAGGAGAACAGACTGAATCATGGGTGGTGACTGAATCTTTTTTTTTTTTTTTTTTTTTTTTATATATATAGATTTTGGCTTTGATACCAAGTTAAATATAATATGAGCAAAAATATATTTCTTATTGATTCTTACCTCATAATAGAGGTATATATAGAAAATAAATTACAAGAGTCCTGAATAAAATAGAATCCTGTACAACCTAGAGTTCTATTAAGATAAACATATTATACACTAATTACATGACTCGTGCTAATAGCTTATATAGAATATTTTTAATTTTCTGATAAGTACAATTAGTGGATCTAGGATACTTGGGATTGGTTCTTAAAGGTATCTTAGTTAATGCATTGGTATCTTTTATGTCTCATGTTATTAATATATTTCGGTTTTATGCTCAGTTCAAATGTTGGTACCCTTTTAAGCCATTTTGAATATTATTTGTTCCTTTTTTGTCAAAGTTGGCCACATGCTATAAGGCAAATTGGACAAGGGCAGGGCATCTGTGAAAATTTAAAAAAAATAAAAAGACAATAAAAGTGTGACATGTATAAATTTAAAATAATAATAATAATAAAACTTATGTTATCACTATAGCAATTGACATTATTTTTACAACTAAAAGTATATATCTTTTTTGAGAGAAAAAATATGAAAAGAGTCTTCCTTATATTTATTTTCTTTTGGTGTATAAATAACTCAGTTATTCAGCTAATTTTATTTTTAGATTCCCTTAGTTTCATTTACGTTATAAGAAAAGTAAACATATTTTTTTTCCTGAAAGAGGTTAAAAATAAAATTATATGTATGAAGTGAGTGATGACATACAATTAAACTTATTTATTTTATATTTTTAATTTGATCAATTTTTATAAAAAATTGTCTAACTTAATCATTTGTTGTAAGTTTTTTGTCTAGCTTTATTATATGTTTCATATTCATATTAGTGTTTTTTTTGTTTTATTGAAAATTTTTAATATAGTTCAATAAATATATCAATTTTTATTTTTGGCCAAACAATATGACTTCTAAATTCAATGAAAATAATTATTGAAATTAAAATTTATATTAAATAAATAAATGTAATCACTCTAGGAAAAAAATTAGAACTTTTAATTACTAAAAGTTAAAATTTTTAATTATAAAAATATATAAAGCTATGACATAAAAAAATATTTGAAAAATAAAATTGGCTATGTTTTAATATTGACGGCACTAAAAAATGTTTTTACTTTTCTAATATCTTATAAATGAATATACTTTATAAATTAATAATTTTTTTGAAAATAAAAATATGAATTGTACCTTCTATTTATTTAAACTTCATAAATATTTTTAACATAATATATTAATATAATATATGAATATTGAGTCTAAATATTCTGTAACCTTTTATCATATGTATGTGATTTTTTAGGATCTTCTTACCAGGAAAATAATTGGTGAAGTGAAATTTGGTTATGACATCGTCGCTTAGGGCATCCGTCTTTTAGTCTTATGAAAAATCTATGCCTACTCTATTTATTAGTGTGTGAATGAATCTGCTTTATGTTGTGAGACATGTGTCTTAGCCAAGAGTCATCGTACTACTTATTCTCCAAGTATTTCTAATATAAGTACTATTTATTTTAAATTAATTCATTCTGATGTTTGGGGATCGTCTAGAGAGAGCCTACCATATCGGGTATGAGGTATTTTGTGTCGTTTATTAATGACTGTATAATATTATCATGAGTTGCTCATCTTAAAAACAAAGATGAAGTTTTTCAGCTTTTTAAAATTTTCGTACTCGTGTTCAAACCCAATACAATAGCACCATTAGAGTTCTACGTTCTGACAATTGAGGAGAATATATTAATCATGTTTTCCAAGATTTTTTCCAAACACATGTAATTGTTCACTAAACTACTTACCCACAAACACCAAAACAAAATGGGGTGTCCGAAAAACAAACTGTCACTTATTTGATATGGCTCGTGCACTCCTATTTAGTACTCATATGCCAAAATATCTTTGGGGCGATGTTATAAGCTTCTCATCTCATCAGTCATCTCTCATCTAGTGTCCTTCACGGATAAGTCACGTTTGAGGTTCTCGCATCTCGTGTATCCCTGTCATCATTTCATAATCTACTTGCCCGTGCATTTGGTTGTGTTACTTTTGTACATGTTTCTAAAAATCAAAGATCTAAATTAGATGTCCGAACAATTAATTATGTTCGTTGGTTATTGAGGTTATAAGAAAGGGTACAAGTACTATCATCCACCTACCATAAAATATTATGTCACTATAGATGTCACTTTCTTTGAGGATATGAGCTACTTTTTCTCATCTGATACTGCTCTTAAGAGAGAGAATTCATATTTCGAAAAGCTATATCATAGTGAGGGGGATGAATTGAAAGGAATTGAGGAAGTAACACAATCAAGTAATTTTGATGGGTCCAGTTGAAGTTCACAGATATTTGGATACTTGAAGCATCTGCTATTGAGCAAAATCATTGTCTAGCAGAATATCCAGATCAAGTACCAATTGATCGAGCCCGTTATCAGAGGTTGGTTGGGCGCCTAATTTATTTGGCACATACAAAATCAGATGTTGCATATGCAGTAAGTGTGGTAATTCAATTCATGCATAATCCGAGTGAGAGTCACATGGATGCAGTTGTAAGAATTTTAAGGTACTTGAAGTTAGCTCCAAGAAGTTTGTGAGAGTCACAGTAATGTTCTCTAAACACAACAATCCTCTTGAAGTTTGTGGCTTCACAGATGCAGATTGGACAGAAAATATTATAGATAGAAGGTCGACATCGAATTAATTCACCTTTGAGGGAGGGATACATGGAAAAGTAAGAAGCAAAAAGTTGTAGCACAAAATCTAGTGTTGAGTTTGTGAATTACTGTGGATAAGAAGTTTACTATTTGATTTGGGTTTCGAACTCAAAAGTACTATACAGTTGTATTATAATAGTAAGGCAACCATTGATATATCACAAAATTTAGTACAGCATGATCACACTAAGTATGTAGAGGTTAATCATCATTTTATAAAAGAGAAACTAGATGCTAAACTCATCATCTTCCCTTTTGTTTCCACTGAGAAGCAACTTGCACATGTGCTCACCAAATGAGTTTTCAAGAAGGCATTTTATGACTCACTAAGCAAGTTAGGCATGGTCGATATGTATGCGCCAATTTGAAGGAGAGTGCTAGCATGAGTCATGTAATTAGCGTATAATGTAATAGAACTCTAGGTTGTATAAGATTCTAGTTTATTCAGGACTCTTGTAATTTATTTTCTATATATACCACAAAGAATCAATAAGAATCAATAAAAAATATATTTTCGTTCATATTATATTTAACTTAAGCATCATCCAATAAACGAAACTGTCTTTATGCATAAAAAGAATCATGAATTGAAATAAAAACATAAAAAGAGTCACCCCTACCCAATAAGACATGAAGAGGCTTATATGTGATGATTAAATCAAACTTTTAATAAATTTCATCCAATAATTCTAAAGATAGTATAAAAATATAACCAAAATAAAGATATGTAAAGAACAAAAAACTCTAATAATGCTTAGACTACTACTACCAAATAAAAAAAAAGTGTTAAATGTTGTTGTTGATTTGGTTTTGTTACTATTGCTACAATTTTCAAATTGTTTTGTTACATAGTTGTTGTTGTTTTAGTTATTGTTGCTTTTGTGGTGAGTTTTGTTTAATAAAATGATTCGATGCGTTGTTGATTTTTATTTTGGTTGTAATTGTTAAATCATTGTTTTCATTTTTTTGTACATTTTATTAGTTTATTTAGAAGTTAAATTTGTAACAAGTGAAGGAGTTCAAATTTTCTCGGTCAAACTTCTAAATAATTGTTGATAAAAATAAATCAACCTTTTGAGGCATCGTTCTCTTTGACTTACTCACAAATCACCTAAAATCATAAATTCATGAATCTTATATAATAAAAAAAGAGTCATTCACATATCAAAGTATATGACATTGACAAGATTAATAATTAACAATGAAAATATATTAAGAGAACATATAAAGATAAAACTAAATAAGAAAACAAGATTGTCTTAAAATTTAAGTTACCTTGTATGAAAAAAATAAATGAAACAACCAATTGGTGAACAAAACAATATCAAGTCACGAGCATACAATAAAATTAAAGTAAACAAACTTGTACTTGATATTTTTAATGAAAAGTGCTTCTCTCAACAAGCTTGTCATAACTAAAATTTGATAGGTTTTCTTACATCCTACAATTCTAAAATATCACCTAATTAACCATATGCAAGAACAAACAAACAAAAAAATGTATGTTTTAAATGTAATTGTTGATATGGTTTCCTTTCTGTTGCTACAATTTTTAAATTGTTTTGTTACTTCATTGTTGCCGTTTTAGTATTGAGGATTATTTTATGCGTGTTAAAGTCATAGCAATCACTTAAGAGCAATTGGAGATGTGATTTCTAATAGGTAATTAATGATGTATGTGCTGAAAGGCTTAGGTCCAAATTTTAGGATTTTTGTGACTTCTATGAATATGAGATTAGTTGAACCAACTCTCTTTGAACTTCAAAGTTTGCTTATAATGGAGGAACAAATGAATCTTGAGAATGCACATTATGAGGAGCAACAACTCTTGTGAGCAAACATGGCTAAGTTTTGTGTAATGATAGTTCAAAATAAGTCTCAAGGTTTTGTTAAGCAAAACTCTGGTCCTATGAAGCCTTGGAATCGTCTTGAGATTTTACATTCCTTAGGGTTGTATCCTAAGTCTTCTGATGGTTCTACAGCTAGTAATGCAAATAGAGTCTATAATAAGTCTAAAAAGTCCAATGATACAGCTGATAAGTCTCAATGTCAAGTTTTTTTGAAGGTTAGACATACTGCAGTCAAATGTTTTCAGTTGAGAGATCTACTTGTTGGCAAGGCTATGGAGTAATGGCTCTCAATTTCCCATTGAACATGTAGGTTGCAATGAATTGCTTCTAAACAAACATATAATGCTTTTAAATAATATCTTACATGTGCCATAAGCTTCACCAAATTTGTTGTTAGTTCAAAACTTTGTGCTAATTATGGAGTTTGTGTAGAATTTCTTCTAGATTATTTCTATATTAAAGAGCTGCACATGAGGAAAGTCAACTTACATGGAAAATGGCTTTAAAAGCTGAGAGAGTGTTATGGAAATGATTCTCATCAATCAAGTTCCAAGTCCAAGTTAGATTCTACATCTAATCCATTTACTTTGTTTCCTTACAATGTTAATGCTTTGTTTTCTAGTGTGTCTAGTAGACATGTAGACTGGCATGCTCGCTTACTTTTGATTCAATCTTAAATAAACTAGCAAAGGGATCAATTTTATCAACTATAGGTCACTCTTCTAAGTGTACCATATGTCTTACTAGCCAAGGCACACAGATTTTCCTTTGTAACTACTCACTTAGAGTTATTGTCCATCTTAAGGGCTGTGAAGCATTGATAAGGGAGGGGAGGGAACGATTAATTTTTAGACAGATTCCGTCAGGCTGATAGCTAGAGAAATGTCTGTTGGGGATAGGAGGTTGATATTATTGAGATAAATAGAAATGTTATAAATGTTTAAGGCAAAATAGGAAAGTAAATCAAAACTTAATATGGTAGCAATATTATATTAAATTAGTATCCTTTTTAGCTTCCTTATTTCTAGTATAAATATATGTATTTTATATGAATCAAACATCAAGAAATATACAAATATTTTGCCCATATCGTTTCTACGTGGTATCAAAGCCGATTAGGATCTGCAAATCGAAAAGAAAAAAAAATCAAAAATAGCTGCCGAAAATCCCATACCCACCATTAATGCCGACAATCGCTGCTCATTTACCTCAACTCGTCTTCGACAGCTACCATCCAATAAAAAAAAAACCAAACACCACAGACCCACGGAACCAAACCAAACCCACTGTGAACTTTCCCCCACCGTGAAACCAAACCACCACAAACCCATGGCAACTTCACCCAGAACTTACCCCCACCGTGAAACCAAACCAGTCCCCCATCGTACCACCCAAAAACTCCAAAACTTACCACCCAAAACCACCATTGGACCCAAATCAAACCCAAAACCAGATCTTAACTCCCACTGTCCACAAATCCACCCATTGTGCACCTTCCACCGTCCACAAATCCATCAAAATAAAGCCACAAACCCATCGCGCTCCCCATCAAACAACCACACACACACACAAGAAAAACCAACTCGTGAAGCCCAAAACAGCCAACACCACCCGAACCCCCTTGCCTCACTGCTCGTCACCACCAGCGCCGCACTCAGCTCTCGTTGCCACAAATCCACCAGCGCCCACCGCTTGTCGCCACCTGCGCCGAGCCAATTCCTTTTCTGTTTGTCTCTAAAATTGAAGTAGAGACTTAGTAAGAGTGCACCATATAAAAAAAAAAGAAGGGAAAGCAAAGCAAAAAAAAAAAAAAGGAGAAAGAGATCAAATGGGTGACGGAATTGAATACCCCAGCATCAAATCTGTTCCGATTGTTCAAACCAAGGCAACAAATGATATTAATGACAAAGCTTCGGCATTGGTAATTTATGCAGACAATATTGATAAGGCTTTAAATATTTCTACATTTGTTTTGAATAATACATGACCAATGATGCTAGACATGTTTTATCACTTCAACCCTATACAAAACAATTTGTCTCTATTGCAAATGGTACTTCAACCTCAATCATTGGGGAATGATCTTTAACTCTAACTGATACCTTAAAGTTAGAGTCTGTTTTAGTTGTTCCATCTTTAGATTATAATCTGTTGTCTGTTTCTCAAATAACCACTACATTATCTTGTGTTGTACTTTTCTGGCCTGATTGTTGTGTGTTTAAGGACATCAAAACCAGAAAAACGATTGGCTGTGGTATTCGACGGGGAAGCTATATTGCTTAGATTTAGACTCAAAGAGTATTAAAAGCCCACAACAAGCACTGTTGGTTCTAAAGAAAGGAAAAAGAAAGAAATATGGTTATGACATCGTCGTTTTGGGCATGCTTCCTTTGGGTATCTAAAGAGGTTATTTTCCAATTTATTTTTAGCAGCTGATGTTTCGAGTTTTCATTGCGATATTTGTGAACTTGCACAAAGTGTTGCGTGAACTCCAGCGGCAATAGAAGGCTATATCCAGCGACAGTTTTGAGGCAGCAAATATAAAGTCAGTCAAGAGGAGATCCATTTGATAAATCCAATTAAGAACATAAGTTTTTTCTCTCTCTATTTATTTGGTAACAGATTTATAGTTACTGTTTTAATTTATCTGTTGTTGCTAAACTGGCAAGACAGATTTATTTATTTATTGTTTTTGTGAGAGAGATTAATTTGGGTGTAATTGGGTATTTGGATATTTGAGTGATTTGGCCAATTAACAGTTGGCAAATCTTATTGTACTCCTCTTTGACAAGTATAGTGGAATTTTACGATGCCGGCCTCAGCAGTGGATTAGGTAGTCACATTGACTACTGAACCACTTAAATCTTTGTGTCCTTTGTGTTGATTATTTTTCTTATATTTTTGTGGGTGCTCGTTATTATTATTATTTTATCGCTTCCGCATTATTATCTGATCTTGGGTACAACAAGTGGTATCAGAGCTTGGTTAAAGATGACGAGTACAGAGTCATCCACAAAGGTTGAAAGATTTAATGGAGATAATGATTTCTCGCTATGGCAAATGCGTATGAAAGATGTTTTGATTCAACAGGGCAAAGATAAAAAGCCTGCTGATATGAAAGATGAAGTATGGGATGAGCTTGATCAAAAGGCAGCAAGTGCAATTCGTCAGGGACTCTCAGATGAGGTAGTTCATAATGTTTTTGATCAGAAAACTGCTTATGATTTATGGAAAACTTTAGAGTAGCTTTATATGGCCAAAAATATGACAAATAAATTATTTTTGAAGAAAGAGTTGTACACTCTTCGTATGTCTGAGAATACAAACTTGTTGACACACATGAATACCTTCAATAGGTTAATTTCTGAACTTGCTCAGTTAGGGGTAACATTTGATGATGAAGATAAAAGTATGTTGTTATTGTGTTCTCTGCCATTATCTTATGATCATTTGATTACCACCTTATTATATGGAAAAGAGACCATTGTTTTCAAGAGTGTGAAGGAAGCTTTGTTGTCTTACCACAAGAAGAAGAAAGTTGATGGTGAGCAATCACAAGCAGATGGTCTCATCGTTACTAAGAAAGATAGTAACAATCACAGCTACAGGTGTGGAAGAAGCAAGTCTAAAGACAGAAATTATGATAAAGGTAGAGGAAGATCAAGCTTAAGACCTAGACAGTTTAATAGAGACATGGAGTGCCATTATTGTCACAAAAAAGGTCACATTCAAAAATATTGCAGAATTTTAGCCAAGGAACTGGAGGATAGAAAGAACCAGACACAACCCACTAATTCAGCTAGTGTTGCAGAGGATAAAAGTGAAGACAAAGATGATGATTTGTTATCTGTCTCATCAGGTATTGATTCCTTTGCCAATTCTTGGATTCTTGATTCCGGTTGTTCCTATCATATGTGCCCACATAGAAATTGGTTTGATACTTATACTCCTAAGAGTGGTAATTGTGTGTATATGGGCAACAATGCAAAATGTGAAGTTGTTGGAATAGGAACCATAAAGGTTAGGATGTTTGATGGTGTTGTGAGAACCTTAACAGGTGTAAGACATATCCCTGACTTGAAAAAGAATCTGGTTTCTCTTGGTGGGTTAGATGAGATGGGCTATTCGTATTCTGCAAAAGATGGAGTGCTCAAGGTGTCTAAAGGAGCTTTAATAGTAATTAAGGGTAAGAAATTTGGCAATCTCTACCAGATGATTGGAAATACTGTTGTAGGTGGAGCTGCTTTAATTTCTGAAGATCCTACTTTTGATGATACTATGCTTTGGCATATGAGGCTTGGACACTTGGGTGAGAAGAATATGTTGGAACTCCATAAGAGGAACTTGCTGAAAGGTGTGAAGACCTGCAAGCTTGATTTCTGTGAACATTGTATTTATGGTAAGCAGAAAAGAGTTAGTTTTAAGGCAGCAACTCACTCTTGTTCTGGTATTTTGGACTATGTCCATTCTGATGTTTGGGGACCCGTGACTATTGCTTCTCAAAGTGGAGCTTACTATTATGTTACTTTCATCGATGACTACTCCAGAAAAGTTTGGGTCTATTTTATGAGAAGTAAAACTCAGGTATTTGATATCTTTAAGGAATGGAAGGCAGAGGTAGAGAACCAGTCCGGCAGAAAGATAAAGATCTTGAGAACTGATAACGGTACAGAGTACAAGCACAAGGCATTCAGAGAGTTCTGCAAGCAAGCTAGTATTATTCGACATTATACAGTAAGGAAGACGCCTCAGCAAAATGGAGTTGCTGAGAGGATGAACAAAACCATTGCAGAGAGAGCAAGGTGTATGAGATTGCAAGCAGGTTTGCTAAAGAATTTTTGGGCAGAGACTGTGAGCACTGCTGTTTTCCTTATTAATCGAAGTCCTCATTCTTCCATAGATTTCAAAATTCCTGAAGAGGTATGGTACTCTAAACCTGTTGATTATTCTATACTAAAGGTTTTTGGTTGTCCTGCTTTTGTTCATATACAGAGTGACGAGAGATCAAAGTTAGATGCCAGATCCAAGAAGTGCATTTTTCTTGGCTACCAGAAAGGTGTCAAAGGTTACAGGTTGTTTGATCGAGAAGCTAAGAAGTTGGTTATTAGCAGAGATGTGATTTTTGACGAGAAGTCTATGCTGAAAAGTGTGACGGTAGAGCCTATGTCAGAAAGTTCTGGTGAGAAGGATAAAGCTCCAAAGGAGGTGGAGTTTGCATTTAAAAACTCACAGGACAAGGTTTATCAACCGGTCATTAGAGATGTTCAGCAGCAACCACAGGTCCAGGATCAAGAGCAACCACAGGCTCAAGATGAAGAGCAGCAATCAGACCAGTATAGTATTGCTACTCATAGAGAGCCACACATTCGTAGGGCACCACAGAGACTTGGGTTTGAAGACGACACAGTTTCATTTGCTTTGTTCACTGGTAGTGATGACCCAAATTCTTTCCAAGATGCTATGAGCAGAAAAGACAGTGAGAATTGGAAGGCTTCAATGAATGAAGAAATGAAGTCATTACACAAGAACAAGACTTGGGAGTTGGTTCCACTGCCTAAGGGAAAGAAAGCTATTGGTTACAAATGGGTTTATCGAATAAAAGAACTGAAGCAGTATAAGAGTCGATTGGTAGCAAAAGGATACTCACAGAAAGAAGGAGTTGATTATAATGAGATATTTTCACCTGTTGTGAAGCACACTTCCATTAGAGTTGTTCTTGCCATGGTCAATTTGTATGACCTGGAGTTAGAGCAGTTAGATGTCAAAACTGTCTTTCTTCATGGAGATTTGGATGAGGAGATTTATATGCAACAGCCAGAGGGGTTCATTGAATCCGGTAAAGAAGATTATGTCTGCAATCTGAAGAAGTCATTGTATGGGCTGAAGCAATCACCTCGCCAATGGTATAAACGGTTTGACTCCTTCATTATTTCTCATGGTTATTGTCGTTGTGAGTATGATTGTTGTGTTTACTTTAAGATCTGTGATGATAGAACATTGGTATTGCTTACTTTATATGTTGATGATATGTTAATTGCCGCTCAAAGTAAGGAAAAGATCAATGATTTAAAGAATTTGCTTAAAAGCGAATTTGAGATGAAGGATCTTGGTGTTGCTAGAAAGATCCTTGGAATTGAGATCAGTCGTGACAGGAAAGCTGGAAAACTTTGGTTGTCCCAAAAAGGTTACATGGAGAAGATCCTGCGTAAGTTTAGCATGATGAATGCTAAGCCTGTGAGCACACCCCTTGCAGCGCATTTCATATTGTCCACGAGTTTATGTCCTAGTACAAAGGATGAGGTAGAGTACATGGCTCAGGTGCCTTATGCCAGTGCAGTTGGATGTCTAATGTATTTGATGATTTGCACTAGACCTAATATTTCTCAAGCAGTAAGTGTTGTGAGTAGATACATGGTAAATCCAGGTAAAGAGCATTGGAATGCTGTTAAATGGATTTTCAGATATTTGGCAGGCACACGTGATTGTGGCATCATGTTTGATAAAAATGGTGCTTCTAATGTTGCCATGGGTTATGTGGATTCTGACTATGCTGGTGATCTTGATACCAGAAGGTCGATGACAGGTTATGTCTTTACTTTTGGTGGTGGCTGTATAAGTTGGAAGTCAAATTTGCAGGATACAGTTGCTTTGTCTACGACAGAGGCCGAATATATGGCTATGACTGAGGCAGCAAAAGAAGGCATATGGCTTATGGGTTTGTTGGAACAACTTGGTTTCAAACAAGAGAGTGTACCTCTTCTATGTGACAGTCAGAGTGCTATTCATTTAGCTAAGAATCAAGTTTTCCATGCGAGGACTAAACACATTAGTGTGAGGTATCACAAGATTAGAGAATGGATGAATCAAGGGTTGATCAAGCTGTCAAAAGTTCATACAAAAGAGAATGCAGCTGATATGTTGACAAAGTCAGTGCCAAGGGATAAGTTTGATCATTGCTTGGACTTTATCCATATTAGTTCTTGTTGAGAACCTTGAAGAGGGTGGAGCATTCCTACCCATAAATAGAATGTTGTTTTTGGTACCTATCAAGAGGTACCTTGAGGTGATGATGTTGGAGACTCGACGTTTGAAGAATTGGTACGAGTTTTTGGTCCAAGGTGGAGATTGTTGCGTGATGTCCCAAAACTCCACTTATTAAGCCTTGGGCTTATAATTAAATAAAGCCTATTAGGTTATTATTTGCCTATATATATATATATAGTAATACACAGAACAGGCAGAAGATGAGAAGCGGCAGATATAAAACTCCAGCCGAAACTATATAGAACTCAAGTGGCAACAAGCAGCAACTCCTGCGGCAATAGAAGGCTATATCCAGCGACAGTTTTGAGGCAACAAATATAAAGTCAGTCAAGAGGAGATCCATTTGATAAATCCAATTAAGAACATAAGTTTTTTCTCTCTCTATTTATTTGGTAACAGATTTATAGTTACTGTTTTAATTTATCTGTTGTTGCTAAACTGGCAAGACAGATTTATTTATTTATTGTTTTTGTGAGAGAGATTAATTTGGGTGTAATTGGGTATTTGGATATTTGAGTGATTTGGCCAATTAACTATTGGCAAATCTTATTGTACTCCTCTTTGACAAGTATAGTGGAATTTTACGGTGCCGGCCTCAGCAGTGGATTAGGTAGTCACATTGATTACTGAACCACTTAAATCTTTGTGTCCTTTGTGTTGATTATTTTTCTTATATTTTTGTGGGTGCTCATTATTATTATTATTTTATCGCTTCCGCATTATTATCTGATCTTGGGTACAACACAAAGTCATCGTGCTTCATTTCCATTACGATTGAACAAAAGTCTGCTTTCTTTCATGACTATTCACTCTGATGTCTAGGGTCTATCCAAAGTTACTACCTTGGGTGGGGCACGGTGGTTTGTAACGTTTATTGATGATTATACAAGGATGACATATGGCTATGCTTGATGAAATCTAAAAGTGAAGTGAACTCGTTATTTCAAAGGTTTCATAAAATGATTGAAACTCAATATCGTACAAAGAGTCAAATTCTTCGGAGTGACAATGGTGGAGAATACCAGAGTATTGAGCTTCAACAATTTTTGGAGATACAAGGAATGATTCATCACATAACTTGCTCCTACACACCGCAACAAAATGGGGTGGCAGAGCGCAAGAATCGACACTTGTTGGCCATGGTTCGAGCTTTGTTAATTGAAGCCTATATGCCATTATCTTATTGGGGAGAAGTACTCACTTCTGCAGCTTATTTAATTAATAGGGTCCCCTTTAGCACCATCAATTTCAAAACACCATTTCAAATCCTAACAGATGCAGTTGTTGCCCCAACTATCTCAAATTTACCCCATCATGTCTTTGGTTGTGTGGTGTTTGTACACCTACACAAATATCAAAACACAAAACTAACTCCTCAAGCATTGCGATGTGTTTTTGTTGGGGTATGCTAGTCATCAAAAAGGATATCTATGTTACCATCCCCCATCTCAAAAATTGTTTGTCATAATGGATGTTGTCTTTCATGAAGATACAATGTACTTTTCTGAAGCTGAATTTCAGGGGGAGTACTAGAAGGAAATTCAAACTCTCGATTATGATGGAAGTGAAAACCAAAATGTGGGCAACTTAGATATAAGTGGCCTAGCATTGGATTACACTATTGATGACTCACAGATTGAACCGAACCAAGCAATATATGAATTAAATTCAAGTCATACGACATTAGATCAAAATGTCAATGAGAACCAAAGAACCGAAGAAATAAATGATGAACACTCCATTGACGAACTGAGTATTTCTTAGCCTGAAATCGAGCCATTGGACAGTATGGCTCCATCTTCTATCAATATATCACACCAATCATTTACTGAAGTTATTCTTGAGCCAAACAAGATAGTTACCACAACGTCACACAAGAGGTATTCCTAAACTCATATATGAACTCAAACTTTCTAGTAAAGTAAAATATCACATGAGTCACTATGTGTCTAACCATCGTTTGTCAAAATCAAACATGTCATTTGTGAATCAATTATCTGTTGTATCTATTCCTAACAGTGTAAAGGAAGCTTTAGCTGACCCAAAGTGGAAAGTTGCTATGAATGAGGAGCTGAGATCCTTACAAACAAACAAGACTTAGGAACTTGTTGATTGCCAACCAACAAAGAAAGTTGTAAGATATCGATGGATTTTTACAGTGAAATATCGAGCAGATGGTACGATTAAACATTATAAAGCAAGATTGGTGGCAAAAGGATAAACTCAAACATATGGGATTGACTATACAAAAACTTTTGCACTTGTAGCAAAAATGAACACCGTTCGAGTCATGTTATCCCTAGCTGCAAATTTGGATTGACCATTATCAGTTCAATGTAAAGAATGCTTTTCTACATGGATCTCCCACTAGGGAGTATGATATGAAAAATTCATAATGGAAAAGTGTGTAGATTAAAGAAATCACTGTATAGATTAAAGCAATCTCCAAGAGCATGGTTTGGCAGGTTCACAAAATCTATGAAAGAATTTGGCTATCAGCAGAGCAATTCAGACCATGCTTTATTCCTAAAGAAACAACATGGTAAGATCACTATACTTATTGTATATGTGGATGATATGATCGTAGGAAATGATCCTGAAGAAAGAAAAGCTCTTCAAAGTTATTTGTCTAGAGAATTTAAAATGAAAGACCTTGGGTTCTTAAAGTATTTTCTTGGGATCGAGGTTTCTATCAAAGGATGAAATCTTTTTATCTCAAAGAAAATATGCCTTGAATCTACTACATGAAACTAGTATGTCAACCAGTTGATACACCAGTAGAAAAAGGTCTAAAATTGTGTGTGTTGAATCCTTTGATGTACTTGTAGGGAGGTTGAAGTACCAGTTGACAAAGAAAGATACCAAAGACTTGTAGGGAGGTTGATGTACTTATCTCATACTAGACCAGATTTGGCTTATGCTTTAAGTATTATTAGTTAATTTATGCATAATCTTGGAGAACAACATATGAATGTAATTATTCGCATTTTGAGATATCTAAAGTCTGCTACTGGAAAAGGAATATTATTCACCAAAAACACAAACTATCAAAGTATAGAAGCATATACTGATGCTGATAATGTTGGGGATAAGGGTGATAGGCGATCACTTTTGGCTACTTCACCTTTGTAGGAGGTAATCTTGTGACACGGAGAAGCAAGAAACAAAATGTTGTAGCTCGCTCAAGTGCAGAAGCTGAATTTAGAGGTTTAGCAAATGTACTTTGTGAGACACTATGGCTAAGACTTTTCTTACAAGATTTGGTTTGCCTTCTGAACAACCTATCCAAATATTTTGTGATAATAAAGCAGCGTGTGATATTGCACATAATCTAGTTCAACATGACCGTACAAAGCACGTAAAGGTAGACAGATTTTTTATCAAGAAAAAGTTGGATGAAAAGATTGTGAAATTACCAAAGATTCGTTCAGAAGATCAGTTAGCTGACATTCTCACCAAAGCAGTCTCAAATCGAGTGTTTTTAAAGTTTTTAAACAGGTTGGGCATGTGGGACATGTATGCACCAACTTGAGGGGGAGTGTTGAGATAAATAAAAAAGTTATAAATGTTGAAGGCAAGTAAATCAAAACCTAATATGGTAGCAATATCATATTAAATTAGTATCATTTATTAGTTTCCTTATTTCTAGTATAAATATATGTATTTTGTATGAATCAAACATCAAAAAATATACAAATATTTTGCCCATATCATTTCTACAGATATCTGTTATATATTAAGCATAAGATGGCTCTCTTGCCCATGTATGAGTTGTACGAATTACAAATGGGTTAGAAGTGACGGTAATAAGGCAGTTGATTGTGTAGCTAGGCTATGTAAGAAAGAATGTATTATTTGTGCTTCTATGGAGGATATTTCTACTATAGTTAAGGAAGTGGTGTCTTGTGATAGAATTGATAGGTAGGTGTAATTGGTGACTATTTTTGAAATAAACTTCTGTATGTGACCAAAAAAAAAGGTAATGAAAGTCTCAAAGTTTGGTACATAAGTCGTCAGCAATATATATTCACAATTTATCCATAAGAGATGTGCTAACCACAGAGACTACAATTTGAAACTAAATGCTAGATATTAACACATTGACTCCTTTGAGATCATAAGAAAAGTGCTTAGGAAACATAAATTGTTATTGTTTCTAAAAGTCCATCCATGGCTTACCTCCATATGACAGAACCAAAGTTCGAGTCCAGTTTATACAAAAACTTTGTCCCAAGTTTGTCTAGCTGTCACAATGGTTTTTACAACAAATTCTTAGAAAATTATTTATCATTTATGTGACAATTGCAAGACATTAATAGAGAAGAAGACACAACAATAGTGATACAAACCGGACCCCCTCTCGAAGACGGGCCGACACGAGCCTAGGGCTGTGCCTTGAGAAGGGCCTCAAGATAGTGCAAAATGGCATGCAACATAAAAAATAAGCATGCAAGCACAATGGAAGAGGAGAAGACAAGTGCAAGTGGCAAATTCCAAAAATTGGAGCTACGCCACGGCATGGATTTTGTGCGCCGCGGCGAGGAGGTTTCTGCATTGGACGTTGGAATTGTCACACAAGTGCGCTGCGGCATGGTATTTGGGCGCCACGGCACAGGGCGTTCTGTTTTGAATCGAAGGAAACGTGCGCGCTGCGGCACAAGAAAGTGGCGCCGCAGCGAGGAGGTTTCTGTTTTGGGCCGAAGATGCATGTGCACCTCGGCATGAGATTTCATGCGCCGCGGCATGACGAGGACTGGGGCAGACGTGCGCGCGCTGACATGCCAGATCTGCGCGCTAACACGGACAAGCGCGCCTGACAGCCAGACCTGCGCGCAGATCCTGAATGTGCGCGCCGCAGCATGAACATTTGTGCGCCGCGGCATGGCTATGTGTGTGGCAAGCAGAACAGGGCGCGCCGCGGCATGAATATTTCCCCGCCGCGGCACAGATTCGAAATATTGTAATTTTGTAACCATTGGATCAAAATCAATGGCTAGGATTTCTTTTGACATTTTTAGGTTTTCCTTTGTATCTATATATATGTATAGCAGATACCCATTGTAGAAAAAAACACATTAGACATGAATTTTCATCAATGAAAAATATTTTGTAGTGATTTCAAAATTTGAGAGCACAAGTGCTTCTCTTGTTCTATCAAGAAACTTATCAAAGGAACTAGCAACCCTTTGTGGCGTTTCGCCTTGTCTCGGCTCGTGGTGCGTATATTTATCTGTGGAGGTGAGTTCCTTTCTACCATAGTCTAGCGTTTTTTCGTAGAATCTGCGTGCTAAGATTGGTATCAGGTTTCTGTCCGTATTTTTTGTGGTTGCCAAACCGCGTGATTTGGAGGTCATAGGAGTCGTGGCGAGCGGTTCGCATCATTTGATATCAAAGCTCTAGGTTGTAATTCTAGACTCCTATCTTTTATTGTCATTTTCATTATACAAAAAAAAAAATCTGTGCACTCTTGCAAAATCTGTGTTGTTCTTCATTTTTCAGAATTTTTCATCTTGTTCTTGCAAAAATTCTGATTGTATTGTGTTTCTGAAATCAATCCTGATTTGTGTTGTTGTTTCCTGTTTTGTTGATTCTGATTTTCTGAAAATTTCAGATTGAATTTGCTGTTTCTGATTTTCTGAAAATTTTTAGATTGTGTTTTGTTGTTTCTGAATTTTCTGGGAATTTTCTACTTATTGTGAAAATTTCAGTTTGTGTTCTTGTTCCTGCGATTTTTGGCTTGTGTTGAAAATTTCAGATTGTGTTTTTGTGTTTCCTGAATTTCTGTTGTGTTTTGGAAAGATTTTCGTGTTGAAAATTAAAATCTGTTTGTAATGAAAAGGGTATTTTGGTAATTTTACCATGTTCTCATACTGTTTTCGTGTAAGGGTATTTTGGTAATTTTATCGTGCTCTCGTAATTTGTTCGTGTTCGTGTTTTAAAATTCTCGAAAGGATCAGATTTAAAAAAAAAAAAAAAAGAGTGAAAATTTCTTTTACGGGAAATTTTTACAAAGTCGTTATTTGATTTCTCTCGAATCTAAATTTGTTTGAATCAAATTATTCCTTTTTCATTGAGTTAGAACTCCAAACACTTTGAGTTAGTTCCTTGCTTGCCTTGAATTGGATATTACACTAGTAGTGGGGTGAGTGTAGAATTCTACCTTGGGTTGAAAGTTTCGGAAGTTTGATACGCTAAAGAACGAGGAAGTGCTTGAGCGATCAATCCGAGCGATTAAACACGTGAAGTAACGAAGTGGAATTTTTTTGTTCTTAAATTTGATTAACTAATTCTCTGTGTGCGAAAGTTGTGGTGATCATGTTTGACAGGGCTAATTCAGAAGAGCGTCCGGATACCTCATTTTTGTTGCGTGCATTGCAACAGTCCATGGAACGGTTGAATGCCGTCATGGTAAATCTTGATGAGCGGGTAGAACGGCAAGAAGCTACGGTTGCCAACTTACAACGGAGAGCACACGAAGAGGCTCCGGAAGTTAGGAGACCGAATAGGAGGCCCTTAGTGGATGAGGAGAGTTGGGATGAAGAATTTGATAATGGAGAAAGGAGGATGCCCTATGGAGGGAGGAATGAATATAGGGAAGGAAGAAATGGTCGGGAAGGCTTGTGGAGACCCCCACCTCGGCCCTTTGACGGGGTTGACCGGAATTTGGACAACATCAAAATGAAGATGCCTACATTCCAAGGAAAGAATGATCCGGAGTTGTACTTGGAGTGGGAAAAGAGGGTTGAGCATGTTTTTTATTATCACCATTATTCCGAAGAGAAGAAGGTTAAATTGGCGGTAGTCGAGTTTAGCGATTACGCCTTAAATTGGTGGGACCAATTGGTGGTCTCAAGGAGGAGAAGTGGAGAAAGGCCCATTGATAGTTGGTGTGAGATGAAGGCCATAATGCGGAAGCGGTTTGTCCCAAGCTACTACTACTGGGAACTCTATCAGAAGCTACAAAGGCTTAATCAAGGTCATCGGTCCGTTGATGAGTATTTCAAGGAAATGGAGATGACTATGGTGAGAGCAAGTGTGGAGGAAGATAGGGAGGCCACCATGGCTTGGTTCTTAAGCGGGTTGAATTCTAATATTGCCAACATTGTGGAGTTGCACCACTATGTTGATTTGGAAGATATGGTGCAAATGGCCATCAATGTAGAAAGGCAATTGAAGAGGAGGAGTAGCCATATCATACCCGTAGAGAACAATCAGGACACCACTTTTCCGACACCAACACCGAACCCTATTCCGCCTTGGAAGTCTAATGGGAAGAAGGAAGGGGAAGGTAGTTCCAAGCCCAATTTTGAGAACAAGGGCAAAGAGAAGGAGATGAGGAGAGATAAGGGGAAGGATGTAGGAGAAATCGTCCATCGAAGTCGTGACATAAGTTGTTACCGTTGCCTTGGGAAAGGTCATTACGCTCATCACTATCCGAACAAAAGGGCAATGATCGTGCAAGCCAACGGGGAGGTGGCGACCGATGATGACAGTGACGAAGGGGAGAAGCCGTCATTAGAGGAGGCTAATGACGAGGAAGTGTATCCAGTCACGGGAGAGTTGCTTATGGTACGACGGGCACCTTTGGATCATTTCAAAGAAGTTGACATGGGATCCCAAAGAGTTAATACTTTTCATACAAGATGTCATGTGAGTGATAAGGTGTGCCAGTTGATAATTGACAGTGGGAGTTGCACCAACATTGCTAGCACAACTTTAGTTGAGAAGCTAGGGTTGACTACAAACAAACATCCCCAACCATACAAGCTACAGTGGCTAAATGACAATGGAGAAGCGAAGGTTGAACAGCAAGTACTTGTAACCTTTTCCATTGGACGATATAAGGATGAGGTGATATGTGATGTATTCCGCATGCAAGCTGGGCATATATTGCTAGGGCGGCCATGGCAATACGATAGGAAGATCACCTATGACGGATACAAGAATGAGTATTCCCTCGAGAAGGAAGGGAAGAAGTTCACATGCTTGCCTTTGACTCCACAACAAATATGCAACAAGCTTTTAAGGGAAGTTGAGGAGAAAAAGGGGAAGAGATTGGAAGGAGAGCCCAAGGAGAAGGAGGGGCACTCAAGGGGGAAGAAAGAAAGAAAAATGACCAAACAATGTTTATTTTCTAACTTTTCTTTCTTGCAGGAATCTTATGATGAAAAACAAAACGAAGATGGCCTGCAAAACTTGCCCTATGACAAAGGTCCGAATTCGAGGTCGAATTTTTTTGAAGAATGAGGGAATGATACGAACCGGACCCCTCCCGAAGACGGGCCGACACGAGCCTAGGGCCGTGCCTTGAGAAGGGCCTCAAGATAGTGCAAAATGGCATGCAACATAAAAAACAAGCATGCAAGCACAATGGAAGAGGAGAAGACAAGTGCAAGTGGCAAATTTCAAAAATTGGAGCTGCGTCGCGCCATGGATTTTGTGCGCCGCGGCGAGGAGGTTTTTGCATTGGACGTTGGAATTATCACACAAGCGCGCCGCGGCATGGTATTTGGGCGCCTCGGCACAGGGTGTTTTGTTTTGAATCGAAGGAAACGTGCGCGCCGCGGCACAAGAAAGTGGCTCCGCAGCGAGGAGGTTTCTGTTTTGGGCCGAAGATGCATGCGCACCGGGACATGACGAGGACTGGGGCAGACGTGCGCGCGCTGACATGCCAGACCTGTGCGCTGACACGGACAAGCGCGCCTGATAGCCAGACCTGCGCGCAGATCCTGAATGTGCGTCGCGGCATGAACATTTGTGCGCCGCGGCATGAATATTTTCCCGCAGAGGCACAGATTCGAAATGTTGTAATTTTGTAACCATTGGATCAAAATCAATGGCTAGGATTTCTTTTGACATTTTTAGGTTTTCCTTTGTATCTATATATATGTATAGCAGCTGCCCATTGTAGAAAAAAAACACATTAGACATGAATTTTCATCAATGAAAAATATTTTGAAGTGATTTCAAAATTTGAGAGTACAAGTGCTTCTCTTGTTCTATCAAGAAACTTATCAAAGGAACTAGCAACCCTTTGTGGCGTTTCTCCTTGTCTCGGGTCGTGGTGCGTATATCCATGTGTGGAGGTGAGTTCCTTGCTACCATAGTCTAGCGTTTTCTCGTAGAATCTGCGTGCTAAGATTGGTGTCGGATTTCTGTCCGTATTTCTTGTGGTTGCCAAACCGCATGATTTGGAGGTCATATGAGTCGTGGCGAGCGGTTTGCATCAAATAGACCCAAAAAAAAAAAGAGGTTAATTATCATCCTAAGCTCTATGTAAGAATGGTATTGCAATAGGCCTCATAACATAAATTAACCATGTATTGATTCTACAATATTGAACGGCAATGCACAAGAGTTTCATTTGGACAAGATGAAAATGATATTTCATACAATAATCACCCATCTCCATTTTTCATAGTAGACTTCAAAAATATATTTTAAAATGCATGAAAATTGTAAAATAAATATAAAAACATATGTAACAATGGCAGAATTTAACAAACCTGGCAAATGAATCCATCTATCATGGTAACCTGAGTAGATGGACATGCAATGCTCTTCCTCTCATCACTTGGCAGACTGAATTTTACGCAATTGAAAGGACAAAAATTAGTCAAGGATGGAAGGTATCTGGTGAAAGTCCCTATCAGCTCTGTACACTCAATTAAACTCAACACTTTGAGCAAGGAAATGCACTTATCCTTCGCTATCACAAATAACCATTCCTTCTATGATTTCATTGTACTTTGAAGAATAGTTCATCAACGTGCAGATCCTTCCAATTAGACACTTTTGGCATGCATCTTATATTCGTTCCCATGATGTCTAAATGGCATAAATTGATCAAATTTGCAATAAGCAATGTTAGCTCCATAAGAAATATAAAATAACGCAACAACAAAGTTTCTAGAAACAGCAAAGAACAAATAGCTTTAGGTATCTCTTTAATGCTAGTGCCCGACAAATTTTGTGTAAATTAAGCACTTCAAAATTGACAAATTAGTCACGGACGAAAGGTATCTGGTGAAAGTCATTGTTGTTGTCATTAAGATTATAAATGTTGTGTTGTTTAATTTGTTATTTTAGCTATGTGATGTTTTCATTGTTGTTGTGATTGTAACGAAATTCTAAATTGTTATGTTATGTTGTTGTCACTTAAGTTGTAGTTATCATTGTTGTTAAGATGAATATTTATTTTGTTGTTTATTTTGTTATTTTAGTTATGTGCTTATTGCTATTGCATTATCTTTGTTGTTGTGGTTGTGGTTGTGATTGTAGAGGATGTAATTGTTGAATTATTATTTTATTTTTTGTAAATTTTTTCTTTGTATTTTATAAAATTAAAATTTGAACAAGTAAAAGAGTAAACAAATTTCTTGGTTAGGACTTGAAATATAATTGTTTAATAAAAAAAAAAACCAAACATTTGACCCATCATTCACATAGACGCATCATTCACATAGTCCTCTCAAATCACTAAAATAAATTCATAAACCTTCTGAAAATCAATATTGAATGAAAATATATTATGTGAATATACAAAATTAGAAAATAATGAACTTTAGGTCACCTTGTTGTAGGATACAAATAAATAAAATGCTAATTGATAAGTCCAAAGAAATATATCATGACACAAGCATACAATAAAATTAAAAACCTGCCGCATAAAACACAATATATCAAGTGAAGGTTTTAAATCTTTTTTAATTGAAAATACTTCTTTCTAATAGGGGTTATAGCCAAAGTCAAGGTTTAAATCTTATAGGCCTATAGACTTAAAATCTAATATAAAAACAAATCTTATATTCCTTCGACTATTCTTACATTAAATCTTAACTACTTACTTTCATATTAATATTAATAATTATCATAATATGAAAAAATAATCATTTGCAAAATAACAAAGAAGCTCTAATACTAGTTTCACTTCTACCACCAAAAAACTATATGTTTTAAATGTAATTGAAATGGTTTCACAATTGTAGCGATTGTTATGTTATACTATGTTGTTGTTGTGGTTGTAGTGAATGTAATTAATTATTGAAACATTATTTTTATTTTATGTAAATTTTGTATTTGTATTTTTTAAAATTTAAATTTTGACAAGTAAAAGAGTAAAAATCTTTCAAGTATCATTCACATTGTCCTCTCAAATCATCTAAAATCATAAACCTTCAGAAAATTAATATTGAATGAAAATAGATTAAGTAAATATACGAAATAATAAAATAATAAAATTTAGGTTACATTGTTGTAGGATACAAATAAATAAAATGTATTATATGAGTCCAAAGAAATATATCATGACACAAAAACATAGAATAAAATTATAAATCTGCCACATCAAACACAAAAATATGAAGAAAATGCAGTTCCTAATAAGCTCGTCCTAATCCTTATTCCCATAACTAAAATCATACAAGTTATACTTCTTACAGACTAACTAAAAGTTAAGGTTCTAAATCTCATAGGCCAAAATCTATAGACTTAAAGATATAACAAACCTTATTCCTACGATTATTCTTACATTAAATCTTAACCACTTACTTTCATATAATATCAATGATAATAAAAAAAAATTAAAAAAAATCATTTGCAATAACAAAGTAGCTCTAATACTAATTTACTCGGCTACGACCAAAAAATTATATGTTTTAAATGTTTGTTGAAATGGTTTTCCTATTGTTGTTACAATTTTAAATTATTATGTTATTGTTGTCTTTTAGTTATCGTTGATGGTTTTAGTTATTGTTGTTGTTGTGATTCAGATGATTATTTATTTTTATTTTGTTATTTTAGTTATGTGATTGTTACCATTACAGGCTTTCGTTGTCATTGTAGTGAATTTTAAATTGTTATGTCATTTTAGTTATCGTTAAAGTCATAGTTATTGTTGTTCTTGTGGTTAAGATGATTGTTTCTTGTGTTATTTATATTATACGATTGTTGCTATTGCAGTATATGTTTTTGCTGTCGTTGTAGTGGATTAATTGTTGATTTATTATTTTTATTTTTTGTAAATTTTATATTTGTATTTTATAAAATAAAAAAGTTTAACAAGTGAAAGAGTAAAAAAATTTTGGTCACGACTACAAATATATATGTTGATAAAAAAAAAAAAAAAACTATTAGAGAATGAAAATAGATTAAGTGAATATACAAAATTAGAAAATAATAAAATTTAGGTTACCTTGTTGTAGGATAAAAATAAATGTGACTAGTTGAATAATCATGATACAAAAGCATACAACAAAATTATAAACACGCCGCACATAAAACAAAAGTATATCAAGTGAACAAAACAACATAACCAATAATTTTTAATCTAAAATACTTCTTCCCAATAAGCTTACCTTATTTCCCTAACTAAAATCCTACCGATTTATGTGTTACAGATATTAGCCAAAGTTAAGTTTCTAAATCTTATAGGCCAAAATCTATGAACTTAATATAAGATAACAACATATCTTATTCCTACTACCATTCTTACATTAAATCTTAACCACTTTAATAATAATCATAAAAATATAAAGAAAATCATCATTTGCAATAATAAATAAGCTCTAATACTACTAGTTTACACTACTACCACCAAAATATTATATGTTTTAAATGTAGTTGAAATGGTTTCCTTATTGTCGCTACAATTTTACATTATTATGCTATATTGTTGTTGTTTTAGTTATCGTTGCTTTTGTTGTTAAGATTTTTATTTGTTATGTTTGTTATATTATAGTTATGTGATTGTTGCTATTGCAGTATAGGCTTTTTTTTGTTGTCGTTGTAGTTAACTATTATTGTTGTGATTGTAGTGAAATTCTAAATTGATGTAATTTAGTTATCATTGAAGTCATAGTTATCATTATTGTTGTGGTTAAGATGAATATATGTTGTGTTTTATATATATATTTTTTTATTTTAGTCGGTTGTTGTTGTAATTGTAGTCAATGTAATTGTTGAATTATTATTTTTATTTTCTGTAAAATTGGTATTTGCATTTTATACAATTAAAATTTTAACAAGTAAAATAGTAAAAAAAATTATTGGTCACACAACTTCAAATATTATTTTGTTGATAAAAAAACCAAACCATTGGAGCCTCAAATCACCTAAAATTATAAATTCAAACTTATGAAAATTAATATTGAATAAAAGTAGATTAAGTAAAAATACAAAATTAGAAAATAATGAAATTTAGGTTACCTTGTTGTAGGATAAAAATAAATATAGTAGTTGAAATTATAAACTTGTTGAAAAATATATTATGACACAAAAGCATATAATAAAATTATAAGCCTGTCGCATAAAACATAAGAATATCAAGTGAATAAAACAACTTAACCAATTATTTTTAATCAAAAATGCTTCTTCCTAATAAGTTTGCTCTAATTCTTATTCACTTAACTAAAATCATACAGGCCATATGTCTTACAAACATTAGCCAAAGTTAAGGTTTTAAATATTATAGGCCAAAATCTATAGATTTAATCTAAGATAAATAACAAATCTTATTCCTACGACTATTCTTAGATTAAATTTTAACCATTTACTTTCATATAATATTAATGATAATTATAAAATAAAATAAAAAATTATTTGCAATAACAAAGTAGCTCTAATACTAGTTTACACTACTACCACCAAAAAACTATTTGTTTTGAATGTTGTTGAAATGGTTTCCATATTGTTGCTACAATTTTAAATTTTTATATTACATTATTGTCGTTTTAGTTATCGTTAAGTTGTTTTAGTTATTGTTGTTGTTGTGGTTAAGATGTTTTTTTTTTTTGTTATTTTAGTTATGTGATTGTTGATATTGCAGTATAGACTTTTGTTGTTTTTGTTGTTTTTGTGATTGTAGTGAAAGTTTTAATTGTTTTGTTATATATTGTTGTCGTTTTAGTTGTCATTAAATTCGTAGTTATTGTTGTTGTTGTGGTTAAGATGATTATTTATTGTGCTGTTTATTTTGTTATTTTAGTTTATATGATTGTTGCTATTGCAGTATAAACTTTCGTTATCATTGTAGTTTCTATTGTTGTTGTGATTGTAATATAATTATTAAATTATTATTTTTATTTTTTGTAAATTTTGTATTTGTATTTTATAAAATTAAAATTTTAACAAGTGATAGAGTAAAAAAGTTTTATTGATAAAGGAAAAAAAAAACCAAACCTTTGGAGCATCATTTGCATTATTTTTCTCTCAAATTACTTAAAATCATTAATTCATGAACCGTATGAAATTTAATATTGAATGAAAGTAGATTAAGTGAATATACAAAACATATCATGACACAAAGGCATACAATAAAATTATAAACTCTGCATATAATTTTAATGATATTAAGAGAACAAAATAACATAATCAATCATTTTTATAATAAAATAATGTTTCTTATTGGTAAGCTTGTCTTAATCCTTATTTTCCTAACTAAAATCCTACGGGTCTCCAAAGTTAGGGTATAAATTTTATAGGCCAAAAATTTGTAGACTTAATCTAAAATAACAACAAATTTTATTCCTACGACTATACTTACTTTTATATAATTTTAATGATAAGCATAAAATATAAACAAAATATACATTTAAAATAACAAAGAAGCTTAGTACTCTATGTTTTAAATATTGTTAAAATGGTTTCCCTATTTGTCGCTTCAATTTTAAATTGTTATGTTATATTGTTTTTGTTTTAATTATCGTTGAAGTCGTTTTAGTTATAATTGTTATGTCGTTAAAATGATTATTTGTTGTGTGGTTTATTTTGTTATTTTAGTTATGTGATTGTTGATACTTTCTTTGTCGTTGTCGTTTCTATTGTTGTGATTGTAGTAAAATTTTAAATTATATGTTGTCGTTTTAGTTATTGTTGGAGTTTATTGTTGTAGTTGTGATTTAAGATGATTGTTTGTTGTGTCATTTATTTTATTATTTTAGTTATGTGATTGTTGTTATTGCAGTAGGCTTTCATTGTCATTGTAGTTTCTTTTGTTGTATTGATTGTGGTGGATGTAATTGTTAAATTATTATTTTTATTTTTTGTAAATTTTGTATTTATACTTTATAAAATTAAAATTTTAACAAGTAAAAAGATTTCAAATTTTCCCAAAATCACCTAAAATCTTATTCATGAACCTTAAAAATTTCATGTACACAACCAAAGCATGATGACATGGAAAAAATCAATCATGAACAGTAAAAATAGATTGAGAGAATTTATGAGATAAAATTAACCAAGAACATCATGAAATTTAGGTCATCTTTGTAGGACAAAATTAATAAATGACTAGCCAGTATTCAAAGCAACGATTAACGAGCAAACAATAAAATTGAATTGGAGTGAAATGTCATATAACTACAACACACAAGAATATCAAGTAAACAAACTACATAGCATGAACTAATTCTTATAGGTCTAAAGCGTGCTTTAACTAAAAATCTTGTTCTAAAGCGTTAGTGCTTTAACTAAAATCTTATAGGTCTTCAGTCTTAGTCCAAGTCTTAAGGTTCTATAATCTTATAGTCCAAAATCATATTTCAAAATTGTGTGATTGACACATTATGAAAAGGGATATTTTTCATTAAAAGAAAAGAGAGACAATTAGGAGAAATATTTAAAAGAGGACAAATTAATAAATGACTAGCCAGTATCCAAAACAATATCAAGCAACGTTAACAAGCAAACAATAAAATTGAATTGGAATGAAATGTCATAACTACAACACACAAGAATATCAAGTAAACAAACTACATAGTATGAACTAATTCCTTTTCACAATAAGCTTGTTCTAAAGCGTTAGTGCTTAAACTAAAATCTTATACGTTTTTGGTCCTAGTCCAAGTCTTAAGGTTCTATAATCTTATAATCCTAAATCTACATACTCTTAGGTAATAAATCATAGCTAAAAATTGTGCAGCCGACACATTATGGAAAGGGATAGTTTTCATTAAAAGAAAAGAGAGGCAATTAGGAGAAATATTTAAAAGAGGACAAATATTATGGATGAAATATGCAGCAAGTTTAGATTAAGGCAAATAACATAATAGTTTAGAAGTTTACAGAGAGAAGTAACACTCGCAAAAGTTTTACCTCTCAAGAAAAAACTCAGTTGGCAACAACTTGCTAATTGCAAAAACTATAATACCTCTCAAGTATCGATAGTTTTCTCTTTTGCATTCCTGATATCTTCTGCAAACAAATTAGAAAAGGGAAAAATATCAACAATCAAAACAGTATTGTTTTAACAATCTTAATTCTAAATTAATAATATAATCACGTGCTAATATATGAAAATATTCAAGTGCCATCAAAGAATCATTAATTTAATTACTTTTGGCTTCTTTCTTTTCTTTTATTATTTAATTCAATATCAAAGTAATGGAGATCTTACAAATTTCAAATATGATAAAATAATTTTTTCTAGACTTATTTGTTAACTTTCAATTAGCTTTCAACTCTTTCCTGCATAAATCCGAAAAGCCGCTTCTAGACTTATTTGTTAACTTTCAATTAGCTTTCAACTCTTTCCTGCATAAATCCGAAAAGCCGCAAAGTTACTCGGGAAGAAACCAACAACATTCAAACATCTTCTTAACCGTTAAATTTAGGTTACCTTGTTGTAGGATAAAAATATGTGACTAGTTGAATCCAAAGAAATATGTCATGATACAAAAGCATACAATAAAATTATAAACACGCCGCACATAAAACAAAAGTATATCAAGTGAACAAAACAACATAACCAATAATTTTTAATCTAAATACTTCTTCCCAATAAGCTTATCCTAATCCTTATTTCCCTAACTAAAATCCTACCGATTATATGTCTTACAGATATTAGCCAAAGCTAAGTTTCTAAATCTTATAGGTCAAAATCTATGAACTTAATATAAGATAACAACATATCTTATTCCTACTACCATTCTTACATTAAATCTTAACCACTTACCGTCATATAATTTTAATAATAATCATAAAATATAAAGAAAATCATCATTTGCAATAATAAATAAGCTCTAATACTATTAGTTTACACTACTACCACCAAAATATTATATGTTTTAAATGTAGTTGAAATGGTTTCCTTATTGTCGCTACAATTTTACATTATTATGCTATATTGTTGTTGTTTTTGTTATCGTTGCTTTTGTTGGTGTTTGTTATATTATAGCTATGTGATTGTTGCTATTGCAGTATAGGCTTTTTTTGTTGTCGTTGTAGTTACTATTATTGTTGTGATTGTAGTAAAATTTTAAATTGTTGTCGTATTGTTGTTGTTTTAGTTATCTTTGAAGTCGTAGTTATCATTATATGTTGTGTTGTTTATTTATTTTTTTGTTTTAGTCGGTTGTTGTTGTGATTGTAGTCAATGTAATTGTTGAATTATTATTTTTATTTTCTGTAAATTTGGTATTTGTATTTTATACAATTAAATTTTTAAGTAAAAGAGTAAAAAAATTTATTGGCCACACAACTTCAAATATTATTTTGTTGATAAAAAACCAAACCTTTGGAGCATCAAATCACCTAAAATTATAAATTCACAAACCTTATGAAAATTAATATTGAATTTTTTAAATTAAGTAAAAATAAAAAATTAGAAAATAATGACTAGTTGAAAATATATGACTAGTTGAAAATATATTATGACACAAAAATATATAATAAAATTATAAACCTGTCGCATAAAACATAAGAATATCAAGTGATCAAAACAACTTAACCAATTATTTTTAATCGAAAATGCTTCTTCCTAATATGCTTGTTCTAATGCTTCTTCATACAGGCCTATGTCTTACAAACATTAGCCAAAGTTAAGGTTCTAAATATTATAGGCCAAAATCTATAGATTTAATCTAAGATAAATAACAAATCTTATTCCTACGACTATTCTTAGATTAAATTTTAACTACTTACTTTCATATAATATTATTAGTGATAATCATAAAATAAAAAATAATAATTAATTGCAATAACAAAGTAGCTCTAATACTAGTTTACACTACTACCACCAAAAACCCTATATTTTTTGAATGTTGTTGAAATGGTTACCCTATTTTTGCTACAATTTTAAATTTTTATATTATATTATTGTCGTTTTAGTTATCGAGTAGTTTTAGTTATTATTGTTGTTGTGGTTAAGATGATTTTTTTTTTTTGGTTATTTTAGTTATGTGATTGTTGCTATCATTATAGTTTTTGTGATTGTAGTGAAATTTTTAATTATTATGTTATATATTGTTGCCGTTTTAGATATCATTAAATTCGTAGTTATTTTTGTTGTTGTAGTTAAGATGATTATTTATTGTGCTGTTTATTTTGTTATTTTAATTATATGATTGTTGCTATTGTAGTATAGACTTTCATTATCATTATAGTTTCTATTGTTGTTTTGATTGAAGTGAATATAATTGTTAAATTATTATTTTTATATTTTGTAAATTTGTATTTGTATTTTATAAAATTAAAATTTTAACAAGTGATAGAGTAAAAAAGTTTCTTGGTCACAACTTCAAATATAAATTATTGATAAAGAAAAAAAAAAAAAACAAACCTTTGGAGCATCATGTACATTATCTTTCTCTCAAATTACCTAAAATCATAAATTCATGAACCTTATGAAATTTAATATTGAATGAGAGTAGATTAAGTGAATATACAAAAATATACACAAAGGCATACAATAAAATTGTAAACACTGCATATAATTTTAATGATATTAAGTGAACAAAATAATCAATCATTTTTATAATAAAAAAATGTTTCTTCTTGATAAGCTTGTCTTAATCCTTATTTTCTTAACTAAAATCCTATGGGTCGCCAAAGTTAAGGTTATAAATTTTATAGGCAAAAAATTTATAGACTTAATCTAAAATAACAACAAATCTTATTCCTACGACTATTCTTACAATTATCAAATCAATAGTACTAGATTATATTGTATCCACACAAAAAACTATATGTTTTAAATATTGTTGAAATGGTTTCCCTATTTGTCGCTACAATTTTAAATTGTTATATTGTTTTTGTTTTAATTATCGTTGAAATCATTTTCATTATCATTGTTATTGTTGTTAAGATGATTATTTGTTGTGTGGTTTATTTTGTTATTTTAGTTATGTGATTATTGATATAGACTTTCTTTGTCGTTGTCGTTTCTGTTGTTGTGATTGTGGTAAAATTTTATATTATTGTTGTTTTAGTTATCGTTGGAGTCGTAGTTATCATTGTAGTTGTGGTTGTGGTTTCTTTTGTTGTATTGATTGTTGTGGATATAAGTGTTGAATCATTATCAAATCTATAGTACTAGATTATACTGTATCCACACAAAAAACTATATATGTTTTAAATATTGTTGAAATGGTTTCCCTATTTGTCGCTACAATTTTAAATTGTTATATTGTTTTTGTTTTAGTTATCGTTGAAATCATTTTCATTATCATTGATATAGACTTTCTTTGTCGTTGTTGTTTCAGTTGTTGTGATTGTGGTAAAATTTTATATTATTGTTGTTTTAGTTATGTGATAATTGTTGTTTTAGTTATCGTTGGAGTCGTATTTATCATTGTAGTTGTGGTTGTGGTTGTCGTTTCTTTTGTTGTATTGATTGTTGTGGATATAAGTGTTGAATATTATTTTTATTTTTTTTTAAATTTTGTATTTATATTTTATAAAATTAAAATTTTAACAAGTAAAGAGAGTTCAAATTTTCTTGGTCACTACTTCTAATATAATAGTTGACAGTGAACCAAACCTTTTGGAGCATCATTCACTTTGTCCTTCTCTCAAATTATCTAAAATTATAAATTTATGAACCTTATGAAAATTAATATTGAATAAAAATAGATTAAATGAATATACAAAATTAGAAAATAATGAAATTTTAGGTTACCTTATTATAGGATAAAAATAAATAAAATAACTAGTTGAGTCCAAAGAAATATATCATGATACAAATAATACAATAAAATTATAAATCTGTCGCATAATACACAAGAATATTAAGTGAACAAATCAATCATTTTTAATAAAAAAATGCTTCTTTGGATAAGCTTGTCAAATTCTCCTAACTAAAATCCTTGGGGTCATACGTCTTACAGACATTAGCCAAAGTTAAGGTTATATAAATTTTAAATATTGTTGAAATGGTTTCCCTGTTGTCGCTACAATTTTAAATTATTGTATTATATTGTTATCGTTTTAGTTATTGTTGAAGTCATTTTAGTTATTTGTTAAGATGATGACTATTTGTGGTTAAGATGATGACTATTTGTTGGGTGAATTATTTTGTTATTTTAGTTATGTGATTGTTGCTATAGACTTTCTTTGTAGTATTGATTATGATGGATGTAATTGTTAAATCATTATTTTTATTTTTTATAAATTTTGTATTTGTACTTTATAATTAAAATTTTAACAAGTAAAAAGAGTTCAAATTTTCTTGGTCATGACTTCTAATATAATTATTGACAAAAGTAAACCAAATCTTTGGAGGATCATTCACTTTGTCATTCTCTCAAATCACCTAAAATCATACTCATGAACCTTATGTAACAATAAAAATTTCATGCACACAACAAAGCAGGATGACAGAGAGAAAATCAATCATGAACATTAAAAATAGATTCAGAGAATTTGACATAAAATCAACCAAGAACATCATAAAATTTAGGTTATCTTTGTAGGACAAAATTAATAAATGACTAGCCACCAGTATCCAAAGCAATATCAAGCAACGACTAACGAGCAAACAATAAAATTGAATTGGAATGAAATGAAATGTCATAACTACAACACACAAGAATATCAAGTAAACAAACTACATAGTATGAACTAATTCTTTTTCACAATAAGCTTGTTCTAAAGCGTTAGTGCTTTAACTAAAATCTTATAGGTCTTCGGTCTTAGTCAAAGTCTTAAGGTTCTATAATCTTATAGTCCTAAATCTATGTACTCTTAGGTAATAAATCATAGCTCAAAATTGTGAGGCTGACACATTATGGAAAGGGATAGTTTTCATTAAAAGAAAAGAGAGACAATTAGGAGAAATATTTAAAAGAGGACAAATATTATAGATAAAATATGCATCAAGATAAGGCAAAATATACACAAAATAGTTTAGAAGTTTACAGAGAGAAGTAACACTCGCAAAAGTTTTACCTCTCAAGAAAAAACTCAGTTGGCAACAACTTGCTAATTGCAAAAACTATAATACCTCTCAAGTATCGATAGTTTTCTCTTTTGTATTCCTGATATCTTCTGCAAACAAATTAGAAAAGGGAAAAATATCAACAATCAAAACAGTATTGTTTTAAGAATCTTAATTCTAAATTAATAATATAATCACGTGCTAATATATGAAAATATTCAAGTGCCATCAAAGAATCATCAATTTAATTATTTTTGGCTTCTTTCTCTTCTTTTATTAGTTAATTCAATATCAAAGTAATGGAGATCTTACAAATTTCAAATATGATAAAATAATTTTTTCTAGACTTATTTGTTAACTTTCAATTAGCTTTCAATTCTTTCCTGTATAAATCCCCAAAGCCGCAAAGTTACTCGGGAAGAAACCAAAAACAACATTCAAACATCTTCTTAACCGTTAAATTTGTTCTTGTGGATTCTTCTTTTATCTTTTCTTATTTCTTTGTGTTAGGACTCAATATTTTTCCGAAGTGGCTCGAAGAATTTTGTCTTAGGATATAAGAAGTCATACCAAAATCTTCATCACATTCAAGAGAAGCAAAACTATTCAAGAATTTTGTAACTATGATTTTCATAATCAGAGCCATATATTATGTGGCTTCTGGAGAAAAAATTTGTAGTTCTGGAAAATGCAGGGAAGTTAAAATAAGTATGATTTTCATCATCAGAGCCATATATTGTTAGTCAGTGAGAGAGTTCTAGAAAAATCAACGTTTTTAGGCCGAAAGATATACTATTATTACTCAGCCAGATTGAACAATGAAAATGGTACCTTCTTTTGAACAGCCAATAGCCTTTGAACATCTACTATATATCGGCGAACATCTCCTCTGATCATGCAATGTTGTTTTTTCACAGTAACTAGCAGAAACAAATTCAAGTCCACTGCAGAAGAAGAAGAAGAAGACAAGAAGACGATCTCTGCGTTAACGCCCTTTCCCAAAAAAACCGTCAAAAGCGATAATTAAAAAGAAGAAGAAAAAAAATTGTCATAACACTCCTCCATTTGCAAGAATCATGAAAGCTAATCATAAACCAAATTAGAGCATCAGAAACAGAGTCTGAGAAAGGTGTATCGCAATTCTTACCTATTAAGAAAGAAGGAAGAGTTGAATTATGGATTGAAGGTGAGAATATAGAAAATAAGTAGAGAGGAGAACGAGAAACTCAAAGAGAGACATATTCTCATTTATATATTTTCAATACAAATACAAGCTATATATAGAGATTTAATCTAATAATTAATATACTAACTCTTAACTACTAACTCTTAACTAACACCTAACTCATTTATTACTCACACTAACTAACACCTAACACATTTATTACTCATATTCCAACACTCCCCCTCAAGCTGAACATAATTTATGTTCAGATTGGACAACATAAATAAAAATAAGCAAATAGTTGGCCGGTTGACCTTTCTAGAAAACACGGTGACAAGGTGAGCCGGTTGACCTTTCTAGAAAACACTGCGACGAGGTGAGCCGGTTGACCTTTCTAGAAAACACGGCAATGAGGTGGGCCGGTTGACCTTTCTAGAAAACACGGCGACGAGGTGGGCCAATTGACCTTTCTAGAAAACACGGCGACAAGGTGAGCCGGTTGACCTTTCTAGAAAACACGGCGATGAGGTGAGCCAGTTGACCTTTCTAGAAAACACGGCGACGAAATGGGCCGGTTGACCTTTCTAGAAAACACGGCGATGAGGTGGGCCGGTTGACCTTTCTAGAAAACACGAACACGAGGTGGGCCGGTTGACCTTTCTAGAAAACACGGACACGAGGTGGGCCGGTTGACCTTTCTAGAAAACGCGCCTACGAAGTCGTGAATCCCATGAAACGACATTGTGACAGAGAACGGCGTTGATGGGCCATGGTTGAGAGCGACTCTGAAGCTAAACTGAGATGGCAGACAATAGTGATGGAGATGACAGTGGGGTATATGTATGACAGATAATGCTAGTGATGACCTCCCTGATAATAACACTGACGATGAAACCCCTGATGATAACACTGATAAAGAAGCCCCTGATAAAACTACACCATGATGAAGCCAACGTGCCCAACGTGCATAGAAGAAGTCACTTGAATACTACTATTATAAGAAAGCTCCCAGGAAAGATTGGAGGGTCACACCGGAGCCACTTAAATTCCAATCTCCTTAGACAGAACTTTCCTAAATAATAAGTACTCAATTGTAGATGGATATAACAGAACTCCCCCTGCCGTCTACAATTGGTGTCAGCTAGAAAGTACAACTGCCACACATTCATAGAAAATAAATCCATGATGTTTTTTTTTTTTTTTTTTATTAGACTGTTGACTGGGCTGTTGATGTGCTGACTGGACTACTGACTGTGTTTGTTGATTGCTGACTGGGCTGCTGTCTGTGTTGTGGATTGAGCAAGTGATTGCTGACTGGATTGTGGTAATTGATATTGGGCTTGGTAAATTGAACTTGGGCTTGGATTTAGAGTTTGGACCAAAGGGGTGCAAATGGACTTATGTGATGATGAGCTTATGAGCTACAATTTTTATATGGATTTGAGAGAATGGGCTTGAACTTGTGTAAATGGACTAGGGTTTTTTATATGTGGGCTTGGACTTCAGCTTGATGGGCTAGGGTTTTTAACAAGAATGATATCACCTCTGAAACCCTCAGCCTCCAAGCCAAGAAGCTTGTCAATAGAAGGAATACCATAAAAAATCTCCCTCTTTTGGATCGAAGAACTCAAAATCTTTTTGGAGATCACCATCAAACTCTTCCTCATCAAGCTTTTCCTTTTTCATTTCCATTTTCTTCTTCATCAGCGTGTCACCTACACAGAAACTCCCAATGAAGGTTGTTTTCAGACCAAATCTTCTGAGCTGGAGCTGCAAGAAACGGCAGCGGAGTGACAGGCTTGCGGACGGCGCGCGGCGCGCGGAGGGAGCTGCGGATCTGAACAGGTGGCGCGCGGCGCCTGGTGTGGAGCAGACGGCGCACGGAAGGGTGAGACAGGCGCTGACGGACGTCGGATCTGAACGGAATTGTGGTGGAGATCTGGTGGTGCAGAGGCGCGGACGGCGCTGAGGGAGGCCGAGAACGGACGGAGCCGTGAGATGCAGGCGGCGCTGCTGAAACCGAAAGAGGTTAAAAATATATGTATATTTTTCTTCCAAAACTGCCGTGAAGGTGGACTGAGAGCTGCGTGGACTGCAGGTGGACGAGCTGGTGACTGCCCACTGGCGCTGCAAGCGGACGAGGGTGGCTGCTGGACTGGCGCGATGGCCACTGGTGGACGGTGAACTGGAGCGCGAGCTAGTGGCTGATGCAAAGGACGGCGGTGACAGCGGCAGCGGAAGGGTGACTGGGCGAGCGCAACAGGCGGTGAAAGATCCAGCGGACTGATCCGGCTGTGTGACTGGTGGTGCGGCTGGATCTGCGATGGAAGGACTGGGCTGGACTGACAGTGGCGACTGAGGAGCGCTGGTGGACTTATGGACAGATCTGTGACGGATTGAGCAGCGGTTGGACAGCGGTGGATGGACTGGGCTGGCTGAGGCGGCGCAGAGAACGGACTGACACATAAGACGGTGAAATTTTTATTTTTATGAAAAAAAAAAAATTTGTATATTAGTATTCAGGAATCAATTACTGCTCTGATACCAAGTTGAATTATGGATTGAAGGTGAGAAAATAGAAAATAAGTAGAGAGGAGAACGAAAAATTCAAAGAGAGACATATTCTCATTTATATATTTTCAATACAAATACAAGCTATATATAGAGATTTAATCTAACAATTAATATACTAACTCTTAACTACTAACTCTTAACTAACACCTAACTAACACCTAACTCATTTATTACTCACACTAACTAACACCTAACACATTTATTACTCATATTCCAACAGGAAGCGATGGAAGAGAGCGAGACAGGACTGTGGAGACTATAAGCAAATTGCAATTCTGAAGGATTCTTGATCGTTGGTGTAGAGGGATATAATGGAATAAGAAGAAGTGGAAAATTGAAGGTATAGGACTCTTGATTACCCTATTTCAAAATTCACAATTTGAAATTCAAATTCATCTATATTTAGAGAATCATGCCGTTGAAATTTTTTGAAAACGACCGACTCCATTTTCAAATTCGGTCGTTCCTTCTGCCAGTTCTGCGTTATTTCCGTTCTCTTCAGCTTCTCCCTCTCCAACTTGCCTCAGAACTCATTTCGAATTTTCTGTTCTTTTTCTATTTAAGGGCTATATATCTAACAAACTAACCGGTTATAGGTGCGTGTTCTTTTTAAGAGTTAATTACGTTTTTAAACGCACTTATGTTGTCTTATACGTGACTTTTTTCAAAGATGGTTAACGTTCATCAATTTAAAATATGGAAAATTTTCGAAAAATCTCAAAATTTACTACGAGACATCTCGTTAAATTATTTAATATTTTAAATATAATAAAATGACAAATTTAACCTTTTACTTAAACTTAAAAAATACACCTCACATCCCCCACATCCCCCACATCCACACCTCACACCCCATACCTCACATCCCACCTTCTTAAATTAATTTCATATATCCCACCTCTTCTTCCTCACTCACCTCCATCTCCATCTCCATCTCCATCTCCATCTTCATCTTCATCTCCATATTCATTAATAACTCTAAATTCACTCTAAATACTAATTTCATACATCCCACCTTTTGCTAGATGGAGGTGGAGGTGAGTGGAGAAGAAGAGATGGGATGTATAAAATTAGTTTAAGAAAGTGGGATGTATGAAATTAGTTTAAGAAGGTGGGATGGGGGATGTGGGGTGTGGGTGTGGGGGATGTGGGGTGTGGGTGTGTGAGATGTGGGGTGTATTTTTTAAGTTTAAGTAAAAGGTTAAATTTTTCATTTTATTATATTTAAAATATTAAATAATTTAATGGGATGTCTCGTAGTAAATTTCGGGATTTTTCGAGAATTTCCCTATATAAGGCAAACTAAACTAAATAAAAATTAAAGGTACAAATTAATTAAATATTTTCATTTCCACTCCCATCTCTAATAAAAGGCAATGACAATCGTATCGTGTTAGTCATGTTCATGTCGTATTATTCGTATCGGCATTGGGTTCGTTTTGTGTTATTCGTGTCGAATTTTCGTGTTAGTTGACACATGAAAAAATTTACTTGATTTTTTTTCGTGTTGCTTATTTATAATAGTAAGAAATAACAAAACCTTTAAGAACATGAAATTTTTTTTGATCAATTGTTACTAAAAAAAAATTTGTGTCATGTCGTGTTTGGTTCGTATTATCGGATCGTTTCAGAAATTACCACCCCTAAGAATAAGCCCCGTATTTTATGTTGAATTCACTTACATTTTAAATTGAAATTCCAACATTATCTTTGCTTCAGTTCCAATTATACCCACATAGCCACATTGGCAATCCTAAAATATTGCAACTTCAAACTCCCCGCCATGGCTAATCCTGGAAGTAGTATGCAACTCAACAATGACAAACTTGTACCTTCAACATGAACATGGGCAGCGTTAAAAAAAAAAACATCTTGGATTTGGGCTAAAGGTTGTCAAAATTATAACCATCTATTGCCCTTGCCGAGTATTCACTAAACCAAGTCAACAACTTGGATTTCTACTGTATCTCACTTGTTGGTGGCTTCAATGTTCCTTTGGATTTTAATCCCACATTAAATGGTTACTCTAAAGGAATCAAATGCGTTGTTGATATTAATGAGTGGTTTCCCCAAGAGTTGTTAGACCAAGCTGTTCGTACTTTGTTTGAAAATGATCAATATTATTATAAAGAGATATTATTTATTATTGGGGAGTATATTTAATACTAATTTTGTTGATTGTTATCTTTATTAAGCATTGGATAGTAGTATTTTTAAGAAAATAACTACACTAATCTTATATGTCATTGGATTGGAATATCACATTATCACTTACTCTAAAAATAATGAATAATTTCTCTTATTATAGATCTGGGAAATAAGAGCCGACGATTCATTACAAATTAAAATAAAAACTTGGACAATGTGTTTTTTTTTTTACTGTAATTGTGTAGTACATAAGATTAGTTGAGTTAGGTATGTGTATAATTTGATTCTAATTAATTATGTCATTGGTTAAATGGACAATAATTCCACTCGTATTTGACGAGTGAGATCATCGACAGATCAAAATCTGGCTAGTTGAACAACCATCCAATTTAGTTGGATATGTGTTTAACTCAGTACCAGCTAGTGGACTCACTAGTCGATCAAAATATTGTCAGTTGGATAGCAGTCTAATTTTGGCCAGTCTAACTGTACTTATGTCCATTTAAAATTAATCACAATTAATTAATGAAATTAACTGCTTGTTTTCATAATGTGTACAAAAATTAAGTGAAGAAGATCATATATAATTTTTAATAAATATGGAGTAATAACAGCATATAACCCAATAATTTTATAAAAAAAACACATAAATGTTAACCTCTTCTGGTCTTTCCTTATCATTCTTTTAGTTAACTTCACCCCACATTTGTATCGTATAGTTAATTTTACAACCGCAATTGACAATTTTCCAATTGGTGATAAATGTCACAATTTGAAATAAAAGGCAACCAAACATTGAATTTAATGACCCCTTAATTACTTAATTACAAGGAGATACAAGATCAAGATCCTCGTTCCAAGAGTTGTCTAACAACCACACCTATGCCACTCATATGATCAAGCCACCCAATTTCACTAACTGCCAATACCAGTCACAATGCACGTGCTATATATTAGGTGTGAGTACTACATACATCCACCTACTTGCTAATTACAACTTACACCTTATTAATTAAGCCTAGATCCACAACTTGTTCAACCCACACATCTCACTTGGCTCACATACAACACAATCCACGTGTCTTCACAAAATTGGTTGTTATAATCACAAATCTCCACCTTAACAATAATTGATCAATACTGATCATCACTTCCCACACTTTTATCAAGTAACACCAACTTTAACCAGCTTCAAACAATAATTAAACTTCCTTGTATCCACAGCTTTGGTCATCATATCACTCCGGTTATTAGCAATTCCCACCTTTTCAATGTTCATCGAACCTTTGCATACCATATCTCTAATGAAATGATACCCCCTTACATCTATTTGTTGGTTCTTTCATGAAACATTGGATTTCTACTCAAGTAGATGGACCTTTGATTGTCACAAAAGACAGTTGTCCACTCACACTCCACTTACAACTTGTTTATTAACCCTTGAATCCATATTCCTTCCTTAACAACCTTTGTGCATGCTATGTATTTAGGTTTAGTCATTGAAAGTGCCATAAAGAACTGAAGATTACACTTCCATTTTACTGTATTCCTAAACAATGAAAAAACATAGCTTGTCAAAGACCTTCTGTCAAGGTCTTCAACAAAGTTAGCATCTAAGTAACCCCTTGCAACCAATTTAAATACACTCCTTGTATACACTAGTCTTTAATCAGATGACTCTTTTAAGTACCTTAAAATCCATTTCACTCCAACCCAGTGCTCCTTCCCTAGATTCCCTATGAATCTACTAACCAAAATCACAGAGTATGCTAGGTTAGGCCTAGTCCCAATCATGGAAAACATCAAGCTTCCTACATCACTTGAGTAAGGAGTGCTTGCCATTCCTTCGTTTTCAACTCCAGTCACTGAAAATTAGATTGATGACAGTTTGAAATGTGCTACTAGAGGTGTACTAATAGGTTTACCACCATCCATTTCAAATCTTTGTAAAATCTTTTCAATATACCCTTTTTGTGAAAGCTTTAACATTCCCTTCACCCTATCTTTGTGTATCTCCATGCACAAAAATCTTTTTAGCCTCCCCCAAATCCTTCATTTCAAACTCAAACTTCAATAACTCATTTAGTTTTTGTAACTTAGAGAGACTTTTACAAGCGAACAACATGTCATCCACATAGAGAAGTAGGTACACCATATTTCCAGTATCACATCTTCTATAGTACACACATGCATCAAACTCACTCTTATGGTAATTCAATTTCATCATGAATTGGTCAAACCTTTTATTCCATTGTCGTGGGGACTGTTTAAGTCCATATAATGATCTCTTTAACAGGCTCATGTGATCCTTCTTTTCTCTCCTTCAAAGCCCTTAAACTGTTTCATGCAAATTGTCTCATCCAATTCCTCATGAACCATGAAGGAAATCAGTTTTGACGTCCATCTCTTCCTAATGCAAGTCATAGTGAGCCTATAGTGACAAATGGATCCTGATTGACGTATACTTCAATGTAGGAGAAAACACTTCATTGTAGTCTACACCTTTCCTCTGTGAGAACCCTTGTGCTACTACATGAGTTTTATACTTTATAGAGCTTGTCTTCTCAGTTTCCTCCTTTTGTAAACCCATTTTCTCCCTACAATCTTAGCATCCTCAGGTTTCTTCACCAAAACTCAAGTATTATTCTGTCTCAAGGACTTCATTTCATCTAGCATTGTTTCCATCTAACTCATTTGCACTTCGCTTGCTATGCACTCCTTGTAACTACTAGGCTTAGTTCTCATGATCTCCTCACTAGTTGATAAAGAAAAAGCTATTATGTTAGCATGCCTATACTTGTTCATTGGCGTTATACTCCTTTTAGCTCTATCTCTAACTAGTGAGCAGCTTTGTGGGTCTCCAACATCTCTTCTTGTCATCTATTCAAGAGTTGATTCAGCTCCCTTATCACCAATGATACCACTTTTTTGTGAATGGGTTTAGAATAGTGTTTTGATCATGAATTGTTCTTACCTCTGATGTTTGAACTCCAAATACACCTTGATGGTTTAGTGGCTCTACCTTAAATTCAACCACCTCTTGTGACTTTTGAGCACCACTTCCAACATTCACAGTGCCCTTCAAGAACTCACTTTCCAAAAAAGTCACACCTACTATTGAAGCACTTCCTACTAACAGGATCCCATAACTTGAAACCCTTGCCTCCTTCAGGGTATCCTACAAAAATACACCTCTTTGCTCTTAGATGTAATTTTCCATCATTCGCATAGGCATAAGAAACACTACCAAATACCTTTAGGTTAGACAAGTCAGCTGGTCTTCCATTCCACTTCGCTTCTGGTGTCTTAAAGTTTATTGTTGAGGATGGTGATCCATTGATAAGAAAAGTTGCAGTTTGCACAACCCCAGCCCAAAAGTTCTTTCGCAATTGAGCATTTGATAGTATAAACCTTACCTTCTCCAAAATGGTTTGGGTCATTCTCTTTACTAATAAATTTTGTTAAGGTGTTCCAGCCACTGTCTTGTGCCCTTGGATCCTATTTTCTCTATAGAACTCATTGAATTCCTCACTATAGAATTCAAGACTGTTGTTAGTTCTTAACACTTTGACATGCTTCTCTCTTTGTGGTTCCACCATCAACTTCCAATGCTTAAACTTTCCAAAGTTCTCATCCTTAGTCTTAAGTATATAGGTCCACACTTTTCTTGAATAATCATCTATAATACAAATGTAGTACCTGTTGCCTCCTAATGACGGTGTCTGTAAAGGCCCCCCATAAGTCAACATGTATGTACTCCAAAATGCCCTTTGTATTATGTTTTCATATACATAATTTCACTCTTATTTGCTTCCCATAGATACAGTGCTCACAAGTTCCCATGAACTCACTTATGGTGTTACCAATAAGGCCTTGCTTGCACAACTCATTTAGGTCCTTATCACTAATATGCCACAGAGTATGGTCATCTAAATCTGTTGAACTCATAGCAATACCAGTTCTAACCAGAGTCTTATCTGGTAGTTTATACAACCCATCTAACTTACAATGACTGGGGAACCTCTCACTACTTTCAATGACCCAATCTCAAGTCGTATTGAACAACCAGCCTCATCAAATATTCCAAGTGAAATTAAATTTCTTCTAAGATTAGGGACATAAGCTTTAATTTGACCATTCCTCCATCTGATTCTTTAAACTTCTCAAACCAGTTCAAATTAGGACTCATATGGAATAAGCATCTAGAGTCCAACACCCATTCTTGGTCACTTGTTGTCACACTAGTAGCAAGTACCTTTGAACTATCGTAGTCCTCCATTGCTACACCAACATATGCAACACTATTGTTATCATCTCTCTTTAACCCCTTTCGTTTCCTTGTTGGACAATCTCTCTTAATGTGTCCCTCCTTATGACACCAGAAACATTTGATGTTTCTCTTACTTCTTGATTTTGATCTTGAGTTACTCTTTCCCATGTGGCTTGGTTCTCTCTTATCTGACCTAGCTCTCACAAAGAGTCCATCACCTAAATTTGAGCCTTTTCCATTCCTTGTGCTCATTTTCCCATGACCTGAGTAAAGCAATGACAAAATCTAATGAAAGATCCTCTCTTCCATATTTGATTGCAGTCTGCAACTCACTACAGGAATCAAGTAAACTATTCAACATAATTATGACTTGGACTTTTTGATCAAGTTTCTTATCCATGTTGCAAGTTGAGCATTGATCATCTTGAACTGATCAATATTGTAATCCAATATCTTGCTTTGGTCCATTTTGAATCCAAGTAGCCTTTCCTTTAGGAAAATCTTGCTTGACAAAGTCTTGTATGCATACAGTTTCTCCAACCTTTCCCATATCTACTTAGCACTTAACAAATCTTGCACTTGCCATAGTACATTATGTATCATATTTAACTCAATGCTACTAGAAGCCTTCTTCATGGTTATCTTCTTTACTTCTTTTGTGTTTACAAGAAATACTTCATCGATTGCAAAATCAACATCCAATTGAATTAGGACGTTTTTCATCTTCGGTTTCCACAAAGAAAAATTACCACGACACATCAAACTTTTTATCTCAAACTTTGCATTACCATCATTGACACTACAAGATTTTTCAAGATTGCTATCTACTTTCTTAAACTGTTAATTGCCTTAAAAGATGTCTTAGAGATTAGATCACACCTCAAAGAACCTGCTCTAGAGAACCAGAAGGCCATGTGCTCTAATATCACATTTGTTAAAAAAAAAATAGCTTACCTTAGAACCCCAATGCCAACATCAATCATAAGTAATGCATGAACACCAAAAACAATAATCGAAACTAACAAGAAAAATAGAATTCAATCATAACAAGATTTTAAAGTGGTTCGGCATTAATGATTCTACTCCACAGGAACCATCCTTCAATTCCAAGCTTCACTAAATCAATCAAAGTTACAAGGAGATAAGAGATCAAGAGCCTCACTCTAAGAGTTCTCTAACAACTACATCTATGCCTCTCGTATGATCAAGCCACTCAATTTCACTAATTGCCTATATCAGTCACAATGTGTGTGCTTTATATTAGGTATGAGTACTACATACATCCACCTACTTGATAATTACAACTTGCACCTTATTAATTGGGCCCAAGTCCACAAGCTTTCAGCCCACACATCTCACTTGGCTTGCACACAGCACAGTCCACGTGTCTTCACACAATTGGTTGTTACAATCACAGGTGTAACTCAATTCATGTGTAGCAGATTGATGTAGAACAAGAAGAAAAAAAAAGTGGTTTTTATTTAATTTGTAGTGAATTTCTTATTTTATTAAGCTTCTTATGTCTTACATTGATTCTGTATCAATAAGCAAGCTCATTGCATGTACTATGACTAATAGCATCCTAGACACACAATCCTCAAGAAGTTCCTTTCTTTCTTATGTTATTCCTATTTGTTTAGAAATATCTACTTTTCTCTTTGTAGTAAAATAAGGATATTTGATAAAAGAAATTAATTAAGAATAAACAAAACCTTATACACAAGTCTCTATATTGAAATAGGACATACAAATGTGTGTATATGTAAAAGTTCTAAAACTCTTCTATGTTGTTTCTTTCCTTTTGTCTCTCTCTCTCTCTGCCTCTTTCTTCTATTTCTTTTCTTTCTTAATTCTTTTTTTCTTCTCAATGAATCTAAAGTAGCTAATGTTGCATATTTATACATGCAAAATTAGGTAAAAAGAGCTCAAGGCTAAAATTTCGCTTTTTGTTTAAGCCATTCGTGCATGAATGGTCTAATTTCATTTAATAATGACCAATTCAGGCTATGCGTTACAAACCTCCACCTTGTCTTGAATTCTTAAATCATTCCACAATCATCTTCCATCATGGTCACTCCACCTGTTTCCAATGTCAATCCACATTTGCCATGTCAACTAAGTCTAAACAATGTTGAACTTCACTGATGGAAGAGTTTTTTTCTTCATGTTTGCTGGATTATCGGAATTAGCAATCTTCTCCACCAACACCTTTCCTCATGTTGTAACAACACAAATAAAGTGCATTCTGATATCAATTTCTTTGTTCTTTCATAGTACATATGGTTCTTGGTTAAGTAAATTGTGCTCCGACTATCACAAAATACAATAAAATCCTCTTGACGTAAACCTAGATCACCAACTAGATCAATGAACTATTTAAAATATGCAAATTGTATTGTTCATCTTGAATAACGATCTATTAATTGTCTTGCTTGAGACTAAAGGAGCATCGATCTTAAGGTAATCTATGCTTGAATTGATCCTAACCGATGCATGGCTTCACAAAAACAAAATCCATTAACTATTCAAATTTCTATTAGTTTTAAAAATAAAAAAAATAAAAGTTATCCAAAATTCCTTTCATCATAAGAATTTTGAGAACCAAAATATTGGTGCTTATATTCTCATGTGCACAACCTGTAGAAAAACCAAATATTTTTTTTTTCTTTTCAGTTCGTTGATAGATAAGATTAGTGCTCCATGTATTTTAGTTCATTTGTTGCCAAGTGACAACATAGACCTTGAAATATTGAAAGCTTCTAAAAGCAGCAAACTTGGTTTAAAGAAATAAATTTGATTAAATATCATTCTAAAGTAAAAGAGAAATATAAGTCAAGAGATGAAAATTAATGTAGCTAGTTTTAGGCTCAATAACAACCCAAATTGCTCCAGACAGTCCTAGAACATAGTTTCGAAAGTTCTGTAACATAGAAATATATTTGGCACCAATTCAAATTCAACCTTCATACTTTCAAAATACAATGGGAAAATAAAAACTTTAACAAAATGTGCATTTTGAAAAATTATACACATTAGTCCATTCCTTTAATAGACATTAAAATTCTAACAAAATAGTCTTTTTTTGTTAAAATTTTAACATCTATTAAAGGAATGAACTGATGTGTATAATTTTTGTCAAAAGCATTCATTTAACATAGAAATATATAGTTTTAGGCTCAATAACAACCCAAATTGCTCCAGACAGTCCTAGAACATAGTTTCGAAAGTTCTGTAACATAGAAATATATTTGGCACCAATTCAAATTCAACCTTCATACTTTCAAAATACAATGGGAAAATAAAAACTTTAACAAAATGTGCATTTTGAAAAATTATACACATTAGTCCATTCCTTTAATAGACATTAAAATTCTAACAAAATAGTCTTTTTTTGTTAAAATTTTAACATCTATTAAAGGAATGAACTGATGTGTATAATTTTTGTCAAAAGCATTCATTTAGAAAGTTGTAGTAATAAAGTGCACATTTTGTTAGCTTTGTTACTATAGAAGTCAATGAAGGAATATGATTTTACACAGCCCCAATTAGATCTTTCTCTTTTATGCTCAAGAAAAGGTGGTGATACTATCTTACTTCTAGTTTATGTTGATAATGTGATTGTTACAGGTACTAATGCCAGTGAGATAGAAAAGTTGTGTAGCCATTTGGCAATGGACTTTCATGAAGAGCCTAGAAAATTTGAAATACTTCCTATGTATTGAAGTTTTTTGGTCTAAGCAAGAACTCACACTCTCTCAATGAAAGTATACCTTAAATCTATTGTTTGAAACTAGTAATATTGCATGTGCTGTTATAGACACACCTACTATAGACACACCTACTGAGGTGAATCATGATTTGAATCATACTCAACTTGATTTATCTTAATATATAAGTTAGATCATATATAATCCGAGTGACCAGCACATGGATGCTATGAACTGAATCTTGGTCTATTTCGAGGTAGAGGTATTATGTTCTCAAAACATGGACATCTATACATTATGGGCTACTGATGTGTAAATTATAATACTCGCAAGTGTACGAATCACTCGTAGCAAGTGTAAGCAACTCCGAGGTCGATCTCTCAAGAAATTGTGGTGGTTTTTAAAACGTGTTAATTGTTTCCTAAAAATTAGTTGCAAAAATAAATCTAAACACTCTACCAAAGTTTGTTGATTGGACGAATGTTAAAATTGCAAAAGTTTCACAAGAATTAAAATAAACAAGCGAAAAGATTAGCCGAAGTAATATGATGAAAAAAGCGTGACAAAATAGTTAGCTAACTAATCATTGATAGAATATTTTACGAGAGTTTCACAATTAAGCATGAAAAGTTGGATTTATTGACTTTTTCTAATAAGCCCTGGACATTTCTAAATCAATGGAGAATTTCTTTTAATTCATTAATTAACCTCTTTGATCTAGATTGTTAATTAATCGATTAGCATAAACCTTTAGGAAATCAATTAGCCATGTAATGTAAGAAAAATCAATGTACTTTGATTAAGTTCTTGTTCAAGATTTCTAAATTAAGCAAAGATGATATTTCTAATACTTAATTCTAATTTATTCTCTAATGTTCATAAATCAATATGATCAAGATTAATCATGAACAAAGATATCAACACATTGAAGAAGACATAAATCACTTTAAACAAAATTAAATCATAAACATATTCATCCACTCATGGAAGCATCACTAAATCCTATACAATCAGATTAGTTACTCATAATAAAATCTAAATCAATATTTTCTATTACAAATAGCATTCTTAAAATCTAAGAGATAAAAAGAATTAAAACAATGGAGATACCCTTATTTTCATTCTTGCAATGCCCTTCTTAAAGTTGGATAGTCACCTCTTCTAATTTGGCTCTTGAAGGAGCTTCAATGGAGATTTCTCTCTCTAGAAAAATAGAGAAGAAGGATTGTGGGTGATGAAAATTGGCTACTGTTCACGCATTCGTTTTGAGAGGATTTTTGTGATGTATTTATAGGTTAGGTTAGGAGTGTGTGTGAGTGTATGGGCTGATTGGCGTGTAAGTGTAAAACAGATGTGCGGGCCGCGAGGTGCATTTTCTTCTGCCGTGGCGCTCATTGAATCCTGGACAACCCGAAGGCCTTCTGCTGCAGCGTGCTTTTAATCCTGTCGTTGCGTGCATTGATTTCCTAGTTTCCATAATTCAACCCGAGAGCTATGATGTGATAATTATAGTACTCACAAATGTACGAATCACTTGTAGCAAGTGATAAGCAAACCTTCGATCGAGGTCGATCTCTCAAGGAATTGTAATGGTTATAAATAATCTTTTTCTTAATCTAATTAGAGTCCTAAAGTAACTAAAATACTAACTAATTAGAATTCTAGAAATACTAAAACTTTAAATAATTAAAATCCTAAGGCTAATAAAACTGTAAATAAGTTGGGTTTGAGAGCAAGATCAATGGTAGTGAACAAATAAAGAAAACAATAATACAAACTTGGATTAACTCAAAAAGGTTTTAAGTATCAATGAAGGATGTATGGACGTTTAGCTTGGTTGACCATACTTGCATCAAAATGTTATGGTGAATTAACATGAACGTTCTAATAAATAAATATTACCGATTTTCCTTTTATTTATGAAAATTCCTACGATCAGGTAATTTTTTTTGTTGATTAACTAATTAATATCCTACGATCAGGTATATTAAAAAGCAAACAAATTATGTACAAGGAAAAATATGTCATTCAAATCAATGTCATGACTAGGTCATCAATTTAAAATTTTGATTAAGTTTGTCAAAATATAGTCAAGGTGACGTACCTAAAACTAAATTTTCAGATTTTTCAATCCATTTATGAACCTCAAATTGGCCTATGAGTATTCACAAATAAATCTCTAAACAAACTCTTAATCAAAAAGCAATATTTATTTATTTTGCTATTAAAATATTTACTAAAATAAACTAGCAAACATGGCAACATAAACTAAACATCCATAGTTAAATTCAGCCAAACATGTTTAGATTAATATTCATAGACAAATATAATCTAAAATGCATTCTAGAGAGGAAAGAGGAAAGAAGAAGAAGAAAGATCTAACAACAACAAGCAACCTAAATATAGATACCACAATTAGCTTGGATGATGTTTCCTTCCCCAAAAGTTTGATCTTCAATCTTAAAAGGCTTATTGCCTCCTTTAGATGTGCCTCTCTTGCCTCCCTATGATGTGGCAAAGCTCAAAAACCTAATTTAGTTTAGTAGAAAATTGTCCCCAAATTGTGTGAAAAATTATATGTAATGCTTAAAACATAAGGAAGTTTTATAGATGTAAGGGTTGTACAGAATTGGGACTCTCCAAAAATAAACGAGATCCGCGGCACAACTTGTTTTTCGTTGAGGCGCAATGCTCTCGGATTTCTATAAGGGGTAATTTTGATGCAAGTATGGTCAACCAAGCTAAACGTCCATACATCCTCCATTGATACTTAAAACCTTTTTGCGTTAATTCAAGTTTGCATTATTGTTCACTTTATTTGTTCACTACCACTGATCTTGCTCTCAAACCCAACTTATTTATAGTTTTATTAGTCTTAGGATTCTAATTATTTAGAGTTTTAGTATTTCTAGAATTCTAATTAGTTAGTGTTTTAGTTCCTTTAGGACTCTAATTAGATTAAGAAAAAAATTGTTTATAACCATTGCAATTCCTTGAGAGATCGACCTCAAAGGTTTGCTTATCACTTGCTACAAGTGATTCGTACATTTACGAGTACTATAATTTACATATCAGAGCTCTCAGGTTGAATTATGGAAACTAGGAAATCAATGCACGCTACGGCAGGATTAAAAGTGCGCTGCGGCAGAAGGCCTTCGGGTTGTCTAGGATTCAATGCGCGCCGCGACAGAAGAAAATGGACGTCGCAACCCGCACATCTGTTTTACACTTACACGCCAATCAGCCCACACACTCACATACACTCCTAACCTAACCTATAAATACATCACAAAAACCCTCTCAAAATGAATGCGTGAATAGTAGCCAATTTTCATCACCCACAATCCTTCTTCTCCATTTTTCTATAGAGAGAAACCTTCATTGAAGCTCCTTCAAGAACCAAATTAGAAGAGGTGACTATCCAACTCTAAGAAGGGCATTGCAAGAATGAAAATAAGGGTATCTCCATTGTTTTAATTCTTTTTCTCTCTTAGATTTTAAGAATGCTATTTGTAATAGAAAATATTGATTTAGATTTTATTATGAGTAACTAATCTGATTGTGTAGGATTTAGTGATGCTTCCATGAGTGGATGAATATGTTTATGATTTAATTTGGTTTAAAGTTATTTATGTCTTATTTAATGTGTTGATATCTTTGTTCATGATTAATCTTGATCATGTTGATTTATGAACATTAGAGAATAAATTAGAATTAAGTATTAGAAATATCATCTTTGCTTAATTTAGAAATCTTGAACAAGAACTTAATCAAAGTACATTGATTTTTCTTACATTACGTGGCTAATTGATTTTCTAAAGGTTTATGCTAATCGATTAATTAACAATCTAGATCAAAGAGGTTAATTAATGAATTAAAAGAAATTCTCAATTGGTTTAGAAATTTCTAGGGTTTATTAGAAAAAGTTAATAAATCTAACTTTTTATGCTTAATTGTGAAACTCTCGTAAAATATTCTATCAACGATTAGTTAGCTAGCTATTTTGTCACGCTTTTTTCATCATATTACTTAGGCTAATTTTTTCGCTTGTTTATTTTAATTCTTGTGAAACTTTTGCAATTTTAACATTCGTCTAATCAACAAACTTTGGTAGAGTGTTTAGATTTATTTTTACAAATAATTTTTAGGAAACAATTGACACGTTTTAAAAACTACCGCAATTTCTTGAGAGATCGACCTTGGAGTTGTTTATCACTTGCTACGAGTGATTCGTACACTTGCAAGTATTATAATTTGCACATCAGTAGCCCATAATGTATAGATGTCCATGTTTTGAGAACATAATACCTCTACCTGGAGAGAACTTCAAATAGACCAAGATTCAGTTCATAGCATCCATGTGCTGGTCACTCGGATTATATATGATCTGACTTATATATTAAGATAAATCAAGTTAAGTATGATTCAAATCATGATTCACCTTAGTAGGTGTGTCTACAACAGCACATGCGATATTACTAGTTTCAACCAATAGATTTAAGGTATACTTTCATTGAGAGAGAGTGAGTTCTTGCTTCAACCAAGAAACTTCAATACATAGGAAGTATTTCAAATTTTCTAGGCTCTTCATGAAAGTCCATTGCCAAATGGCTACACAACTTTTCTATCTCACTGGCATTAGTACCTGTAACAATCACATTATCAACATAAACTAGAAGTAAGGTAGTATCACCACCTTTTCTTGAACAGAAGAGAGAAAGATCTAATTGGGGCTGTGTAAAATCATATTCCTTCATTGACTTCTATAGTAACAAAGCTAACAAAATGTGCACTTTATTACTACAACTTTCTAAATGAATGCTTTTGACAAAAATTATACACATCAATTCATTCCTTTAATAGATGTTAAAATTTTAACAAAAAAGACTATTTCGTTAGAATTTTAATGTCTATTAAAGGAATGGACTAATGTGTATAATTTTGCAAAATGTACATTTTGTTAAAGTTTTTATTTTCCCCTTGTATTTTGAAAGTATGAAGGTTGAATTTGAATTGGTGCCAAATATATTTCTATGTTATAGAACTTTCGAAACTATGTTCTAGGACTGTTTGGAGCAATCTGGGTTGTTATTGAGCCTAAAACTTGCCACATTAATTTTCATCTCTTGACTTATATTTATCTTTTACTTGAGAATGATATTTAATCAAACTTATATTTAATCAAACTTATTTCTTTAAACCAAGTTTGCTGCAAAACTGGTTGGTACTTTAAACCATAATTGGCAAAAGCCGATTATGTAATCCTTACAAACTAGTTGATTCTTGATATAAGGCTTACATTCCTTAGTTTTTTTTGCTCATAGGTTGCTATTTGAGTGTTCAAAGTGTCCCTTCTTCGTGTGCTTATATTATTCATCTCTTTTGAAGCTAAAAACAACTGAAATACATGAAAATATACCGTGATTCCATATTGATAGATTTATGCAATAAATAAAAGAGTTATTATTAAATCTATTTGTCACAATTAAGCACAATAAATCATAGAATATTAGGGCTTTTTAAGCACTCATCAAGCTCCCCGTCACGGCACAAATTTTCTTCTGCCGCAGCACAACTCGTTATCCATGCCTTGTAAGGGTCCTTAGACAGTTATTGATTTCTATTGTAAGTCTTACGTTCTTTTGCTCTAGTTTATCCCCCTTACATAGTAAATTGAATACAATGTAAGGGTTACATTTTTCAACTCTTTTTGAACACTTAATTTCACTTTTCATCTCACATTAGTTAAACCTACAAAACATAAAAATACCTTCCAAATTAAAGTAATACCGAAATAAATCATGAAACAAATACCTAAAAATTAACGAATAATAGGTACAAAATAATCTTCATCAACTATACCAATTTTTTCTTTGCGGGTTTGAAGGTGGATAAGAAGCCTACTTCAGAGCAACTTACATTAATTGGAGGCAATTTGGTGACTTGAAGGAATAAGAAACATAACATGATATTGTTGTCTAGTGCAAAGACTGAGTACCGCATCCTTTACCATGGTATTATAGAGCTTTCCTAGTTAAAGATTTTGTTGAGAGGTTGATTTTGGTTCTAAAAATTCTGATATTATGTGATAATACCGCATCAATGGAGATTGTTAAAAATTCAGTGCAACATGAACAAACCAAGCACATTGAACTTGGCAAAAACAATATCAAGGATAATTTGGATGTTGGTGTCATGAAAGTCTATACACCAAAAATGCTATCAATTAGTTGATATTATGACTCTTGGTGTTACAGTAAGCTCTTTCCATATCTCACTATCTAAATTGGGCATGTATGATACATTTTCTCTAATTTGATGGGAAGAGTTAAAGGTGTAGATATTGTTTTATATTTTATTCTTAGAATTATTCTAAGAATATCATTTTATTCTTATTATGTATATATCTTGTATTTATTCTCATTCCTTAAATAGAAATAGAATGTGTAACCTACTAAGTTTAATGCAAAATTAAGCCTTTTTCATTTTATTAATTTAATTGACAAGAACACCAGTTTTCTCCATTGTACTCTTTTGTAAAGGAGACTCTATAATAGGATCATAAAGCAAAACTGGAATTTCAATTAAAAATGTAAGTGGAGTTAATATAAAATACGGGCTTACATTAAATAATTTTGGATTGTTCCCAAATTATTACCTTTTATTAGAGATGGGAGCGGAAATGAAAAAATTTAATTAATTTGTACCTTTAATTTTTATTTAGTTTAGTTTGCCTTATATTTTAAATTGATGAAGGTTAACCATCATTGAAAAAAGTCACGTATAAGACAACATAAGTGCGTTTAAAAACGTAATTAACTCTTAAAAAGAACACGCACCTATAACCGGTTAGTTTGTTAGATATAGCCCTTAAATAGAAAAAGAACAGAAAATTCAAAATGAGTTCTGAGGCAAGGTGGAGAGGGAGAAGCTGAAGAGAACGGAAATAACGCAGAACTGACAGAAGGAACGACCGAATTGGAAATATATTACACCTCACCTAACGGTAACTTCATCCCAGAAGTCAAAAACTGCCTCAGAATCAATTAAGAGTCGGTCGTTTTCAAAAAATTTCAACGGCATGATTCTCGAAATATCGATGAATTTGAATTTCAAATTGTGAATTTTGAAATAGACCCAATCAAGAGTCCTATACCTTCAATTTTCCACTTCTTCTTATTCCATTATATCCCTCTACACCAACGATCAAGAATCCTTCAGAATTGCAATTTGCTTATAGTCTCCACAGTCCTGTCTCGCTCTCTTCTATCTCTTCCTTCTTTCTTAATAGGTAAGAATTGCGATACACCTTTCTCAGACTCTGTTTCTGATGCTCTAATTTGGTTTATGATTAGGTTTCATGATTCTTGCAAATGAGGAGTGTTTTGACAATTTTTTTTCTTTTTCTTTTTAATTATCGCTTTTGACGGTTTTTTTGGGAAAGGGGGTTAACGCAGAGATCGTCTTCTTGTCTTCTTCTTCTTCTGCAGTGGACTTGAATTTGTTTCTGCTAGTTACTGTGAAAAAACAACATTGCATGATCAGAGGAGATGTTCGCCGATATATAGTAGATGTTCAAAGGCTATTGGCTGTTCAAAAGAATTATTCAAAAGAAGGTACCATTTTCATTGTTCAATCTGGCTAAGTAGTAATAGTATATCTTCCGGCCTAAAAACGTTGAATTTTCTAGAACTCTCTCACTGACTAACAATATATGGCTCTGATGATGAAAATCATACTTATTTTATCTTCCCTGCATTTTCCAGAGCTACAAATTTTTTCTCCAGAAGCCACACAATATATGGCTCTGATTATTAAAATCATAGTGACAAAATTCTTGAATAGTTTTGCTTCTCTTGAATGTGATGAAGATTTTGGTATGACTTCTTATATCCTAAGAAAAAATTCTTCGAGCCACTTCGGAAAAATATTGAGTCCTAACACAAAGAAATATGAAAAGATAAAAGAAGGTACCATTTTCATTGTTCAATCTGGCTAAGTAGTAATAGTATATCTTCCGGCCTAAAAACGTTGAATTTTCTAGAACTCTCTCACTGACTAACAATATATGGCTCTGATGATGAAAATCATACTTATTTTATCTTCCCTGCATTTTCCAGAGCTACAAATTTTTTCTCCAGAAGCCACAATATATGGCTCTGATTATTAAAATCATAGTGACAAAATTCTTGAATAGTTTTGCTTCTCTTGAATGTGATGAAGATTTTGGTATGACTTCTTATATCCTAAGAAAAAATTCTTCGAGCCACTTCGGAAAAATATTGAGTCCTAACACAAAGAAATAAGAAAAGATAAAAGAAGAATCCACAAGAACAAATTTAACGGTTAAGAAGATGTTTGAATGTTGTTTTTGGTTTCTTCCCGAGTAACTTTGCGGCTTTGGGGATTTATACAGGAAAGACTTGAAAGCTAATTGAAAGTTAACAAATAAGTCTAGAAAAAATTATTTTATCATATTTGAAATTTGTAAGATCTCCATTACTTTGATATTGAATTAACTAATAAAAGAAGAGAAAGAAGCCAAAAATAATTAAATTGATGATTCTTTGATGGCACTTGAATATTTTCATATATTAGCACGTGATTATATTATTAATTTAGAATTAAGATTCTTAAAACAATACTGTTTTGATTGTTGATATTTTTCCCTTTTCTAATTTGTTTGCAGAAGATATCAGGAATACAAAAGAGAAAACTATCGATACTTGAGAGGTATTATAGTTTTTGCAATTAGCAAGTTGTTGCCAACTGAGTTTTTTCTTGAGAGGTAAAACTTTTGCGAGTGTTACTTCTCTCTGTAAACTTCTAAACTATTTTGTGTATATTTTGCCTTATCTTGATGCATATTTTATCTATAATATTTGTCCTCTTTTAAATATTTCTCCTAATTGTCTCTCTTTTCTTTTAATGAAAACTATCCCTTTCCATAATGTGTCAGCCTCACAATTTTGAGCTATGATTTATTACCTAAGAGTACATAGATTTAGGACTATAAGATTATAGAACCTTAAGACTTTGACTAAGACCGAAGACCTATAAGATTTTAGTTAAAGCACTAACGCTTTAGAACAAGCTTATTGTGAAAAAGAATTAGTTCATACTATGTAGTTTGTTTACTTGATATTCTTGTGTTGTAGCTATGACATTTCATTTCATTCCAATTCAATTTTATTGTTTGCTTGTTAGTCGTTGCTTGATATTGCTTTGGATACTGGTGGCTAGTCATTTATTAATTTGTTCTCTTTTAAATATTTCTTCTAATTGTCTCTCTTTTCTTTTGATGAAAAATATCCCTTTCCATAATGTGTTAGTCGCACAATTTTGAAATATGATTTATTACCTAAGAGTACGTAGATTTAGGACTATAAGATTATAGAACCTTAAGACTTGGACTAAGACCGAAGACCTATAAGATTTTAGTTAAAGCACTAACGCTTTAGAACAAGCTTATTGTGAAAAAGAATTAGTTCATACTATGTAGTTTATTTACTTGATATTCTTGTGTGTTGTAGTTATGACATTTCATTTCATTTCATTTCATTCCAATTCAATTTTATTGTTTGCTTGTTAGTCGTTGCTTGATATTGCTTTGGATACTGGTGGCTAGTCATTTATTAATTTTGTCCTACAAAAATAACCTAAATTTCATGATGTTCTTGGTTGATTTTATGTCATAAATTCTCTGAATCTATTTTTACTATTCATGATTGATTTTCTCTTTGTCATCCTGCTTTGTTGTGTGCATGAAATTTTTAATGTTGCATAAGGTTTCATGAGTATGATTTTAGGTGATTTGAGAGAATGACAAAGTGAATGATCCTCCAAAGATTAACTTTATAAAGAAGTCATGACCAAGAAAATTTGAACTCTTTTTACTTGTTAAAATTTTAATTTTATAAAGTACAAATACAAAATTTACAAAAAATTAAAATAATGATTCAACAATTACATCCACCACAATCAATACAACCAAAGAAACTACAACGACAATGAAAGCCTATACTACAGTAGCGACAATTACATAACTAAAATAATAAAATAAATAACACAACAAATAATCATCTTAACCACAACTATAACAATAACTACAACTTCAACGATAACTATAACGACAACATACAATTTAAAATTTTACTACCATCACAACAACAACAAGAACGACATCGACAAAGAAAGTCTATAACAACAATCACATAACTAAAATAATAAAATAAATCACACAACAAATAGTCATCTTAATTACAGTAACAATGATAACTAAAACAACTTTAACGATAACTTAAACAACAATATAATATAATAATTTAAAATTGTAGCGACAATAGGGAAACCATTTCAACACTATTTAAAATTTATATAACCTTAACTTTGGCTATATGTTTGTAAGACATATGAATCCTAGGATTTTAGTTAGGAGAATAAGGATTAAGACAAGCTTATTTGGAAGAAGCATTTTTTATTAAAAAATGATTGATTTATTCACTTAATATTCTTGTGTATTATGCGACAGATTTATAATTTTATTGTATTATGTCTTTGTAACATTATATATTTCTTTGAACTCAACTAGTCATTTTATTTATTTTTATCCTATAAAAAGGTAACCTAAAATTTCATTATTTTTTTAATTTTGTATATTCACTTCATCTACTTTTATTCAATATTAATTTTCATAAGTTTCATGAATTCATAATTTTAGGTAATTTGAGAGAAGGCAAAGTGACTCCAAATGGTTTAATTGTCAACTATTATATTAGAAGTCGTGGCCAAGAAAATTTGAACTCTTGTTAAAATTTTAATTTTATAAAATATAAATACAAAATTTACAAAAATAAAAATAAAAATAATGATTCAATAATTATATCCACTACAATCAATACAACAAAAGAAACTACAACGACAATAAAAGCCTTTACTGCAATCACATAACTAAACTAACAAAATAAACCACACAACAAAATTAACGACAATAATTAAAACAAAAACATTATACACAATTTAAAATTGTAGCGACAAATAGGGAAACCATTTCAACAAATCTATGATTATCATTAAAATTATATGAAAGTGTAGTTAATTGATAATTGTAAGATTAGTCGTAGGAAAAAAGATTTGTTGTTATTTTAGATTAAGTCTACAAATTTTTGGCCTATAAAATTTTTGGAGACCGGTAGGATTAGTTAGGAAAATAAGGATTAAAACAAGCTTATAAAGAAGAAACATTTTTATATTATAAAAATGATTGATTAACTTAATATTCTTAATTTTATTGTATGCCTTTGTGTCATGATATATTTCTTTGGACTCACTAGTCATTTTATTTATTTTTATCCTAGAACAAGGTAACCTAAAATTTCATTATTTTCTAATTTTGTATATTCACTTAATTTCATTCGATATTAATTTTCATAAGGTTTATGAATTTATGATTTTAGGTAATTTGAGAGAAAGATAATGTAAATGATGCTGCAAAGGTTTGGTTTTTTTTTTTTTCAATAATTATATTTGAAGTTGTGACCAATAAACTTTTTTACTCCATCACTTCTTAAAATTTTAATTTTATAAAATACAAATACAAAATTTACAAAAAATAATATTCACTACAATCACAACAACAAATAGAAATTACAATGATAACGAAACTATACTATAATAAACACAATCATATAACTAAAATAACAAAATGTTGCACAATAAATAATCATCTTAACTACAATAACAACAATAACTACGAATTTAATGATAACTAAAACGGCAACAATATATAACATAACAACTAAAAATTTCACTACAATCACAAAAAAAAGAAAAAAAAGAAATAATAACAACAAAAGCCTACTACACAATCACATAACTAAGATAACAAAAAATAATAATAATAATCATTTTAACCACAACAACAACAATACTAAAACCACTTATATAACGATAACTAAAATGACAATAATAAGATAAAAATTTAAAATTGTAGCAACAATAGGGAAACCATTTTAACAACATTCAAAACATATAGTTTTTTGGTGGTAACTGTAAACTAGCAAATAATTATTTTTTTTATTTTATGATTATCATTAATATAAATGGTTAAAATTTAGGGTTTTTGTAAATGGGCAAATCCTATATAATAGTTTAAAAAAAGGCTCGTTTAGGTTTTAGTGTAGAAATGGGCAATTTTTGACTTTAAACCTGAAACTTCTAAGTTAACAGATCTTCTTCTTTCTATTCCCTCCGTCTTCCTCTTTCTCTTCCTCAATTCTCTTTTTGTCTTCCTCTTTCTCTTCCTCAATTCTCTCTTTCTCTCTTTTTCTTAAAAAATCAGAAAATACCAAGATATAACAAATGGGGGAGAAAACAGCAGAAAGTGGTAGTCCGTGTACATACGAAAATGAATGAAGAACTAGAAATGGAGTTTTCTGATTAGCAGCAGTGATAGTAGAACTTCAGCTGCAAATGGGTACATTTTAAGACCTTTTAGACATGTAAAAAAATAAAGCAGAGTTCCTTCCTCAGCAAGAAAATTGGACTGAAAAATATGTTTATCGTTTTACAAAAATCCTAAAATTTTTAATATGATATCTAGTTTCATTTCTAAATATTAAGAAATCGATATACTGAGATATAGTAAAATATAACAAGATATACTGAGATATACCACAGATATATCAGATATACTGCAAATATACCACAGATATACCAGATATATCATATACCAGATATATCAGAGATATACCAGATATACCTCAGATATACTAGAGATATACTAGATATACTAGATATACCACAAATATACCAGATATACCACAGATATATCAAAGATATACCAGAGATATACCAGATATATCAGATATATACCAGAGATATACCAAATATACTACAGATATACCTCAGATATATCAGATATACCAGATATATCACAGATATATCAGATATATACTTCAGATATACCACAGATATATCAGATATAGACCTCAGATATACCACAGATATATACCAGAGATATACCACAGATATACTAGAAATATACCAGATATACCACAGATATCAGAGATATACCAAATATATCAGAAATATACCACAGATATACCAGATATACCACAAATATACCAGATATATCTGATATACCTTAGATATACCAAGATATAACTCAAATATACAAAAATATAACAAGATATACTGAGATATACCAAGATATATCGAGATATACCTCAGATATATCAAGAGGGGATGTTGAAGAAAGAGAAAGAGGAAGAAGTGTATAGACATTCACTGAAGTGGTGCTTGGAAAGCTTGAAGATGATAAACAGTGCAATGCAACTTGAAGAAGATGTGAGGCGTTACTGTTAGATTGCCCACGTGTTCTTTGATTGTAATCAGACTATAATTGGCTGAAATTAGTTTGTTATTTTTCTGTTAGTTACAATCAATTTGTTATTTCTTTGTTAACATTCAAATGTAGTGTTATTTGTTTCATTTCCCGCGTTAATTCTTTTCTCATGATATTAGCTGAGCTGACATGAGTATGTAAGCCAACTCAGCTTATAAATAAACAAGAAAAATGCATAAGAAGGTGAAGAAAAAGGAAGAGGAAGAAGGAGAAGGAGAAAGATGAAGAAGATGAACAAAGAGGAAGAGGAAGATGACGAAGATGAAGAAAAAGGAAGAGAAAGAGAAAAAAGAACCGGCAACTTGTTGAGGAAGGAAAAAATTGCATCTTTTTAAAATTTAACATAAAATATTCTTTTTTTAAACTATAATATAAAAATTTGGTTATTTTAAACAAAAACCCTAAAATTTAATCTAAGAATAGTCGTAGGAATAAGATTTGTTGTTATCTTATATTAAATCTATAGATTTTGGCCTATAATATTTAGAACCTTAACTTTGGCTAATGTTTGTAAGACATATGGCCTGTATGATTTTAGTTAAGTGAATAAGAATTAGAACAAGCTTATTAGGAAGAAGCATTTTCGATTAAAAATAATTGGTCATGTTGTTTTGTTCACTTGATATTCTTATGTTTATGCTACAGGTTTATAATTTTATTGCTTTTGTTCTTTGGATTCAACAAGTCATATTTATTTTTATCCTACAACAAGGTAAACTAAATTTCAACTAATTTTGTATTTTTACTTAATCTACTTTTGTTCAATATTAATTTTCATAAGGTTTATGAATTTATAATTTTAGGTGATTTGATGCTCCAAAGGTTTGGTTTTTTATCAACAAAATAATATTTGTATAAAATACAAATATCAAATTTACTGAAAATAAAAATAATAATTCAATAATTACATCAACTACAATCACAACAACAACTGACTAAAATAAAAAAAATAAACAACACAACATATATTCATCTTAACCACAACAATAATCACTACGATTGCAAGAATGGTAGTATAACTTTGGATATAATCGTAGGATTTTAGGTAGGGAAATAAGGATTAGGATAAGCTTATTAGGAAGAAGTATTTTGGATTAAAAATTATTGGTTATATTGTTTTGTTCACTTGATATACTTTTGTTTTATGTGCGGTCTGTTTATAATTTTATTGTATGCTTTGTGTGTCATGATATATATTTCTTTTCTTTGGGCTCAACCTTACATTTATTTTTATCCTACAACAAGGTAACCTAAATTTTATTATTTTCTAATTTTTTATATTCACTTAATCTACTTTCATTCAATATTAATTTTCATTCTCCATAGTTTGTTTTTTTTATCAACATATATATTTGTTGTAGTGATCAAATTTTTTTACTCTTTCACTTGTTAAATTTTTTTATTTTTTAAAATACAAATATAAAATTTACAAAAAATAAAAATAATAAATCAAGAATTAATCCACTACAATCACAATGATAGTAAACTACAACGACAACAAAAACATATACTGTAATAACATCAATCGTATAATATAAAATAACAAAATAAATAACACAACAAATAATCATCTTAACCACAAGCTATGAACGATAACTAAAATGACAACCATATGACATAACAATTTAAAATTCACTACAATCACAACAATAAAAACTACAACGATAACAAATAATCATTTGAATCACAACAACAATATAACATAATAATCATCTAAATCACAACCATCAATGATAACTAAAAGACAACAATATAACATAATAATTTAAAATTGTAACAACAACCAGGAAAACCATTTCAACAACATTTAAAACATATAATTTTTTTGTGGTAGTAGAGTAAATTAGTATTAGAGCTATTTTGTTTGCAAATGATTAGTTTTTTATTATCATTAATAATGATATGAAAGTAAGTGGTTAAGATTTAATGTGAGAATAGTCGTAAGAATAAGGTTTGTTTATCTTTGATTAAGTCTATAGATTTTGGCCTATGAGATTTAGAACCTTAACTTTAGTTAATGTTTGTAAGACGTTAACCCGTATGATTTTAGTTAGGGGAATAAGGGGATGAGCTTATTAGGAAGTAGCTTTTTCGATTAAAATAATTGGTTATGTTATCACTTCATATTTTTGTGTTTGATGTGTCAGATTTATAATTTTTTTCTATGTTTTTTGTATCATGATATATTTCTTTGGACTCAATTAATACATTTTATTTATTTTTATCCTACAACAAGGTAACCTAAATTTTACTATTTTATTATTTTGTATATTTACTTAATCTACTTTCATTCAATATTAATTTTCTGAAGGTATATGAATTTATGATTTTAGGTGATTTGAGAGGACAATGTGAATGATGCTCCAAAGATTTTTTTTATCAATAAAATTATAGTTGAAGTCATGACCGAGAAATTTTTTTACTCTTTTACTTGTCAAAATTTTAATTTTAAAATATACAAATACAAAATTTACATAAAATAAAGGTAATTTTTCAATAATTATTCACTACAATCACAACAACAATAATTATTCACTACAATCACGAAAGTACTTCAATAGCAACAATCACATGACTAAAATAACAAAATAAATAACATAATAATAAATAATCATTTTAACCACAACAACAATGATAACTAAAACGACAATAGTATAACATAATAAATTAAAATTGTAGCGACAATAGTATTGAGCTTCTTTGTTATTTTGCAAATGATTATTTTTTTTATATTTGATAATTATTAATATTATATGAAAGTAAGTGGTTAAGATGTAAGAATAGTCGAAGGAATGAGATTTGTTGTTATATTAGATTAAGTCTATAGATTTTGGCCTATAAGATTTAAAACCTTAACTTTGGCTAATGTCTGTATGACATATAACCCCTACGATTTTAATTATGGGGATAATGATTAGGACAAGCTGATTAGGAAGAAGTATTTTCAATTAAAAATGATTGGTTATGTTGTTTTTGTTCACTTGATATATTGTGTTTTATGCGGCAGGTTTTTAATTTTATTGTATTTTGTGTCATGATATATTTTTTTGGACTCAATTAGTCATTTTATTTATTTGTATCCTACAACAAGGTGACCTAAGTTCATTATTTTTTAATTTTGTATATTCACATAATATATTCATTCAATATTGATTTTTAGAAGGTTTATGAATTTATGATTTTAGTGATTTCAGAGGACTATGTGAATGATGCATCAAATGTTTGATTTTTTTTTTTTATTAAATATATTTCAAGTTCTGACTTTGTTCAAATTTTAATTTTATAAAATACAAAGAAAAAATTTACAAAAGCTACTGCCATAGCAATAAGTACATAACTAAAATAACAAAATAAATATTCATCTTAACCATAACAACAATGATAACTACCACTTAAGCGACAACAATAACAATTTAGAATTTCACTACAATCACAACAACAAATTAAACAACACAACAAATAATAATCTTAATGACAACAACAATGATAACTAAAACAACAATATAGTTTTTTGTGGTAGCAGTGTAATAGTATTAGAGCTTCTTTGTTATTGCAAATGATTATTTTGTTTATTTTATGATTACCATTAAAATTATATGAAAGTAAGTGGTTAAGATTATTGTAAGAATAGTTGTAGGAAAAAAGATTTGTTTTATCTTAGATTAAGTATATAGATTTTGTCTATAAGATTTAGAACCTTAACTTTGGCTATTGTCTGTAAGACATATGATTCGTAAGATTTAGTTAGGAGAATAAAGACTTTGACAAGCTTATTAGAAAGAAGCATTTTTTATAAAAAAAATAATTGATTGTGTTGTTTTGTTTACTTTATATTCTTGTATTTTATGCGGCAGATTTATGATTTTATTGTATGTTTTTGTGTCATGATATATTTATTTAGACTCAACTAGTCATTTTATTTATTTTTATCCTACAACAAGTTGAGTAAAGTTCATTATTTTCTAATTTTGTATATCCACATAATATATTTTCATTCAATATTGATTTTGAAAAGGTTTATGAATTTATAATTTTAGGTGATTTGAGAGAAGAACAATGTGAAAGATGCGCCAAAGGTTTGATTTTTTTGAACAATTAATTTCAAGTCGTGACCAATAAATTTTTTTGCTCTCCTGAAATCTCCAATTTTCAATCTAGGTTTTTGCTCTCTTCTATTATACTTTCTAGGCCTTAGGTGCATCAATATTCACATAGCTGTAGTACTTAAGGTGAACCAATTTCCTTAATATCTAAATGTAAGTTCTGGACTTCTTTGTTTATTGGGTTGTCACTTGACTTTTGTTTCATGATTGACTGTTTGTTTCATAAAAATTTCATCTTATTTGCTTTGATCCCAGTTCATAGTCCGTACTCCCCTAATCTTCGTAATTCATTGTCTTAATGGGCGTATCTTTTCCACTTAGAATAGGTGACTTTGGTCTCTACTTAACCAATGCTGCAACTTTCAATGTGCTCAAAAATTTGGATTTTAAATATTCTGCTCGTGACAGGTTTAGGTGATTTGAAGCATATTTATTTTTTACATATTTGCTAATATGAATTTATGGTTTCAATTACGAATTTACAAATTTTATAAGTCTATTCTCAAGCATCAATCTTATAAGTTTACAAATAGAGCACAATTTTGATTCTTTTAATTCATTATTGACCTTATTAGTATTCCTACCTTTGTATGTAATTTTGTTGTTGAAACTTATGAGTCATAAATTATGACGAATGTAAAGTGGGATTTTCAGTAATTTATGCTTACAGAAGTTTGATGTCATGCTTTTACATATGAGTTTTGGTATGTTGTGTTAAGTGATTGGAGTTGAGTTTTGAAAGCAATTTATGAGGGCATGAATACTATGATTGAAAAAATTGATATGGTTTGAGCTGTTTTGATATTTGTTATTATATTTTAGTATATTATGTTATATTTCGGTATATTCTTGTATGTTTTTTTTTATACTAAATTTACCAAACTAAGTTAATAAGAGTTAAAAAATTAATATTATTATTATGCAATTTATAATAAATCTAAGTGAAATTTAGTATATTTTTGTGTGTTTTGATATTTGTTAATATACTTTGATATCAAGTGTAATATTGCGGTCTAAGTTAGTATAAATTGCTATGTTTTGGTATATTTTGTGATGATGAATATAAATGATTTACTTTCTCATACAAAATTTGCCAAATTAAGTGAATAAGAGTTAAGTAACTAATATTAATAATATTAAAATTTTGGATATATTTGTAGTAAATAAGGATATTAAATAACAAGTTCTATATATTTTGCTAGCGTTGTATATGAAATTTGATAATTTTAACATAATTTTTCCTTTATATTCAATGTATATTATTTTGACGGCAGACAACGCTTCTAGAAAACCTGCTTGTAGTGGACATTACGGAAGCATTTTCTTTGTTAGTATGAGTAATTTATTTTTATGTTTTACCAAATTTACTATACTAAATTAGTAAGAGTTAATTAATTAATATTATTAATTTGCATTTTGTAATTAATTTGGGAGTTTGGTATATTTTGATATGTTTTGATATTTTTTGGTATATTTTGTTCAATTTTAATATATTTTAGTTTTTTTTGGTAGATTTTAGTATATTGTCAATTTTGAAGTGCTTAATTTAAACAAAATTTGTTGGGCACTAGCATTAAAGAGATACCTAAAGCTATTTGTTCTTTGCTGGAAACTTTGTTGTTGCATTATTTTATATTTCTTATATAGCTAATATTGCTTATTACAAATTTGATCAATTTATGCCATTTAGACATTGTGGGAACGAATATAAGAAGATGCATGCCAAAAGTGTCTAATTGGAAGGATTTGCACGTTGATGACTATTCTTCAATTTAGTACAATGAAAATCATGGAAGGAATGATTATTTGTTAAAGATAGCGAAGGATAAAGTGCATTTCCTTGCTCAAAGTGTTGAGTTTAATTGAATGTCCAGAGTTGATAGGGACTTTCACCATATGCCTTCCGTCATTGACTAATTTGTCAATTTTGAAGTGCTTAATTTATACAAAATTTGTCAAGCACTAACTCCTAAAGCTATTTGTTCTTTGCTGTTTTTGGAAATTTTGTTGTTGCATTATTTTATATTTCTTATGGAGCAAACATTATTGCAAATTATGCCATTTAGACATCGTGGGAATGAATATAAGATGCATGCCAAAAGTGTTTAATTGGAAGGATCTACACGTTGATGAACTATTTTTCAATTTAGTACAATGAAATCATGGAAGGAATGGTTATATGTTAAATGTTATTTGTTAAAGATAGCGAAGGTGCATCCTTGCTCAAAGTGTTGAGTTTAATTGAATGTCTAGAGCTGATAGGGACTTTCACCAGATACCTTCTGTCCTTGACTAATTTTTCTGCTTTCGATTGCGTAAAATTGATTCTGCCAAGTGATGAGAGGAAGAGCATTGCATGTCCATCTACTTACCATGATAGATGGGTTCATTTTTCAGGTTTGTTAAATTCTGCCGTTATTACATATGTTTTGATATTTATTTTACAATTTACATGCATTTTAAAATATATTTTTGAAGTCTACTATGAAAAATGGAGATGATTATTGTATGAAATATCATTTTCATCATGTCAAAATGAAATGCTTCTGCATTCCCGTCCAATAGTAGAATCAATACATGGTCATAAAATTTATGTTCTGAGGCCTATTGTAATTCTTGCATAGAGCTTAGGATGATAATTATACATATAGTTAACCTTTTTTTTTTTTTTGGGTCTATTGTTGTGTCTTCTACTCTATTAATGTCTTGCACTTGTTTGTCATGTAAATGATAAATAATTTTGTAAGAATATGTTGTAAAAATCGTTGTCTAGCTGTTATGACAGCTGCAAAAACTTGAGACAAAGTTTTTGTGTAAACTAAACTCGAACTTTGGTTCTGTCATATGGAAGTAAGCCATGGATGGACTTTTAGAAACGATAACAATTTATGTTTCCTAAGCACTTTTCTTGTGATCTCAAGGGTGTCAATAATGTGTTAATATCTGGCATTTAGTTTGAAATTGTAGTCTTTGTGGTTAGCACATCTCTTATGGATAAATTTTGAATATATATTATTGCTGACGACTTATGTATTATCATTCCAATGAGAACACATAATGACAAACTTTGAGACTTTCATTACCTTTTTTTTTTTTTGGGGTCACATACAGAAGTTTATTTCAAAAATAGTCACCAATTACCCCTACCAATTCTATCACAAGACACCACTTCCTTAACTATAGTAGAAATATCCTCTATAGAATCACAAACAATACATTCCTTTTTACAGAACCTAGCTACACAATTAGCTGCCATCACTTCTAATCCATTTGTAACTCGTACAACTCATACATGGGCAAGAGAGCCATCTTATGCTTAAGATCCTGTATAACAGATATCAACCTCCCATCATCAACATACATTTCTCCAACTATCAACCTGACGGAATCGGTCTAAAAATTAATCGTTCCCTCCCCTCCCTTATATATAGAAAGCTTCACAGCCCTTAAGATTGGCAGTAACTCCAAGTGAGTTACAATGGAAAATTTTGTGTGCCTTGGCTAGTAGGACATAGAGTACGCTTAGAAGAGTGACCTATAGTTGATACAAATGATCCCTTTGCTAGTTTATTTAAGATTGAATCATTAACATTGTAAGGAAACAAAGTAAATGGATTAGATGTACAATCTGACTTGGACTTGGAACTTGATTGATGATAATGATTTCCATAACACTCTTCTAGCTTTTAAAGCCCTTGCTCAGATTTTCCATGGAAGATGACTTTCCTCATGTGCAGCTCCTTAATATAGAAACAATTAAGAAGAAATTCTACACAAACTTTATAACCAGAACATAGTTTTTGAACTAACAACAAATTTGATGAAGCTTATGGAACATGTAAGATATTATTTAAAAGCATTATATGTTTGTTTAGATGCAATGCATTGCAACCTACATGTTCAATGGGAACTTGAGACCATTACCTTTGGTGACTCCATAGCCTTGCCAACAAGTAGACTGTAGACTCTCAACTGAAAACATTCAACTGTAGTATGTCCAACCTTCAAACATACTTGACATTGAGGCTTATCAGTTGTATCATTGGACTTTTTAGACTTGCTATTGACTCCATTTGCATTACTAGTTTTAGAACCATCAAAAGACTTAGAATCCCTAAGGAAGGTAAAACCTCAAGAAGATTCCAAGGCTTCAGAGAACCAGAGTTTTGCTTAACAAAACCTTAAGACTTATTTTGAACTATCATTACACTAAACTTTAGCCATGTTTGCTTACAAGAGTTGTTGCTCCTTGTAATGTGCATTCTCAAGATTCACTTGTTCCTCCATCATAAGCAAACTTTGAAGTTCAAAGAGGGTTGGTTCAACTGATCTCATATTCATAGAAGTCACAAAAATCCTAAAATCTAGACCTAAGTCAGCACATACATCATTAATTCCCTATTAGAGATCACATCTCCAATTTCTCTTAAGTGATTGCTATGGCTTTAACACGCACAAAATAATCCTCAATGTTTAGATTACCTTTGCAAATTTGCTAAAGTTGAGAGTGAAGCTCCATCATTCGCACTCGTGAAGTCGAATTGAAAGAAACTTCAAGATCATTCCACATCTGTGCAGCAAACATATTAGACATTCTAGATCCACATACTTGATACAAAACTTACTTTGTAACTAAATTGTATATCCATTTCTTAAGAACATTATTTTGTGATTCTAGATAACAAACTCTGGATTAGTTCTTAAGCTAACAAAAGTTACGAAGGAGGTGAGATGTTGACATCAAGAAGTGATTCAAGTCCATACGCAATGGCAGAGCTAAGGAACTGTTCTTTCCATATCAAGAAAATAGACCTATCAAGCTTGACCAAAACACAAGGACTGTTTGGAAGAGAACTCATAATAGGCGTGTTCACCATCGAAGTAGGTTGCATTTCTTTCAGCATAGAACCAGAAATTGGATCAGTTGTTGAAACATTAGCAGCAGAAGAAGATTGTACAGGATCAACCATTGAATTGATGATGAGATCAATTACAAAAGCTCTGGTACCATAGAAGAATCTAAGAAGCAAAGAACTTTTAGTTCTTGATCAAAAAGATGAGAAAATCTTACTAATCAATGAGTTAACAATGCAACTTATATACTACAAATTGTTAAGCTTTAAATACACATGTAACACTCATATTAGTGTTACTATAACAAACTTACCTAACTATATAAACAAACTACAATGGTATACAACTAATACATCACTAATAACCTCTTTCATACATAAAGTTTCATTTTTAACCTTCTTAAAAAAAATAAATATATGTTTTTTAGTGCTAGAAAAAAATGAACATATGTATTTTTTTACGAGAGATTAAAAAAAATAAAACAAGTTTAATAACTGGATCATTTATGCACCAAAAGAAAAAATAAATGATGTTTCATAGATTTTGTTTACTTTTATTAACTCTAGAAGTCATGATCAAGAAAACTAATTTGAATTCTTTTATTTGTAAAATTTTTAATTTATTATATAAATAAATAAATTTACAAAAAAGGAAAATGATGATTCAATAATTACAACCACCACAATTACAATAATAACCAAAACTATAACGACAACAAATTGTCTACTGCAATCACAACTGGAACAACAAAATCAACAACATATCAAATCATCTTATTAAAAAAGGTTATAACCATATCAACCAATAACATTTAAAACATACATCTTTTGTTTACTTTTATTAACAATTATCTAGAAGTTGTGATCTAAGAACACTAATTTGAATTCTTTTAGTTGTAAAAATTTTAATTTATAAAAAAAAATTTACCAAAAAGGAAAATAATGATTCAATAATTACAAGCACCACAATTACAATAATAACCAAAACTATAACGACAACAAAATCGTCTACTGCAATCACAACTGAAACAACAAAATCAACAACATATCAAATCATCATATTAAAAAAGGTTAATCACAAAAAAAGTGAGAACTAAAACGGCAACAATGAAGTAACAAAACAATTTAAAAATTGTAGCAGCAGAAAGGAAACCATATCAACAATAACATTTAAAACATACTTTTTTTTTTGTAGTTTGTTGTCAAAACTCGTATTAGGGTTTGTTTGTTCTTGCATATAGTTAATTAGGTGATATTTTAGAATTATCTTTAGAATTGTAGAATGTAAGAAAACCTATCAGATTTTAGTTATGACAAGCTTGTTGAGAGAAGCCCTTTTCATTAAAAATATTGGGTATAAGTTCATATTATGTATTGTAGTTTGTTTACTTGAAAATCTTTTTCTTAATAAAGCAAATATATATCTATTCTACCATTTAATTTTATTGTATGCTCGTGGCTTGATATTGTTTTGTTCACCAGTTGGTTGTTTCATTTATTTTTTTCATACTAATGAGGGATTAATGTTTTGATAGTGTAGCAACATCTGAAAATGTTGATTAACGTGGTCTGTAATACGTTGGTCATCAAGGACACCTGTTATTGATCCATCAAAACAACTGCCACCCAAGGCAACATTTCGAGGCATAGGTCCTGATCATCGGACTTACCCTAAGAATTAATTTTATCTCTGTTTCGCTAAGGTACTATTGGGAGTTGCTAAAAGAATACTTTCTTATGCTTCTTCACTGAAATGGTGGTTTATTTAAGAATTTTTGTACCTTTATATGGCTTGACATGTTTGGAATACAGAAGAATATAGTTCTATTTGATGTGTTACGGGTTTTGGATTAGTCTCCAGAACTTTTCTTTCCACTAATTTAAACTCACTGGGGAAGCTATATGTGTATCTACCAGGAGGAAAACTTGTGTGCTACCCAACCATTGCTAGATGACACAATATCCAATCAAAATCACCTACATAAGCTTCCATAGTGCTGAAAGATACAAAAAATGGACAGTTTTTTTTGGTTTATTGTACCACTTATCTGTGGGCCAGTGTCATTTCAACCTATAGCAGAATATCTTTCTAGATGATGCTTCAAATTACTAGAAGCTCTAAATGTGAATCTAAAACTTGCCCGTGTATTATGAAGAAATAAATAATTCGAAGAAACAATCTAACTGAAGAAGAAATGGTTTATCCGATATATTTTCTTAATTCGTATGAGTTTGTACATTGTTTATATAGGAAAATACTAATTACTATTACATACTACCACAATCAATTTACAGCTGTAAGTCTTCTTTGATAGGTGCCGTCTGCCGTGAATGTTGGTAAATGTCGGTGCGTACATTGTTGAATTCAACACTCCCCCTCAAGTTGGTGCATAGATGTCTGTCATGCCCAACTTGACTGAAACGTCTGTGAATACTCGATATGAGATTGCTTTAGTGAGAATATCAGCCAATTGATCTTCTGACTTAATTTTTGGCAATTCTAAAGAATTTTCTTCTATCTTTTCCTTAATAAAGAATCTGTCCACTTCAACATGTTTTGTATGATCATGTTGGACTGGATTGTGAGCAATATCACATGCTATTTTATAGTCACAAAATAATTTAATTGATTCTTTAACAGGATATCCCAAATCAGTCAAGAGAGCTTGTAACCACAGAGCTTCACAAAGTCCAAGTGTCATGCCTCTGTATTCAGCCTTTGCGCTTGAACGGGCGACAACATGTTGTTTCTTACTTCTCCATGTTACAAGGTTTCCACCTACAAAAGTGAAGTAGCCTGATGTAGATCGCCTATCATTTATTGATCCAGCCCAGTCAGCATCAGTAGATACTTCTATTATTTGGAACTCTGTATTTTTTGTGAACAATACTCCTTTTTCAAGAGCAGACTTTAGATACCTCAAAATACGAATAACTGCATTCATATGTTGTTCTCCAAGATTATGCATAAATTGGCTAACAATACTTAAAGCATAGGCAAGATCTGGTCTTGTGTGTGCCAAATACATAAACCTTTCAACAAGCCTTTGGTATCTTTCTTTATTTACTGGAACTTGATCAACCTTGATACATAGCTTTAATCCTTCCTCTACTGGTGTATTAGCTAGTTGACATGCTGACATACCTGTTTCTTTTAATAAATCTAAGGCATATTTTCTTTGAGATAAGAAGATTCCTTCTTTTGATCAAGAAACCTCAATCCCAAGAAAATATTTTAAGGAACCAAGGTCTTTCATTTCAAATTCTCTAAACAAATAACTTTGTAGAACTTTCCTTTCTTCGTGATCATTCCCTGTTACTATCATATCATCAACATTACAATAAGTACAGTGATCTTACTATGCCTTTTTTTCAGAAATAAAGTATGGTCTGAATTGCTTTGCTTGTAGCCAAATGCCTTCATAGACTTTGTGAACCTGCCAAATCATGCTCTTGGAGATTGTTTTAAACCATACAATGATTTTTTTAATCTGCACACCTTTCCATAATGTATTTTTAATTTCTTGATTCCTGGTGGTAGATCCATATAAACTTCTTCAATTAAATCTCCATGTAGAAAGGCATTTTTTTTTACATCAAACTGATATAATGGCCAATCTAGATTTGCAGCTAGAGATACCAAGACTCAAACAGTGTTGATTTTGGCTACAGGTGCAAATGTTTCTGTATAGTCGATCCCATATGTCTGAGTGTATCATTTTGCCACCAATCTTGCTTTATAGCGTTCAATCATACCATCTGCTTGGTACTTTACTGAAAAATTCCATCGACATCCAACAATTTTCTTTGTTGGTGGACGATTGACAAGTTCCTAAGTTCTATTTATTTCTAAGGATCTTAGTTCCTCATTCATAGCTTTTTCCCATTTTCGGTCAGCTAAAGCTTCCTGCACACTGTTAGGAATAGATACAGCAGATAATTGATTCACAAATGACATGTTTGATTTTGACAAACGATGTTTAGACACATAGTTATTCATGAGATATTTGACTTTATTAGAAATCTCAGGTTCATACATAGTTTTAGGAATACCTCTGTTAGGACGTGGTGGAAGTATTTTTCTGGTTGGTTCAATAGTTGGAACATCCTCTGCAAACGATTGGTTAGGTATATCAGCAACTTGTGGAGTAGGAAACTCATACTCACTTAATGGTAGTAATGAACTTGCTTGATGATCTTGGAGTTGACGAGGGCTTGATTCCATTTCCCTTGAATCTCTTCCATTTTGGGAGTTATTACCATCTGAAGACAAATTATTTGTGTTTTGAATCACATATAATTTGTCTTTCTTCATAAGGTAACAATTTATATGTGAGGGTCTGAATTTCATCATGGTTGTACTCCCCCTGAAATTCAGGCTTAGAAGAGAAATACATTGTATCTTCATGAAAAATAACATCCATGGTGTTAATCATTTGTTTTGTTGGAGGATGATAACAACGGTACCCTTTTTGTTGTGTAGCATATCCCATAAAAAACACAACGTATTGCTCGTGGATCCAACTTGCTACGTTGCTACTTATGTAGGTGTACAAATGCTACACACCCAAAGACATGGGGAAGTAAATTGGGAACACTTGGTGCAACAATTGCTTTGGTGATGGCTTGTAGTGGTGTTTGGAAGTCAATTGAATTGGAAGGTATCCGATTGATCAAATATACAGCAGAAGCAAGTGCTTCTCCCCAATAAGATAATGACATAGGAGCTTCGATCAATAAGGCACGACAACCTCCAACAAGTGTCGATTTTTCCTTTCTACAACTCCATTTTGCTGAGGTGTATCAACACAAGTAGTTTGATGAATAATTCCTTCTGATTGAAGATATTCTTGAAGCTCAGAACTCTTATATTCTCCTCCATTATCACTACGTAAAACTTGAATCTGTGTATTATATTGATTACGAATCATTTTATGAAATTTTCTAAATAATAAGTTTACCTCACTTTTAGACTTCATTAAACAGACCCAAGTCATTCTACTAAAATCATCAATAAATGTAACAAACCAACGTAAGCCACCCAAAGTAGAGACCTTAGAAGGGCCCCATACGTTAGAATGTATAACCATAAAAGAAAAAGGACTTTTATTTAAGGTTATAGGAAAAGAAGAACGATGACTTTTTGCTAACTCACAAACATCACACTTTAAAGAAGAAATATCTAAATTCAAAAATAAATTTGGAAATAATTTCTTTAAATATCCAAAAGAAGCATGACCTAATCTCCTATGCCATAGCCATATATTTGATGAATCCTTTCTTTTAGATCCATTTGCTACCAGTGCATGATTTGTTGAAGCCAAGTCCAAATAATACAAGTTTTCTCGCCTAACACCACGACCAATCGTTTGCTTTGTTTGGATGTCCTTGAACACACAAAAGTCAGGCCAAAAAGTAACAAAACAAGATAAAGCAGTGGTTATTTGAGAAATAGATATAAGATTATACTCTAAAGAAGGAACAACTAGCATTGAATCTAAATTTAAAATACTAGTGAGAGATAAAGAACTTTCCCCAATAACTGAGGTTGTGTTACCATTGGCAATGCAAATAGTTTTGTGTGAAGATGGTTTTGAGATTTTTCTAGAATTGAATCTCATATGATCAGTTGCACCTGAATCAATTATCCATGTATTATTAAAAATAGGAGGAAAAGCTTTCTTACCAACATTGTTTGAGGTTGCTACTGATGCTGAGGAGCTTGCAACATGATCCTTCATTGCTTCAACATTGGTGGTAATTGACATCTGTCTTGGATTTTTCTTTCGAGAGTCACGGCTGTGATCCCACCAATCAGGATATCCCACAAGTTCAAAACATCGTTCTTTGGTATGACCCTTTTGATGACAATGGGTACATTTTTATGATGATTTTTCAACAGCCTTTTTGACATTCATTCGTTCTTGTTGATTTGAAAAAGAACGGTTTTGAGATATCATGGCGGAAGCGTCAAAGTCTCCAGATTTTTCTTTCAATGATATTCGACGCACTACTTCTCGTCAAATCAAGGAGTAACATCCTTCTAAATTCGGGATGATTTCTTTTTGCAGAATTTCTCCACGAACCTGCTCAAACTCATCATCTAATCCAGCGAGACAAATATGTATCCTCAGTCTTTCAACAGACTCTTGATATGATATTAAATCATCAAGATCTTTCATTACCACCTTATCACGATGGTCTAGTTCTTGAAAAATTTCAGTAAACTCTCCATAATATTCAGAAAGTGATTTTCTATTTTGTCTGGAAGTAAAGACTTTCTGGTTTAAGACAAATACCTGTAATTCGTCACTTCCATCTTAGAATGCTTTTGCCAAAGCACCCCAAATTTCAAGAGCAGTTGGTATGCGTAAATAACGCTTCATGATTTCTGGACTCATTGACATAAGTAGTCATCTCTCCACTTTTTGATTTTCTACATACCACTTGGTATAATTTTCTGATGCTTTTTCTGGTTGCAAATTTTTGTCATGAATATAAGAGAGTTTTTCTCTCTCTGCAATATGCATTTCTATTATTTGAGACCAGACATCATAATTAGTCTCAGTAAGAATAATTTCAGCATTAAAAACACCTTCAGAATGAACATATTGTACAATAACTGGAGTTAATTTCTCCACTGGTAATGAAATTATGCCCTCTGTCATGATGTTATGGTACAAAAACTAGAAAAATAGTGTAATAATTTCAGAACTGGAAAAAAAATGCAAGAATCGGTGTAAAGAATATGGAACTGATGGTTTTTTTAAGAAGAAATGGACCAAACCGGATAAAAAACACAAAATTGGGTACAAAATTGGTTTAAAAACCTTGAAAATTGGACCAAATCAGTTTTAAAAAGACAGAACCGGAGAAAAAACCGGTTTTAGACCTTTAAAATGGATCGAATCGGTCAAATTTGAAAAAACTGCAAAAAATTGGGTTAAGACTGAACCACCAGTCTAACCGAACCGAACATGGGTTAAGCCAGGCCGAACCGGATCGAGCCGAGCCGAGTGTGTCGGGCCGAGTGAGCCGAGCCACGTCAGCGTCTTCAATCTCCAGCCAGCACGTGAAGGTGCGTGACAACGTGTGGAAGCGCGTAAATTTTTTTGCTTTTACTCTGGAGGCGCGTGAGGTGGTTTATGAAGAACTTTTTTGAACCAGAATGCTCAGAATTTTGTTTAGAGTAATCTGGTAAAATTAGGTGACATAAATACGGTTTCAAAAGTGGTATTTTTAATTAATATTTGTGTGGGTATTTTGGGTGAGAATTTTTTTCTGTGAAAAAATATTTTTCAGAGAAAGAAAACTCAGTTTAGGCTAAGAAGGGCTTCAAATTTGTATAGAGCAACGACTTGGCTTTGATACCATGAAGAAATAAATAATTCGAAGAAACAATCTAACTGAAAAAGAAATGGTTTCTCCGATATATTTTCTTAATTCGTATGAGTTTGTACATTGTTTATATAGGAAAATACTAATTACTAATTACTATTACAACTACCACAATCAATTTACAGCTGCAAGTTTTCTTTGATAGGTGCCGTCTGCCGTGAATGTTGGTAAATGTCGGTACGTCGGTGCGTACATTGTTGAACGTCGGTGCGTACATTGTTGAATTCAACATATTATTCACTGTTTCTGACATTGCAAGAGGAGAAAGTGAGCTTTTTATTATCCTACGAACATTGTCTCCGTGCTACATTTCATCCACTGAATTTGATTTTTCTATTACTATTTTATCTTGCTATCATGTAATTTAGGTCATGTTTCACAACAACGGGAGAGGGGGAGAGGGAGGTAATTTAGGTGATAAACTAGGTTGTAAGCTACAACTACTTTAGAGTTTACAAGTTGAAATTGGTTGTCTTGAAGCTAATAGGGATCTGAACATCCTCCTCTTTTTGTTGGAGTTTGGACTAGCTGGAAATGAGATCTAATGTGGATTGAAATGAAGCGTGAACGACCATCTCATTTTTGCAGTAGAATTGATCATATTCTCAAAGATTACAGTAGCCTCATTGGAGGTTTCATGGAAATGAGAGTGATGCCGTAATGGGAAAGGCTACTTGCTAACCAAAATCTTGCTACTTTTGAATGGATTAAGCATGACGTGTATATGATGAGCACTTCGGCGCACTTTGGGAACTGAATATAATACTAGAGACTTATTTATTCCGGTCACAAGATTTGCTAGTAGGGGCATTATGAGGATTTGAATGAGTCTGGTGCACTGGTGAGGCAAGCTGTAGGTAGTATCCCTAAGTTCGATTGATGCTAATCTTTTTTCTAGTAGTGTTCTTGTTTGGGCTATTTGTGGTGGTAAAAAGAATATTGGTGTGGGTGATATGCAATTTGTGTTTGGCAGTGAGCAAGATGTTGGGAAAGCTGCAAGAGGTTTTTCTTAGCGTTGATGGTGATCTAAATAGGATGGTTGAGCGTTGAGGTGTTTGGCCTGAATCGGTCACCCAATCAACCAAGATTTTCTTAATGGTGTGTTGGTTGATGATCTACGGACTTGAGGTCTATTAGAATAAGTTCCTAAGATGTTCAATTTGGATTTTAGTTTTTTGTTGTAGTTTTGATTTTTGTACAATTGGTTTATTGTCGTTGGTAGACTTTGATCATTGCTGGTTTAAATTCCTAACCGGATTAGATAGAATAGGGTATAAAACTTGCTTGTGTTGGATCAAGTTTGGGATTCACCTAAAGTTGCATTCTTACATAAGTTAGAATAGGTCTGTGGTTGTTTAATTTCTCTTCTCTTTGTTGATTGGAGCTGTTTGTGATGCAAAGGTTCATTTACATACTAATATTATTTGAAAATTTTCATTATATATATATATATATATATATATATTTTTTTTTTTTTTCATTTGACTACTTGTAATGTTGAATGTCCATCAATAAATTATCAATTCATTATTTTATTCCTCGTACACTTTTATAATTTCATATGCCTTGACTTAAATATTAGTTTAATTGCATGACATAACTTCCTTAACATAAAATTATTCTTTTAATCCCCTTCAAAAAACAAAAATATTATTTTTTTACAATGTAAATAACATTTTCTTATATGAAAAACGTATATTTTTTATGTGAACATTTCTTCAGAAAAATAAATTTTTTACGATGTAAAAAAAATAAAATATGTTATTTTTAGGAGTTAAAAATAAAACTATTTTAATAGGTGGGTCATATATGTATTAGAAGACTTAAATATTTCAAACAAATTGACTAATTTTTTGCCATAATTTATTGATCAAAAAATATTTTAATAATAAAAATAATCAATTGAAATAAAAAATAATACAAGCATTAAACTGAAATTTATGAATGATATTTGTAGCTAAATAACGTTTGGCCAGCTTGTTTTTAGTAGATTTTGGATAAAATTTATGTGATAAAAAAAATTCAAAATTTTTTCTGTGACAGCTCAAAATGTTATTGTTGCAATTTTTTTTATTAAAGATAATTTTATCTAATAATAATAATAAAATGTAATTAGTTATAATAATAAAATAGAAAATTTATTGTGATAGTAACAAACACTATTACAAATTTGTCTTTATAGTGACCGTCCTAAAAGAATCGAAAAAATAGGACCTTCACGGAGCGTCTTATAAAAATTCTTAGGCCGTCCTATAAAATTCTTTTAAGACGGCCACTGACCGTTTTATAAAATTCTTTTAGGACCGCCATAAAAAATTCAAAACAAAAAACTTTATAGGATGGCTATTGACTATCCTAAAAGAATTTTATAGGATGATTACTTTATATGATAGCTAGTAACCATACTATAAAATTCTTTTAAGACGGTCACTGACCTTCCTATAAAGTTCTTTTAGGACGGCTATAAGTTTTTTTTTTTTTTTTTTTTTTTAAATTTTTTTTTGTTTGTTTTGTTTATCCAGACTGAAATCTATATATAACCTATACAAATTATAGTCATTTCAGGAACACAATTCAGATTCAGAATACAATATTTCATTCAAAAAAATCCATAATTTACATATCAAATTTTAAATTTCAAATTTCTATCAAATATAGATCTCATTCCCTCAACATTTAAAATGGAGATAATTTGTTTTCAAGAATAAATAAAGAAATAATAACTATAAAAAATAAACCTCAATATTATACGTAGTAATATCCACCAACACTGTTATAATCTTTACGAGTGTTAATTTATTTGGTTAAAGGCTAACTAAACAAAGGGTTTTTATTTTGTGTATATGAAGTAGTGTAAGACATGCAAATTAAAATTAGAAGACAAATATAATGATCCAAATACTAACAAATGGTACCAACTTTTTTACAGTCTTCCATTGACGCTTGTAAGATGATGACCTGTAATGTAGATGGAAAATGCAATAAATGGTTAGAATTGATTGAAAATACATAAACAATTTATCAAAAGAAAACTTCAAAAAGTATCCATTTTATGTCATGATTCAGATCATGTCAGAAAGTCAGTGAAATAAATCATACAGGATTCAAGGTTATGCTCGTAGTGAGCAAGAAATAATGTATATTCAAAATTACTAATGCTCCTAAAGGAAGAGAATATGGATTTAAATTCTATAGGAAAGAGATACCTACTTTCTTGTTATTTTCCATTGACTCCTATCAGGAGAAGAGCTTAATAATAGAGCAGTTTTAGGGGACTGAGGGATAGACCTAGGTGTAGAAGATCTAAAATTATGCAAACTTGAGCACATAAGAAATATGGATCTTAATTCTAAAGACTAGCTTAAAAGTACAAGGGATTGGATTTTTAACTTCAAATGAGGTTCACTGCTTGAGAGGAGAAAGTTAAAGTAAAAAAAATTATAACTTATTCTTTTAGGACGGCTATTAGCCCTATAGCTATTAGCCGTCATAAAAGAATTTATGAGTAAAATCTTTTATAGTCGTCCTATATAGTAACATATAGGACGGCTACTAGCCGTCTTAAAAGAATTTTTTTAAAGACGGCTCATAGCAAAGTTCCGCCTTATTTTTTCCGTAATAACTGTCCTATAAGAATTATAGGACGGCCATATACTTACTACTGTCCTATTTGTTTCTTACTTTAAATTATAAGCCGTCTTATATTATTGAAATTGTAGTAGTGAAAAATACTCAAGTAAATATCATTGTATTATAATATTATATCCACTATCCAAGTGTGGTAGTAGCCTAGTAAATTATTTATCATGTATATTACCTCAAATAAGGTAGTATAGTGGTACGATTCACCCTCATTATTCCAAATTACAAATTTAAATGAAACAATTGTTTCATCTTAGAAACATTACCAACCTCCACTAAGTTTTTTTTATATTGAAAACCTCCATTAACTTAATCAAAATGCATATAAAAGATAAAGAAATTCATATCACACACTAAAAAGGGAAAGAAAAAAAAAGTTGAAGACCGATACAAATCTTTAACCGGGATCCAATGCGAACAAGGAAGGCGTGCGTTTGTTTTGGTTTTATACCAAAACAAAAATCACAAATCTTTTGTTTTTACTCCCTTTGAGGGTTTGAACGAAGGATGGATCAAATCCAAGACCCCGCCGTATATGGGGCTGTAAAATAACTTTGAAACGGCTCAAATCAACTGGCCAAGGACGGCCAAAGTAAGAAATTTGGGATTGTGGGTCCCTCTATTTGTTTGGTTAGATACCCAATCGAGACTCACGCGCTGTATCTTGTCAACCAATCCGGGGGACATGAAGAGACAGGTGGAGCTTTATGGGATTTCTCTACCCTCCATAAGTTGGCGTAGCTTAGGCGTCGAGTACCCAATCATTGACATTTTTGTTATTGTTTTTCCACTATGTATTATTTGTTTATTTTCATTATTTCATTGATTGATAAATGGGCGTGTTGACGACGATGAGTACTTTTGGATTTTACTTTTGCCATGTGCTGTCAAAAATACTGCATATCATTTTTATCAAAAAGTGAGAAAGTTAACAGAAAGTTAAGATATATAGGGTTGGAAGCTAGCAAGAATATATTTAATTTTGAAGAATATATCTTTTTTCTTTTGTTTAATGTTTTGTTTTATCCCTTCATATTATTAAAGAAAAAACCCTGAAATTTTAGTTTTGCATTTCTCTTAAAATTTAATTGAGATTTGGATAGATTGATTTATTGGTGAAAACATATTAATAAAGGCAAAACAATCCTAAATATAATTGTTTATTTCGTATAATCATATTCCTAATTCCTAGTTTATTATTTCACCATGTTTAATTGAGGTTATGATGTAACTTTCTCTATTGATTTTTTTTTAAAATTGTTTACTACTCAAAAAGATTCAAATTAAGATAGAAATATTCTCTAAGATGACGTTGAATTCATTTTTGACTTGCACTAATTTCAAACACACATTAAAAAAAATTGCATGCACAAAGATCCTCGTGTTTCAACAACTTTAGCTATAGATGGAGCACTAATAAACCATGTTATGCTTTTAACGATATATTTTTTTTGAACATATATTTAAATAAAATTTATTTTTGAAAGTATATTCAATTTTAAATAAAAATTGATTAAAGTCAAAAATGAAAAGTAATGTCTAAAAAGTTAAACCACTATAATTAAGATACTCTCATTTTTCATTCTATATCATTTCTTCTATTTTTCTTTTTTTATATTATATGATCTGTGTATCAAACAATTTGCACCTTTCATAGCTTAGTCCCATCGTTTTTAATTGGAGTGCTTTAGTCTCAAACTTTTGTAAAATGTGAGCTTTCATCTTATAAATGTTGGAAATATATGTAAAATATGTGTTTCTTTATCAGTTTAGGATTCATAAATTAGAATATAATCATTACATTACTTATCTGTTAAATCACTAGGGCTTTGATGTCGTAGGTGAATGTACTCTCTATGTTAATCAATAAAATAAGATTGAGTTTATTCATCTTTCTCATCCTCTTCTCTACTATGTTTGATTTTTCAACATGATATCAAAGCAGTTTGTTCTTCAAACCCTAGAAATTTAGTCCATCTTTTGTCTATTTTCTCACTCTCCTAATTGTGTTTGTTAATTTGGAAAAAAAAAAAACATTAAAAAAACATTTGCTATAGTTGCATGCTTCGAATCCATAGCCGTTGTGATGATGGTAACCACGAGCCTTATTATCGTATATTTTCTTGAACCAATAACCCATTTATGCATATTTTTTACTTTATTTTTTGGTTAAGTGATTTCACAAAAGAGATATATATTGAGTTTTTGGTTAATGGTTTGCATACTTTCTTTCTCAATTTTAAGAAATTTTTGGTTTTGCTATCAGTATTTTACTACACAATTGTTTGATTTTAATTGAGTGCATTTTGTCACTTTTAATTGTTTTTGGCTCCCAGAAAAATATGGGGTTCTTGTGAGAAGAATGTAAGATTTGTTTGTATATTTTACTGAATTGTATTGCTTTGTACAAATTACATGAATTTATAATAAAAATAAAAATGATAGAAAATGATATTAATTAAATACAATGATTCCTACTATATTGGGAATGATTTCTACTATATTAACATTTTATTTACTTTCCTATTTCAAAATGAATCTCAACACTCCCCCTCAAGTTGATTCATAGATGTCACACATGCCTAACTTGTCTAAGAACTTTGAGAGCACCAAACTAGACACTTCTTTGGTAAGGATATCAGCTAATTAATTGATCTTCTGACCGAATCTTTGGTAGTTCCACAACCTTTTCATATAGTTTTTTCTTAATGAAAAACCTATCTACCTCGACATGCTTTGTACGGTCATGTTGAACTAGATTATGAGTTATATTACATGCTGCTTTGTTGTCACAATACAACTAAATTGGTTATTTTGAAGAGTAGCCTAGATCATGTAAGAGAAATTTCGACCATAGTGCTTCACAAACTCCTAAGGCCATCTATACTCAGCTTTTGCACTAGATCGTGAAACAATATTTTGTATCTTGCTTCTCCATGTAACTAAGTTTCTACCTACAAAAGTAAAGTATCCTAAAGTTGATTGCCTATCTTCAACTACTCCGGTCCAATCAGTATCGGTATACATTTTGATGTTTTCCTTATCTATGCTTTTAGAAAATAGAATTTTCTTTCTTGGAGCAGATTTTAGATACCTTAAAATATGCATGATTGCATTCATATGTTGATCACCAGGATTATGCATGAACTGACTAACGATACTTAGAGCATAGGCAACGTCTGGTCTTGTGTGAGCTAAGTACATTAACCTTCCAACAAGTCTCTGGTATCTCCCCCTATCCACCGGTACCTGATTTGTCTCAATACATAATTTCAGACCCTCTTCCACTAGAGAGTCAGCTGGTTGGCAAGCCTGACATACCAGTTTCATGTAATAGATTTAAGGCATACTTTCCCTGAGATAGAAAGATTCCTTTATTTGATTGCGATACTTCTATTCCTAAAAATTATTTTAAGGGACCTAAGTCTTTCATTTCAAACTCCTTGGACAAGTATTCTTGTAAAGCTCTCATTTCTTCTGGATTGTTGTCTGTGACGATCATGTCATCCACATATACAATGAGTGCAGTAATCTTTCATGTTTCTTCTTTAAAAATAATGTGTGATCTAAATTGTTTTGTTTGTAACCAAAAGTTGTCATGGATTTGGTGAATCGCCTGAACCAAGCTCTAGGGGATTGTCTTAATCCATATAGCGATTTCTTCAACCTGCACACCTTTTGATTTTGTCTTTCTATTACCATGCACCCTAGCCGGAGATCCATGTAGACCTCTTCAGATAATTCACCATGTAGGAATGCGTTATTCATATAAAACTACTGTAACGGCCAATCAAAATTTATAGCTAAGGATAACAAGACTCACACTGTGTTGATTTTAGCTACTAGTGCAAATGTTTTAGTGTAGTTAATTCCATAAGTTTGAGGGTATCCTATGTCCACAAATCTTGCCTTAAACCGTTCAATAGTTCCATCAGCTTTGTATTTCATAGAAAAGATCCATCGACACCCAATTGATTTTTTTCTTGTGGGTCGGTTGACGTACTCCCAAGTTTGGTTCTTCTACAAGGAGGTCATCTCTTCATTCATCGCACCTTTCCATCTTAGATCATTTAATGCTTCCTACACATTGTTAGGTATAGATACAGTAGATAATTGATTGACAAATGACTGATTTGATTTTGACAAGCTATGTGTATACATATAATGATTCATGGGATATCTTACTTTACTAAACAATTGAGGTTCATATGTAGGCTTTGGAATACCTCTAGTGAGACGTTGTGGTAACTGTCTCCTGGATGAATCAGGCACTATATAATGAATATCCTCAGACAACAATTGGTTTGGTGTATCAATTGGGAGAGATTGAAGCTCAGCTTCAAAAGTTTTCTGGCTTTTTAGGTGTTCATTCCCACTTAGATCCAAATTTAGACCACTAGATATCAACTCATTCACTTCTACACTTATTATGTGTTGTGTAGGGTATTACCACTCACATCCAAGTTTTGCACACTAGGATCCAAGTCACCTACATTTTGATCAGATACTTCCACCACATTTTCCTTAAGGTTGTATACAAGAATCTGAATTTCTTCAAGAGACTCCCCCTGAAAGTCAAACTCAAAGAAATACATAGTGTCTTCATGAAAGACAACATCCATAGTGTTAAACATGTGTTGAGTAGGGGGATGATAACATTTGTATCCTTTTTGATGAACAACATATCTAACAAAGAGACATTTCAAGGCAAAAGGAAGTACCTTACTGTGTTGGTGTTTGTGAAGATGAACATAGGCAACACATCCAAAAACATGTGGGGGTAGGTTTGGGACTGTTGGAACAACAATAGCTTCTACAAATGTCTGGAAGGGTGTTTTGAAGTTGAGAGTACGAGATGGAACACGATTGATGAGATAGGTAGCAGAGAGGAGAGCTTCACCCCAATAACATAAGGGCATATGAGCCGCGATTAGGGAAGCATGAACAACTTCCAATAAATGTCTATTCTTTCATTCTTCCACACCATTCTGTTGAGGTGTATTTGAACAACTTGTTTGATGGACTAAGCCATGAGAGTCCAAAAACTTTCGAAGCTCAAAACTAATGTATTCCCCACCATTATCATTGTGTAACACTTGAATTCGTGCATTGTACTGTGTGCGAATGATGTTATAAAGCTTTTGAAAGACAAACGTAACTTTGAATTTGGACTTCATCAAACATAACCAAGTCATTCTTGTACAATCATCTATAAAAGTAACAAACTACTTTGACCCTATTAATGTGGGAACTTTAGATGGTCCCCAAACATCAGAATGAATAACCATAAAAGGAGCTGGGCTTTTATTTAAAATCAAAGCAAATAAAGCACGATGACTTTTTGCAAGTTCACACACATCACATTTGAAAACAAAAATATCCAAATTTGTAAATAAACTAGGAAAGAACCTTTTTAAATAACTAAATGAGGCATGTCCCAAACGTCGATGCTGGAGCCAAATCTCAGTTATCTTCTTTGATGAACCAGTGCTTGCTACTGCAAAAGTTTGCTATAACTTGTTGGAAGTGTCTGAGTCCAAGTCCAAATAATATAGCTTCCTTCTCTTAACACCATAATCAATCATTTATCGAGCCTGAATTTCTTTAAACCCACAATAATCAGGCCAAAAAATTACAATACAAGATAAAGTAGTAGTGATTTGAGAGATTGATAGAAGGTTAAAATCTAAAGAGGGAACAACTAAAACATAATCAAGATGTAAAGTATTAGTAAGATGTGAGGAACCTTTCCTAATAACCAGGGTGGTATTACCGTTGGCCATGGAGACACAATTTTAAGAAGATGGATTAAAGGTTGAGCCTTGTCTAACATCAAATGTCATATGATCAGTAGCACCATAATCAATTATCCATGCACTATTCAAAATAGGTGTAGAAATGTTTAAGATCTTACCTCCAGTGTTTGTAGTAGTTACCAATGCTGATGACGTAGGAGTGTCATCGTCACCCTGTGTTTGAGCAACTGCTGTAATGGATGGCTGCTTGGAATTTCGATGTCGTGCTGGGTCCCACCAATCTGGATATCCAATAAGTTCAAAGCAACGACTTTTTGAATGGCCTGTTTGATTGTAGTGGGTGCATTTGTATGAAGGTTTGTCTAAACTATTGGAATTCTTTGGATTAGTGGATTTCGGCCTGTCTTGTGACATCTGACTAGGTCGATAGTGAGAAATCATAGCAGAAGATTCAAGTTTCACAATGTATGCATTCAAAGTTGCAGATTGAATGGCCTCACGGGGGACTAAGAAATAACACTCTTCTAGACTGAGGAGGGGTTCATAACGCAAAATTTCTCGTCAAAGTTGATCAAAATTCATATCCAAACCAACAAGGAATATGTGTACTCGGATACGCTCAATGGACTGCCGATATACTATAAAATCACGAGGATCCCTCATGACCACTTTATCACGATGATCTAGTTCCCAAAATATTTTGGTTGATTCACCATATTAGATAGAAAGTGATTTGGCACCTTGTTTGGCAGAAAAAGCTTGTTGATGCAAAGAATAGACATGTATTTCATCATTACCATCATAAAAAGCTTTGGAGAGAGTATTCCAGATTTCATGTACAGTGGGTATACGGAGATATCGCTTTATGATATCAGGAGACATGGACATAAGAAGTTAGCACTTCACTTTTTGATTTTCAGTATACCATTTGTCATATCCTTTGCCTGACACAGCAGGTGGAGCAGAGGTGCCTATGATGTAGAAAATTTTTTCTCATTCAACGATATGCATCTCCATTAATTGAGACCACACATCGTAATTTGTTTCAATAAGTAGAATGCCTACATTAAAGGGACCCTCAGACTGAACAAAAATTGGAATTGATTTGGCTCCGGATGATTCAATGGGTTCACTCTTTTTTATATATATAGTAAATATTTCAAATCAAGCCTATAAGAAGAAAAGAAAAAAAGGAAAGAAATCACCAGATCAGCTTTGGATGAGAGGACAATGGTGGCGATGATGGCGTTTGTTAGGCACGAAGAGGCGACGATGACACTGGCTGGTGTGGCTAGAGAGGCACGACTGCGTTGGCCATGACGCTATGTGAGACGAAAGTGGGGTGTTGTGCTAGTTGCAACTATGGGGATTTGGTGGTTTTAGGGTTTTATGGGTTGTCGGTTTTGGGTGGTGGACGGTGGGCTGTCGATTTTGGTTGTAACTATTGGGATCTGGTGGTTTCGAGTTTTTTTTTTACTGTTTGGTTCGCGATGGTGGTTGTGGTCTCGATTGTGAATGGGTCGCGATGGTGATTGTGGGTTGCGATGGGGGTTGGGTGTTTGGAGGAGGGGTTTTGTCGCAAATGGGGGTTTGGTCGCGGTAGGGGGGTTTGATTTCTGGGTTGTTGGGTTGGTGATGGAGGGGCAGTGGAGTGGTGGTCAATGACTTATGGTGGGTGTGGGATTTTCGACAGCAATTTTTGATTTTTTTTTGATTTACAGAACCTTAATCGGCTCTGATACTATGTGAGAAGAATATAAGATTTGTTTGTATATTTTACTGAATTGTATTGTTTTATACAGATTATATGAATTTATAATAGAAATAAAAACAACACAAAAAGATATTAATTAAATACAATGATTCGTACCATATTGGGAATGATTTCTGCCATATTAACGTTTTATTTATTTTCTTATTTCAAAATGAATCTCAACAATTCTTTATCTCTCTCTAAATTCTATGTAAGTTACACTCCTCTCGTCTCTAAATCCACAAGAATTTATTACTACCTCTGTTAACTCTATGAGTCTTTACTCTGTCTTCAGTCTTAACCCAAGAGTTATCAAGTATTGACTATACTCTGTGGCTATTTGTCAATTATTTATAAGTGATAACTTTTGAATGAAAAAATAATGGTGTGATTTCAAGACTAGTTTGGACAAGCAACTACTCATGCAGATTCTACTAAATCATATGAGGCATAATATTTTCTGTCTTTTATTTAAGGTCTTTTGTATTTATCCAAAATAAACATAAAAAGTATCTATGTCTAGTTTGAGAGGGAGTGCTGAAAAATAAATATAAAATATTGTGTTTCTTTATTATTATAAAGTTATACATTAGAATATGGGTGGGTTGACACCATAATCAATAAATTTGTGACCTTTCACTTGGGACACATAAGTCCCTAAATTCTTTAAAGTAAGGACAAATTGGTCCAATTTTACACTTTAATTGATTGTTTTAATATTAAAAAATATGTGATATATACATGATATTGGTAAGTTGAGTAATTTTAACAATTTCCCTCCATTCCCTCCATTTGCTGCTAGCTTCCTACCAATTTTTATTTTATTTTTAGTTTTAGAATCTAATATCATTTTTATGGCTATAAATGCCCGTTTTTTCTTCAACTATCTCTCACCTTCTTCATTTTCTTATAGCCTAACAAAGATATCTTTCATAGCACTAACACATCCTTTATCATTCCTTGTTCTTCCTATCACACTTTTTTCATATTAATTTCACCATCCATTAACATTTTTCCTTAACCTTTTTAGAGTTAAGATTGAATCCAAGCACATGATATTAAGGGTTATGGGGTCTAAACTCATAATGGGTAAATGTATTTATGTTAAGCTTAGGATTGAATATTTGGTTTTTTTTTTTTTCCTTTTCAATTGAGATGTGAATTCTCAATTTTACCTTATCCACATAGTTATATAATTCATATTTAAGGAATTTTTATTATTTTAATTAATTTAATAAGCAATTTAACTCAAGTGTATTAAATTATTAAACTTTATGGATGCAAAGGTATCTTGTAAAAATATAAGAACTAATATATACAATATTATAAGTTTTAGAACTGTAAGAGTATTTTTCCTTCCAATATTATCGTCACGTTATTTATCCATTAGGATTGTCACAAGGATTTTGGTATAGCAGCTTATCTAATTAATTAATTATCAATAAATAGACAATTGCACTTTATAATGTTAATCATTGATATAAGAATAAGTTTACTTTTGATTTAAAAATGACGTGTATATGACGTTAAAATATCATACCATAGTTCTGCGACGAGCATGTAGTCTGAATGGCCTGGATTAATTGGCTATGAAAGTTACCTAGCAAAAAAACGTAAATATAATGTGCTCTGTGTCAATTTTTATTTTTTAAATATCAAATTTATAATTGATTTAATTTAAATATATATTATTTGTACTTTTTACAGTTAAAAAATTAAATTAATTACTTTTATTACAATTTAATACAAATATAAATTTACTAATATAATTTAATTGACATAATAATAATAAATAATTTCACAATTATTTTATATTTTTAATTTTATATAAATTTATAATTAATATATTATCTAATATATATAATATTATTATGTATATAAAAAAAAATTAGGGAAAGTGCTCTGGTTTGATTAGACTTGCTCTGCCTATGGGTCCCATTAATAATTTTACTATCATGGATGCAGTTGTCAAAAACGAATCCAAGCTCAAGAGTCAACTTGGCTGGTAGAAAACAGATAGTTATCCAAGAGTCACATCTTTCGTACAAATTTAGTTTAACACAGTAACCACATATTCGCTATATCATATCAAATATTTCAAATATAATTATATTAAACTAAATTCTACAGCCATTAATTTATATAATATTTAGTGATAATTTTGTTTTTTCTTTCTAAACAAAAGTAGGCCGAGTGTTGAACATTTGAGTCATTCACAACCCTGTCCAGGTACCAATTGTCATCAAACGAATTCCTCGTCATGGGCACAAATATTTTGTGCTCTTGTATTCAACTCTATTAAGATCCAACGGATTGATATCATTCTAAACTTACTTATTTGCTAAGTATATACTGATATATGTGTGCATTTGTTTTCCATTAGAGCTTCAACCACATATTTTGCATCTCCTTGTAAATAAGTTGAGAGATCTTTTCTAACTTATGCATGATCCAAAACAACATTAAATGCCAAGGCCTCTCTGTGGATCTTTTTCATGAATCGATAATGTGCCCTTCATGATATGAAATGACAAAACCTATTAGTGATAATCTAATGACATAACGGATAAAATTACTAAATAAATATTTTATTAAAATAGTTTATATTTAAATAATATGTAATTTTTGAAAATAATATTATTATAAAATTTTATTTAAATTAATATTTAATTTTATGTTATATTTTTATTACATTTTAAATATAAAAATATATTATTTTTAACTTAAGATAAAAGAAAAAGTCAAGACACATAATTTATAATTAAAAATTAAGACAAACTAAGTTAAATGTCCATTACAGTTTAGACTCAATTTGCCTTAGTAATACAAAATTTCTACAAAACTATATTATTGTATATTGTATGATAAAGTCTAGTTTTACAGTCAAAACACATGATTATACATTAATAATGTTTAACAAATATATCATAAGTATCAATTAATTTAAAAAATAGAAAAAATTATAGTTTATTTCCAAATTTTAAAGAAAAATAATCTTCATTTAATACTAACAATGAATTACATATTTTCTCATTTCAATTCATAATTTTTTCAACACCACCAAAAGTCATTCAATTTAAAACAATAGTAAAAAAAATAATAAACATCAAATCCTGATCTAATGGAGTTCCTAGGTTGCTTCAAAAGAAAACGTAAAAGACTAGTCAATAATAATCTTCCCACTAGTTTTGTTGGCAAGACAATAACTTTTGATATAAAGCAATGCTTTATATAAATGATCAACACTAAGAATAGATAAGTTTGCACTTACTTTTATACTCACATTATTTAGATTTTAACACGTGTTAATATTATCTGAGAATTGAATTATTTTTCAAATTTTCCAAACAATTTGTACAAATATTATAAGATAAAAATTTTGGGTGCAAAATTGAGTAATATTAGCATTCTCTTATATAAATACATTTGATAAGAGAAAAACCTCCAGAGTCACGACAACATTAGGGGGTGAATTTGTGTTGTAATTTCATTGAATGAACTAAATCCAAATTAAATTAAATTTGTGCCAAATTTAAGTTAATTGAAATATAACAAAAAAATAGGGTTGAGTTTAGTCTAGCGCATTAATTTAAAATGAATTAAAATAAAATTTAAGTCAAAAATTAAAATAAACAATGTAGGTTAAACTAAAACGACTTTCATTTCTCTTTCAGTATATTTTATTGACTCCCAAAGGACCCAACTCACCATCATGCGTTCATTTCCTCTCCCTTATCCTCACTCATCTTAGATGTACTCATGCTTTTCAAAACACTATTCATGTTATCCAACGACCATATCTTTCACTCTCTATCTCTTGTTGTCCAGTCAATCCAAACCACCCACTACTCCATCTATCTCAATTTTCAATGTCTCATAAATAATATTTTTATTATTATAAATTTTTTTATTTAGTCTTCTATTATAAGCTTTTAGTAATACTCATAAATTTAGTTTTGAATAATGATATACTCAAAGATATCATTTTGTTATCATAATATATAATTATCACTTATTTCAATTGATTTCACCCATGTAAATAGCTTATAAATATTTGCTAATTGAGCTTTAATTGATACTCAGAGATATCTTTTGTTATCATGATATTTTTTTATATAGATATAAAAAAACCAATTAACTGGAAAAAAGAAGGCCAATTAACTAAAAAGAACATGCAATTAACAATTCAAATTAGTTTGTGCCAGTATGTTCGTGTTTATATTCTTGTTCATCTTTATTGTTTTGAATTAAATTTGATTTGAGTTAGGATTTGATCAATTTAGATTGAACTAATTCGAACCAGTTAAAATTAGCTTAACTTGTACGAATTACCACTTCCAAATAATGCATATTGAACGCACTAAATTACGAGAAAAAGCATAAATTAAATTGATATAATTTTTTAAGAATTTTTTAATAATGTTACAAACTTTATGTTATATTTGAACCTGTATCCTTTTATTGCCATTTGGAGCAAATGTTATTATACTACAACAAAATTGTCTTAACATCTTAGCATTAAGATTTAACTATATATGATTTAATTTATAAAAGTAAAGTTCATATGTTTGATTTTTTTTTTTTTTTTTTTAACTTTGTTGATTTGTTATGCTTTTTATGTTAAAAAAATAATGAAAAAAAACTTTATAACATTCTTAAAACTTATAACTACGAAAATATCACACTTTATGTCTAGCTTATATATTTGCATTATTACAAAATAGTCTAGCTCAATCATTTTATATTAAACACTATTCAAATTAAACTACGATCATTTAGATTCGCTTATTGTGTTGTACTTCGTCTAATTCTACACAATCAATATTAATGAGATTTTATTTTTATTATCCTAAGATTTAAGTGTATTCTTTCATGTAATTTCCCAAAATTCATTAAGGGACCACTCTGCCCCTTGGTGGTCATGATAAGTTTGATATAAAATATTCGTCATAATCTGGATATTTAGTCTATCTAAGTCAACTATGTAATTGTTTTTTTTTACCAGTTCAAATTGCTATTTTTTTATTATTTTAAAGATAAGAATGAAAGGAAAAAAATTATGAGAGGGTGAAAGTGAATAGCAAAAGCCAAAAAGTGAAAGAAAAGAAAAAAAGAAAAAAAGAAAGATACAAAGAAAAAAAAGAAAGAAAGAGAGAATCTCACCCGCTGACTTGAGAGAGAGACTTATATTGGCTTTTTTAAGGTAATGGACATGTTACATGTCTAGAAAAGCTATCTAGGCTTCTGTTTTCCATTGTTTGCTAGCTTGCATTCACCCACTAGCTGAGGTCTGAGGCTAGGTTTCTTTCTCCATCAAAACTAAAAAAGGGTTATCCTGCTGCTCTGTCTATTATGTTTCTTTTATCACTATTATGAAATGAAAAATGCAATTATTTGTCCAAATAGAGACATACGTACCCCACCTCATTTGACATTAATGTGTATCAAACCACTTTATTAGGTCTTTGTTAATCGCGGTATAAACTTTCAATTTTTTTGTTTTTTTGGGGTCTGAGATATAAAAATTCGCAATTCTTAATTATTGATTGGTTTTAAAAAATAATTTTCGTTTTCATAAAAATTAAATTTTTCTTCATTCTTTAACTGTAAATTAAAATGCTATACTTCAATTAGGTTGCTATCTCCGTGCGCGAGCACAAAAGTTAAAAAAGAAGAAGAAGCATCTTTAGCTAACAAAATGCAATTATTTTCATAAAAGTTTATTATTATTATTATTATTATTATTTAATTTAGGTAGCAAGTACAAGTTTCATAGATAAGTGCATTGATTTTGTTTAGATTTTAGATTAAAACTAGTGTAATTTAATCAATTGCTTTGTAAGAAGGATTCGACTAAGAATAAATTACACTATGTTAATAATTTTTGTATTAAAATACTTTTTCTAGTTAAGTTATTAAAACATGAGCATTTTTTAAGGGTAAAAATAAAATTTAATATAAAATTATGAAATTTCACACGTCAGAACAATTACACGTAGATGATTTAACTTTCGACCTAAATGAGCAACCAAAACTTAGAAGGAATGGATACACTAATGCATGTAATATTTTTGCGAGTTCTATTCCAACTTAGTCAAGTATACCTCTAAACATGAATTATGCATACAACACAACAAAATGTACAATAACAACAACATGCTTATTTCAACACACTATATAAACAACCAGCAAATAAGAAATAAATATATGTAGTCAACACACTAGAGATGGAGTACTTCATAAGCTCTTGGCTATGCTATTTACATGCAATAAAAAAGCAATAAACACACATGTGAATCATAAAAACATACAACATGTGAATTAAACAAACATACAATGAAAGCTATAAATTTTTTTTAATCATTTCAAGACCTCTTATACGTAAACATATTTAATAAATGATAATTGTACTATCGTAACATTGGAGGATACAAAATATAGCATGTAATGTGATAACATTCACAGGTTGCTAGGAAAACCACCAATAACAAACAATCCACTACAATAAGTGAATCAACATTTCATAATTAAAAAAAATACAAACTCAAATACCTCTGTCAGTTTTAACACCACGCTTAATTGTGCCTAAGCTGCTTTCACTCATTGTCAACATAGCACCTAATCCAAGTAGATCCTCCCTCGTCCACAAACTCTTATCAACACGTGATGTGATCAAATGTTGATGATTCAAACAATTCTAGCATGAATCCTACATAGACTCCTCACTTAATGCTATCTACTCGCAATACCCATCTGACACACCATAAACCAACACTCATAGATGTCACCATATAGGCTCCTCACATATGGTAACTGATGCGAACCCCGTAACACAATTCCAACGACCCACAAGCAACAAGACTTGAGAACCACAAGAAATACGGTTCAAGACCCAACAACAAATTAGCATGCGATTTTTAAGCACAACAACAGATTTGTATCATCTCCTCTTCTTGAAAAGGATTCGACCTCAAATCATCACCTGCATAATCAAAAGGAGAAATATCATAAACATTAAAAGATGCGCTAATGTTATACTCACTTAGAAGGTCGAGCTTGTAGGCGTTGTCATTGATCCGTTCGAGTACTTGGAATGGCCCATCTCTTCTAGGCTGTAGCTTGGACCTTCATTTCTTGTAAAATCTTTCTTTTAGCATATGTACCCAAACCCAATCACTGGGCTCGAAAATGACCCTACGTTGCCCTTTGTTAGCCTTGAATGCAAATTCTTCATTCTTTTTCTCGATGCACTCGTGAATGCTTTGATGTAATTTCTTTACCATTTTAGCCTTTTTGGCACCAATTAAATATGTTCTAACTAAAATAGGTAAAGGCAATAAATCCATAGGAGTAAGTGGGTTAAAACCATAAACAATTTCAAAAGGGGTATGGTTAGTAGTGGAATGCATACTCCTATTATAAGCAAATTCAACGAAAAGCAAACAATCCTCCCAAATTTTCAAATTTTTCTGAATGACCGTGCGTAACAGAGTACACAAGGTTTGATTGACTACTTCTGTTTGGCCATCAGTTTGGAGATGACAAGTGGTAGAAAATAAAAGCTTTGTCCCCAAAAATAACTTAGGAATTTAACATTCCTATTAGAAATGATACTTTTTGGAACTCCATGTAGCCGTACAATCTCCCTAAAAAATAAATTTGCTATATTTGTGGCGTCATCAGTTTTGTGGCACACAATGAAGTGTGCCATTTTTGAAAATCTATCCACAACAACAAAAATTTAATCTCTATCTTTTTTTGACCTAGGCAAACCTAAGATAAAATCCATAGAAATGTCTAACCAAGGCGAATTAGGTACAGGTAGCGGAGTATACAATCCTTGGGGCAAAACTTTAGACTTGGCCTGTTTACAAGTGATGCATCTCGAACAAATTCGTTCTACATCACGCCTAAGTTTTGGCCAATAAAAATGTTCATGCAAAATGTCTAAAGTCTTTTTAATGCCAAAATGCCCCATCAAACCTCCCCCATGAGCCTCCTTAACCAAGAGCTCACGCATAGAACAGTTGGGTATACACAATTGATTTTTTTTAAACAAATACTCATCCATTTGGTAAAACTTACCAAAACTAATTTTATTGCATGCATCATAAAGCAAGGAAAAATCATCATCATTAGCATACAATTCCTTAATATATTCAAATCCTAGTAACCTAGCACTCAAAGCAGAAAGTAAAGTGTACCTTCGTGATAGTGCATCAGCTACTACATTTTCCTTACCTCTCTTATATTGAATAATATAAGGAAAAGATTCAATGAATTCCATCCACTTTGCATGCCTCAATTGCTTCAAGGATTCATGATCCGTATGAATTATGAACTCCTTTGGCCACAGATAGTGATACCACGTTTCAAGGGTCCTCACCAAGGCATAGAGCTCATTATCATATGTTGGGTAGTTAAGGGCCGCCTCATTGAGTTTCTCACTAAAGAATGCAATCAGCCTCTTTTCCTGCATTAAAACAGCTCCTATACCTACACTTGATACATCACACTCAACTTCAAACATTTTAGTAAAATCAAGTAAGGCTAATACAGGCGCAGAACACAGTTTATCCTTTATTAGTTTAAAAGCCTTCTCTTGGCTTTCTTCCCGTTTAAACCCAATAGTTTTCTTTACGACTTTAGTTATCAGTGCAGCTAGCGTACTAAAGTCTTTTACAAACCTACGGTAAAAGCTAGCTAGACCATGAAAGCTCCTAACATTCGTAACAGATTTAGGCATGGGCCAATCCCAAATTGCCTTTACTTTTTCCTCATCTATCTCTATTCCCTCAACACTTACAATAAAACCAAGAAAAACTAGCTTCTTCATGCAAAAACAGCACTTCCTCAAATTAGCATACAATTTTTCTTTTCTCAAAATTTCAAGTACAGCACGTAAATGTTCAACATGCTCTTCTAAATTTTTTTTGTAAATAAGAATATCATCAAAATATACAACCACAAATTTTCCAATTAAGGGACGTAAAACATGGTTCATTAGTCTCATAAAAGTACTAGGTGCATTAGTTAACCCGAAAGACATTACTAACCATTCATACAACCCATGTTTCGTTTTAAAAACGGTTTTCTATTCATCCCTTTCTTTCATTTTTATTTGATGATACCCACTTTTAAGATTAATTTTTGAAAATATGATAGAGCCATGCAATTCATCTAACATGTCATCTAACCTAAGAATTGGATGACGATACTTTACCGTAATGTTGTTGACGGCTCGGTAATCAACACACATGCGACTTGACCCATCCTTGGCACTGCACAAGGGCTCAAACTCTCCTTGACTTGCCCCTTAGTCAAAAATTCTTCGACCTAGTTTTTGATCTCCTTGGTATCGTCCAAGTTGGTACGATAAGCGGGTCGGTTTGGAAGAGACGCTCCAGGAATGAAGTTAATCTGATGCTCAATCCCTCGCAATGGTGGAACACCATCCGATATCTACTCAGGAAACACATCTTCAAATTCCTGCAATAAAGAAACAAAAATACTTGGGAACGCATTGTCAAGTTCGTTAGTAGAAAAATAAGTCTCCTTCTACAAAAGTACAAGCACAGACCTCTTTGCCAAGATGGCATGTTCTACCTCATTTTCTTTTGCATAAAAGCTCTCAATTTTTTTCTTTTTTTTTTCTCTCTCTCCACTCTTCTCTCCTATTTCATTCCTTTCTTCCGATTTATCTTTTTTTTCTTTGGCCATTCTCTTTTGGTCCTTAAAGACTTGCTTAGGAGATAAAGGTGCAAGTGTAATCTTCTTCCCTTCCATCTCAAATGAATACTTGTTCTTGTATCTATCATGTGTAACCCTTCTATCATATTGCCATGGTCTCCCAAGCAATATATGTCCAGCTTGTATAGGAACTACGTCACACATTACTTTATCCTTGTACTTCCTAATAGAAAAGGATACTAGTACTTGCTTGTTAACCTTCACTTTCTCGCTATCATTTAACCATTGTAGCTTGTAGAGTTTCGGGTGTTTGATTGTCGACAACCCTAGCTTCTCCACTAAGATAGTACTAGCCATATTCGTGCAACTCTCTCCATCAATAATGACATTGCACACTTTAGAGTTCACATGACACCTCGTGTGAAATATGTTCTCTCATTGTTGCTCCACATTCTCTTCCTTATATTGGATACTCAAGGACCTCATTATTACTAGAGCCTCTCCTTCAACGGGCCCTATCTCCTCATCACTAGGTTCCTCTAGCAATGGCATTCCTTCATCATCACTATCCTCATCCGTCTCAATGTCGCCATTAGCTTAAGCGATCATTGTCTTTTAGTTCGGACATTGGGATGCAATGTGACCTGTTCCAAGACATTGAAATCACTTGACATCTCGGTATTGGGTAGGTTCTCGACCTTACCCTTATCCTTACTAGCCTCCACTTCCTTACCCTTGTTTGATTCAAACCTTGGCCTGGAGCTAGTTGCCTTATCCTTTTTCCAACTCTTCCATGGTGTAGTAGGGGCGGGTTTTGATGTCATTGGGTTTACCTTAGGTGGGATTGTCCAGCTACTCTTCCTCCGTAATTGCCTCTCCACCTTAATCATTATATGTACCATGTCATCCAACTCCACATAGTGATGTAGCTCCACAACATTGGCAATTTCTTGGTTCAAACCACTAACAAACCTAGCCATTGTGGCTTCCCTATCCTCCTCTATATTGGCTTTAACCATGGTCATCTCCATATCTTTAAAATAGTCATCAACCGATCTAAATCCTTGGGTGAGCCTTTGCAACTTCTGATACAGTTCTCGGTAGTAATGGCTCGGAATAAACTGTTTTCTCATGATAGCTTTCATTTCCTCCCAACCATCAATCGGTCTTTCCCCATTTCTTATCCTACCTACAACTAGTTAATCCCACCAATTTAGAGCGTAGTCGGTGAATTCTATTACTGCTAATTTAACATTCTTCTCATCCGAGTAATTGTGGCACTCAAAGATATGCTCAACTTTCTTCTCCCACTCCAAATATAATTCTGGGTCATTCTTTCCTTGGAATGCCGACATTTTCATCTTAATGCTATCCAAACTTCTATCAATCCTATCATAGGGTTGTTGTGGGGGTCTCCTCAATCCTTCCCGACCATGTCCACCTCTAGGACCATGTCTACCTCCTAAGGGTATCCTCCCTTCATCATCATAATAATTCTCTCCAAAACTATCATCCTCCAACTCCTCCTCAATAAAGGCTCTCCTATTAGGCCTTCACACATTTGGAACGTTTTGCGGTGCCTCTTGCCGCAAGTTGGCGATAGTAGCCTCTTGTCCCTCCATCTGCTCATTCATATTAACCATGACTGCATTCATCCGTTCCATGGATTGTTGAAGCGCTCTCATCGTAAAAGCGATATCGGGCCTTTCCTCAGAACTGTTCTTATCAAACATTCTTAAAACAACTAACACGAACAAACAATTAGCACTTAACAAAAATTGAAAATTTCACTCATTACCTCACGTGTTTAACACTCAAAATTGATTGCCTAAATGCTCAAAGCCCTTTAGCAAACCAAAACCGTCCAAGATTTCCACACAATTATGGAGTTCCCGTCCTCAACAGTTCGTAGTTTGTAATGTCCAATGTTAAGCACAAAGGAAACTAACTCGAAGTGTTTTGAATCTTTAACTCTATGAATTTTGGAAACAAGTTCAATTTAGCAATTTCAAACGCTTAAAATATAAACAAACAAAGAAACGATCCTTCAAAGCGTGAATGAAGCTAAACGAAAGAAATTTCGTAAATTCTTGGGAAATTAAGAATTCACTCTCTTTTCTCTGTTTTTTTTTATAAAAATATCTAGCGAGATATTTTCACGAGATTTTTTGTGAGATATTTTCTCTCACTTTTTTTTAAAATTCAAGAGGTATAGTTTTGTTCTCACTTTTCTATACGAACAAAATACGAGAGATTACCAAAATACTCTCTAGTTTACGAAAACGATTTTAGAAAAATTTTTAAAACAAAAACCTCTCCAAATCAATTCAGAATAAGAAGGAAACAATAACACCAATCAAATTAATCCAAGAAATACAATAAACAAATAGAAACAAAGAAGAGCACATATTTTTTTTGAAGAAATTTTCTTATTTGCTATGGAATCAAAAATGACAAAAATAAAGATAGGAATCTAGAGTCACAACCTAGAGCTCTGATACCAAATGATGCAAACCCTGTAACATGATTCCTACGACCCACAAGCAACAAGACTTGAGAACCACAAGAAATACGGTTCAAGACCCAACAACAAATTAGCATGCGATTTCTAAGCACAACAATAGATTTTTGGTAGCAAAATACTCACCTCAATACATGGATATTACTCACCACGCACTAAGAAGAGAAGAAACGCCACAAAGGGATGCAAGTCCTTTGATAAGTTTGGTTTGCAAGAAGCAAAGAGCTTTTTGGCTCTCAAATTTGTTTGGTGGAAACAAATATTTCATTAATGATCAAAGTTTCATTTGGCTGCTCATATTTGTCCTTATATAACACACAAACAAAAACCTAAAATTAAAATGAATCCTAGCCATTGGTTTTTAATCCAATGGTGCAAAATTACAAAATATGCATTTGTGCCGCGGCGAGGAGACTCGTGAAACAATTAAAAATAGGCGGGCTGCGGCGAAGTAAATTTCATGTCGCGGCAGGGAACACACAAAATTCATCCAAGAAGCTTGGGCCGCGGTGCCACACTCGTCCACCTCTGTGCGCACACTTAGCCATACTTGCGAGCACGTCTACCCATTCTGCGCACGCATATGCCCAGCCTTCATGCCCAAAATAGAAAGCCTTGGGCCGCTGCCCTCCAAATTCATGCCGCGGCACGCATCCCTGGCAAAACTTTCCACCAAAACAGAACGTTGCTCACTGCGGCGGCTACAAAACCATGCCGCTGGGTAGGTCTTCTTCCCCCAATTCTACCTTTAACACATTTCTTGGCCTCTCACAAGCTTTGTGATCACTTTTCACCATCCCTTGGCCTTGTATCAACTCTTGGACAAGTTCGTTCAAAGCTTCCTTGAGTTGTCTTGCCTTTGATCTCGTGATTGGTCCGTTCGGGATAGGTAATGGTGGTAGCGCCATATGATTCGTATCAGTAACTATTGTGACAATACAAAACAACACTGAGAGAAACTCTTCAAGAGATGTGGCTCTTCACTAACCAACTAAACATTTTCTTTCTAATTAAATCCTCACTCAATCTCTTATTTTTACACTTAACCCAATGTTTGAAAATATGAACGAGAACCTCTTTAATGTCCTACATCCTACAAATGACACACTATTTTTTAGACTTGACACTAGGATCAAAATGGACCAAAATGATCTGGGGAAGCCTAGAACCAATTTGATCAAGCTTTTCACCACTCTTGGCCAAGAAAATAAGAGAAATGTTGTGATATTTATAGAAAAATAGCATCCCTTGCTAATCCTCTTGGCCAGACCTCATTGACCCTCGACTAAACCTTACTGACCACTTAGTGAGACCTCGGGTGAGTTGCTTGGCCAGCCAATAATTGACCTTGAACCTACCATAATACTAAAACACCCTAAAATCAATCGGTTTGGCCCTGAACTATTATAAGATAGGTTCCAAAACCTTCACACAAAAAGGTAACTTTCTATTAAAACGCATCCTCAAGATATGCAAGTACATGTTCTTTGTGTGTATGTGAAATTGAACTACCAATAATCAAATTTCAATTACAAAAAATAATAATATTTTAATATAAAAAATATTAAAATAATATATTTTACCCAAAATTGATGATTTTTTAAAAAATAATGAGACAAAAAAACACAGCTTCTAATACAAGAGATCAAACGGCACCAATAACTTAATATAAGGAACCTCTGAATTTTCTCTAAAGTTTATTACTAAAATTATATTAGAGAGATTTTAAATGTACCATTTTTGATGTGTTACTTATGTCACTATCAAACATATGAACAAAAAGGCACACTTTTTATGCAACCTTGCTTACTTTTCAGCATTTTTCTCCCATATTTATCGCATATTGTAGACACATATATTGACGTACACTAAAAACGGCCGGAGAATTGAACTTTTAGAGGATGCATCAAGTTTCTTGTAACACTCTTAGTGTGCTAATTTATGTATCACAAATAATTTGCAAACACATGGACAAAATGACCCTATCTTTTTTTGCCATATATTTGTCGCGTATACTAAAATTATTTGGGTTTAAAATGTATTAGTTGGCACCATAAAAGTGCAATAAGAATTGAAATCTTAGATAATACTTCAAATTTCATACAAGTAAACTTTGTGCCACCAATAGTCAGAAAACACATGAACAAAATGATTCACTTTTTATGCAACTTTTCCTTCATTTTTAGTCTTTTTTGTCAATATATTATCCTCATATTGGTGACATACATAGAGTCAAATATACTGTGAATGAAATATATTTCTTATATATTATTACCTCACAAATAGAGGTATATATAGAAAATAAATTACAAGACTCTTGACTAAACTAGAATCCTGTACGATCTAGAGTTCTATTACAGACAGACAAGTACTAATTATACATTAATTACACGACTCACGCTAACACTCCCCCTCAAGTTGGAGCATACATATCGACCATGCCCAACTTGCTTAGTGAGTCATAGAACACCTTCTTGGAAACTCTTTTGGTGAGCATATCTGCAAGTTGCTTTCTAGTTGAAACAAAAGGGAAGCTGATTAGTTTAGCATCTAGCTTTTCTTTTATAAAGTGACAATCAACCTCTACATGCTTAGTGTGATCATGTTGTACTGAATTTTGTGATTTATCAATGGTTGTCCGATTGTTGCAATACAACTTCAAAGTACTTTTGGATTCAAAACCCAAATCAGATAGCAAACTTCTTATCCACAGCAATTCACATAGCCCATGAGCCATACCTCTATACTCAGCCTCAGCACTGGATCGCGCCATAACTTTTTGCTTCTTACTTTTTCATGTAACTAAATTACCTCCCACGAAAGTAAAATAACTTGATGTCGACTTTCTATCTATAATATTTCTTTCCCAATTTGCATCTGTGAAGCCGCAAACTTTAAGAGGGTTGTTGTATTTAGAGAACATTACTCCTGTGCCTAGAGCTGACTTCAAGTACCTTAAAATCCTCACAATTGCATCCATGTGACTCTGACTCGGGTTATGCATGAACTGACTTACTACACTTACCGCATATGCAACATCTGGTCTAGTATGTGCTAAATAAATTAAGCGCCCAACCAACCTCTGATAGCGAGCTCAATCAGTTCGTATTTGATCTGGATACTCTGCTAGACAATGGTTTTGCTCAATAGGAGTGTCAATGGATTTGCAATCCAACATACCTGTCTCAGTTAGCAGATCAAGAATGTACTTTCTCTAACACAGAAAAATTCATTCTCTCCCCTTAGCTACCTTAACCTTAAGAAGTATTTCAGTTCACCCAAATCCTTCATCTCGAATTCAAAGGCTAGTTGTCTCTAGAATCTATCCATCTCAATAGTATCATTGCCAGTAATTACCATATCATCAACATAAATAATTAAAGCAGTTACCTTCCCTTGTTGATGTTTGAGAAACAATGTATGGTCTGAATTACTCTGTCTGTAACCAACCTTCTGCATGAACTGAGAAAACCTTCCAAACCAGACACGAGGGGAGTGCTTGAGATCATACAAAGACTTCCTCAATTTATATACAAAATTGCTAGGAGAATAAGCTACATACCCTGTGATGAGTGCTCAAAAAGCACTAATATTTCGTGATTAATTGTGCTTGATTGATTGATATATAGATTTATTATGACTATTATTTCGATTATTTTCATAAATCTATCCATTCGGAGTCACGGGTATATTTTAGTGCATTTCAGGTGTTTTTAGCGTCAAAATGAGTCAAATGATGAAAATACGCGAAGACGGAACACTTACGGCGCTCGGATCACGAGTTACGGGCTAAACGAGACAAATATGTAAGCCTTACATAATGTGCCATCACATATGTAAGGGGGGACGTGAAAAGAAGGAAACCAATGCGCGCCGCGGCGAGAGAATTGCATGCCGCGGCGTGAGGCTCTCGGGTTTGATCCTGAAAACATAGAAGCATTGCGCGCCGCGGCGAGGGAATTGTATGCCGCGGCGGGGAGCTCTCGGGTTTTTGCATATTTTTCAAATTTTGTGTTGCGCCGCGGCGGGGAAAATGCATGCCGCGGCGCGCCTATTCCTATTGCAATCAGGAATGCCTTACATCTATAAATACCCCCTTTAGACCCCCTTTACAGGGAGAACTCGAATTGGTACACAACTCTTACACTTTACAATTTTGCAACCAAACACGATATTCAATCAACTTTGGGAGTTTTGCTACACAAAAACGAAGCAAGAGAAACCATTCTAAGGATCCAAAGAAGCCGTCGACAATCGAAGATAAAGCTTACGGAGGAGTACGTCAACCGATCCATAAGCGGTATTTAGATCTAGGTTTTCTTTGGTGTTGTAGAATTCTATTTTTCTTCTTTTTTCGTTGGAGTGTATGTTCGTATTTTATTTGTCTATGAATATTAATATGAACATATCTGGCTAGTTTTATTATGGATGTTTAGTTTGTGTTGCCATGTTTGCTAGAACTGTGTATGGTGTATGTTTTATTGATTTAATATAAACAAATTACTTTTTGATTAAGAGCATGTTTAGATATTTGATTATGAATAATCATGGGCCCATTTGATGTTCGTAGTTAGATTGAAAAATCTGAGAATTTAGTTATAGGAACGTCACCTTAACTTTATTCCGAAACATTTAATCAAAGCTTCAAGTTAGTGACTTAGTCATAGCATTGATTTGATTGGCATGTTTTCCTTGCGCATAATTTGATTACTATTTGATTTACCCCCGCCAAAGGCAGTTAATTAGTTAATCAACAAAGAGACCTACCCCCGCCAAAAGGAGTTTCGTAATTAAAAGGAAAGCCGGTAGTTTTGTTTATATAGGATATTCATGTTATTTCACCATACCTTTTCGATGCAAGCATGGTCAACCAAGCTAAACGTCCATACATCCTCCACTGATCTTCAAATCTATTTGAATTGATTGTGAATTTGCAATACTGTTTTCGTTTAATTGCTCGTACTTTGTTCCCGTTACAAATCAACCAATCTTTTTACAGTTTTATTAGCGTTAGGATTCTAGTTACTTAGAGTTTTAGTTTCACTAGAACTCTATTTAATTAGTCTTTTATTTTCATTAGAACTCTTTTTAGTTTAAAAGTTAGTTATTTAAGACCACTGCAATTCCTTGAGAGACCGACCTTGGAAGTTGCTTATCACTTTACTACGAGTGATTGATGTGTTAAAATGTGTACTCGCAAGTGTACGAATCACTCGTAGTAAAGTGATAAGCAACTTCCAAGGTCGGTCTCTCAAGGAATTGCAGTGGTCTTAAATAACTAACTTTTAAACTAAAAAGAGTTCTAATGAAAATAAAAGACTAATTAAATAGAGTTCTAGTGAAACTAAAACTCTAAGTAACTAGAATCCTAACGCTAATAAAACTGTAAAAAGATTGGTTGATTTGTAACGGGAACAAAGTACGAGCAATTAAACGAAAACAGTATTGCAAATTCACAATCAATTCAAATAGATTTGAAGATCAGTGGAGGATGTATGGACGTTTAGCTTGGTTGACCATGCTTGCATCGAAAAGGTATGGTGAAATAACATGAATATCCTATATAAACAAAACTACCGGCTTTCCTTTTAATTACGAAACTCCTTTTGGCGGGGGTAGGTCTCTTTGTTGATTAACTAATTAACTGCCTTTGGCGGGGGTAAATCAAATAGTAATCAAATTATGCGCAAGGAAAACATGCCAATCAAATCAATGCTATGACTAAGTCACTAACTTGAAGCTTTGATTAAATGTTTCGGAATAAAGTTAAGGTGACGTTCCTATAACTAAATTCTCAGATTTTTCAATCTAACTACGAACATCAAATGGGCCCATGATTATTCATAATCAAATATCTAAACATGCTCTTAATCAAAAAGTAATTTGTTTATATTAAATCAATAAAACATACACCATACACAGTTCTAGCAAACATGGCAACACAAACTAAACATCCATAATAAAATTAGCCAGATATGTTCATATTAATATTCATAGACAAATAAAATACGAACATACACTCCAACGAAAAAAGAAGAAAAATAGAATTCTACAACACCAAAGAAAACCTAGATCTAAATACCGCTTATGGATCGGTTGACGTACTCCTCCGTAAGCTTTATCTTCGATTGTCGACGGCTTCTTTGGATCCTTAGAATGGTTTCTCTTGCTTCGTTTTTGTGTAGCAAAACTCCCAAAGTTGATTGAATATCGTGTTTGGTTGCAAAATTGTAAAGTGTAAGAGTTGTGTACCAATTCGAGTTCTCCCTGTAAAGGGGGTCTAAAGGGGGTATTTATAGATGTAAGGCATTCCTGATTGCAATAGGAATAGGCGCGCCGCGGCATGCATTTTCCCCGCCGCGGCGCAACACAAAATTTGGAAAATATGCAAAAACCCGAGAGCTCCCCGCCGCGGCATACAATTCCCTCGCCGCGGCGCGCAATGCTTCTATGTTTTCAGGATCAAACCCGAGAGCCTCACGCCGCGGCATGCAATTCTCTCGCCGCGGCGCGCATTGGTTTCCTTCTTTTCACGTCCCCCCTTACATATGTGATGGCACATTATGTAAGGCTTACATATTTGTCTCGTTTAGCCCGTAACTCGTGATCCGAGCGCCGTAAGTGTTCCGTCTTCGCGTGTTTTCATCATTTGACTCATTTTGACGCTAAAAACACCTGAAATGCACTAAAATATACCCGTGACTCCGAATGGATAGATTTATGAAAATAATCGAAATAATAGTCATAATAAATCTATATATCAATCAATCAAGCACAATTAATCACGAAATATTAGTGCTTTTTGAGCACTCATCACCCAGGTGGAAGACTCATGTACACCTCATCGACTAACTCTCCATGAAGAAACGCATTCTTAATATCAAACTTTCGAAGTGGCTAATCTAAGCTAGCAGCAAGCGAAAGTAGAACCCAGATAGTATTTATTTTGGCAACCCGAGCAAAAGTCTCATCGTAGTTTACACCATACATCTGAGTGAACCCTTTTGATACAAGGCGGGCTTTATATCGATTAATAGATCCATCAACATTACGTTCCACAGTAAACACCCAGCGACAACCAATTGCCTTCTTGTCCTATGGTGGAGGTACTGATACAGCAGATATTTGATTTATAAATGATTTATATGACTTAGATAATCTTTTAGTGGACATGTAGTTAGCTACTAGATACTTTAATTTTGCATGAATATTTGGTTCATATCTTTTGGCTGGTTGACCCCAAGTAGACCTATTTGGTAATACATATTGTCTAACATTAGACTCAATGCTATTAGTATCAGTGGGTGTACATACCTCAGATGAGTGATCTTTAGTACCAGGGAGTTATTAATCAAGGGTAGGAGAGGGAACAGTTGTGTCTTCATTTTGATTTTTAGTGATTGGATCTGGTCCTTGGATACTTGAAGCATCTGCTTCTTCTACTACTGAATTCAACGAGATAAGAACCTCAACTGGACCCATCAAAATATCTCCTGATTGCGTTACTTCCACAGTTCCTTCCAATTCCTCCCCCTTATCATGATACAGTTCTTAAAAATATGCATTCTCCCCCTCAAGAGCAGTATTAGATGAGGAAAATAACTCATATCTTTAAAGAAAGTAACATCTATAGTGACATAATACTTTCTAGTAGGTAGATGGTAGCACTTGTACCCTTTTTGATATCCTCCATAACCAACAAACACACACTCAATTGCTCGAGGATCTAATTTAGACCTCTAATTTTTAGGAACATGGACAAAAGCAACACAACTAAATACACAGGTAGGAAGATTATGAAATGATGATAGAGATACATGAGATGCGAGAACCTCAAACAGGATTTGTCCGTAAAGGACAGTAGATGAGAGACGATTGATGAGATAGATGGAAGCTTGTACAACATCGCTCCAAAGATATTTTAGCATATTAGCACTAAATAGGAGAGCACGAGCCATATCAAGTAAGTAATGATTTTTTCTTTCGGACACCCCATTTTGTTCTGGTGTTTGTGGGTAAGTAGTTTGGTGAACAATTCCATGTGTTTAGAAATAATCTTGAAAAACACGATTAACATATTCTCCCCCATTATCAGAACGTAAGACTCTAATGGTGCTATTGTATTGTGTTTGAACATGAGTACGAAAATTTTGAAAAGCTAGAAAAAATTCTTCTTTGTTTTTAAGAAGTGCAACCCACGACAATAGTGTACAATCATCAATAAACGATATAAAATACCTCATATCCGATATAATAGGCTCCTTAGACGGTCCCCAAACATCAAAATGAATTAATTCAAAAGGAATTATACTTCTATTAGAAACACTTGGAGAATAAGTAGTACGATGACTCTTGGCCAGCACACATGTCTCACAACGTAAAGTAGATTCACTCACACTAATAAACAGAGTAGGCATAGATTTTTTCATAAGACTAAAAGATGGATGCCCTAAGCGACGATGTCATAACCAAATTTTACTTAGCTAGTCAGAACTTGAAGTCAAAGCGGTGTGGGATTGTGCTCCTAGTTTCACCCCTACATAGTTCTGATCCAGACGAAACAACCTATTCCTCAAATACCCCAGACTAATTATTTTCTTGGTAAGAAGATCCTGAAAAATCACATATATAGGATAAAAGGTTACATAACATTTAGACACAGTATTCAACTGTGAGACAGATATTAAGTGATGAGATAAATCCAGTACATATAAAACATTTTGGAGCTGTAAGGTTGGGGTAATACGAACTGGCCCCATCCCTAACACAGGAAAAGCTTCACCATTAGCATTCATAACATAAGACAATGGTGGGAAGACAAGTCAGTAAAATAAGATTTATTATAATTCATATGATCAGATACACCAGAATCAATAATCAAAGTATCGATCCAACAGAGTGAGAAACATTTGAAACCATACCAATCTTACCATGACCAGCTATAGAAGCTGTAGGGTTACCTCCACATGTCGTATAATGATCTTGTCCAACTACTCCATAAAAATCTGGTATTGATGACTTTGCTTGAATAGCTAGGCTAAATATTTCATTGGTCTTGGAATCCTGAATTTCTTTTGAATCTTTCATTGAAAAATACAATAATAATATGCAGCGAAATAAAATTTTCTTTTTTGGGTTTACTGACTGGACAGTTGACTTGACTGCAAACTATGTCTGTTGATTGCTGACTAGAGTGCTGACTGTGTCTGTTGATGGGACTGATGGGTTGTGGGCTGATGAGAAAATGGGCTAGGGTTTCATATTTAATAAGAATTAATGGGCTTGGGTTTGAGTTTGAGGAGATGGGCTAGGGTTAGGTTTAGAGTTTGAAGATGGGCTAGGGTTAGGTTTAGGGTTTTGCTAGGGAAGAGGAAGTTGCTGACAAAGATTTGGGGTAGAGACAACGGCAATTGGGGGCGACATGGAGACGGATCAATCGACGGCGACTGAGAGCAGAGTGCTTACGGCGCGCGGACGGAGAGGAGACAGAGCGTTGGACGGACAGGCAGGCGGTGGAAGACAGTGCGGGAGACAGAGCGTGGACGACGCACATGTGAGATAGGCTGACGCGCAAGAGTGACAGGCGGCGGCACGCTGGAGAGACAGGCAGATTGGCGCTACTGGACAATGCTAGAGAGATAGATGGACTGACGCTGCTGGATTGGGGGATGGCACTAGAGAGATAGACAGACTGGCGCTACTGGACTGGTGGATGGAACGGCTGGACTAGCGGACGACAGACAGGTGACAGAGCAGACGTGCGGCGGAGCTGACAGGCAGAAGGCGGCAGCGCTAATTGGTGGTGACGGCGGCGGTAACAAGAGACGAAGAAAAAAGACAAAGTCCTTTTTTTGAACCTTCGCTCTGATACCAAGTCAAATATATTGTGAATGAAATATATTTCTTGTATATTATTACCTCACAAATAGTGGTATATATAGAAAATAAATTACAAGACTCCTAACTAAACTAGAATCCTGTACAATATAGAGTTCTATTACAGATAGATAAGTACTAATTATACATTAATTATACGACTCATGCTAACACATAGTAATATACCAAAGGACAAACTCTAAGAGAAGACTTCCAATCTCATGTATAACTTTTATGTGACATTATATGTGGCACTTATATAGTTAGCTAATACATAGGCAAAAGGACCCTTTTTTTAGGCAATTACATACCATTTAGTATTTTTGCCCACATATTTACCCACATATTTGGTAGAACATATAGTGTAATACTAAGTGGCATTCGAAGGTTGAATATAATTAACAAAGGGGACCGATGGAGAAGTACTTGGAGCCTGTTTAGTATTTTTGTGGATGTCGTTAACATTTGTTGAAGTCGTGTAGTAGAAAAAATCTTATACAATAAAAATGAGTTGTTTATTTGGTAAAATATTTTTTTTTTGTAGTATTATAGTTTTCTTAATTTTGTTTCTTTTTCATTTCTTATAGTTTAAAAAAAAAAAAAAAACTTATAACTATAGTAATTGTTCAGGATTATTAAAATAAGTCAATTGTAATTTGTAATAGTTAATTTAATATGGGTAAAATTAAAAATATCACAAGGTTTACTTAAATGAGCCAAAAAATTTTGGGAATTTACCAAAAATAACACCCCTAAAATTTATAATAACAAAACTAGTACTCTTAATAACATTGAACGTTGAATTTGAACGTTCAATATTGAACGAGTCTAAATTGTCGTCATTCAATTCTAATTGAATTGGTGTTTAAAGAAAAAAGACATATTAATCATTTTTTTAATTGTGAAAATATAAGTTTAATTGAATACAAATGGTACTAGTTTTGTTATTACAAATTTAAGGAGTGCTAGTTTTGTTATTTTCCCAAAAAATTTAAGGAAGTAGCTTTTAAAAGCTGCATCCATGTAACTTTAAAAACTGCAGTTTTGTGGCAATATATTTATATATAAAAAAAAAACTAAATTTATTTAAAGTTAGGTTATTATGAATTTTAATTACTTTATAGTAAAATAATACATGTAACAATAATATATTGAACGATTATGAACCCATGTTTCATCTAATAAAAAACTACTTTACTACACAAAAATTGTGAAAAAAAAAATTACTTATTTTGAAAGCCACGAAATCATAAACCTTTTATTATAATATCATAAATTTTCCTTATAGCTAGCTATTATAGGGAAATGAGTAATGCGTAACATAAATTTGTATTTATTTTTATACTCACATTAATAATATCTTAACACGTGATAAAATTATCAAGAAAATTGAACCACTTCATTTTTCAAAATAATTTTAATACATACTACAATCTAATTGATGTGAGTGTAAAAAATGATGCAAATTTATATATTTTAGCATTTTTCATAGAAAAATGTGTTATTGATTATTTTACTACATTATTTGATAAAGAAATGACAAATGTGTGTACATATTTATAATCATATTAATAATATTTGTTATGTGGCGAAATAACTTTAAAAATTAAGAACTTATTAATATTTTTTAAAAAAATGATACCATGTTGCATAATATATAATTAGTGCGACCGTAAACATTTGTGCAATTAACTATTCTTTCATTTGCTATTATTTGTATAATGCTAACAATAAGAAATTTTTACACATTTTTGCTCACATATTACCCATAGCATGCTACATTGTAAAATATCTTAAAAAAATAAAGTTTATGAATTTTAAATTTGATATTAATCTCAAAATGATAAGGCACATTGTTATTAATAAATACAATTAAACTCACATAATTATATTTAATGAAAATTATCATACCAGTTTTAATTGTATAATTTATGATATATAATTGTAATCTTTAAAAAAAAAGAAAGTGATTGATCTTTTTCTACACAATAATAATATGTGACTGTGTGCACAAGAGTGTGCGTAGATTTATGTGTAATTATCAATATATATAAACATACATTATGATTATTATCATAGAAAAAAAAATCTAAACATTATGATTATTTTTATTGAGGACTAGTGTTTGTGAGAATTTTCATGCAAAAATATGAACAGTGTTTCATTGCTTAATCATCCTTCCACCTTGAACAGTGTACAAGTTTCAATCAGGTCTAATTGTGAGCATCCAAATCGTCCTGCACTACATTTAAGACAGTGCCCCACCATTCACTGCACTCATGCTATCTATCTCTTGATCAATAATAAGGTAATAAATCTAAAAAGTTGCCCATAAAACTTTTTTTTGTCTTGAGCTGAGTGAGAAAAATAAAATAAAATAAAATAGCAAAGCCACGTTCACATAGACAAACAAACCCCATTCAACTCCACTTTTTCTTCTTCTCATAGCTCCATGAGAATAAATATGAAAATTCCAAGAGCCTTGGAAACCGAGTTAGTGGAATTATTTACCTTCCCCACAAACATGCCCTTACTCAGCTTGGACCAAGAATTTCAACCTCACTTTAAGAAAAACATTTTAATTTTACTTTCAAATAACAAAAATAAAATTACAAAATTAAAAATTAAAATACACTCACGTTCTATGAAGAAAAGGGCTACATTTGCGCCTTTATATATGACCCATCATGTCTCCTTAGCCCTATACCAATTCCACTCTTTCTAGCTTCTACAACTCTTTTTATTTCCCTTCCTAGCTAGTACTCACATATGATCTTCATATCTCAGCACTAATTAACATAGTCATTAACATTTGCACTAAAACGAAAGCTAGGATGATCAGCGGCGACCAGCTGCTTTTCATAGAATGTGACGGTGGTGATGAGGGCGGAGGAGGAAGCTGCAGAGTGGCGGTGGAGGGCTCTTTTGTAAATATGGGTAAAGGTTGATGACAAAAGAAAAAGCTTCAAACAAGGCTTTGCAATTGCGCTCTCCTGAGTTTCTAGCCCAAAGTTAAAAGGGCAAAATTGGGATAACGTTAATATTGCATTGCGGGGAATTGAGGGTAGCGGTCCGAATTTACCGTAGTTTAGGTCTTTGATTTTGCTTTTATTCCACGTTTAACCTTCTATGTTTTTTTTTTTTTTACATTGTTGCCCTTCTTTCTTTTTTTTTTTTTTGTTTGATGTAAGAAACATGGGATGTAAGAGATGCATACGTGGTAGCTAGCTAGTTTCAATAATGGGTGGTTAGTGCTAGAAGGGTTTGAGATTATGGGGTTGAATTTTGGGGATTTTTATTATAGCTAATGCTACTGAGCATGCATGACTTACACTCTATCTTGTATTTGGTTTGTTGTGAATTGAAGAAAAAGGAATTCACTTTGATTAATTTCTTCATTTTATCTACTTTTTTAATTTCTTTGAATTTTTTTTTCTTTCCCTTTTAGAAGTGGGATTGTGTTGTTATTTTTTTTTTGTCGGTTGCTCTTATTGTTGACAGAAGCATAGAAATTCCACGCTTTTACCTAACTTTAGTACTTTTGGACTTTGTACATCTGACAATTCAGCCTTTAATTGGTATAAAAGAATAGCAATTATATATATATTTTTTATTAGATCAAATATATTTATCAATAATATTACATGACAACGATAAATAAAATTTTCATAAAAGAAGAGCGGAGAAAAAGTGTTTATGTTACTAGCAAAAAAGAAATAAAAATGAAAAAGAAAAAGTGTTCATGTCTGGGCTTCGATACTAGAGAGTAGAGATGACTTAGAAAGGATCATAATTAGCTAACAATCTTCTTCATTTCAACTTGATTGGTTCATTATTTTTCATTAAAAGAAGCTCATGATTTCTTTTCTTTGCTGTTGGAAAATGAAGAACTGTACTTCTCTTGTTATTATTTTTTTCTCTGAGAAGTGGTTTTTTTTTTTTTTTTAAATCAATTGATAATTTGATGTGTTTTAAATCTGTGTCTTGAAACAGGAAAAGGATGAGAAGAGGTCTTTTACTTTAGAAAGATAATTAAAAATAATGTGAAAAAAAAAAAAAATAGTATTTATTGTATTCAAATTCACAATTAAAAAAACGAATGTTACATTATTTTTCTTTGAACTTCATTCGATTAGATGTTACTCAAATTGAACTGCAGTAATTTAGACCAGTTTAATATTGAACGTCGTCAAATTGAAAATCGTTTAATATTATTGGAATGATATTTTTGTTCTTATAAGTTTTAAGAGTGTTATTTTTGATAATTTTATTAAATTATTTTTTATGAAGCTCCTGAATAAATAAAACTTCACATCCCAAGGGATCAATTGGGCTTCTAATTTAATTAATTTCAATTTAGGCGATCTACGTTGATGTGTTGGAGTACTGTTGGATAAATTTGTGTATGCTCAGCGGCCATTAATTTAATGATTCTATGTCCCAAAGCCCATGGCAATAACTCATCAGAAATGCTGCCTTCTGAGTTGTCACTTGTTTTTATTAATTAAGTTCTTAGCTTAAGAAATAGCAAAAGAGATACAAGCGCTCTAGTGAAGATAGTGATACTAGTATTTTGGTTTGTCCAAGTCGATCTTTTGTTTATGTAAGTTTTCGTTTGATTTGTTAATTGTTGTGTTGTTTTATTACCCTAAAGCCATTCCTGGCATAGTAGTTTCTTTTCTTTTCTTTTTTTTTTTTTTTTCTTTTTTTTACAATACAGAAGCTTGGCACAAGCGTTTGTTATGCTATTTTGTTTGATTAAATGCATCATCAATCATCGTATTATCATTCTTCATCGATTTCAGTCCATATACAAAGATTGTATTCATTAATTGACTTTGCCGTTTAAAATTTTCATTTTGTGATTTATGTCAATGTAAAAAAAGTCACAAGTTTGACTTTTGGCGTATTAATAAACGTTCTTCTTTAGACTTAGTTTAGAACAAAGAGCGAAGAGCTACAATTTGGATGATCATTAGCTGATTTATCTTTAGCTTGGACTACTACGGTGATAGAAAGAATCATCAGCAATGCAAACAGAGCGTTAACTGATCTCATGATATTAGACTATTAGTTTAGTATAGGGTTCTGATTACAAGTACCATTTTTCATGTCCCAGAATATATCCTATCAATAAGTAGTAAACAAATATACATAAATTTCTACCTTTTAAGCAATTTTTCTTAATACTTCAACAATTTTTGCCTACGCATGTGTTGTGTACTAGTGATACACAAGTTGGTACACCAAAATTGTTAATTTTTCTTTAGTATAAGGTTTTCTATGAAAATTAAAGGCTTTAATTTTGTTTTGATATATGTGTGTGTGTATTTGATGTTAATTGTAGAAATCCTAGCCTAACTTAACCCAATAAGGCCTCATTAAGTTAAGGGTTGCCCATACTTATATTTAGCTCTTTACTGAACTCCTTGGTCGATGTAGGACTCCTCAACACCCCCCTCACATGATAGACATATATGAGGTTGACTAGGGTTGACCGTGTTGGGCACAATCGAGAACAAGGACCCGCTCTGATACCATGTAGAAATCCTAGCCTAACTCAACCCAATAAGACCTCATTGAGTTAAGGGTTGCCCATACTTATATTTAGCTCTTTACTGAGCTCCTTAGTTGATGTGAGACTCCTCAACATTAATTAGTTTGATCACTATGATATATATGAAAAAATTGGGTGGAATATTCAAAACGGGTGCTTATCCACTGTTACAAAAAGGGTAGTAGGATGCTCAATAATCATTCCATATATTTTATAAGTCGGTAAAAAAAATTCAACAAATGAGATAATATATTAATATATTTAGTGACATACACCAAAAGATAAATTATCTTGCTAGATCAAGTCTATGCCATCTTATCAATTGTTTGAAAAAAATCAAACATGTACATGCATCATTCTTACCTCAATTTCTCCAATTTTATTGGTGTGTATAAATTTTAACTTGAAAACTACACAAGACATGTGATATTTTAAAACTAGATAATTGAGAAATATTACATATTAATTTATATACGCATAAATATATAATTTAAGACACTACAAAAAAAAAAATGTTTTTCGGTACGGTCATTGATCATACCTAAAACGTTTTAGGTACAATTTTTTTAATTCGTATTCGTGTCAGTAGCTATCGTCACCATAGGTCTCACGTTGACCATACCTAAAATGTTTACAGTGTAGTAAACAATTGTACCAAAAATATTTTGAAAACTGTACCCAAAATCTTTATTATATGGTTAACGAATGTATCGTAAATATTTTAGATGCAGTCAATGATCATACCTAAAATAAAGATAAATGTACCTAAAATATTTACGGTAAAATTTCTTGACTATATAAAAAAAATTTATACCGTTATCGCCTGTACTGAAACATTTTAGGTACAATTGAAATATTTTATTTCATGTTTATGGTACGGTCAACTACTGTACCGAATTTTTTTTTTTAAATTAATTTTTTGTAAATAGTTTTACTAATTTATACATGAAAGTACTAGTTCTAATATATTTATTTTAATGCTACTTATATCATATCCCATACATATATAAAATTACCTCAAGCACAAGTTAATTACTTAGTTACACTTTTTTATTAGAAATAGATATATTTCATTAATCTTAGCCCAAAACAAAAACAAGCATATTAGCTATCAAGGCATATCGGCCATGTAAGAAAGGAGGGTATTCTTCTACCCAAATCAACTCCTATTAGTTACATTTAATTAATATCAAAAAGTGATCAACTCAATCAACTCTTATTAATTAAATTTAATTAATATCAAAAAATAAAATATATAATTATCCAAATAATATTTAATTAATATAAACAAAATAAAATATATAATTACTCAAATGCTAATAATTATCCAAATAATATCTTTTATATATATACATATACATACATACATATATACATATACATATACATGTACGTTTACATACACATACATACATACATACATACATACAAATACATATATATATATATATACATATAAGTGAGTAGCTATAATAAGAAAAGCATTACATTAAGTATGTTTAATATTATCAATAAAAAATTTGCATATTTTTCTTCAACAAATATTAAATTATTTTCGTGTGTATTCTTTTTTGCAAACTATAGAAAATATAATTAGATATATAGTTATAAAAAACTATACAGAAAATAAATAACAATATGATAATTCAAAAAAACTCCATTAAACTTCTAACATATACAATAATATGTCATCATCAATCATAATCAAGAATAATAATGAAATGACTTTCTCTTGCCCGATGGATAATAATATTTTGATAACCATATTAATATTAGTACGTTATACGTACTTATATTAATATTTTAATACCTATTATTTTTCAAGTTATTTAGTAATACTATATTAATCTTCAAGTTAAAAAAAAAAAAAAAAAAAAGGCACCTTTTTATACTAAAATGAATAATATTATTGTCATTTTAATCCCATCTCTAATTAAGCTATTACTATATATAAAAAGAGGGTTTACTCCATTGTATTTATTAAATTTTTATTTTATTTGATGAATTTTTTTATTCATTTATTTTGTATATTATTATTTATATAAAATGTGTTGTTTTTGGATAATGGCTATCATTTATTTTACATTTTTTGTTAAAACATTAAAAATAAAAATGAAAAAGTATAGAAAATTTTTTAAAATATATTTTTTTTACTTTTATATCTTTATTATTATTAAAAGTCTATTTGCATCTATACACATTTATATTATTTTTAATACATACCAATTTTTTTTAATTATCTATTAGTATCCCTATTATTATATTTAATTATACTTTATTATCTTTATACTTTATAATAATAGAGATACAAATAAATAATAAAAAAAAAAGTCGGTATGTGTTTAAAATAATATAAATGCGTACAGATATAAATATACTTTTAATAATAATAAAGATATAAAAATAATAAAAATATTCCTTAAAAAAACTCTCTATAGTTTTTCCTTTTTATTTTTAAAAGTCTTAACAAAAAAAAAATGTAAAATAAATGATAGCCATTTAACCAAAATCAAAACATTTTGTATAAATAATAATATACAAAATAAATTAATAAAAAAATTTATCAAATAAAATAAAAAATAAATAAATACAATGGACAAATCCCTTTTTTATATATAGTAATAAATTTAGTATGGAAGGATTAAAATGACAATAATATCCCTACAATAAATAAATATAATAGTATTATTATTCATTTTGGTAAAAAAATATACTTTTTGTAATAACTTGAGAATAAATAAGGTAAAGCTAAATAACTTAAAAAATAAAGAATACCAAAATATTAATATGAGTATATCAGCCCCTAAAAAGGAATAGTAACGTGGAGTGTCATTTGCAGTGAACTAAATGCATAAAGATCTATGGATATTTTACATCACTCTTGAATGCGAAATTCCTATATCAAATCAAGAATTGCAAATGGCAACATTTATCTAGGGTTGATTCTGTAGCTTGGTATAGAAGAACAAGGCGACGTGGTTCCACCGACTTTCAAAGTTTAAACATTTTTGTGCGAGTTAGTGAAAATTTTGATATACTGAGAACATATTTGGAGAAGACCTAAGAACAAAGGAACAAGAATTAAACATATCAAAAAAAAAAAAAAAAAGGAAAAAATTTATATATAGAAGAATATAAGACTACCCAAAAGATAGTCTTCAACATGATGGGCAACCATAGTCAATATAGTCAACTTTTATAGTCAATATATTGGCTCTCTATTTAACGTTTCAACTTTTATATGCCATGATATTGCTTATACTGTAAACCTTAGCAGAGATCGCACTAGGTAAAGAGTACTGGATTACAAAAAAACTCTCATCTCCTAAACTTAAGGATTGGGAAAAACTCGGGTAGAAGAATACCAAAGTTATCCACTGTGTACACAATTATACAAATGCTACAAAATGACTAGTGACAAATTTTATAAACTAAACAAAAAATAAACTTTCATGACTACTAAAAGCAGATGATGTAAATATATCATAAGGTTTAGCCATCCAATAGTTATTAAGCATGACATTACACTAAGACAACACAAAAATTAGAGGCTCTGCGCATGAAAGCATATGTTTATGACAAACCACAGAGAGAAAATCAATACCACATCTAATTCTGCAAATGTATCCTACTTCACTTAAGAAAAAGAAATAATCTTCATCATTTGCCTTGTGTCTTTGCCTTTTTGATTCAATGCTTTCCACTTGCCACAACAGAAAAAAAAACAAATGACAATAGCAGTTGAAAAGACAAAGAAACAAGAACAACAAATTGATGCTAATTTTCTAAAGAATACAAGCAAGTTCAACGGCAAAAATTTATATAATGCAACTCATAAGCACGTTTAAAAGTAAAAGGCCAGCTTGATGAAAAGTTCCAAGAAAACATGAAACCAAAATTACCGGTAAACACAAAACTTCTATGTGGAACAAGATCTTCCAGCGAAAAAAGAAAAAACACAATACATCACTCACATTTTAAAAGAGAGACTTAAACACTAAAGAGAAATTAACTAAAGAATTGGTTTAAAATTATGAATTACCAATTGAAAGGTTGGTTTATTCAGGATAAAGTAAGTCAGATTTCAATTGGGACACATCAATATTAAATCAGACAGTAAAACAATAACACAAGAACGAGCTAAATAGTATAGTTATTCAATCAAACTTCCCATTAATTCAAGACTCAGAGACCAAACAAAACCAAGTGACAAAATTTATCGGCAAAAACAAAAGAATTCCACACATTAATAATAATGATAGAAAAAGATCTTGAAACAAAAGAAATCCCCTAAAATGCTTTTTTTTTTTTATAAGAAATCCCCTAAAATGCTTGATTAAATAAAATTACTTGAATAATAAATGCAACTAACTACTGGTCAAAAATGCATAAAACAAGGACACCAATATTCAAACCTAAAAAATTGAACTAAAAATGAAAAAAAATGAACAAAAAAAAAACTGAAATAAAAAAAATTTAATAAACAAAAACAAAAAAACTGCAGCAACATAACAAGTCACAGAACATGTACTTGAATGCTATCGCCGGAGAAGAAAGGAAGGAAAGCGGCGTTGAATGCAGCAGAGGCAAGCACGGAACAACAATGAGCAACAGCTACCAATCACGGAAGGAGTAGGGACCATAGCTAGAGCAGTGATGGAATGTGTTGAGATTCATTTTGAAATAGGAAAGTAAATAAAATGTTAATATGGTAGAGATCCTTCCCAATATGTTAGAAATCATTTTATTTAATTAATATCATTTTCTGTCGTTTTTATTTCTATTATAAATTCATTTAATCTATGCAAAGCAATTCAATTCAGTGAAATATTCAAAACCAAATATTACATTCTTCTTTTCTACATGGTATTAGAGCCAATTAGGGTTCTGTAAATACAAAAAAATTCAGAAAAATCAAAAAAATCGTCACCCAAACCAACCACCCAAACTCGCCCCTCGATCTAAACCAACCACCCAAACCACCACCATACCCCACCAATCAAAATAGACCATAACCACCAGTTGCCGCCCATCCAACCTTAGCCCACCTGTAAAGATTTGAAACACTCAATTCCTCCTCCCACCATAAACAGATCCCAACCTCACCAGCCCAATCAGAAATTAGCCAACTCAGCGCCGCACCTCGCACCAACAGCCACTTAGCCAAGCAGATTCCACCACTCAACGCTGCGCCGTATCCAGCAAATCCCACCACTCGCGAAGCAGACCAAACACCACACCGGACCACCATCAAACCATCAACCATCACCGTACCACCAACTTGTTCAGCAGTCGCTGCTTCCCATTACCCACAACCCCCAGATCCACCAGACCCCATCCTGCCACCTACAGCCCCATCGCACCACCCACAGCCCCCGTCCTCACGATCTGCATACCCATCGCACCCTCTGCATACCCTTTACATTGCTTTATTTATTTATTTCTTTTGCCTCTTAAAAGAAGAGGAGGAAGAAGAAATAAAAACAAACAAACCAAAAGAAAAAAAGGGAGAGAGATCAAATGAGTGGTGAAATTGAATACCCCGGCATCAAATCTGTTCCAATTGTTCAAACTAAGACAGCAAATGATATTATTGACAAAGCTTCGGTATTGGTAATCTATGCAGACAATATTGGTCAGGCTTTAAATATTTCTACATTTGCTTTGAATAATACATGAATAATTGATTCTGGTGCAACAGATCACATGACAAATGATGCTAAACATATTTCATTACTTCAACCCTCTACAAAACAATTTGTCTCTATTGCAAATGGTACTTCAACCCTAATCATTGGGGAAGGATCTTTTAACTCTAACTGATACATTAAAATTAGAGTATGTCTTAGTTGTTCCTTCTTTAGATTATAACATGTTGTTTGTTTCTCAAATAACCACTGCATTATCTTGTGTTGTAATTTTTTGGCTAGATTATTATGTGTTTAAGGACATCAAAATTAGAAAAATGATTGGTTGTGGTATCCGGCGGGGGAAGCTATATTACTTAGATTTAGATCAAAAGAGTATTGAAAGCACACAACAAGAACTAACAGTGGTTGATTTTGAACAAAGAAAAAGGAAAGAAATATGGTTATGGCATCGCCGTTTTGGGCATGCTTCCTTTAGGTAGCTAAAAAGGTTATTTCTCAATCTATTTTTAGTAGCTGATGTTTCAAGTTTTCACTGCGATGTTTGTAAACTCTCACAAAGTTATCGTGCTTCATTTCCATTACGATTGAACAAAAGTCCACTTCCATTCATGACTATTCACTCTGATGTTTGGGGTCCATCTAAAGTTACTACTTTGGGTGGGTCACGGTGGTTTGTAACATTTATTGATGATTGTACAAGGATGACATGGCTATGCTTAATGAAATCTAAGAGTGAAGTGAACTCGTAATTTCAAAGGTTTCATAAAATGATTGAAACTCAATATCGTACAAAGATTCAAGTTCTTCGGAGTGACAATGGTGGAGAATACCAGAGTACTGAGCTTCTATAATTTTTGGCCACACAAGGAATGATTCATCACACAACTTGCTCCTACACACCGTAACAAAATGGGGTGATAAAGCGCAAGAATTGACACTTTTTGGTCATGGTCCGAGCTTTGTTAATTGAAGCCCATATACCATTATCTTATTGAGGAGAAGCACTCGCTTCTACAGCCTATTTAATTAATAGGTTCCCCTCTAGCACCATCAATTTCAAAACACCATTCCAAACCCTAACAGATGCAGTTGTTACCCCAATTGTCTCAAATTTACCCCCTCATGTCTTTGGTTGTGTGGTGTTTGTACGTCTACACAAACATCAAAGTACAAAACTAACTCCTCAAGCATTGCGATGTGTTTTTGTTGGGTATGCTAGTCATCAAAAAGGATATTTGTGTTACCATCCCCCATCTCAAAAGTTATTTGTCACAATGGATGTTGTCTTTCATGAAGATACAATGTACTTTTCTAAAGCTGAATTTCAAGGGGAGTACCAGAAGGAAATTTAAACTCTCAATTATAATGGAAGTGAAAACCAAAATGTGGGTAACTTAGATATAAGTGGCATAGCCTTGAATTACAATGTTGATGACTCACAGACCAAACCGAACCAAACAATATATGAATTAGATTCAAGTGGTAAACATTAGATGAGAATGTCAACGGGAACCAAATAACTGAAGAAATAAGCGATGAACACCCCATTGACGAACTGAGTACTTCTCAGCTTGAAATCGAGCCATTGGATAGTGTGGTTCTTGTTGCAAAATTTCCCGCAAGTATACGGTAAGTGCAAAAGTAGTAAAGTGTGCCAAAGCACGAGTCGAACCTCAGAGACTTGAGATATTTGTTGTATATTAGAACTAGCTATTAAGGTTTTAAGATTACTTGCTCTATTTGAACGATCGAAATTGGTTTTGTTTTGAATTTGAAATGCCAAATTTAACTAAATAAATTTAAATAAACAGATTTTTGTTTTTAACAATATTAAGGAAATCTAGGGATTCAATTTCCCCCATTCTACTTCCATGATCGTTTTCATATCTCATTAACATTGAATTAAAATGTATGGATTATAAATCAAACCTTACTTAAATAATTATCACCCACATGTCTATGGTCATGATTATCATTTTCCATATAAATTTAGCTCAAATGTCTTTGATCATCTAAACATACATGGATCATTAATCACCTAAGGTTTTAAAATTGATTTCATACACAATAATGGAAATTTCTTTCTCATTACACATATGCTAATTTAATCTATGTTCATAATTTCACATCAATTGCATATAAAATTAACAATTCATATAATTAAATAGCCACTTTAATTAAAATCAAATTACACATTAAATTAGATAATCCACACATTAATAATATCAAATAAATATTACACAATCATTTTCAAAGAATGGGTTCCATAAAAATCCCTATAACAAAATTTCTACTCCATAATATTTATTTTGGAAACATAAAATTCAAGAATAAAAGCTAAGAGAAACATAGAGAAATACAATCAAAGAGAGAATTGGTAAACCCTTAGAGAAGAATTGCTCCAAATTGCTCCAAAAATTGATTCTTTATGCTCCAAATTGCTCTCTCAAAATGTGGAAGAAAATGGAGGCTGGTTTTCACCCTAATTGTTGTGTAGAGTGTTAAAATTAGGTATTTATATGATAGGGTTTGAGAGAGGGAGAGAGTGTGAGAGTGGGGGTGCTGAGACGTGAAGGAATCCATTCAGCGCGCGCGCGCCGCGGCGCACGTTTTCCATGCCGCGGCGCGGTTTGATTTTCTGAACTTCGAACAAAAACAGAAACCTCCCCGCCGCGGCGCACAATAATCATGCCGCGGCGCGCCTTGTTTTCATGATTTTTCAAGTGCAACCCGAGAGCCTCTCGCCGCGGCACTTGTTTTCTTCGCCGCGGCGCGTGTTGCTATTGGTGCCATGTAAGTGCCCTTACATAAATTGGTGATTCTCAATGTAAGGGCTTACGTGGTTAAGCCTTTGTTTGTCCCCCTTACACAGTGAATGGCTCCCAATGTAAAGCTTACATCTTTTCACACTTTTTACTTCATTTTTACTCTCTTTTTCCACATTTCTTCTCAAACCTAATTTGACCTACAAAATAATGAAATACCCTCCAAAACATTAATTTATTAAATAAAACAAGAAATATTTAAGCATTAAAAATGATATAATAACTCTATTTTCATAGAGTTATCAGTTCTATCTTCTGTCGATATATCACACCAATCATTTACTGAAGTTGTTCTTGAGCCAAACAGAGGACAGTTACTACAATGTCACACAAGAGGTATTCTTAAACCTACATATGAACTTGAACTTTCTAGTAAAGTAAAATATCCCATAAGTAACTATGTGTCTAACCATCATTTGTTAAAATTAAACATGTCATTTGTAAATCAATTATCTGTTATATCTATTCCTAACAGTGTGCAGGAAGCTTTAGCTGACCCAAAGTAGAAAGCTGCTATGAATGAGGAGTTGAGATCCTTACAAACAAACAAGACTTGGGAACTTGTTGATCGCCAACCAACAAAGAAAGTTGTTGGATGTCGATGGTTTTTTACAGTGAAGTACCGAGTAGATGGTATGATTGAACGTTATAAGGCAAGATTAGTGAGAAAAGGATACACTCAAACATATGGGATTGACTATAGAGAGACTTTTGCACCTGTAGCAAAAATGAATCCCGTTCGAGTCATGTTATCCCTAGCTGTAAATCTGGATTAGCCATTATATCAGTTCGACGTAAAGAATACTTTTCTACATGGAGATTTATCTGAAGAAGTCTACATGGATCTCCTCCTATTAGGGAATATGATATCAAAAATTCATAATAGAAAAGTGTGTAGATTAAAGAAATCATTGTATGGATTAAAGCAATCTCCAAGAGCATGGTTTGACAAGTTCACAAAGTCTATGAAAGAATTTGGTTATCAGCAGAGAAATTTAGACCATACTTTATTCCTAAAGAAATAGCATGGTAAGATCACTATACTTATTGTATATGTAGATGATATGATCGTAACAGAAAATGATCCTGAAGAAAGAAAAGCTCTTCAAAGTTATTTGTCTAGAGAATTTGAAATGAAAGACCTTGAGTGTTTAAAATATTTTCTTAAGATCGAGGTTTCTAGATCAAAGGATGGAATCTTTTTATCTCAAAGAAAATATGCTTTGGATCTACTACAAGAGACTGGTATGTTAGCATGTCAACTAGTTGATACACCAGTAGAAGAAGGTCTAAAATTATGTGTTGAATCCAACCAGGTACCAGTTAACAAAGAAAGATACCAAAGACTTGTAGGAAGGTTGATGTACTTATCTCATACTAGACCAGATTTGGTTTATGCTTTAAGTATTGTCAGTCAATTTATGCATAATCCTAGAGAACAACATATGAATACAGTTATTCGCCTTTTAAGATATCTAAAGTCTGCTCCTGAAAAAGGAGTATTATTCACCAAAAATACAAACTATCAAAGTATAGAAGCATATACTGATACTGATTGGGCTGGTGATAAGGGTGACAAGCGATCTACTTCTAGCTACTTCACCTTTGTAGGAGGTAATCTTGTGATATGGAGAAGCAAGAAATAAAATGTTGTAGCTTGCTCAAGTGTAGAAGCTAAATTTAAAGGTTTAGCAAATGTACTTTGTGAGACACTATGGCTAAAACTTCTCTTACAAGATTTGGGTTTGCCTTCTGAACAACCTGTCCAAATATTTTGCGACAATAAAGCTACATGTGATATTGCACATAATCCAGTTCAACATGTCCGTACAAAGTACGTCGAGGTAGACAGATTTTTTATCAAGGAAAAGTTGGATGAAAAGATTGTAGAATTACCAAAGATTCGTTCAGAATATCAGTTAGCTGACATTCTCACCAAAGCAGTCTCAAATCGAGTGTTCTTAAAGTTTTTAGACAAGTTGGGCATATGGGACATGTATGCACCAACTTGAGGGGGAGGGTTAAGATTCATTTTGAAATAGGAAAGTAAATAAAATGTTAATATAGTAGAGATCATTCCCAATATAGTAGAAATTATTGTATTTAATTAATATCTTTTTCTGTCGTTTTTATTTCTATTATAAATTCATGTAATCTGTGCAAAGTAATTCAATTAAGTGAAATATTCAAAACGAAATATTACATTCTTCTTTTTTACAGAATGGTGTTGAGTAGTGGATGATGCCAAACATGATAGAGAATGCAGATGGGGTGACGGTGAGGCCTCTGGTACATGGGGAGTCAAGTATGTATTATGTGTGGAGTCTTTTGTGGAGCCTAGTAAAATAAGCAGTTAAGAGCGTTAGGCACGACTGTTCACTATACTTAAAAGCTTTTATAAATAGTTAAAAAAATGATATAAATATGATTGTTGATTGCAATTAAACACTTTATATGGTTAATAGTCATACTTATAGCTTAATTATGTAAAAATTTTTGTAAATTTCTAAAAATGTCCTGTAGTTTGCTTTACTTTTCTTTCAAAAATATCTCCCAACTCTACCTAAAAATATTTAGGTACAATTATCTTTTATTTTTTTAAGTTCCAGTTGTACTTAAATGAGTTTATAGTAGTAATACTGGTATATTATTTGTGTCTGCATTTTTAATGAATTTACTAACACATGTATTCATAAATTTCATAACATAGTATTCACATTCATAAGATTTAGTTGTTTTGAACATTTAAATTAAATAAAAGTAGTTAATAATCATGAAATTAATTCAATTATAAACACAATAAATAGTTTTAAAATTATAAAACTAATTTATACAATTACTTAATTAACATGAATCTAATTAGAAATAACATTTCAATTTTTACGTTTATCATGCTATGTTTGTAATATCCTTTTAATTATAACAATTATTTTATTTAAGTTAATATAGATGGTACCAATACATCCTATATGCTAAAAAATTAATAACTATTATATGATATAATATAATATAAATATATGCATCTTACCTTAAAAAAAAAGTCTTATATATTCTTCATCTAGTAATGAAGCTTTAGAATAATTGTAGAGGTGACAATCGTGTCGTATTAGTCATGTTCGTGTCGTATTCGTGTCGTGTTAATCTTGTCAAATTTTCGTGTCAGTTGACACATGAGAAAATTTAGTCGACTTTTTTTCGTGTTGTCTATTTATAATAGTAAGAAATAACAAAACCTTTAAGAACATGAAAAAATTATTGATCAATTCTTACTAAAAAAATTTCGTATCGTGTCGTGTTCGGTTCGTGTTATCGGATCGTGTCAGAAATTGCCACCCTTAAATAATTGTAAGATTTGATAGAATTAAATCATTGGTTTTCACAATTGAACAAGTTAATAATAGTTAATGTCAAATGACTCTTATATATTAGTAAATCATACTATAATATAGTATTAACTTATAATTTCACAAAATTAAATTAATTTAAAAATGTAATATTATCACGATTTTTAATATAAAACCATGAGGTACATTGAACGTGTAATTAGATATAACGTACCTAACGTCAATAACACTATCAAAAAAATATTCTTATAATATTGAACGATATTTAACATTAAACGGGTCTAAATTATCGCAGTGTAACTTGAATATTAAAGAAAAATAATAAAAATTATTTTTTTAATTATAAAAATATATAATTTAACTATAAATATGTTACTTTTTTTTTTGTTATTATTAATTTAGAGAGATTTTATTTTTGTTATTTTTCCTGAATATTCGCTCTTCCGTGTAGTCCCACTTGGAACTTGGATGATATATTACGCCTTCCTAATATCCCATCCCAAATACAAGCATACGTGCTGTGCCAATCCGTACTAATTATTGGAATGATACGTGTATGGTTGGATTTACAGCTCCACTTGACACGTCTAAAGCAAGGAATGAGCCAAAAGTTAGCAAGACAGGTGAAGTGTTACAATAGTAATTTTATTTAACTTAAATATATTATTTAATTCTCTGATTTAAAAAAATATATATTTTTAAGTCATTTTGTGTGTATAAGATATGTCAAAAAGAATAAAATTAACTTTTTATTCAATTTATTATTAAATTTAATAAAATAATATATGTATATGTTTATATTTATCAATAAATATATATATAAAAAATTAATATTTAATTAAAACATTTACTCAAATTTTATAAGAAGATTTTTTTTTTTTAACTTAAACAAAATTTTTGTTATCTAATATCCAAAATTTAGTTTAAGTTTGAAAGAAAAAAATTTCTTAAAAAATTTACAGTAATTTTTTTATTAAATATAAGTATATTTTTAATGAAAAATATAAACATATTTTAACACATATATTATTTTGTTAGATTTAAAAACAAAAAATAAAAAGTTAATTGTCTTTTCTTAAACAACTTTTTCACAAAGAATTAAAAATTAAATTTTAAAATTAAATAATTAAATAACATATCTGACTTATACAAATAATATTTATAACACTTTTTTCTATTTTATATATGAGAAAAACTGACATGCTACTATTGAGTACTTATTCAATGGTACATTAAATTAATGAGATTATCATCAGAAAACAAGATTTATTTGACATTAATAGTATTTATGTTTTTGAATTTTATTTATTTTATTAAACTTTCATTAGTTGTTCTGGTCGACACTTGTTTATCATATTTTAAAATGAGTTATTTTAAATACCATTGATCTTTCTTGCTAAGTTTAGGGTGGTAAACTTTTCATGATGGGGGCAAATTCTTGAGGATTTTATGGTTTACGTAAAAATGGAGATAACAAAATAAAAAAATACTCTCATTTTTATATGACCAAATTATTTAATTAATTTTATTTTTAATTTATTATAAAATATTATATTTTTTTATATGAGAAAATGATCATATATATTCATTTGTTATTAAAATGGTGTAATTTAGTCATTCTATTATTAAAAAATATTACAATAGTTTATTTATTTTTTCAAAAGGCTATACAAGTTAAAAATATCATAAAAATTTTCAGAATAGATTTTTTTTACTGGGGAAAAAACACAAGTATTAAATAATTCATAAACAAAGTAAGTAATGTGATTAGTGTTTGTTGCCAGGTTGTAATTCAGTCATAGTGATGCCGAATTAATAATTACTCGGTTTAGATCAATTATGTGACGTCCCGATATTTTACATACAAATAAGGGTATTATCTAAATATTTTAGAGATTGAAAACCTTGATACAATTAATTGTGGCTTTATTAAAAAAAAATTGAAAAATTATATAGACATTAAATGGAAAAAAATTTTATAGCTAAAAACCTTATAAAGAAAAACTTGCCAAAAAGTTTAGCACTTATTAAAGTTTACAATTTATTAGCCAAGAAAAAGGGAACTTAATCTTAAGGAACCAATAACAATCCTCAAGCATTGCCAAATTCTCATCATGGTGTTCCTGAAAACGTGAAAGGAAGCTTGGGGTGAGTGAAATCACTCAGTAAGCAAACTTACCTTACTTGAAACATTAAGCAACCATATGTAATAACAATTTATTCAAGACAAACAACATGTCAATGCTTGTGTTTTCAATATGAATGTCGATGTAATGCATGGTCTCTACTTAAACAATGATCTTTGAAAACCATATTTCAAATAATGTCGTGACTCGTATCCAAAACATACAAAAACTTATCTTTCTTAGTAGGTCGCTTCTCATAGCAAAACGTTCAAAAATGATCTTTCTCAATATGTCACGACGCATAACAAAAACTGTTCAAAACTATATTTTATAGAATGCCATGAACTCTATCGCATGAATGGTGGAGCCAATACAAAATGTCACCCGTCGGCAACCAAAACAATAAATCACCCGTCGGTGACCAAACAATAAATCACCCGTCGGTGATTAGCACGCGTGAAGGGTAAGTGCAAGTGAGTCATAAAATCGTAGGGTCAAAGCTGGAATTCCATAACAAATGCTCACATGCAAAAATACGTCCAAACCATATGGTAAGGAACCAAATATCCTCGGGTACCCAAGGACACCTCCCCCACACTGCTCAAAACAATTACAATATGCTCCCAATTAGAGTCCAATCATAACGATGGTCAAAAGCATTCTATCAAACCATTTTCAAAAATCTGTTTGATTTTTAAAGTCGAAATTTATAATTCAAAACATGAGTTTTTAACATCAAAAGTTTTGAATGTTATGCATATGAACATGCTTATGCCAATACTACATAACCAATAATCAATTATGCAAACACAAAGCACATATACATACGAAAATGAGATCACGATATCTATTTAGCCATAACGGTTACAAACAAAACATATATGTAAAAAAAACAACCATGAAAATATTCATACACAAACAAAGCAAACAATACTTAATATTACAAGTAGGGTTAGTCTACTTACCTGATACGAATAACTAGCACAGCTAAAATCACCCACTAGTTCGCTTAAAATTTAACCTAAATACATTATAATTAAATAAATATTAGACTCTCGTATTATTTTAAATTACCTTCCTTTTCTTAATACTTAAGTCTAACTCTCATTTTAAGCATAATATCCTTTTCTAAAAATTTCGTATTTTTATCACAAAATTATTAGTTATTTTCACTGTCAGCGAAAACTAAATAATTTATTTCAGGCTTAAATTGTGTCATAAAATAATAACATTATACAGAATTTTCATAGAGGTATAGTAAAATTTTCAATAAATTTTTTAGGTAAAATCGAATGCTAAGCAATTACAAAAGTGATTTTTATTCGATAACTTTTAAAACTACCAGTATAAGAAAATCAGCAATACTACTGGACTTAAACAATTTTAGCAAAATATTGGAAAATCATATCGAATTGAAATTTTAACCGTAGTTTTATAACTTAAATATTATTATATATAAAAATTTACAAATACTTTGGAATCTGTTTTCATAGGTAAAACGGGTTTTGAAACTAGTTCAATAAATCTGCTGTAAAATATTTGAGCAACAAACATATATAAATCAAAAATTCATAACATTTATATATCTGATCTAAAAATCATAAAATTTTATCAAATAATAAATAAGACCCATATAACGTATTATAAAAATTTTCACAAATGTTTAACATTTATAACACCATAAATTAATTCCAAACTTTTTGTTTTAATCTGTCAGGTTTCATGTTTCCAGCATAAAATTTTGACTTCAAAAAAATTATATTAAATTAAATACATAGAATTTTATAGAGGTTCTAAAGACAAAATTTTTCTTATTGTGTATAGTTATAAAGACAAAAATTTTATCTTCAAATTGAAATCAAAACCCATATAAAACAACCCTAAAATTCGAGTAGTTCAAAAACTGACAGATTCAAAACATAAACTTCATAAATTCATAACAAATTCAATATAAATGATATTTTGACAAATAAATATTCGTTGAATTCTTCAAGAAGTCTAGTTTAATATAAAAATAGTTTAAGATTTAATTAATAGGTTTTGACCATAATTTCAAAACAATTCCAAACATAACAATATTTTGAATTCTAAATTTACCCCCTATTCTTTTTGTTGGGTGTTTGAGAAAAACAAAAGTACAAAATAATCCTAACTTCATTTTTTTTTGGGATGTGTTAAAAAATATTTGGAATACTAAAGTTTTTGTCCTTTTGTCTTTATAAGATAAATTTTTTCTAAAGGAATTTAAGGGGAGACCAGAAGGAAATTTAAATTCAATTTAATAAATAAAACCAAAATTTAACTTAGAAAATCAACCTTAATTCTGTTATTAAGAAAAAAACCAAACAATTTAAATTAATTAATTAAAATTTAAATTAAAAAAATAATGAAAAATGGATAAACCCCATTAGAATAATACTTTATTATATAAGGAATTGGTTTATTTTCGTTTCCAAATCATTTACTGGTTGTTTTCCCAGGGCATTCCAAATGAAAAGAGGATTTTAAACCTACATATGAACTTGAACTTTCTACTAAAGTAAAATATCCCATATGTAACTATGTGTCTAACCATCATTTGTCAAAATCAAACATGTCATTTGTAAATCAATTATCTGTTATATCTATTCCTAACAGTGTGTAGGAAGCTTTAGCTGACCCAAAGTAGAAAGCTATTATAAATGAGGAGTTGAGATCCTTACAAACAAACAAGACTTGGGAACTTGTTGATCGCCAACCAACAAAGAAAGTTGTTGGATGTCGATGGTTTTTTACAGTGAAGTACCGAGTAGATGGTATGATTGAATGTTATAAGGCAAGATTAGTGAGAAAAGGATACACTCAAACATATGGGATTGACTATAAAGAGACTTTTGCACCTGTAGCAAAAATAAATCCCGTTCGAGTCATGTTATCCCTAGTTGTAAATCTGGATTGGCCATTATATCAGTTCGACGTAAAGAATACTTTTCTACATGGAGATTTATCTGAAGAAGTCTACATGGATCTCCTATTAGGGAATATGATATCAAAAATTCATAATAGAAAAGTGTGTAGATTAAAGAAATCATTGTATGGATTAAAGCAATCTCCAAGAGCATGGTTTGACAAGTTCACAAAGTCTATGAAAGAATTTGGTTATCAGCAGATAAATTCAGACCATACTTTATTCCTAAAGAAATAGCATGGTAAGATCACTATACTTATTGTATATGTAGATGATATGATCGTAACAGAAAATGATCCTGAAGAAAGAAAAGCTCTTCAAAGTTATTTGTCTAGAGAATTTGAAATGAAAGACCTTGAGTTTTTAAAATATTTTCTTAAGATCGAGGTTTCTAGATCAAAGGATGGAATCTTTTTATCTCAAAGAAAATATGCTTTGGATCTACTACAAGAGACTGGTATGTTAGCATGTCAACTAGTTGATACACCAGTAGAAGAAGGTCTAAAATTATGTGTTGAATCCAACCAGGTACCAGTTAACAAAGAAAGATACCAAAGACTTGTAGGGAGGTTGATGTACTTATCTCATACTAGACCAGATTTGGTTTATGCTTTAAGTATTGTCAGTCAATTTATGCATAATCCTAGAGAACAACATATGAATACAGTTATTCGCCTTTTAAGATATCTAAAGTCTGCTCCTGAAAAAGGAGTATTATTCACAAAAATTCAAACTATCAAAGTATAGAAGCATATACTGATACTGATTGGGCTGGTGATAAGGGTGACAAGCGATCTACTTCTAGCTACTTCACCTTTGTAGGAGGTAATCTTGTGATATGGAGAAGCAAGAAATAAAATATTGTAGCTTGCTTTGAGTGTAGAAGCTAAATTTAAAGGTTTAGCAAATGTACTTTGTGAGACACTATGGCTAAGACTTCTCTTACAAGATTTGGGTTTGCCTTCTGAACAACCTGTCCAAATATTTTGTGACAATAAAGCTGCATGTGATATTGCACATAATCCAGTTCAACATGACCGTACAAAGTACGTCGAGGTAGACAGATTTTTTATCAAGGAAAAGTTGGATGAAAAGATTGTGGAATTACCAAAGATTCGTTTAGAATATCAGTTAGCTGACATTCTCACCAAAGCAGTCTCAAATCAAGTGTTCTTAAAGTTTTTAGACAAGTTGGGCATATGGGACATGTATGCACCAACTTGAGGGGGAGGGTTAAGATTCATTTTGAAATAGGAAAGTAAATAAAATGTTAATATAGTAGAGATCATTCCCACCAATATAGTAGAAATTATTGTATTTAATTAATATCTTTTTCTGTCGTTTTTATTTCTATTATAAATTCATGTAATATGTGCAAAGTAATTCAATTAAGTGAAATATTCAAAACGAAATATTACATTCTTCTTTTCTACAGAATGGTGTTGAGTAGTGGATGATGCCAAACATGATAGAGAATGCAGATGGGGTGACGGTGAGGCCTCTAGTACATGGGGAGTCAAGTATGTATTGTGTGTGGAGTCTTTTGTGGAGCCTACTAAAATAAGCAGTTAAGAGCGTTAGGCACGACTGTTCACTATACTTAAAAGCTTTTATAAATAGTTAAAAAAATGATATAAATATGATTGTTGATTGCAATTAACCACTTTATATGGTTAATAGTCATACTTATAGCTTATGTAAAAATTTTTGTAAATTTCTAAAAATGTCCTGTAGTTTGCTTTACTTTTCTTTCAAAAATATCTCCCAACTCTACCTAAAAATATTTAGGTACAATTATCTTTTATTTTTTTAAGTTCCAGTTGTACTTAAATGAGTTTATAGTAGTAATACCGGTATATTATTTATGTCTGCATTTTTAATGAATTTACTAACACATGTATTCATAAATTTCATAACATAGTATTCACATTCATAAGATTTAGTTGTTTTGAACATTTAAATTAAATAAAAGTAGTTAATAATCATGAAATTAATTCAATTATAAACACAATAAATAGTTTTAAATTATAAAACTAATTTATACAATTACTTAATTAACATGAATCTAATTAGAAATAACATTTCAATTTTTACGTTTATCATGCTATATTTGTAATATCCTTTTAATTATAACAATTATTTTATTTAAGTTAATATAGATGGTACCAATACATCCTATATGCTAAAAAAATAATAACTATTATATGATATAATATAATATAAATATATGCATCTTACCTTAAAAAAAAAGTCTTATATATTCTTCATCTAGTAATGAAGCTTTAGAATAATTGTAGAGGTGACAATCGTGTAATATTAGTCATGTTCGTGTCGTATTCGTGTCGTATTCGTGTCGTGTTAATCGTGTCAAATTTTCGTGTCAGTTGACACATGAGAAAATTTAGTCGACTTTTTTTCGTGTTGTCTATTTATAATAGTAAGAAATAACAAAATCTTTAAGAACATGAAAAAATTATTGATCAATTCTTACTAAAAAAAATTCGTATCGTGTCGTGTTCGGTTCGTGTTATCGAGTCGTGTCAGAAATTACCACCCTTAAATAATTGTAAGATTTGATAGAATTAAATCATTGGTTTTCACAATTGAACAAGTTAATAATAGTTAATGTTAAATGACTCTTATATATTAGTAAATCATACTATAATATAGTATTAACTTATAATTTTACAAAATTAAATTAATTTAAAAATGTAATATTCTCACGATTTTTAATATAAAACTATGAGGTACATTGAACGTGTAATTAGATATAACGTACCTAACGTCAATAACACTATCAAAAAAATACTCTAATAATATTGAACGATATTCAACATTAAATGGGTCTAAATTATCGCAGTGTAATTTGAATATTAAAGAAAAATAATAAAAATTATTTTTTTAATTATAAAAATATATAATTTAAATATAAATATGTTACTTTTTTTTTTTTTTGTTATTATTAATTTAGAGAGATTTTATTTTTGTTATTTTTCCTGAATATTCGCTCTTACGTGTAGTCCCACTTGGAACTTGGATGATATATTAGGCCTTCCTAATATCCCATCCCAAATACAAGCATACGTGCTGTGCCAATCCGTACTAATTATTGGAATGATACGTGTATGGTTGGATTTACAGCTCCACTTGACACGTCTAAAGCAAGGAATGAGCCAAAAGTTAGCAAGACAGGTGAAGTGTTACAATAGTAATTTTATTTAACTTAAATATATTATTTAATTCTCTGATTTAAAAAATATATATATTTTTTAAGTCATTTTGTGTGTATAAGATGTGTCAAAAAGAATAAAATTAACTTTTTATTCAATTTATTATTAAATTTAATAAAATAATATATGTATATGTTTATATTTATCAATAAATATATATATAAAAAATTAATATTTAATTAAAACATTTACTCAAATTTTATAAGAAATTTTTTTTTTTTTTTAACTTAAACAAAATTTTTGTTACCTAATATCCAAAATTTAGTTTAAGTTTGAAAGAAAAAAATTTCTTACAAATTTTACAGATAACATAAGTATATTTTTAATGAAAAATATAAACATACTTTAACATATATATTATTTTGTTAGATTTAAAAACAAAAAATAGAAAGTTAATTGTCTTTCCTTAAACAACTTTTTCACAAAGAATTAAAAATTAAATTTTAAAATTAAATAATTAAATAACATATCTGACTTATACAAATAATATCTATAACACTTTTTTCTATTTTATATATGAGAAAAACTGACATGCTACTATTGAGTACTTATTCAATGGTACATTAAATTAATGAGATTATCATCAGAAAACAAGATTTATTTGACATTAATAGTATTTATGTTTTTGAATTTTATTTATTTTATTAAACTTTCATTAGTTGTTCTGGTCGACACTTGTTTATCATATTTTAAAATGAGTTATTTTAAATACCATTGATCTTTCTTGCTAAGTTTAGGGTGGTAAACTTTTCATGGTGGGGGCAAATTCTTGAGGATTTTATGGTTTACGTAAAAATGGAGATAACAAAATAAAAAAATACTCTCATTTTTATATGACTAAATTATTTAATTAATTTTATTTTTAATTTATTATAAAATATTATATTTTTTTATATGAAAAAATGATCATATATGTTCATTTGTTATTAAAATGGTGTAATTTAGTCATTCTATTATTAAAAAATATTACAATAGTTTATTTATTTTTTCAAAAGGCTATACAAGTTAAAAATATCATAAAAATTTTCAGAATAGATTTTTTTTACTGGGGAAAAAACACAAGTATTAAATAATTCATAAACAAAGTAAGTAATGTGATTAGTGTTTGTTGCCAGGTTGTAATTCAGTCATAGTAATGCCGAATTAATAATTATTCGATTTAGATCAATTATGTGGTATATTAACTTTTTAATTTATGTAATTAAACGGCAGAATTTTGGTAATATAGATTTTACGGCTTTGTCCCTAGGTCATTTACATGGTTTTGTTATTCCCTCAGCTTTCTTAATTTCGCAAAAATTAAAAGAGAAGCAGAGCACTCTTTGGCATAACCAGATGAGATCTGAAACTGTTACAGCTTTCTATGTAAATTAATTAACTTACCAATTATTAATAAAATTAATTTATAGTTTATTTATGGTTTTTAATTTGTTCGAAATTTTTTTTGGCAGATGAACTCAGATGTAGATACAGTAAGATGACCGCCATTATTGATGTTTTGAACAGCTTATGAAAGTCATGTGAATGTACAGGTTACATATTTTGTATGTAACCTGTACATTCACATGAAATGCATTGTACTGTTTGTATGTTATTGTTGTTATCAAACTGAGGTTCCTTTTATTTATTTGCAATATTACCTGGATTTTGTTCTCAAGCTTTCGACTATGTCTGCAAAAAAGTATTTAATTTAATTCCAATCACCCACTGGAAGAAGAAGAAGAATAGTTTATGGAACTTGTACATTCACATTTTGTATGTACAGGTTACATACACATTTATTTTGTATGTAACCTGTACATTCACATTTTGTATGTACAGGTTACCTGTACATTCACATGAAATGCATTGTATTGTTTGTATGTTATTGTTGTTTTGAACAGTTTACAAAATGTGAATGTATAGGTTACATACAAAATGTGAATGTATAGGTTACATACAAATTTGTATGTACAGGTTACATACAAATTTACATACAAAATAAATTTGTATGTAACCTGTACATTCACATGACCTATACATACAAAATGTGAATGTACATGTTATATTCAAATTAAATGTGTATGTAACCTGTACATACAAAATGTGAATGTACAAGTTTCATAAGTTTCGAAGGAAACACGAAAATGACGAGGTTTTTACGAATACTCAAATAAAGGGATATTTTGGTAAAAATCATATATATTATATAAATGAAACTCACTGTTTCAATCCAAAAAGTGCTATTTAGGTCCAAAATGCTCTTTTATACAAATCTTTGCTATTTGAGCAATTCACTGTAGTAATACCTTGGGAAAATTATCCGTTGATATTAAAGTGAGTAATGATATTGTATTATAATTTAATGAATGTAATATTAGTTTAAATATATTTTTTGAAAAATAAAAATATCTAAATAGAGAAAATAAATAATAACAAAAATGAATAAAATCTTGTAAGGCAAGTAGTTTTAAGATCAAGTGTTTATTTTTCAATTTTATTAAAAAAATATATATTTTTTTCTAAAAATCATTGCAATTAATGTCAAAATTTTATAATTTAAATGTCAAATTTTAAATACATCTCTCTTATAATTAGATTTTATTTCAAATGAAGATTTATCTCTATTGTATCACAAATTTTTATTTAATTAAATATTTAATCTCTATCATATATTCATATTATATTTTTTAAATCTTATAAATAGGGCATTTAGCAGTGTATTGAAAATATAACAATAATGAGAATTATTTCTTCTATTTATTCTTTCTACTTTTTTTTTTCTTATTTTATTTAGTTTTATAACACATTATCAGCACGATTATTTGTTTAAGAATTGTGGTTTTATACATGTACAAAGACCTTAGCCATAGTACACTACAAACTTTTTGAGGTATAATATAAGATCACAAAATTCACAAGTTTTTTTTAATTTTCTTATTCTTTATGATTAAATTCAAATTTTATTTTCTTTCAAAATCTATCTAATATTTTTTTATTTTTTTATTTCTTGATCCATTTAATTATATTTATATTTTATTTGCCTTTTAAATTTATTAAGTTATTTAGTTTACATATCAATATCAATTTATTAAGTTGTTTGGTTTAAATTATATTCAATAATTTAAGATATCACATCATGTTGGGAAGCGAACAAACTCTCAAAAATAATTTTATATCTCACATCATGCTAGTAAGCCATAAACTCTGAAAATATCTCAAATTAAACTTCTTATTTTATTATAAATTACAAATTTATTATTTACATATATTTTTCTATGAATAATTTGTTATAACTAATATATATTTTTCTTTAATTATTATATAATAAAAGATTATTTTTTATATTGTTTGAATGATCTAACCATATTTAAGATTAAAATTCAATTTTGATATGACAACAAATATTATCTAATAATATATTTCTTTAGTTAAACACACTATTGTGGTTATCAATAGAATTTGAAACTAATTTATTTTAAGATATTAGCAAATTTAATTTTTGTTGTTCTGTTATTTTCATACTAAATATATTGCAATCATTTGATAATATTATATTTAAATATATTACAAATATGTTTATAAATATAATTAAAAATATATATTTAAATTTATCAACATATATATTTACGAATTTTGAATATTTTTGTAATAAATTGATTGATGATAATGCTCTCTAAATATATGTCAGTATTTGACTTTAGCTAAAATTAATAACTCATTGGTACTTACATTTGGTTATAATTAATGATTGATATATTTAGCACACATATATGATAACTATATTAATAAAAAAAAAATTGTTTATGTACATCATGATGGTAATGTTCATGCTTAATATTTGAATATGATATAGTAAAGTTATTTATATACATAATGATTGTAATGTATTTCATGTTTAATATGAATATATTATCGTGATCTTATTTGAATCATACATAAAATGACATGTTTGATCATGTACTATTAATATAACCAAAAAATTTATTAATAATAATTAATAATATACTTATGGTTTATTGGATAATAGTTTTTAAGGAGATCTTGCCCAACCATTCTTTCTCAGGAGCATTATTGGTGAATACCAATTAATCAATTATGTTGCTACATATATTTTAAAATTACATCTATCTCATTAATTGAGAGCTCAAAGGCTACAATGTTAACATATATATATATATATATATATATATATATATATATATATATATATATATATGATAAAGTATATTTAGTATCTCGTGTAGCTATTAAGTAGCAATATTGAGAGCAAACTTGATATCATAAAAATATTATATATGTTATTTTATGGGCATAAAATATGCTATTAAAGTAGTAAGATAATAACATCTATATAAACAGTACATGTCCTACATATGACTATGGTTATAAGGACATTTTAATTAAATCATATTTGAAATGAATGTCATTTGATGTTGACATTGAATTAAATATAATCAAAGGAGAAAATTTTATTTTGAAGGATTTTAAGTGATTAATTGATATATAATAGTTACTACCTATAACTCAAATATGAGTACTATATTTCTAAAATTCAATAATGATCATTCAATATATTTAAGTGTTCAATATCATTGTCCTTTTATTTGAAAATTTTTGGAAAAAAATGATTATTAAATCATATATTTCATTGAGAGCCAAAAAAATATATATAGATCTTGTGTATGCTTGCATAGCAACATTGAGAGTGAAATTAGCAACAGTTATGAATCCTTCGTATGCTGTCTTTGCAAGTGAAGTTTTCTCATTAAATAACAGTATAAAAACACACCTATATATAATATTATCTACTTGCATAGATTATTAAGAAAATAAAGATATTTATTATTCCCAAATGTGGATGTTATTTGATGATCATGTGCATGACTTTAACTATTGTGTTCATATTGACAATGTGGTAATTATGATCTTATCAAATTGAAAGCTTATACAGACAAATAAAACTTATTTTGGAGTTGTTGTTATGTCATGACATATTTGAACTCCAATTTTATAATGGACCATGAGCTTCTACAAAAATAGAATAAGAGAATGTTAATTAAGGTCTAATGCATTATCTAGTATATATCATCTTTTTGATCCTGAAGGATAATGATCAACCATAAAATTATGGATAAAGAAACGTAAAGTGGGCTAGTAACTATTACTTATTAATTAAAATGGTGAATACCTATGTGTCTCAAAGACAATGTGTACTCATTATTGTTGAATGATATATTAAATGACTTAGAACAATTTTATATATAACCTAATAAATGGTTTTGAAGAAAGTTTGATAAATTATATTATATATAGTTGTACTTAAATTCTTTGAAGTCAAGGAAGAATTTAATATTTTGAATGTATTTTGCGATAATAGTACTATTCGAGACTACATGTAAAATAAAATTATATTATATCTAAAATCTTAGATAGAAGTTTAAACTTAAAAAGTTTTCTAAAAGACCAATCTTATGATTAAAATTGCACGAATGGTGCATATGTTGTTCTAAAGTATAATGCCACAAATACAAGATCATAAGTCAATATTGGAAAAGCGTCTTTTAATTTATACTACAAATATAAAATAAATTTTGATGAATAAAAGTTTGAATAATTATCATGACTAAAATAAGTTATGAGGAATCAAACCTTTCTTTAGTCAGTAATTGTGTTACATATTCTCAAGGCAAAATGAATTCACTATATTTGACAAAAGTTAATAGTGAATCTCACGCTTATGAAAAATCATCTATTATGACAATAATATTATCAGCTTCATTATAGAAACATGATATAATTTGGGTTTAGTTTAACCCACAAATTTATTGTTAAATTTCTTAATTACAACTTACATTAGTGGAAAAATAAAACTGCATTATTCTTATTGTACTGACTTAATACATTGAAATGTGCCTACTAATAAATTTAAATATATGTATTTTGAGTTTTATTTATATTGAATATATTGGACCTTTTAAAGGATAACTTATTAAATAATTTTGATAATAAAATAATTTTTGCTATTAAGGGAAAGAAAAAAGATAATGACATGAAATTACATAAAATACATTCATCTTATGGAATGTGAAGTTCAAAAAATTACTAAATGATAGAGTACTATTATCGATGCATTTAGATTATGAAAAATTTAGCTATAAAATACTCAAACAATTATTAAAGTTCCTATAAGACAATGAAATAAAATAGTAACAAATATTTATATTTATCTAAAGCTCGCTAATTATATTAGTGAAAAAATAATACAATTATTGTTGAAATAAAAGGAGTTAAAAACTCTAAGAAATGATATAGAAAAAGATTATAACAACTATTTGACTTCTATAGAGTCTTAGGTACCTGATATAAAATGATATTATTTTGATGACGGGATGAAGGAAATATTGATATATTAATGTCGTACAATATATTTTCTTTCATATATCTTTTTAATAAGTAAGAGATAATAAGGATCTTAAATAATATTAAAAGTTATTAAATGTCGACAAAGAAAACTATTGGTCAAATACAAATTATTATTTTAGACACATTTCATTCACTTATGAACAAAATAAAATAGATATAGTATAAACATTTGAGATGTTCATCAGATATTTGTAAAGACTAGTTATCTAAGTGCTTAAAAATGTAAAATGTGTTAAAAATACATCAATTTATATAAAAAATAATGAGATTGTGAAATACAAATTTTTATTCCCGTATGTATAAGATGACTTTAAAATGTGATTAATATTCACATTATATTGGTTTACATATAATTACTAATGTGAATAAACTAATAGTGCTTATTGCTTATTAAAGTATTAATTTCAAATGCCATATATTATTGTGATAATTCATACACATGTACTATTAAAGCAAAATGAATGACTACATGAATTTTAATAGATATCTAGTGCATTCGCATTAGTATTAAAAATTAATATTTTTATACATTACATGACTTTGTTATGGATATATAGAAAGTCTATTGATTTGTTTTATGTGCTCCTAAAAATATACCAAAAATAAGTAATTATTTTAAAGAGAGATAAACTTGTATTGAATTACTTTTTATGAATAAAAACATATGCACATTAAATATTCAATTATTATTTGATTGCATGATATAAAAATTGTCTCATATTGTTCTTCATTTTATAATCAGTTAGCACTATTTAGTAATATAATTGATGCTTAGTGTATTTATTGACATTGATGGTTGTTATTATAGCATATACAAATCTTAAATATTATGGAAAAACAAAATGATGAGTTTTATTATAAATTAGATATATAAATTACCATCATTAATTACATATTATGTTTTATAAGTAAAAGATTTCTAATTATTTTTGCAATGACTGACAAAATAAGTTATTTTTGTAGAACATGTACCTTACAAGATAGTATTTAAATGTAACATGTTATCAAAGTTAATACATTTGGCCTACAGTTAAGAAATATGAAGAAATTATACTATAAATAAAGTCAAGTGACGACTAAGTAGACTCACTTTTCATAAGTTATTACATTTACTTTAACATTTATGTGATGTTAAAATGTGACAATTAAAATAACATATCATATTGAACAATTGTCATCATGGGAGCATATCTATATATGTGTTGTACTCTTTTTTCTTTCTATGATTTATTCGACTGGATTTTTCTGGAAAGATTTCAATAAGGTAATTTCAGCGTATTCAATGAGAATAATGTACTATTTTTTCTTTGCTAGTTTTTGTCCCACTAAATTTTTATAGCAAGGTTTTTAATGAAGTATATTCTCAATGCACTTGACATCTAAGAGAGTGTTATAATTTGAATGTCAAATCTTCAATATGATATTATCTCTCTTATAATTAGATTTATTTTAAATAAAGACTTATATTTATTGTATCATAAATTTGTATTTAATTAGAAATTTACTCTCAATCATATTTTAGATTCAAAATTTATATTGTATTTTTCAAATCCTATAAATAGAGCTTTTAACAATGTATTGAAAATAGAGCAATAACAAAAATTATGTTTTCTACTTTTTTTTCTATTATTTCATTTAGTTTTATAACACAAAGTGTTTATTTCTCAAAAACATTGCACTTAATGCCGTTCCCTTTAAACAAATATTTAGGACACATTGGTGGATTGGCCAAAAGAAATTGTGATGAAAATATATATTAAAGAAATAAAAAAAAATGCTATTTATTAGTGCTTAATATAGATTTGATTTTATCGAGAATAACATGGCTAAAATTATTTGGATACTTGTCATTCGAGCTTATGTCATATTTAATATTTATTATATTTTTAATCAATTATAATTTTATAATGATTGTGCATATTTTAAATGTTAACTAAAATTACTTTTATATATATATATATAAAGCATAAACCTTCAAGGGTTTCATCACGTTATCCAAAATTTTTAAAGAAATACTATCATAGGACTGTCCATTAGAATTATTGAAGAAACTTTGATCTATTGAAATTTGAAAGGCCAGAAAAACATATATTACTGCTATTATTGATTTCATCATTAAATAAAATGTGAATGATGACAAAAATTCAGAGGTCAGCAATACTAGGTTCGTAAGAGCATGACAAGAACATTCTTAATTCTAAAATAATTTTTTTTTTTTTTAAATCACAGTATTAGTGTTTCGATAACACAATTTAACTATTTACATTTACCTCAGATCAACCTCTGAATTTTGTGTTGGAGAAATGCTAATATCATAAAAATTTATATTTAAATTTGCATTTATATTAATTATAGTGTACCACATAATAAAATAATTTTATAATTAATAAATTTATTCATTTTTTAAGAAAATTTTGCCACTTAACAACCCAAGATTTTTAGATTCACATAAATGATATTTATGGTAGTTCAATGGTGCTCCAGACACATCTAATCATTAATTAAGTTTCATTAGAATACACTACTCTTTATTTATGACACATATTTAGTATTCAAAAATGTCTTTTTATAACTTGATACATATTTCAATCCAAATAACACTCATGTTAGTAAGTAATCTCCCAATCATATCATATTCACATATCACTAACTTTATATTCAATTAATAACTGACATGTACGTATATAACACCACTCTTAGTATTTAGTGATTTAATGGTTCCCAAGTATTTCCCAATTAAATACGAGCATACAACATTGAGTAGCAATTGGGCACCAATGTGGTGATCGAGGCCCTTTGTAAAATTTCAAGTAAGTCAATAATACCTATAAGGTTTGATATAATGTCACAAATACCCCTAAGATTTCAAAAAATCACAAATCCAAACTTAACGGAAGTTAAAGTTGCATAAGTGAATAGTAAAATGGCAGAAATAATAGAAAATTAAGATATAATGAAAATTGAAACACAAAATATTTCAGGCTTTTCACGAGAAAATGATACTTTGTAGAATGAAATTTAAAGACATTCAAAAATCAAAATTACATCTCAAAGAAGGCGATGGATTTAAAGAATCATCTTTTTCAAAAATAAAAACAATTTTCCCCATAAAAACATAGTTTGTTATTGCATGAGTAATAAATAAATAAATATTATCATAACAGAAGAAATAGAAAGATTTCACATATCATTAATTGATAAAAAAATAATTATGGATAAAACTCTAAAAAATTCCATAGAAAGATAAATAAAAGATTGGATATATTTATTTAGAAAGAACAAAAATTTTAATAAAGGCACATTTTAGAGAAAGAATTGATACACCAATAAAATTAGCATTATTAGACAATAGGATAATAAAATCAGAAGTAATAGCAAATTTTGAAATACCAAAAGAATGAAATTTAGATATTAAAAAAAATCTGTCATACAAAGAAAAAAAGTAATGTTTTAAGTATTAAATTTATTGATGATCAAGTAAAAATTAATAAACTTAAATGAGAACAACAAGAAGAAACTAAAGATTTAAATAAAAAAAAATAAAGAAATTAAAAATTTATTAATCCATGAAGTAATAGATGACTAAATGATGTTAAAATTTAAATTACAAGAAATAAAATTATAAGAAAATAAAAATATAAATGGTAGTATACAAACCATAATGAAGTCTTAATTCTTTTAGCTAAAGAAAAGATACAACATGTGAATCAAACACTCAATATTTATAAAATTTAAATTTATACAACATTGAAAAAATTTACAAAATTAAGAGACATTAATAATATAAAGTGGATTAAATTTTGATCCATTAAGAGTATTAAAAGAAGACCCCCTATGAGATGTAATGTATTAATATCCAAGAATGATAAAAGAAAGATAAAGAAAAATTCAAAGATAAAGAAAAAGATATAATTTCAGTTCAATATACAAAAAAGAATTGAAAGAACAATTTATGAATCCTTAAAATAGGGACATAGGAAACTTAATCAGTCTGTTAACCTTAACAAATGAAGAATTAAAAAAATATTATAAAGAAAAACTTTGTACAAATAAAGAAGAAGATCATGTGACAATAATTAGTGAAAATGAATATGAAAAAGAAAACATAAGACCAAAAATTTATATGGAACCTATATTATCAACCCTACAATGAGAAGAAACATCTAACCCACATAGGAAAGAAAAAAATAGACAAAGATCAAAGAACCTAAATCTTTAATAGGAGAAGATAATAACCTAAGATGGAAGAAGGTTTATATCGAGGCATTAGATATAATATTCCACCAAAATTTAGACCTCGTAAAAGTTATAAATATGATATTTTAGATTTAGGTTGCGTAAGAAATAGAAAGAAAGTTTTAGATAAATGGGCTAGTGGAATGAGTGTAATTATACAATCTTCAACAACCACACAAACAAACCTCTCAACTTGTAGAGTATTAGTAGCTCATAAAATAACAAAAAATGTAAAAATTTAGTTTACAAATTTAATAGAATAACAATATTTACTAATGCAAGGAAATACAACTACATGAAAATAATACTTAGACACTATAGTAAATGAGATATAAAAAGAATTCATTGGAGAAGACAAAGATTAGTATATTACTGAATTTAATAAACATGAAATAAATGAAGTTAAATGACATTTAGCAAACATGTAAATATGCAATATTTGTTACATAATTTTTTTTATATGTGAATATAAAATGTATTATCATAAACTACCACCTTTTATGCAAGAAACTTATAAGAAAACATTTTTTCAAAAATTACTTGAAATATTGTATAAAAATTATGATAAAATAATGAAATAATAGAAATAAAGAAATTATACCTGATACATTATAAAAAAGAATATGAAGTTTTAAGAGTTAGATGGTTGTAAAACTTAATTAGATATAAACCTTAAAAGCATTAGAGACAATTCTACAAAGAATAAGAGGCATTCTTGAATCCATGCAAAAAGTTAGGGATACAAGTGATAATATTCCTAAAATTGCACGGACTGTTGTTTTACTCATTTTGAGCATAGAATTGAATCTCAATCTACCCCAAACTCGTATAAATGTTCCCAAAATCCGGCTGACCAGGGTGCGTGACCACGACAAATCATTCTCCAACTTTGACTCATTCACAATTAATTAGATTATTTAGGATATGTTTTGTACTCAATTTTATTTTTAACTTATAATTTTTGAACTCAATTTTTTAAATTCAATATAATTTGATAATTAATTTTATTTTTAAGTTTAAAATTATTTTAGAACTCGGTTCTATTTTTACCTATATTTTTTATTTTTTTTTAAACTTAAAAAACAGAAGATTTTGAAAACCCTATTTCAAGATCACTTTTTTTTTTTTTCATTAATTATATTTACTTTTTTTTTTTTAATACTTAAAAAGGAATGAAATAAGAAAATATACCTTTTTACCAAATGAGTTTTTTACCTTTAAAATAAATAAGGAAATACAAAGCTAGTTTCAAATACACATACACACATACAAAAAAAAAAAACACCCTTAGAAAACAATACCAAACGAGCCTTAGCTATCCAAAACACACCAAATGACTGAAGCACTTGCCCATTTCCAATAATTATTGAACTTGTCATGTTTCCTTGGCCTAAGGAGTATACAACGCATCTCTTTTCCAGTGGCAATAAATCAATTAATCTACCAACTCGGAACGTTGTGCGGTTTATAAGCATTTCTAACACTTTAATTAATGCTTTCCTAATTTCATTTGTTTTCCCAAATAATTAGACTATTAATATATCTACACCTAGAATTTAAAATCTAAATTTTTTACGTATTTAAATAAACTTCATATTATCTAGCCTCAAACCAAAGTCAATCTTTTAACTTTGTGGAGCGTTCCTTTTTCTGCAGGGATTCCATTTTATTAAAGTAGACCTCTGCATTTTAATTTTTTTAAACAGAAATAGAGCTCTGCTTGACTACTTCTAGGGGCTCATAAATATTGTCCTAGGCACCATTACAGATGACAAGTGATAATTTTATACAAAATAAATACAATTTTACATGCTCAATTATATTTACTTTCTTAAGCAGGCAGCTCAAATAGCAAGTCATTCGGGTGACAATACATGGTCCGTAGTTTTACTATACAGCGGAACACGAGTTCTAGTCATAAAGATCCTCTCATAGCCAATAAACTGTGGTAGTGTGGGTGTGTGGCATTGCCCTATCTCTTAAGCCCCAACAATGCCTTTTTTGACAAAAAAAAAATTTATATTTACTAATAATATTATAATACTTCATTTTCATTTTCAATTCTATTGAGAAGGCAACATTATTTGAAAGGATTGATAACATGGTGGTGCTATGAAGAAGATAATTTGCAGGACAGAAAACAGAACAGAGAAGTTAATTAGGGGGGACACCCTCTTTGATTTGATGCCTTAGTTATTTACATATAAGAGAAAGAAGATAAGCATTAGAAAAGATAAATGAAAGAGAGGACGTGTTCGAGGCCCCCCTTCTACAGCTAGATCATTAGGCTTATATATCTAATATTAGGGCAAAAACAAAATCTGAAATGAACTTGAGCTTAAAGGATCGATGGACCACCTCTATAATGGGCCATATGTATTACCAAACAACCCCAATATGGGAATGGGATGCTGAGATATTATCCACAAAGTATCACATGATCATTTTCATTGAATATACTTTGGCCTGTCCAACTTGTTAAAGAAACCCTACTTAATTTATATGCTACTGTTCAGAATAGGAAATTCATTCAATAGAAGATATGGCATAGCCTTATTAATGACATTCATTTTAATCAACACTTAATAATAAATAAATAAAAATAAAAGATACAAGTTGAATAAAGTTCATGTTAAGCTTTACATGGAATAATAGAAAGAATAAATAATTAATACAGTACATATTAACAAAATGAACCCAAATTCTCAAACTGATGCTCTTTCCTACAGGAAAAGCTTAGATAATGAAAAATCTTCTCAGCTTTTGTCACCAACAGGCTCTTCAACTCTTCTTGTAAATCCAGTTTGCTTCCTTCTTATCCACCATTTTCGGATAAAGAATATAAGTAAACCCAGAACAATTAAACCTAAAAAATAGCCACAAAACAATAATTATTTGGACAAAACCAAAACCATTGAAGCTTCACTTATAGGATAGCTTGCCACTTTTTAATAATGGCAGAACAAAGTTTCTATTTTTATAAATAAATTGTAAGTTAAAATTTTCAATTGCTCTGATATTAATCTTTTATGTTATGTTTATTATATCAAATTCTGGCTAGCTTACCTCCAACAATACTCCCTGTTATTTATGTCACAAAACAAATCATTAGATGATATTTTGGAATTGAGTAATATATATATTTGATCTTAGCTTTTACTTGAAGGAAAAGTATACTTGGAGGAGAAGTATACTTGGAGAAGAAGTTTGCTTGGAGAAGAGATTTACTTGGAGGAGAAGTGATTTACTTGGAGGAGAAGTATACTTGGGAGCTAAGTATACTTGATGGCCAAGTTTTGGGATTTACTTTCTCTCCAAGGAAATTTTGTCTATATATACTCTCTACTCTCAATATCATTTGAACAACAACAACATACAAGCCACCACACCAACTTAGAAGAGTGCCACTATATTTGTGTGAGAGGAAGACAATTAGATTTATCCTTTTGAAGATAGTAAAGCCACTATTTAGTTGAAGTCAATTTGGGTTATTTGAAGCAAGCAGTTTCTTGGTGGAGAACCATCACAGTACATTACTTGTGCTTCTGTCACTGTACAAGGTTAGAGATACTGTGTAATTTAGATTTCATTTTGCAAGTGGTTATTTACTTGGATATTGGTGCCTGTACTCTCCTTTTGGATTTGATAATGGATTTGCCTCGGTGTGCCGTTGTCAGTGGAGTAGACTTTTCACATTGAAAAGTTGAACCACTTAAATCATTGTGCCATTTATTTTTCTTATTGCTTACTATTTTGCCGTTATCCAAAATTAAATTATTTGTGCAACTAAATTGGACCCAAAACTTCGCTTCCGCTAGCACCAATTTATAACAAATTGGTATCAGAGCTTTGGGTGATTTATTGAAACTAATCAAGTTTGCTCTTTTAGATTTTTTGAGCTTTTGATTATTTGATTGGTTTCATATTTTCTGGGTTGTGCTTCTGTTAATTTAATTTTGGGTATTCTGTCATGGCGGCAAAATACGAAATTGAAAAATTTAATGGTAGGAATGATTTTGGTCTTTGGCAAATGAAGATGCGAGCCATATTGGTTAAAGAAGGGCTCGTTAAGACACTTGAAGGCAAGGATAAATTATCAGAAAAATTGACTGAGGAAGAAAAAGATGCATTGATGGAAAATGCTCTCAGTTCAATTCAGTTATCCTTGTCTGATGAGGTATTACGAGAGGTTGGTGATGAAAGATCTCCTGCCGGGTTATGGCTTAAATTGGAGAGCGTGTATATGACCAAGTCTTTGACTAGTCGGTTATATTTGAAGCAGCGCTTGTACACTTTCAGAATGTCAGAAGGTATGCCTTTGCACGATCACCTTGATGAATTTACTAAAATTATTCGTGATCTGAAAAACGTTGGTGTTAAGATTGATGATGAGGATCAGGCCTTAGTTTTGTTATGTTCTTTACCTTATTCGTTTGAACATTTTGTTGATACCATGCTATATGGGAGAGACACTATTGCTTTGGAAGATGTCAAAGCGGCTTTGAATTCCAGAGAGTTGAAGAAAAAGGTGTCTACAAGTAATAACGATAGTAGCAGTGGTTTGTTTGTTAGAGGAAGAACGCAAGAAAAAGGCTCGAGCAAAATTAGAGGCAAGTCTAGATCAAAATCTAGAAAGAGAACAGATAAATGCAATTATTGCCGTCAAGAAGGGCACTGGAAAGTTAACTGTCCGAAACTCAAAGGTAAAGGGAAATCTACCACAACATCTTTGTCACCACAGTCAGAAGAAGAAGAGAAGTCATTCTAATTTTTAAATGTCAATTCTATGTTTAAATATCATGGATATGCATGTATGAATTAAAGTGATTAACTAGTTTATTTCATAAATATGCCTATATATAGTTTAATGTATTAGTGCGTAATAACTACTATTATTATTATTCGAAGTAATAAATTGTGGCTTCTATAATGAGTAGAATTGATACATACATTAAAGGTTAAACGATTATTATAATATTGCCTAGTTTAGTTATCATCTTTTTAAATTTTAATGCAAAAAGTGAATTAAATATAATAAACATATCTCTAAGTTATTCGTAATTTAGGGTTGGTTAATAAGCGAACATTTAATTAACTACACAGTAAGAAAAGATGGGAAGTCTTAAGCGCACCTAGACTTTTAAAGCTGAAATTAAGAATTCAATAATTTTGGATTACGATAGTAATTTAATATTCAAGAAATTATATTTTTATTCATAACATATTTGATTAAATAGTAGGCTAATGGTAAAGATATATCCATTATCATATCACATATTTCTTGCCATCATATTTTATTCACATCTAATTATTTTTTGTCTTTTATTTGCAATTATTTAAAAAATTCATTTTTACGAATTTTGCTTACGAACTGATAATTAAAAATAAAAATTGTGACAATCTTAATAAGTTCGATGACCTTTATTTTAAAATTATTTATGACTTATATACTAATCTAATATATTTTTATGATTTGAAGCGCATGGTGTGTGTGTGTGTGTGTATATATATGTATGTATGTATGTATATAGAAGTACACTTACTTTAATAAAAGTATACAAAAGTCCATTAACTTTTTAGTAGGAGACTACAAATTCATTTACTATCAATAAGTATATTAGAAGTCTAAAATTTAAAAAATTGTCATATTTTGGTTGTTGTAAGTTAAATGTGTTTTTCAATAGGGGTAAAATTGACTTTTTATTTTAATTTTTTATAAAAAAAAAATATATGAATAGTTTTCGGTAATTTAATTACCAAAAAAAAAAAATCCCCAAAATTAATTTCAGTTCATCACCTTATTCATTGGCGTAATTAGCTGAAAACTCTGAAATTCTTAATCCTTGAATTACTTCTAGTTGTACTAAATCGGATCTGATTTGCAACTCTGATTGTCTTCTAATATAATCGACATAAATAACTTTTGGGTTGATGCTTTGTGGAGTTTATGCGAGAGTTTTTTTTTTTTTTTTAATCTTTTAGCTGATTAAGGCAACTAAATTGTGCGTACTGTTGAGGAGTCTCACATCGGCCAGGGACGATTATTCCGCTGTGCTTATATCACTTAGCTTACCTTTAACCCATAAGCTGGCTTTTGAATTATAATTCGGGTGGCTCGGTGGTTCATCATGGTATCAAAGCGAGTACTTGGGTTCATTGGTGTGCCCAACATGGCCGCCCTCACGGTCAGTCGAAGTCCACCGATGTAAGGGAGAGTGTTGAGGAGTCCCACATCGACCAGGGACGATCCTTCCGCTGTGCTTATATCACTTGGCTCACCTTTAACTCATAAACTGGCTTTTGGGTTATAATCCGGGTAGCCCGGTGATTCATCAGGTACACACTTTGGCCTTGACTTTCCTGTTATTGATTCCAATTTTAATCTTTTTATTTATGACATTTTTTGATTTGTTTCCATTTTCCAAGCTAGTTCTTCCGGGGGATTTTACACTTCTAGGGATTTGGCTTTCAATTTCTTTTTGGTAATTAAATTACCGAAAATCATTCAGATTTTTTTTAAACTTAAAGTAAAAAGTCAATTTTATCTCTATTGGAAAACACATTTAACTTATAATAGCCGAAATCTGACAATTTTTTAAATTTTAGACTTCTAATATACTTATTGATAATAAATTGACTTGTAATGTCTTACCTAAAAGTTGATGGATTTTTGTATATTTTTTTTTAAAAGTAAGTGTACTTTTACTATCCTTTATCTTATGTATATATATGTAAAGATTCTACTCGCATTTCTTTTTAATACACCAATTAATATAAAAAAGAACAAATTTACTAAAATATTCTAATTTTTAAAAAATTATATTTTGAGCGTGTAGTTGTTCAATAGTTTATCCAAGAGTGTGTTATTTTGAAAGGGTACAATAGGTAGAAACTTTCCGATTCTGGACACAGTACAAAATGATTAAGTTTCCGTCACATGAAGTTACTTGTATTGGATTTTTCTCCATAGATTTTGTCGCATATCATAGACCGGACACAACTCTTCATCTACGTCAAAGATGTATTCAATCAAAATAGAATTGGAAAAGAAAAACGACGTCAAAGAAATAAAAGATATTCTTCCCAAAAAAAAAAAATAACTTTCATTTTTTTAATAACTAGGTTTGATGCACTTATAAACCTGGCGCATAAACATACCATGTGAATTTTTATTGATGTGAAACGTTCTATTATTTATATAAAAAATATTGTAAATTTACTGATTTTTGTTATTAAATTTATTTATTCTCAATTTTTTTTATTATAAACAAATTAAAATTTTTTTTTATTTAGTTTCACAAATATTTGACAAATATGAATTAGTACATTAAATGAGAAAAATTCAAGCACTCCAGTTTCAAAAGAGAGAAAAAAAATTGTGTTTGTTATAAACGAGAGAAAAAAAATAAAAAATAGTAAATATAAAATTAATTTAAACCTTTAGTAATGATACATATATCAAGATCATTCTATTAAAGATATGGCACAGACCTATTAATGACGCTCATTTTAATTAATACATATAAACAAATAAAATAAAAGGTATAGATCGAATTAAGTTACATGTTATGTACTTAAGCTTCATATGGAATAAAAAAAAGAATAAATAATTAATACAGAATACACCAAAATATTAGGGTAGATGTGAATTATTTGTTTGTTTTATTATTATGATAAATAGAGTTTGACTTCCTCCAAATTGCTTATGTTTTTAAGTTTTAAAAGAGTTTATTTTCTAACAATTTATAGCATAACTTCAATACACATTCAAGGTTTAGAGTTCTATAATTCCCTTAGCTTTTAAAAAAATTATACTTTAATTTCTAAATTTTTAAAAGATGTATCGTAAATTTCTTAATTATTTTAAAAGTGTACATAATTTCAATTTAAAAATTTAACCATTATTTAGACATGTGAAACATGTGATATTATAGATGAAGAGTATTTATCGTCATTAATAAAAATATTAACTTTTCTTTAAAAATAAACTTTTTTCCATTTTTCCTCTCATTTGAAGACTTTATGTATTCTCTCTCTCTCTCTTTTTTTTTTTTTATATGAATACTTTCACCTCTCTTGTCATTTAAAAAAATGTATTAAGTTTATTTAGCAAAAAAATAATAAAAAATATGTTCAACTTCATTCAAAATCAAATTAAAAAAATCAGTTCAATAAAAACTAAATTAAAAAAATCAGTTGAGTTTCAATGTTCATCATTATTATTATAAAATATACGCTCAGTTTCAATAAAAAGCAAATTGAAAATAACAAGTCCTTTATTTTTAATATGATTTTCATTGAAATTGAGCATATATTTTATAATAATAATAATAAACTTAATATATTTCATTGAAATTGAGCATATATTTTATTTTAAAATTGAACTGATTTTTATTTTATTTTTTGTTTTTAGCTAAACAAACTTAATATTTTTTTTTTACGGAATAAAAGTTGGTTCAAATGGTAAGACTCTTAATCTTCTACCAGAAATTCAAGTTCGAATCCCACCCGAGTGTGTTCGTATGTTTTCTCTTTATTAATCAAAAGAAGGGGACTTTAAAACTTTTTTTAAAAAAAAAAACACTAGTTGAATATTTAAAAATATATAGAAACTAAATGACAAATGAGGTGAAAGTATTCATATAAAAAAAATATAGAAAGTCTTGAAGGGAGAGGAAAAATGAAAAAAAAATATTTTTAAAGGGGAGGTAATATTTTCATTAATGATAATATATACCTTTTATTTATAATGTCATATGATTTTTACATGTCTAAATAATAGTTAAATTTTCAAATTGAACTTATGTATAGTTTTAAAATAATTGAGAGACCTACAATGCATTTTTAAAAATATTAGAGATTAAGGTGCACTGTTTTAAAAACTAAGGGAACCATAGAACTTCAAACGTCTTCAGATTCTAAGATTGGCAATTGGATTGTCAAAAGAATGGGACTTAGAAAAGTTATGGTGGAGAGTAATTGTTTAAATATCATCAAATAGATCCTTAATAATGTAAATAAGGTCTCATGGCAAGTTAAACAATATTACAGATGAACTTGTCAAATAGATTCTAAATGATCTTGTAGAGAAATCTTTAACTTTGGAACAATTACCGGTTCCTATTTGTAAACGGAAACTCCAGATATTGTCGCTTTCTCTATCGGCCGTAGTCATAAACTTTTTCGATTTAAGAATCAACTGCTATCCCAATTTCTCGTATCACACTGAAGCTTTACACGTTCACCAGAAGGGTTAAGAGTTAAGGATCCTTGGATTATAAGCATTTGTTATTTAGTTTTTTAGCTTTAAAAAAATGGGCCAAAATATCAAAATAATATAATGTGTTTTTAATTGGTCTCTTAAAAAATATTTTAATAAAAAATAAGTAAAATAATGTGTTTTGTTTTTATTGACCTTTTTTTTTTTAAAGTTAAAGAATTAAATGACACAATTTATAATGTATAAGACTGAATCATACAAATAACTTGATTTAAAAACATGCATGGCATTTTTCTCTATATTATTATAATATCAAAGCTTTATTTTGCAAAAAAGACAAATAGTAACTCATAGCAATCCGTTTTCAGTTCCAAATTTAAATACAATATCTTTAAAATATAAATAAATAAATAAATAAAACATGCTATAATTTAATAAAAAGGATTAAAAATATAAATGAGATAATTGTCTACAATTTAAAAGATGTTAGAGGTAATATTAGGATTAAAAAGTTCATAATTTTTATGGATTGAATAATATCAAATTAGACATTTTACATTTTAAATTAAGTATAAAAAAGTAAGTATATCTCATGATAGGATACCCGCTTTTTAAGATTCTGCACTTTTTTTCCTTTCATATAAATTATCTTATTTGTCTCTATTTCTGTTTACGTTGAATTTACAATTTATATAAATTTATAGTGTAGTATAGAAAAATATCTCTCATTTATGACCCATGATTATTCTCCAAAACTACCTGACACCGTTGCAAAGGTTGCGTAACCCCGCCGCTCAGTCTTAAGTTATGAAAACGGCAAAGAGGAGGAAAAAAACAGAGGCATCTAATATGGTTATTTTTAATTGTAACTGTCATTGTATATAAAAAACAAGATCGAAATTTTATGAATGACTTGAGTCACCATTAAAGTTTTTGGTGGTAGCTAACTTCTATCCATTGACTTTGAAATCAACAAGGTTCGGGATGATTCGGGTTGAATCTCTTGGCTTGATATATGGATCAGAGGCATTTCCAGTTCTTTAGTGTTCTGTTCTCTAATCTAATCCCTCTCTTCAGTTTCAGAGGAACCATCCTCAGCTTTTCGTGTTGTAAGATATTTGTGGATAAGGAACACATATATAGTCAACGGAGCACATACACATTTACACGATAGAACAAGAACTGAAACATACTCAGAAAAATATAAAAACGAAAAATATCATTAGTCTCAGAATAATAGAATTAATCAATCTAATAATAAAATTTCAAATGATGAAGAACTTACAATATGATTGATTTACCAATAAAACTGTATTCACAATAAAAATGGTGATGACATAGAGTTCTGTATATTTATTTTCTGGAAATTCGATCTGAAATGGGAAAGTATATCTTATTCCAGCAAAAGCATTATACCAGGGAATCAGTTCAATCTTAAAAAAAAGTAAGCAAAAGTATGTTCGCTTGTTGTTGTTAAAAGTGGTTTTAGACAAAAGCAGTTTCAGAAAAATGTAATTATTGTAAGCAGAATGCTTCAACAAATCTTCATCAGAAGCAAATTTAGCATCTTTATGATAATCACCAAGAGCCATTGAAATTTGTTTACATGACTTGTTGGGCTTTTCCATTGATTTGTACTCGTCAGGGTAATAAATAGCATAAACAAAAGAAGTATTCAATGTCAAACAAGGAACAGTTATAAAATCTTGGTGTTGAGCAGTTTACAAAAGCAACATAAGAGTGAAGAACAAGTTTTATTGGCCAATACTGAAAATCTGAATCAAACACATCCCTTTATTGGATTTTTCCTGATGGGAATTTGCAGCTTTCTTCGGCAAAATTGTAATCAACGACGCGAATTGTATTATTTGGGTATGAGATGTTCTAAATTGTAATATCAGTTTGATTTTTTTTGGACCATATACTCATAATGCAGGTTATAAAGATTATCAAACTGATATTAACTTGTAAAAAAATCTCATATACGAGATTATGATCTTAAAGATCGCATTTCCACAAAACCAATTATGTGTGTTATGAGTATATGGTCCAAGAAGGTTGGGTTTTTACTCATGTAAGATGATCATTTGGAATATTACAATGTATTAGGTCTTATAAGGCTTTACAAATATAATTTTTTCTTTGCAACTTTTTATTTGTTCAAGATTTGTTTTAATTAAGGTATAACCATATTAATCCTTCATTCAACTAAGGAGTGTTTTAAGGATTATTTTTTGTGATACTTTATCTAATTTACTTCTATTTTTGTATTAAGTTACATAGAACAAATTTTAAACATTATTTAAATTCTTTATTGACTGTGATACTAACTTTATGCTAGACTCTAAACTACTCTAATTTACATCAATATTTACCGTTGTTTCTATTGTATTTTATGGAATTCCTTGTTCAAAACATAACCATATGTAGATATTTTCCCCATATTGATTTGTGTCTATATTTGTTAGTTCTAAACTTGTTTCTAGATTCATATATTCTTTAATTGGTTCTTTTACTAGTTCATATTTCTTTTATAATTTAGTGAATAGTCAATTAATCTTTGTAAATTTTAAATTACTTGTGATCTTCCAAAATTTTCTTTTATAGATTCTTTAAATCTTTATATTGTTTCCTACAAATATGTAGTATATAGTATCCTTAAGATTTTCTTTTGTTAATATTTTTGTCTTAGTTTTAAATTTGTGAAGATCTGTTGTTGCTTTCTTTTATTTTTTATATTCCTTAGTCATATTTCAAAATATGTTGAAAACAAATGATAATTTAAACAAGGTAATCTAGTTTTTAATTTGTTTCCTGACTTGTTTTGAAATATGAATCCACCTTGAACTTTCGCTTTGTTTGTTGGAAATATACAAATAAGGTTTAGCATTGCTTAGATATGAGATGAGTCATGGGTAGGAATGGACATTTTATCCGCGGGTTCGGATATCCGTGGATATCCGATCCGATTGATCGGTTAATACCCGCCTAATTCGGAAACGAGGACGGTTTAGGGTAATATCCGGTCATAAATTTTCAAGGACGGGACGGGAACGGTTATAGCCGTACCCACCCGTACCCGAAATATTTTTTTAATTTAATTTAAATATATAAAAATTTATTTATAAAATTATATGCTTACAAGGAGTATCGAAGCCAGGTAAAACACCCCCACAGTTTCAGCTTCTCACCATTAGACCACTTTCATTTTTATAACTATTGTAACATATAAATATATTTACTTATTAAAATTTGTTATTACTTAATATAAACAGGAAACAAGCTAACCCTAACCTAAATTATTTTCCTTTTTCTTTCTTTGTGCAATCGGCGCCAGCGACCCAGCAATTCTGTTAATACCCCCCAATTGCGTCGTTCCATCAAGGCGGGCTTGTCGCCATGGACTCAGATTGTCAGTGGTGAATCGGAGCCGAATATGGCCATATATTCATTGCCTTCAGGTTCTTCTTCGACTGTTGCGATTGAGTCTAGTGTTGCTGCTTCTGCTTATGCCTTTTCGTCGTCTTTGTCGATGTCTGCTTCTTTTTTAGCTCCGGATGATGAGTATGTTGGAGTCAGTGAGACCTTAGAGAGTAGTGGTGGTTCTGACGGCAATGCAAGTAAGAAGCGAGTTTGGAATAAGCCGTCGAATGGAGCTTTGGAGGTTGGGCTGGTTATGGGGGCTGTTTCATATGAAATTGTGAAAGTGGTTACTTGTTCCATCGTTTAAGCTTCCTCATGCAATCTTGCTTAGTGAAGTTTACTTTGAGAGGAAAAAGTGGATGTTTATTATTCCCTATTTGCTGTCACTGTGTTTCTTATAATTTAGATTTAGAGTAACTTTTTGTTTTTTGATTCTGAATTCAGATTTTCTGGATTGGCAACTTTCTGGGGATGATTTATTTGTTTGAGTACGAACAAGTTAATTTATGTTACAGGAAATGTTCAAGGAAGTTGTAGGAATTTTGTCTAAAATTGGCAAATTTCATATAATAGTTTAAAAAAAAGGCTCATTTAAGTTTTAGTGTAGAAATGGGCAATTTTTGACTTTGAACCTGAAACTTCTAAGTTAGCAGGATTCCTCTTCCTCCTTCTCTCCTCTTTCCTCTTCGTTTTCGTTTTCGTCTTCCTCTTTCCTCTTCGTCTTCGTCTTCCTCTTTCCTCTTCGTCTTCCTCTTTCCTCTTCCTCTTCCTCAATTCTCTCATTTTTTTAACAACCCATGTCATATTTCGACACTGAATAGAATTTGATAAAGCCAATGCCGTGACTGCATTAATTCTCAGCTTCACTGTATTTCAAGTAAAATTCTCAATTGTTAGGTTCAAAACAACAAATATAATTTGTAATTTAATAAAGGTTTGAACTTTGAATTAACAACATACAAACAAATATTTGATTGTTTTAAATTCAACGAAGGAGATATACGAGATATACCCTGGTATATCGAGATATACTAGAGATATACCACAAATATACTAGATATAACCTGATATATCGAGATATACCAGAAATATACCACAGATATACCTTGATATACCATGGTATATCGAGATATACCACAGATATACCTTGATATACCTTGGTATATCGAGATATACCACAGATATACCTTGGTATATCGAGATATACCACAGATATACCTTGGTTAACTTGAAGAAGATGATGAACAGTGCAATGCTGGTTAAATTTGATTAGCACGTATAATCTGAATAATATAAATTTCAATTAAATAGTAAATTAGTTGGAGAATATTTTACAATTGACAGTTCTTTTATATAGTCTTATTCTTCCTCTTGCAGCTGATTTCCAATGTTAGATAGTGACGCAAATTTTAAGCACTATTCTATCTATATGAGCTGCGTAAATTTGGCTCTTTTAAAATTCAACAGTCTATATGAAGACCTCTCATTCGTTGAATTTAAACCAATCAAATATTTTTTGTATGTTGTTAATTCAATAGTTTATATCTCTGGTATACCAGATAACTTGAAGAAAATAATGAACAGTGCAATTTGATTAGCACTAACTTGTGCAAGAAATGTGAGGCGTTGTTTCTGTCAAATTGCCCACGTGTTCTCTGAGGAAGAGAAAGAAAGAGGAAGATGAAGAAGAAGAAGAAGAAGATGAAGAGGGAGGAAAAAATGGAGAGTACGTAGAGAAGGAGAGAGAAGAAGTAAGAAATAAACTTTGGTGGAAAATAAGGGTGGGAACCGGCAACTGGGAGAGCCAATTTCAATTTGCCCATTTATAAAATTTAACACAAATGAGCCTTTTTTTAAACTAATCTATGAGATTTGCCCATTTTAGACGAAATCCCGAAGTTGTAAGAACCAAGACATATCAAAATGTTATTTATCAAAATAAACCTTCAGAGTCATCCAAAGATTCATCCGATATATCAACTAAGACTTCTGTCTCCGAACTACAGGTTTAGTCTGTAAACTTTTGCTATTATTTTGTTCGTCTGTTTGCTGTAAAGATGTGTGATCCCCATTTCTAAATGAATAATAGAAGTTTTGATTTTTTTTTAAATAATGGGGCGATTTTTTTGTCATACTCGTCCCCGTTCGATCCCCGCTCGGTTGTAACCGTACCCGAACCGGAGCAGGTTTCGGACAGTTTCGATTATACAGTTATTTGGACGGATATAGCAAAAATCGTCCCCGCCCGTACCCATGCCCATTCCTAGTCATGGGTTTATAGACTTGGGCCACTTCACCTAATTAGTTAACTTTTTAGGATAAAATTCTAAGTTTCTTACAAGTGGTATCAGAGTGAACCTCAAACTTAGGTATTGTGGTCACTTATGTGACTCTCCTAATTGCATGGGCTCCACCTGCTTGAACCCGAGACTTATTGTGGGCTCCACCTGCTTGAACCCGAGGCTCATTGTGGGCTCCATCGATGTGAACTTGAGGCTCGTTGTGGGCTCTATCATGTGTAAACTCGAGACTCATTGTGGGTTCAAGAGGAATTAAAATACAATGTAAAGTACAAAGATAATGATTTCTTCGATTGAGTGGGAGACGAACATAGAGTAAAGGGTGAAGATAAGAGTTTCTTCGACTAGGGAGAGCTGGACACAGTGTAAAGTGCGAAGATAATGTGTATCTTCGATTGAGTGGGAACTAAACCATGTGGCACTTCATTTGATGGGGAAATTGTTGGAAATATGCAAACAAAGTCTCACATTGTTTAGACATTGAATGATTCATAGGTTTATAAGGACTTTAGTCACTCTACCTAATTGGTTAACCTTTTAGGATATAACCCCAAGTTCCTTACCATTTTGATCTCTTCTTGTTCTTCATTACTAAGCCTCACTCATGATCCAAGCCTTAAGACCTTATGTCCGTGCTAATCTTCTGATATCTGTATTTAGGCTTAAAAGTTAAGGATATAAAAGGGGTTGAATTTATTCAAACTAAACTTTTATTTCATCAAACAAATAGTTACAAACTAAAAAACTAGAAATCGTGAAAAGGATTTTTGGTTCCTCATGATAGCCATTATATAATATGGATAAAAGTGAGCGTAGAGAGATGTTATGTGGATTAAGGTGTCAAGATGAGAAACAAGAGATTCCTTTTATAGACTTAAGGGCTCGTCTATTATACAACAGGGAATTAATATTCCACCTATTATGAGGTCATCAAGTTCCCTTATAGACAATGATTCTCTTGATGTCGGAAAAGCCATGTATTCCTTATCTTCTTTGTATGCCAAACAGTAGATACACTGTGATCTTCTAACGATTTACTAGCAAATTGACAAAAAATTTTCTTAGTTTCTTCACCGACATCTAACCCATTAAAGTTTAACTGGGCTTCATAGTTGGTAATCTTTTCTGCATCTTTCTTGTTGATTGGAGTGTTACTTTGGGAGAAGATGATAATCTTACTGGGTGTATAATTAATTTTTATTTGAGAGACATCATTGATCCTCCTAATCTCATAATATATTTGACTGAGCACTCAAGCTCTTTCTTTATTGAATATCTCATAACTAAATTTTTTTTTCTGGAAGAGCCATACACCTTAGAACTTCTTCCCTATTATAATGCAAACCAATTTTGATGAGGTGATAAATACTATAACATTACCATGGTTCCAATTTATGATGTTATTGAAAAATCTAAGATAAATTGGTTTTTTAGGGGCTTTAATTCGTTTCTTGAAATTCTTAATAGTTTTCTTAAAATTTTCTAAAAAATCATTTAATTTCATCAAATTGTTTCCTGGATATATATTTTCTATTAACCTTGCATGAAAAGCTTAATAAACAAACTGTTCCTTCAAAAATATTAGACTTGCTTTTGAATGGAAATTCCTTTTATGTAGTAAAGAACTTCATTTCTTCAACTTGTTCATTTGTTGTCCTCCTGGCTCGGTTTAAAGATTTAGCCATTGTCTTTTCGATAGGTTCCTGCATTGTTTTTACTCCTCTTTAGTGATAAGAACTGGTCAATCTTCGTTGAAATTATTTGTCTAGCAATTTTTCCAAGCATCTTCATTCTGCATGGTGTTGGCGTTGGTGTTGGGTTTCTGAGTACCTCTTTATAAGGTCCCATAACCTCACTTGGTTTTAAGAATTTTGGTATTTGGTAATTTTCCAAACTTCCTTAAGCTTCAATCTTGTTGTTGAAGGCTTTATGAGTTATTCTTGAAAAGATTGTTGGCTTCTGGCCAATTATTGGATATTTCTAGCAGACGTCCATTGTAAATAACATAATATTTTTACTTTTCAGCAATTTCTTTTTGTTTAAAATCTTTCTATTTTTCCTTTTGATCTTCTCCTGCTATGTTAGCCCATTTATTGGTTGCACAATTTTCTTTATTTATGATTAATTTTGAAGTATTAACTTCCTCTTTTTCCTTAGGATCTTTTTGTTCTTTCATTATTTTTTGAGATACAAGACTTCTAATTATTATCGTAAGATTCTCAATTCCTGTTCCTTGGTTTTGAATTTATTTTCGTTGATTTTGATTTCTATTTCTTATTGATTCATTTTTCATGTTATCATGAAAATGGTTAGTTATGCTAATTCTCTTGTGAGAACATCAGGTAGACTATTTTTTATTCCTTATAGATATTCTACAATAAATTTATAATGATTGAATGACTACTGCCAATAGATTAATCTTCTTTGTTTATAATCACCTGTAATATTAGTCTTTAGAAAAAAACCAAATTTTTTGTAATTTATTCTAATAATAAATTTGGTACTATGACATATATTGCAAATTTCTTAATAGTATTTTTTACTGCTAAATATTCATTTTTGTTATTAGGATAATTTAATTCTGGACATTGAAAAGATCCTGAAGTAAACCTACAAAATATTCATTTCCATCGTCTACTCTTGCTTTTAAAACTCTCCTCATTATTAATGTGAAACATTTATTTCTATTAGTATTTTATCTTAAGGTCCTAGATTGTATAAAGGTGGTAAATATTTTACGTGTGCCTTTACCTTGTCCATATAGTTGGTGTTTTAATCTATCTATTGTCAAACATAATTTTTTTTTAATTTTCTTTGTAACGATTTTTTTATTTATGTTAATTTCTTGATATAAGCTTTTGCATAAGTCAAACATCCTTAAAATTTATGTAATTGACTTTTCATCTTTAATAATATTAGGAAAACTTTGTATGTGGTTCAATATATGGGCTGAAGATGATGTTTTTCATCCTCTATTTCTAACCCTAAGTATTTTATTTTATGTTATGTCATATTAACTTTTTTTTTCCTGACAAAATAATTTCTTTATGTTTACATTCTCTCAAAATAATAATTATATTAAGATACTATTTTCGTAAATTATTGTTGAAAACTTATATATCATCAATGCAGACACAACAATATCCAAGATATTTTTTAAATATGTTATCCATATATTTTTGAAATATTCTTAGTGCTTATTTTAATCCAAATTAAGCAACTATCTATTAGAATTATCTTTGATGGCAATTGAATGTCGTTAATTTTTGAGATTCTTAATCTAATCTTATTTGTCAAAATCTACTTTTATAATCAAAACTAGAGAAATATTTATTTATTTTTATGAGTGATATAATTCTTTTTTTTTTTAATAAAATAGTCATCATCAATATTTTTTTATTCAAAGCTTTATTTTTTGTCTCATTTTCTTTTTACCTCTTCTTTTCTCAGCTTCTTTTTCTACTAAGAATGTTGGACTAAAATATAGTGAATTACTTGAAATAATTACTTTTAATTTCAAAAGTTCTTGAATTTATTTTTTAATTTCTTTTCGATCTTTTGGAGTGTAAATCATAGGTTTTTTCTTAATAATTTTTAGCTTATCTTGTTTCTTGCTGATATATTGTAAGAATATGAAAACAAATCCTCCTATTAATACATCAAATATCTTTTCATACTTGGTTTAAACTTATATTTGTGTTATTAGTTATTCTTACTATTAACTTATTTGGAGCTAATTTTTATAGTTCTTCTAAAAATACATATTTAATGGCTACATACATACTTGCATTTGTGTTAATATATGCATGTAAATGATAATTATTATCCTTTAAATTTTAATCTTATTTTATATATGTGCTATTTTGATTTGTTATACTTAATAATTCATTTATTAATAATAATCATAGTTAATATTTCTTCAAATTTTGAGTCTGTTACTTTTTCCTCAATTTCTTTTAATAGATAGATATTTCATGTATCATTTAGGTCAGATTCCTCATTAGTTTTATGGGAATTTCTTTTTGAATTTTTTCTTTTGTTGAAATTTATTAGAACATTCATTTGCATAATGTCATTGTTCATTACATATCTAATATTTACATTCTTTTTTCTTGATGGACAATATTTTTTCTTTTTCAGTATCTTATACTTTTTTCTTCTAAAATATTTTTAACAAGGTTCTTGGTTATAGATTTTCTTATATTTTTTAAAGTTTTGTTTTCTAAATTTATATCTTTTGAGCTTCTTGTACTTTTTATATTTTTATATGTTTTGTTTTAAGGTTTTATGCTACATCTATATTTTTTTTCGTATCCTAAAATCTCTTGTATAACAATATATTTTATTATTTCCTATTTGTTTATATTCTTCTAAAAGGCTGCCTAGCCGTAAGTATGATTCTCACTTGACCGATTTTTCTAGAATTTCAAAACAAAAAGCCAATTTTTCTAGAATTTCTAAACAAAAAGGAACTCGAGTGATTCATACTCCACATGCTTATGTGAGGTTTTTAATACCTCACAAACGTACTCAACTTTTTTTTATCCAAATGTTCTCATACTTCCTCTTGTTTTTATAAGCTCCATATTTCCCATCAATCTTTGCTTGATTTTCTTTCTTTCTTTGTTTGTCTTGCTTCTTGTTATCATATATATAATTTTTTTTTTTAGCAAGACATATATAATTTCCTCCTATTCAAATGCTCACAAAAATTAAGTATATATGGGTGGAACAATGTATATATGTACATTCAACAATATTATAATTAAGCTCAAAAGGGTTATTATGGATGAAACAGTACAGGAAGGCTTGAAAGGTTCAAATAGTTCAAGGATAGCTTAAATCACTTTCTAAGTAATATGTAGTTCTTTTATTTCACCTTAAAAGATTCTCAAGGAAGTTCTAGAGTGTGTTTAGAATTGAAATATATCATGAATATGCATACATTACACAAACCAAAAGTAGTGATATTAACCCAACAAACTACCACGTATACTACAAAAGCCTCAAACTAGATGAATCTAACATTCTTTATGTCCCTTAACTTAGGTGAAAATCAATTTCTTTCCATGTCACCGTTATTATAATCATAATAATATCATAGACTTCTGAATTGATTCAATTGGACTCAACATTATTCCATTAAAATTCAAATGAAAGACATACAAAAAGTTAAAAATTGGTCCTAATTCAAGCTCATGGAAGTATTTTTTCCTTCCCCCAACCTAATTCCTACATTGTCCTCAATGTCTCAAAGAAAAACAAAAGAAGTTAAGTAAAAGAGTGAAGAAATTACCCCCCTTTTTTTTTGTATGTCATTGTGTGCATTACAGTTATGCTTTGTTTCACCATTCCTTGCTCTCTTGTTAGTTGGATTGAAGCCTTTGAAGAGAAACCCCCAAATTTCGAAACCCTAGCTCCTTTGGGGAAGAAGATGACATTTTTCTTAATTTCTTGAACTAATCTGCCAAAATGAAGAGAAGAAACACTAGATAGGAAGGTTAGATTAAAAAAATTAGGGAAGCATGTGTGATTTTTTGTGAGAAAATGAGAGGACAATGTAGAGAAAGTGAGGGAAATTTTTTTGAATTGAGTTGGTGTGTGACGATTTGCCCCTTTTTTGTCAAAAATTTTAACGCGCGCCATGGTACAATTATTTTCCCGCTGTGGCATAGAGTAGTTTTGGCATCCCATATAAAAACCCAAGACACTCACGCAGCAGCACAATTTTTTCCCCTCTGCAACACATATCAAATTTTCAATTCCAGCCAAAACCCAAGAGGCTCACGCCTCAGCATTCATTTTTATGTGTTGTGGCACAAATACCTGACTTTTTTTTTTACAATGTTTTTTTTTAGAATAGAAAAAAGATGGATAATGTATTGATCCCTAACCTATATTGAGCGATGTCCTCAATGCCATGAAAAATTTAAAACAAAATTATAGAAAAAAAAAGAAAAAAAAAAGAATGAAACACAAACAAATAAATTGATAAATAAAATACCGAATGGGTGCCTCCCATTAAGGGCTTAGTTTTACGTCTTAGTAAGTCGTGGTTGCTATTGTGTGACTAAGAATCTTGGAGACGTATTATTTCTATGCTTTTCATGTTGTTATCTCCTTCCAAGTACAGTTTAACACGATGCTCGTTCACTTTAAACGGTTCTTGTGTTTTGGGATTTAGCAACTCAACTACTCCATGTGGAAATACATTGGCAATGGTATACGGTCTACTCCACCTAGAATGTAGTTTTCCTGAAAACAAACGCAAACGTGAATTATATAAAAGGAATTTCATTTCAGGAACTAAAGACTTACTGATGATCCCTTTATCGTGATAGCGCTTAGTATGCTCCTTGTAGATCTTGGCATTCTCGTAAGCCACATCCCTAATTTCTTCAAGTTTCCTTAATTGGAGTAGTCGTTTTTCCCTAGCTTTTTTCATGTCCATGTTGAGCTCTTTCATTGCCTAATAAGCTGTATGCTCTACCTCAATGGGCAAGTGACATGCTTTTCAAAAAATCAACCAGTAGGGGCTCAAACCAATGGGTGTCTTGTAAGTTGTATGATATGCCCACAAAGCATCATTCAACTTTACTACTCAATCCTTCCTTGAGGGGCGCACTGTGCTTTCCAATATTCCCTTAATTTTTCTATTGCTAACTTCCACTTGACCCGAAGTTTAGGGATGGTATGGGGTAACCACTCTATGTGAGATGTTGTACTTTTTCAATAGCCCAACAACATTAACATAATTGGTTCTAGTGGGTATGGCTTCTACCCACTTTGAGACATAGTTAACTGCTACTAATATATAAGTAAAGCCAAAAGATGAGGGAAACGAACCCATGAAATCAATTCCCCACATATCAAACAATTCTACCACAAGATTCGATGTCAAAGGCATCTCATTACATCACCTATATTACCGGTCCTTTGACATCTATCACATCTCATACAAAACAAGTTAGTATCCTTGAATAAAGTAGGCTAATAGAATCTAGATTGTAATACCTTTAGGGCCATTTTATTACCACCAAAATAGCCTCCATAGTGTAGCTCATGGCAAAAAGTTAGGATGCTCTCATGTTCCTCTTCGGGCACACACCTTCAGATGAATTGATCTTGACATAACTTGAATAAATAGGGGTCCCAAACGTATTTCTTGCAAATACTGAAAAACCTTTTCTTTACCTGAAAATTGATGTTAGGTCTCAAAATTTCACTAGCAAGATAATTAACAATGTTGGCATACCATGGGTTTAGACCTATTGTAAACAATTATTCATCAAGAAAGGTTCCTATGATTGTTTCCTTACTTTCACCCTCAATAGTATTGAACTCAGAAATCAATCTAGACAGATGATCAGCTACTACATTTTTAGTACCTTTTTTGTGCTTGATCTCTAAGTCAAATTCTTGTAAAAGTACGACCCACCTAACGAGTCTAGGCTTAGTATACGGTTTAGTCAATAAATATCTCAAAGTAGCATGATCTGAATGAATAATAACTTTAGTTCCTACCAAGTAAGACCTAAATTTATCAAGTGAGAAAACAACAGCCAAAAACTCTTTTTTAGTGGTCGAATAATTTATTTGGGCATCATTGAGTGTTTTTCTAACATAGTAAATAACATGTAAACGTTTTTTCACTCTTTGTCCCAAAACAGCTCCTATGGCATAGTCAGATGCATCACACATAATCTCAAGTGGTAAAGACTAATCAAGTGCCACAATCACAGGTGCAGAAGTAAGTTTATTATTCAAAGTATTGAAAGCAATGATGAGTGCTCGAAAAGCACTAATATTTTGTGATTTATTGCACTTAATTGTTTAGAAATAGATTTATTATTTGTTGTTTATTCAATTAATTTGATAAATCTATCCATTCGGAATCACGAGTATATTTTAGTGCATTTTAGGTATTTTTAGCGTCAAATGAGTCAAATAATGAAAACACGCAAAGACGAAACACTTACGGCGCTCGGATCACGAGTTACGGGCAAGACAAGTCAAATATGTAAGCCTTACATAACGAGCCATCACATATGTTAGGGGGTAAACATGAAGAAAAGGAAAGCAACACGTGCCCCGGCGAGAAAAAGTCATGCCGCGGCGGGGAGCTCTCGGGTTTTGACATTATTTTCAGAATTTGTGTTGCGCCGAGGCGGGAAAAATGTGTGCCGCAGCGTGCCTATTCCTAATGCAATCAGGATTTGTGTAAATCCTTACATCTATAAATACCCCTTTAGACTCCCCCTTACATACAACTGGAACAACTCGAATACAACTCTTACAAACAATAATTTTGCGACCAAACAAGTAATTCACTCAGTTTTTAGGAGCTTTGCCACACTCAACGAAGCAAGAGAAACCATTCTAAGGATTTAAGGAAGCCGTCGACGATCAAAGATAAAGCTTTTGGAGAAGAACGCTATCCCATCCATAAAGGGCATTTAGATCTAGGTTTTCCTTGTTGTTATAAAATTCTATTTTTCTTCTTTTTTCCTTGAAGTGTATGATCATATTATATTTGTCTATGAATGTTAATATGAACATGAGCGGCTAGTTTTATTATGGATGTTTAGTTTGTGTTGTCATATTTGCTAGAATTGTGTATGGTGTATTTTATTGATTTAATATAAATGAATTACCTTTTGATTAAGAGCATGTTTAGATATTTAATTATGAATTATCATGGGCCAATTTGAGATTCGTAGTTAGGTTGAAAAATCTGAGAATCTAGTTATAGGAATGTCACCTTAACTTTATTCCGAAACACTTAATCAAAGCTTCAAATTAGTGACTTAGTCATAACATTAGTTTGATTGGCATGTATTTTCTTGCTCATAATTTGATTGCTATTTGATTTATCCCGACCGAAGGCAATTAATTAGTTAATCAATAAAGAGATTTACCCCGACCGCAAGTAGTCTCGTAATTAAAAGGAAAGCCGGTAATATTGTTTAGTTAGAACGTTCATGTTATTTCACCATACCTTTTTTATGCGAGCATGGCCAACCAAACTAAACATCCATTTGAATTGATTGTTAAATTGCGATTTTGTTTTTGTTTCATTGTTCGTACCTTGTTCTCGTCACAAATCAAACACCTTTTTACAGTTTTACTAGGTTTAGGACTCTAGTTGCTTAGAGTTTTAGTTTCACTAGAACTCTATTTAATTAGTGTTTTATTTGTGTTAGAACTCTATTTAGATTAAGAAAAAAGTTATTTAGAACCACTACAATTCCTTTTGAGATTGACCTTGGAAGTTGCTTATCACTTTTCTACGAATGATTCATACACTTGCGAGTACTAAATTTATCATATCAAGCAACAAGGCAATCATTAGTAAAATCAAATGGAGTATCTTTGGATAGTAGGTTACATAAGGGACGACTTATTTTGGAAAAATCCTTAATAAATCGTCTATAGAAACCTGCATGTCCTAAGAAAATCCTTATCCCCTTAACAGATATAAGGGGAGGTAATTTTGCATCAAATCTATTTTAGCCTTATCTACCTCAATTCCCTTGCTAGATATGATATGTCCTAAAACTATACCCTGTTGGATCATAAAATGACTCTTTTCCCAATCAAATTACACTCAATGTAACATTCTAACACCAAAGTCAATTTGTGTAAGCAATCATCAAAAAAATTACCAAAAACATAAAAATCATCCATTAATACCTCGATAGATTTCTCCATCATGCCTGAAAATATAGACATCATGCATCTCTAAAAGGTGGCGGGTGCATTGCATAGTCCAAATGGCATTCTCCTAAAGGCAAAAGTTCCGAATGGGCATGTGAACGTGGTCTTCTATTGATCCTTCGGAGCAATGGGTACTTGATAATAACCTGAAAGACCATCCAAAAAATAATAGAAAACATGTCCAGCTAGTCTTTCTAACATTTGATCAATGAAGGGAAGGGAGAAGTGATCTTTTTTGGTGTACAAATTCAGCTTTCAAAAATCGATACACATCCTCCAACCTGTAATTGTCCTAGTGGGCACTAATTCATTCTTCTCATTCTTAATCACAGTTATTCCAAATTTTTTTGGTACCACATGAACTTTACTAACCCACTTACTATCAACAATTGGATAAATTACTCCTACTGCTAAGAGTTTTAAAACTTCTTTTTTAACCACTTCTTGCATGATGAGGTTTAGTCTCCTTTGTGCTTCTTTAATTGGTTTGACATTGTCCTCCAAATTGATCTTATGCATATACATTTCTGGACTAATGCCTCCAATGTCCCCTATATTGCATCCTATTGCTTTCCTATACTTCCTAAACGCCCTCACTTGTTTGTCCTCTTGTTTTTGGGTGAGTGTAGATGATATAATAATTGGATAAGTTTCATTCTCTCCAAAAATACATATTTCATATGCTTAGGCAATTCTTTAAGTTCCAACACAGGTGGAGTAATTTCTTTTTCATGTGGGGCATCTAATAAATTTGGGTGTACTAGCTTTCTCTATGGGTGTGGCATTATCTAACAAATCATTGTACTCCTTATTTTCATCATCTAAAATGTCATCTACCTCTCCAACTGTGAGTGCTACCTTTAATTTATCATCTAATCTATCATGCACAAATGTATCATGAATTATAGGATCTAAACATTCAATAGTAGATATACAAGGATAAGGAGAGGAATCAAAAACCTTAAAATGTATAGTGTCTCCTAAGACTATCATTGTTAACTTTCCACATTGGACATCAATTATAGTTTGGCTAGTGGCCATAAATGGTCTATCGAAGAGAATTGTATGTTCCTTGTCCAAAGATGGGTTTTCCTACATATCTAAAACCACAAATTCAATAGGTATGATAAGCTTATCTACCTGTATTAGTAAGTCCTCAACCATGCCCTTCAGATATTTAACAGATCTATCTATAAGTTGAAGGGACATGGTTGTTGGTTTTTGCTCTCCCAAACCTAGCTGCAACAAAATAGAGTAAGGATTCAAATTTATACTAGCGCCAAGATCAAGCATAGCCTTAGCTACTTTCCTATCCCCTATAGTAATATTAATGATGAAACTACCTAGATCTTTTAACGTTAGGGATAGTTTACGTTGAAGAACTGTACTAGCAATTTCAGATACTATAACTCTTTCATTAAGTTAATACCTTCCTTTCTTAGTGTTTAATTCTTTGAAATTTTTTGCATATGAAGGTACATTTTTAATCACATCTAACAGAGGCAGATTAATGTTCACTTTTGAAAGCATGTTAAACAAATCAGAAAATTGTTTATCTTACTTACTGTCCTTTAAGCTATGTGGGAATGATACTGGTGGTCGGTATGGCTCTGATAACTTGTGTAATTTAGGGGAGCTAGATGACTCTCCAATTGTCTCTTTGGTGGCTCATCATGTTTGTCACCTGTTCCCCTACTTCCTTAGAAGTTGTGTTGTCATCTTCCATGTTACCTGCACTATATGGTAAATCATTAAAAATTTCAGGTAAATATTTTGTAACTACCTGATGCACATAAACTTGTTAACCAAATTTTGTATTTATATAAAAGCTCGCAAGTGCACGAGTCACTTATAGTAAGCGACAAGTATACTCCCAAGGTCGTCTCTCAAAGGAATTGAAATGGTTTTTGAAATAATTAATTGTAATCTAAAACGTAACCGTAAAAGAAATCCTAAACACTCTATCAAAGTTGGTTTTGTAAAAGGTTTCTAAAATTGTAAAATCTTGAAATAAATAAGGTAAATACTTGAAAAGATTAATGTATGAACGATGAAATGAATGAGTGTGGGAAATTAGCTAGTTAACTTATCATGGATAGATTGATTTATGTGGTTTTTCACAATTAAGCATGAAAAAGTGGAATTTATTGATTGTTATCACTAATCCTAGAAAATCCCAAATCAATGGCGATTTTCCCTTAATTAACTAATTAACTTCTTTGATCCGGACCGTTAATTAGTTAATTAGCATTAAACTTAAGAAACCAAATTAATCACCTAATTTAAGACAAGTCAATGCACTCAAATTAGGTTCATACTCAAAAATTGCCCAATTGAATTTAGATGGTGTTTCTAACATTCAACCCTAAAATATTCCATACATTCATAAATTAAATTGGCCAAAAGTAATTGATGAACATAAGTACTAAGAACAATGAGCAAGAAATAAATCACTTTCATATAAAATCAAACCACATAAATATTATCCATTCAAAGTCACATTACTAAAATCCCACACACAAATGGTTTAGCTACTCATAATGAAATCCAAATCAATATTTTTCATTACAAACAACATTGTATAAATTCTTAGAGAGAAAAGAAATTACAAACACTAAATTACCCCTTTTCCACTCTTGAATCAAGCTCTTGATGTTGGATGGTCACCTTCTTCAAGAATGTTGATGGAGCTTCAATGGAGGAGCATTAATGGAGCAACTTCTCTCTAAAAATCTAGAGAGATAATGGTGGAGGCTGGTTTTGTGGAAGATGTGTTTAGAGTGTTATAATTAGGTATTTATATGATAGGGTTTTGAGAAGGGTTAAGTGTGTGTGTGTGTGTGTGGGCTGAGAAGGTTTGGAGTGCTTGCCGCGCGCGCGGGCCGCGGCGCGCGTTTTCCATGCCGCGGCGCAGATTGAATTTGTAATCTGCGAGCCAAAACAGAACCATCCCCGCCGTGGCGCACATTATTCATGCCGCGGCGCGCAATGTTTTTCCAGATTTCCCAGTTTCAACCCGAGAGCCTCTCGCCGCGGCGCGCATTTTCTTCGCCGCGGCGCGCAACGCCATTGGTGCCCTGTAAGAGCCCTTACATAAATGGGTGATTCTCAATGTAAGGGCTTACATTGTAAAGCTTTTGTTCGTCCCCCTTACACATTGAATGGTACCCAATGTAAGGCTTACATCTTTTCACACATTTCACTTCATTTTTAGTCTCTTTTTCCTCATTTCTTCTCAAATTTACTTTTACCTACAAAACAATGAAATAACCTCCAAAACAAGATTATATCTAAATTAAATGCAATTTAAACACTTAAAAACATAACAAAAAGTAGGTCAAAATAGTGTTCATCAAATACCCCCAAACCTACATTTTGCTAGTCCTCTAGCAAAACTAAAATTAAACTATACTAATTTAAATCATTTCTGTAGATTGTCACGGTTGCATTTAGCATATGCAACAAGCCTTTAAACCCCTAGGTTGCCCTAGTGGACGAGTTTAAGTCTCGTGAGGGTTTTCAGTGATGATTCCCACAAACATCCAACTAAAAGAAAAACTAAAATGACAAATAACAAAACTAAAATTGAAGTTAACAAAACTTGTCATGCTTTAGTTTCTTTCCAATTCATAATCAAAAATTTATACACAAATTTATCCAACATTCTAACATATCAAGGTTTGCAATTTAGATCAGTTTCGCTTCATAAATCTAAATTTCAATACTAAAAACGTATCAACATTGACTCCCCCAAACCTAGTATCAAGAATGTGAATTCGTTTCAACTCTACTCCTCACAAGATTTACTCTCCAAATCACACCGATCCTATGGGTTCAAGCACTCATCAAAGTATATGCGAATAGAAGTTATGTAAAGAAACGAGCTAATATGTTCGCATATGATTAAACAAGAAAGGCTCAGAAGTGCATAACATTGATCTCATGAAAGGAATCAAATGATAGGATTTATGAAGAAATCACATTACTAAACTCATGCATCAATTAAAATCCTTAAGTAAAAATTTAAAGTGTGCCCTAAAATGAGAAATGCTTTGACTTTGAGGGAAACTTATTTTCTATTTTTCTTTTTGTATTTACCATTCACACTTGAAGAACTTAGGGTCATGATTATTATCTTCTTCTTCTTTTTTTATTTTTTTTATTTTTTTATTTTTTTTTATTTTTTTATTTTTTTTTTATTTTAGACCCAAATACGTATGTATTTGTGAATGGAAAAATCTTATTTCTTTTTGTGTTGGATAAAGGAATTCCCTCATATCTTTTAAAGTCAAACATGGATGAAATAGGCAAACACTCTAATTTTACTCAAATTATTTAATCTAAGCAATACAATTAAGCATATGATCCTTCATTATATGTTTAAAATCCTATCATTCAATGCAAAAACCTATAGAGATCATCTAACAATTTGAAATGATATGAAAGGTGTTTAGAAGAGTAGAAGAATATTTATCTCTCAGAATAAGACGTTAAAGGCTCAATAAAATTCTCACAAGGTAGTCTCCACTATTCAATTCTTAAACACAGTATTCGGGTTTATCTCAGTTTCAACATCAAAAGCATGAAAAACAGATTGCAAATTAAAAACCGATCCTTACAACAAACCTTAACATTTCGAACATTCAGATAAATAATGCATAAAGAGTCAATTATTCATCAAAAATTGACCAAAAGCATGAAAATGTTGTTACCAACCAAAAATGCAAAAATGCAAAATGCACCCCCAAACCTAAACTAAACATTGTCCTCAAGGTTTGCAATGACACAATAGTTCAGAAAAGAATTTAGAAAGGGCAAACAGAAAATTAAACTAAACTAAACTAATTTTAAAAGAAATGATAGATCATACCAAAAACGGTGGGTTGCCTCCCACCAAGCGCCTAGTTTAACGTCTTAGCAAGACGATATGTAGAGCTAAGGTGAATGCACTTCAATGCATTCCACATCTCCATTGTGAACGACTCCCTCCAAGTAAGGCTTTACACGGTGTCCGTTCACTTTGAAAGTTTTTTGTGTGTCGGTATTGAGTAGCTCCACAGCTCCATGTGGAAAGACTTCCACAATCTGATACGGTCCACTCCATCTTGATCGAAGCTTTCCTGGAAAAAGTTTAAAACGAGAGTTAAATAAAAGTATTTTCATTCCAGGATAGAGAGACTTACTGACGAGCCCTTTGTCATGGTAACGCTTGGTGCGTTCTTTATAAATCTTAGCATTCTCATAAGCTTCGTTTCGAATCTCTTCAAGCTCATCAAGTTGAAGTAAGCGGTTTTCACCCGCTTGTTGACAATCCATGTTAAGTTGCTTGATTGCCCAATAGGCCTTGTGCTCAAGCTCAACGGGCAAATGGCATGCTTTGCCATAAATTAACCGGTATGGGCTCATCCCAATAGGTGTCTTGTATGCCGTACGGTAAGCCCATAATGCGTCATTGAGCTTCGAAGCCCAATCCTTTCTTGAAGGTCGCACCGTACGCTCCAAAATACCCTTAATTTGCCGGTTACTCACTTCAACTTGTCCCGATGTCTGTGGGTGGTAGGGAGTAGCCACTTTATGTGTGATGTTGTACTTTTTCAACAATCCATCAAAAATTTTGTTGCAGAAATGGCTTCCTCCATCACTGATTATCGCCCTTGGTGTGCCAAACCTGTTAAATATTGTGTCCTTCAAAAACTTCACAACACAGTTAGCATCATTAGACTTAGTGGGTATAGCTTCTACCCACTTTGACACATAATCAACCGCAACCAAAATATACTCAAAACCAGAAGAAGGTGGAAAAGGACCCATGAAGTCAATCCCCCACACATCAAACAATTGAACAACAAGATTATATGTCAGAGGCATTTCATTACGTTTACTCAAATTACCAGTCCTCTGACATCTATCACAGCGCATGCAAAAATCATAAGCATCTTTAAACAGTGTAGGCCAATAAAAACCAGATTGAAGTACCTTAATGGCGGTTTTCTTACCGCCAAAATGTCCTCCACAGTGAAGTTCATGACAGAAAGTTAAGATGCTTGCATGCTCCTCTTCCGGCACACACCTCCGAATGATTTGATCTTGACAGATCTTGAATAGATATGGATCATCCCAGAAGTATTGCCTGCACATATGAAAAAATCTTTTCTTTTCCTGAAAAGAAATGTTAGGCCTCAACAAACCACTAGCAAGGTAATTGACAATATCAGCATACCAAGGGTTTGGACCCACAGAAAATAACTGCTCATCAGGAAAAGTCTCAACAATAGCAATATCTTTGTCACTCTCAGTAGTGTCAAAGTCAGAAATCAACCTAGATAAGTGATCAGCTACCACATTTTTCGTTCCTTTTTTATCCCTGATTTCTAAGTCGAATTCTTGTAACAACAAAACCCACCGAATTAGTCTTGGCTTAGCATTCGGTTTACTTAACAAATATCGCAAAGCAGCATGGTCCGAATGCACTATTACTTTAGATCCTACCAAATAAGATCTAAACTTATCAAGAGAAAACACAATAGCCAAAATTCTTTTTCGGTGGTAGAGTAGTTAAGTTGAGCGTCATTTAGAGTTTTACTAGCATAGTAAATTACATGCAAACGCTTATCTACTCGTTGACCTAAAACAGCCCCTATGGCAAAATCAGACGCATCACACATAATCTCAAAGGGGAGCGACCAATCAGGTGCCATGATAATGGGTGCAGAAGTTAATTTCTCTTTCAAAACATTAAAAGCAGTCAAGCAATCATCATCAAAAACAAAAGAGACATCTTTAGCTAACAGGTTGCATAGGGGACGACTTATCTTGGAAAAATCCTTAATAAATCTCCTATAAAAACCTGCATGCCCAAGAAAACTTCTAATTCCTTTAACATTAATGGGAGGTGGAAGTTTGGCTATTAGATCAATCTTTGCCCTATCCACCTCAATGCCTCTACTTGAAATAACATGTCCTAGTACAATGCCATGCTGAACCATAAAATGACTCTTTTCCCAACTAAGGGTCAAGTTACAATCAATACAACGTTCAAGCACACGAGTCAAATTATTCAGGCAATTATCAAATGAATTCCCAAAAACTGAAAAATCATCCATAAATACCTCTATGCATTTCTCCACCATATCCGAGAATATTGAAATCATGCATCGTTGGAATGTGGCGGGGGCATTGCAAAGACCGAAAGGCATCCTCCTGAAGGCAAATGTCCCGAATGGGCACGTGAAAGTAGTCTTCTCCTGATCTTCTGGAGCGATGGGCACTTGGTAATAACCTGAAAGACCATCAAGAAAACAATAAAAATCATGCCCTGCTAAACGTTCAAGCATTTGATCAATAAAAGGAAGAGGAAAATGATCTTTCTTTGTGTACAAATTTAGTTTACGAAAATCAATGCACATTCTCCATCCCGTGATCATTCTTGTGGGCACCAACTCATTTTTATCATTTTTTATCACAGTGATCCCAGATTTCTTCGGTACCACATGTACCGGGCTAACCCACTTGCTATCCGCAATAGGATAAATAATCCCAACTTCCAAGAGTTTTAAAATTTCTGTTTTCACTACCTCTTGCATGATAGGGTTAAGTCTCCTTTGGGCTTCTCTCACAGGTTTGGTATTGTCCTCAAGATTTATCTTATGCATACACATGGTAGGACTAATACCCCTAATATCATCAATGCTCCATCCTATGGCTTTCTTATATCTCTTAAGTATATTCACTAGTGCTTGTTCTTGGTTTTGGGTCAAGGTAGATGAAATTATGACCGGATAGTTATCCCCCTCTCCCAAAAATACATACTTAAGATGCTTTGGCAATTCTTTCAACTCAAGCTTAGGTGGAGTATTGTCTTCCCTAGATGGGGTTTTGGGTAAATCTAAGGGCATACTTGGTTCTACTAATGGTTCAACATTATCTAACAACTCCAAGTATTCCTTAGTTTCTTCATCTAATTCCCTCTCTACCTTGTCAACTGTTAAGGCGTACGCAAGTCCGTCTTTACTTTCATCCTGCAAAAAGACATTTTGCACAAGAGTATCAATATGATCAATATGAGAGCATTCGTCAATTGAGGATATAGAAGGTAAAAGAGAGGAATCAAATACTCTAAAATTGACAGTTTCTCCCAAAACTGTCATAGTTAAGCTTCCACTATGGACATCTATAATTGTCTTGGTAGTGGCCATAAATGGTCTACCAAGAAGAATAGTGTGTTCTTTGTCCATAGTTGAATTTTCCTGCATATCCAATACAACAAAATCTACAGGTATAATCAATTTATCAACCTGCACAAGCAAATCCTCTACCATTCCCTTAGGATATTTCACAGACCTATCAGCTAATTGTAGGGACATGGTAGTTTGTTTCAATTCTCCTAGACCTAGTTGCAAATAAATCGAATAAGGCATTAAGTTTATGCTTGCACCTAAATCTAGCATGGCTCTCACCACTTTCTTATTCCCCAAAGTAATGTTAATGTTAAAACTCCCGGGGTCTTTAAGTTTAGGTGGTAAACTTTGTTGAAGAATCGAACTAGAAATTTCAGAAACAACTATCCTCTCATTTAAACCATACTTTCTCTTCCTAGTATTTAGATCTTTGAAAAACTTTGCATAGGAAGGCATATTTCTAATAACATCCAATAAGGGCAAATTTATTTGAACTTTAGAAAGCATGTTAAAAATATCAGAAAATTGCTTATCCTGTTTATCGTCTTTAAGACGGTGTGGAAAAGGTATTGGAGGTCGGTAAGGCTCGGATGATTTATGCAATTGGGGAGCGGTAGATGACTCTCCATTTGATTCCTTTGAAGGTTCATTTTCCTTAGCCTTGGGTGCATCACTCTCTTCGGGAGTTGCACTACCTTCTTCCATGTTTCCTGCATCAAAAGGTAGATCATCAGATATTTCAGGTAAATTTTTGGTTACGATCTTACCACTGCGAAGGACCGTGACCGCCTTCGCTTGCTCGGGTTGGCTTGGTAGTTTTCCTTTTTCTTGACATTGGAGTTGCTCTGCCAATTGACCTACTTGGCCTTCAATCCTTTTAATAGAGGCCTCAAACGAGTCCATTCTCTGAGTGCTCTTCATTTGATTTTTTCGACTCACTTGAATGAAAGCGCTCAAGTTGTCCTCCAAGCTTGGTTTGTTGGGAAGAGTAAGCTGTGGATTATTGATGTTGTTTGGATGGTGTTGGAAATTATTCTGAGTATAACCTTGATTGTTATTTCCTTTCCAAGAGAAATTGGGATGATTTCTCCAACCGGGATTATATGTGTTCGAGTAAGGATCATTCCTTGGCCTCGGTTGGTATCCCTCCATGGCATTTGCTTGCTCGCAGCTTGTACCTACATTTTGGTCACAAACAAAAGGAAAAACGTTAGCACCGTGTCCGTAGGTACTACAAATACCGCATACCTCTTGACTTGGTGTGTTCTTGGAGGTGAGGAGTGCGATTTGTTTTGTAAGCTCTGCAATTTGTATTGCCATATCATTTCCGGGAGCTAACTCATTAACTCCCATCCGCCGTCCTCTAGAGCTCTTTTATTGGGAATTAGCACCCAACATCTCATAGAGATCATATGTCTCATCGGCGGTTTTCTCTCCCATTGCTCCTCCCGCAGCATTATCTACAGTGAATTGGCACTGTTGTGTCAATCCGTCATAGAAGAATTGATTTTGGAGTTGCAAAGGAAAGTGATGGTGTGGGCACTGAATCAGAAGCAGTTTGAAGCGATCCCACGCCTCATGAAATGGTTCTCCGTCCATTTGGGAGAACGTTGCTATTTTGGTTCTTAGGTCCGCAGTCTTTTGGTGGGAATAGAATTTTCCCATGAACTTGTCGAAAATTGCGTCCCAAGTTGAGAGAGATCCAGGTTGAAGGGTCATAAGCCATGACTTGGCTTTGTCTTTGAGTGTGTATGGGAAACACCTCATTCTCAGTTGATCCTCATTTAGCCCCTGTAGCGGAAAAGTCTGCACAGTGGCATAGAAATCACGAATAAACGTTAGAGGATCTTCGTTAGGAATCCCATAAAAAGACGGTAACATATTAAAATGTATATTTTTAATCTCATAGTTTCGAGCCGCTTCCCCTAGTTGGATGCAAGAGGTTGCAGTGCCAATGATTGGCCTTGCATACTCTTTCATCGTCATCTCTCTGTGTGGAGGTAGATGTTCACCCATTATTGGTGGTTGCTCTTCCTCCAAATTGTTGGTGTCAAATTGTCTCAAATGTGCTCGCCTCCTATTGACGTTATCTATGAACGGCACGAGTGGATTTCCGAGAGATCTCCTACCGTGCATGCACAATCAAAAACAACAACAAATCAGAGCACCAGACACTATATGACTCCAACGAGTAACAAAACAAATTAAATAAAAGAACTAAACAGAAAATCACGAAAACATACAAAAATACAGAAAATTACAGATAAGAAAACAAATAAACAATTTCAAAAATGCCAATTCCCCGGCAACGGCGCCAAAAACTTGATGCACATAAACTTGTTAACCAAATTTTGTATTTATATAAAAGCTCGCAAGTGCACGAGTCACTTATAGTAAGCGACAAGTATACTCCCAAGGTCGTCTTTCAAAGGAATTGAAATGGTTTTTGAAATAATTAATTGTAATCTAAAACGTAACCGTAAAAGAAATCCTAAACACTCTATCAAAGTTGGTTTTGTAAAAGGTTTCTAAAATTGTAAAATCTTGAAATAAATAAGGTAAATACTTGAAAAGATTAATGTATGAACGATGAAATGAATGAGTGTGGAAAATTAGCTAGTTAACTTATCATGGATAGATTGATTTATGTGGTTTTTCACAATTAAGCATGAAAAAGTGGAATTTATTGATTGTTATCACTAATCCTAGAAAATCCCAAATCAATGGCGATTTTCCCTTAATTAACTAATTAACTTCTTTGATCCGGACCGTTAATTAGTTAATTAGCATTAAACTTAAGAAACCAAATTAATCACCTAATTTAAGACAAGTCAATGCACTCAAATTAGGTTCATACTCAAAAATTGCCCAATTGAATTTAGATGGTGTTTCTAACATTCAACCCTAAAATATTTCATACATTCATAAATTAAATTGGCCAAAAGTAATTGATGAACATAAGTACTAAGAACAATGAGCAAGAAATAAATCACTTTCATATAAAATCAAACCACATAAATATTATCCATTCAAAGTCACATTACTAAAATCCCACACACAAATGGTTTAGCTACTCATAATGAAATCCAAATCAATATTTTTCATTACAAACAACATTGTATAAATTCTTAGAGAGAAAAGAAATTACAAACACTAAATTACCCCTTTTCCACTCTTGAATCAAGCTCTTGATGTTGGATGGTCACCTTCTTCAAGAATGTTGATGGAGCTTCAATGGAGGAGCATTAATGGAGCAACTTCTCTCTAAAAATCTAGAGAGATAATGGTGGAGGCTGGTTTTGTGGAAGATGTGTTTAGAGTGTTATAATTAGGTATTTATATGATAGGGTTTTGAGAAGGGTTAAGTGTGTGTGTGTGTGTGTGTGGGCTGAGAAGGTTTGGAGTGCTTGCCGCGCGCGCGGGCCGCGGCGCGCGTTTTCCATGCCGTGGCGCAGATTGAATTTGTAATCTGCGAGCCAAAACAGAACCATCCCCGCCGCGGCGCACATTATTCATGCCGCGGCGCGCAATGTTTTTCCAGATTTCCCAGTTTCAACCCGAGAGCCTCTCGCCGCGGCGCGCAACGCCATTGGTGCCCTGTAAGAGCCCTTACATAAATGGGTGATTCTCAATGTAAGGGCTTACATTGTAAAGCTTTTGTTCGTCCCCCTTACACATTGAATGGTACCCAATGTAAGGCTTACATCTTTTCACACATTTCACTTCATTTTTAGTCTCTTTTTCCTCATTTCTTCTCAAACTTACTTTTACCTACAAAACAATGAAATAACCTTCAAAACAAGATTATATCTAAATTAAATGCAATTTAAACACTTAAAAACATAACAAAAAGTAGGTCAAAATAGTGTTCATCACTACCTTACCACTTCGAAGGATCGTGACAGCCTTCATTTGTTCAGGTTGACTAGGTAGCTTTCTTATCTCTTGTCTGTGCATTTGTTCAGCTAGCTGCCCTACCTGTATTTTCACTCTTTTTATTGATGCTTCCATAGATTCCATCCTTCCATTACTGAATTGCATGAAAGCATTCAAGGTTTCCTCTACAGTTGGTTATTAAGTGGAAATGATCGGTTCATGTTTTGGGCTTGTGTTTGATTTTGGTAAAAAGGTTGGGCTTGTGGTTGATTTTGGCCAAAAGGTTGGCTATTATTTTGTTTCCAAGCAAAGTTGGGGTGATTTCTCCATCGAAGGTTGTAAGTATTAGAATAAGGGTCATTCTTAGGTCTAGGTTGGTACCCTTGCATTAAATTAACCTCTTCATTTATACTTGTGTAAGAATCACCTGCTAAAGAACAAACATTAGCTCCATGCCCATAAGAACCACGAACTACACATACCTCTTGTTTTGGCATTTGATTCCTATTTGTAGTAGTGAGAAGTTGCACTTGTTTAGTCAACTCATCAAGGTGCATGGCCATTTCGTTATTGGAGCCTAATTCATTGACTCCAACTCTTTTTCCTCTAGCACTCTTTTGTTAGGAATTGGCTCCCAACATCTCGAACAGTTTGTAAGTTTCATCCGCTGTTTTCTCACCCATAGCCCCTCCTGCAGCGTTTTCAACTGTGAATTGACATTATAGTGTCAATCCATCATAGAAAAATTGATTCTGTAGCTGCAATGAGAAATGGTGATGTGGACACTATATCAAGAGTAGTTTGAACCTGTCCCAAGCTTCGTGAAAAGGCTTTCCTTCCATCTGCGAAAAAATAGCAATTTTGGTTCTTAGATCAGAAGTCTTTTGATGGGAATAAAACTTACCTATAAACTTATTATAAATAGCATCCCAAGTATCCAAATAACCAGATGCCAAGGTCATGAGCCAAGACTTAGCTCTATCTTTGAGAGCGTAAGGAAAATATCTCATCCTTAATTGATCTTCACTATGTCCCTGCAATGGAAAAGTTTGCACGGTTGCATAAAATTCATGAATAAAATTTAGAGGATCCTCATTAAGAATACCGTAAAAGGAGGAAAGCATGGAATAATGAATATTTTTCAATTCATAATTCCCAATTTCCTTTGTTAGTTGAATGCACAATGTGGCGGTCTTGTAAAATCTTTAATTACCATCTGCCTACCCACATTGTCACCCATTATTGCTTGCAATTGTGGTTGGTCTACTTCCTCTTGAATATGAGTATCCAGTTTCCTTGATAAGTGTTTAATCCTATGAATGTTATCAATGAAGGGAGCAAGTTCCTTATTCAGTAGCCTCCTACCTTGCATACACAAACAAAAAGCAAACAAAGATCAAGGCAGCAAAGAATATGCAAATATATAAAAGCACTCTATTTTTAATTTTTTTATTTTTTTAAAATAAAAAATTAAAAAAAAAATTCAACTAAAGTAAATAAATTAATAAACCTAATTTAGAATCTCTAAAAGTTAAAAATAAAATTATTTAAAATGCCTATTCTCCAGCAACATCGCCAAAAACTTGATGTGCAAATTATAGTACTCGCAAGTGTATGAATCACTTGTAGCAAGCGATAAGCAACTTTCCGAGGTTGATCTCTCAAGGAATTGCAATGGTTATAAATAATCTTTTTCTTAATCTCTTTAGAGTCCTAAGGCAACTAAAATACTAACTAAATAGAATTCTAGAACTACTAAAACTTTAAATAACTAGAATCCTAAAGCTAATAAAATTGTAAATGAAGTTGGATACAAGAACTAGATCAATGGTGGTAAACGAAGAAAGAAAACAATATTTCAAATCTAAACCAACTAAAAAAGGTGACAAATATCAATGGAGGATATATGGACGTTTATCTTGGTTAACCATGCTTGCATCGAGCAGGCGGCGGCCGTGAGGGCACCCATCGACAACCAACTGTCTTCTTGCCTTGTGGCGGGGGCACAAGTTGCCAAGTATCATTCTTTTGTAATACCTCCATCTCTTCCTTCATTTCCTTCCTCATTTTGGATCTCCCAACTCATTCTGCACTTTGTTAGGTACTGATATAGCAGATATTTGATTCACAAATGATTCATTTGGCTTAGACAATCTTTTAGTGGACATGTAGTTGGCTACTAGATATTTTGATTTTGCATGGATATTTAGTTCATATCTTTTGGCTGGTTGACCCAGAGTAGACCTATTTGGCAACACATACTGTCCAACACTAGACTCAATGCTATTAGTATCAGTAGGTGTACATACCTCATATGAGTGACCTTCAGTACCAGGAAGCTGTTGATCAAGGGTATGAGCAATGCCTGAGGGAATAACAATGTCTTCATTTTCATTTTCAGTGAATCGAACTGGTGCTTATATACTTGGAGGACCTACTTCTTCGACTACTGGATTCAATGGGTTAAGAATCTTAACTGGACCCATCGAAATATCAGTAGGTAATTCTTCCAATTCCTCCCCCCCACCATGATACAGTTCTTCGAAATATGAATTCTTCCCTTGACGAGCAGTATCAGGTGAGGAAAAATAACCCATGTCCTTAAGAAGGTAACATCCTTAGCAACATAATACTTTATGGTCGGTGGATGGAAACACTTGTACCCTTTCTGATAACTTCCATAACCAACAAACACATACTTAATAGCCCGGGCATCTAACTTAGACCTCTGATTTTTAAGAACATGTACAAAAGCAACACTACCAAATATACGGGCAGGAAGATTATAAAATGATGGAAATGATACATGAGATGCGAGAACCTCGAACGGGATTTTTTCGTGGACACTAGATGGGAGACGATTGATGAGATAGGCGGAAGCTTGTACAGCATCGGCCCAAAGATATTTTGGCATATGAGCATTAAGTAAGAGTGCACTGGCCATATCAAGTAAATGACAATTTTTTCTTTCAGACACCCCATTTGTTCTGGTGTTTGTGGGCAAATAGTTTGGTGAACAATCTCATATGTTTTGAAAAAATTTTGAAAAATACTATTAACATATTCTTCCCCATTTTCAGAACGTAAGACTCTAATGGTGCTATTGTATTGTATTTGAACACGAGTACGAAAATTTTAAAAAGTTGGAAAAACTTCATCTTTGGTTCTAAGAAGAGCAACCCATGACAATCTTGTACAGTCATCAATAAACGATAAAAATACCTCATACCCGATACAGTAGACTCTCTAGACGGCCCCCAAACATCAGAATGAATTAATTCAAAAGGAATAGCACTTTTATTAGAAATACTAGGAGAATAAGTAATATGATGGCTCTTAGCCAGAACACATGTCTCACAACATAAAAGAGACTCACTAACACCAATAAACAAAGTAAGCATAGGTTTTTTTCATAAGACTAAAAGACAGATGCCCTAAGTGGCGATGTCATAACCAAATTTAGCTTAGCTTGTCAGAACTCAAAGTCAATACGGTGTGGGACTGTGCTCCTGGTTTCCCCCTTGTGAATTTCTAATCTAGACGAAACAATATGCCCCTTAGATACCTTCGACCAATTATATCCCTGGTAAGAAGATCCTAAAAAATCACATATATAGGATAAAACGTTACAGAACATTTAGACTCAGTATTCAATTGTGGGATAGATATCAAGTGATGAGTTAAGTCAGGCACATATAAAACATTATGGAGCTGTAAAGTTGGAATGATACGGACTGACTCCTTTCCTAAGATAGAAAAATCCTCATCGTTAGCATTCATAACATAAGACACTGGTGGGGAAGATAACTCAATAAAATAAGATTTATCATAAGTCATATGATCAAAGGCACCAGAATCAATAATCCAAGTATTAGATCCAACAAAGTGAGAAATATTTAAGGCCATACCAATCTTACCACGACCAACTATCGAGGTTATAGGGGTACCTCCACATGTCACATGATGATCCTGTCCAATTACTCCATAGAAATCTAGTTCTTGGACTACTTGTACTGCAGCTGCTCTCGCTTTAGGATGATAATTTTGCCTTTTAGGTTTCAAGTGTGGGTTTAATTTCCAACAAGTCTCTCGGATATGCCCAATTTCATTGCAATAAGAGCATTGAGGATGAGGGTGGTTGGAAAAACCTGGTGGAGGTCCTTGCTGATAAAGTGGAGCTGAACTTTGCTACTGGAGGAAAGGTGCTTTTGAATTGGGTTGAATGGCTAGACTAGATAGTTCAACCTGTTCCTTATTAAGACTTTCATGCTGAGATTCGTCCTTATGGATGTATGTAAAAGCTATGGTCAAGTTCAGAAGGTCTGGCATTCGGTGCAATTTGCCCTTGGTATATTATGTTTCGTATCAAGTCCTTTTAAGAATGCATGAACTTGCTCAAGTTCCTTTTCTTTCTAGTACCAAATAAGGTCCTCCTGATTTTTAATTTTGCACGGACGTTTCTGATCAATTTCAGCCCATATATTCTTCAGGTTGGTAAAAAACATAAACAGTGATTGCCCATTTTGTTGCATGCTAGCAGCTTTGCAGATTAATTCGTAAACCTGTATAAAGTCAGATTCATTAGTGTAGAGGTCTCCTAAAGTCTTCCATATGGCCTCAACTGTGTCACACTCTTCCACCATCTGTATTACAGCATCGGTGATGGCTCTAAATAGAATAGACATTACGAAACCATCATCATCTTCCCACTTATTATAGGCCTCCACATCATCTTCACGAGGAGCCTTGATTGTTTCAGTCACATGTCCCATCTTGGGCATCCCACGGAGATAAACAAACATAACTCTTTCCATGTTCAAAAGTTGGTACCAATGAGTTTGGTACCACCGAAAGAGCCACCTTCTGAACTATTGACAGAGACTTCATATTTCAGAATTTTAATTGTATTAAAACTCTAATTTTCTATTGAATCTACCATTGAAACAGACAACAATAATATGCAGCGGAATAAAAATTCACTTCTTTCTCTTCTTCTTCTTCTTTTTGACCGTTGACTAGGGCTAAAAAACTGAAACCAAATCAAAGGAAAATAAAAACTTACTACCTCACGAGCAAACAGCGGTGGGAGTATATGATGGAGGAACGACAACAGACGGATCTATGCATAAAGCGAAAAGCTGAGGCTGTGCTAGTGGATTGACAGTAGTGGTAGGTGAACAAGTTCATACTGCGTTGGTTCGTGGGAGACAGAGGAGAATGGAAGCCGAGCATTGGTTGCGCTAGTTCGTAAGGTGTTGGTTGCACTGGTTGGGATGACAGAAGCCAAATGGTGGATGGCATTGGCTGAGGGGCGAAGATCAGCGACTGGTGACTGTTGCAACTGAGAACAGACTAAGTCGTGCGAAGATAGGGGTGATGAAGACAAGCACGAAGACTGGAGGACGGCGCTGCGCTGGAACTACATATCATGAACTACAAAGCTGATTGAGAGGGCAGCGGCGGTGGCAGAGATGATGACGATGGGAGCTGACTGATGAAGCCGAAAAAAGAAATTTTTTTTGTGTGACTCTAATACCAAAGAACCAACCAGCAACCTTTAGAAGAAATAGAGTTGAAGATGAGGAATACTAGCAACCAAATGAAGTAGAGAAATTGAAGCAGACCTCGATGACAGTAGGGGTATATATATGGCAGATGATAGAAAGAGGATAAAAAATAGAAAAACATGTTCAAGATCGAACAGTGTTCTGATACCAAGTTAAATATAATGTGAATGAAATATATTTCTTGTTAATTCTTACCTCACAATGGAGGTATATATAGAAAATAAATTATAAGAGTCTTGAATATACTAGAATCATGTATAAACCAGAGTTCTATTACAGATAGAAACATATTAATTACAATATATTATACACTAATTATATGACTCACGCTAACACATATAAGTCCTAAAAGTTTAATAACATGGTACACATTAATTAATTAATTATCAAAATGGATTAAAATAATAAATACATCTCACACGTAAATCACATGACCATGTGATCCAAACCCAAAGTTTCAATATTCCACGTCTTTTTGGAGTTCACATCTTCTTGGGCTAGCAGATAGGCTTCACACTTTTTAATTTTGACACTCTTATTCACGTCTTTATAATGTCCCATAAATGCAGAAAAGTAAAAAAAGATCTCAATTGGTTCGTTTGTAGAACGATACCATTCTGCAGGTGTATAACAACAAAGCAGAACCTTTAAATCACTACCAGCCTCAACATTTGTATAAATCGCATAGCTACTGATGTTAAATCCACCTTTAGATAGACAAACAGCTTTACAATCAACAAATAAATTGGAGGAAGCTTCAGGAGGTGAAAGAACAAGGCATATTGAGAAACCAAGGTAGTTGATAGTAGACCCATTCTGAGGAAGCTCCATTCTAACCCATGACTGGTTACTTTTATCCTCCATCCACATTGGAATTTGGTTCCCCGACCACTTGAAAAAAAACTTTTTTAGTGGTATGTACTGCTCCAAGGATGAATTTATGATATATTAATTAATATTCAGCAGCAGAGTTATTATATATATAAACAAAAGTGTAGTACAAATTAGAAAGTGAGAGATACATACCGTTCCAGATGAAAAAGCATGACAAATTTGTTAGTGGTAGTGTAGTAGTCGTTATGCTGTCAAGAGAACTTTGCTCTAGCTTTGGGCTATTTAAAAAACTATTATATTTATAATTTGCATATGGTTTGGATTTCATGTTCCACATAGGATGACAACCTAAGATTGAAATTGTCTCCAATGATGGGCAAAAATGAGCACTAAGGATACTTACACTTGGTGGAAGCTCTAACAAAGATTTAAGGCTCTTGCATCTGTCTACATCTAAAACATACAAACAAATTGGAAGGGACGTTGGGAGAAATTGAAGCTTCTCGCACCCATGCAGATATAAACTAAAAAGACCAACGAGATTTTGAATCGATGTACCAAGCTCTTTGATTGGTGTTCTACTTAAATCAAGCTTCCACAAATGTTCCATAGGCTCCAAGATTTCTGCGAACTTCTCTAATTCTAAGCAGTCCCTGAGAAGAAGCTCCTCTAGAGATTTCAACTTACATATGCTGGCTGGGATACTCTTAAGCCTCCTGCAACCACTCAGATCCAATTTGACAAGACTCCTAAGGCATTCAATTGAAGAGGGTATTGTTTCTATTGACATGCAACCACTCAAGTTCAAATTTTTGATGTGAGACCCCATGTCAGAGATTTCCTTAACAAAGAAAATAGAGCACAATCTTTCACATCCTTGTAGATTTATAACTTTAAGCTTCGGAGCTCTAGAAATGTCTGGGAATTCAATTAGATGAGTGGAATATTCCAAATTGATATTTTTTAACCTGCCAAGTGGCTGAAATAGAGATGTAAGAAAAATAGAAATAAAAAAACTGTAATGAGTTAGAAATTGAAAGTAACAAATCAGAGCATACCAGAGAACCTTTCCAGAGTCGCTCAAGCAAACTATGAGGCATTATGAGTTCCACAAGATTTCTAAGACACAATTTGGATGGTAAATACTTGCAACTATATCCTTGCCACTCTAGATATCTAAGCCCTCTAGGAAGACCATTGAGACCTTCGGGAAGGTTGAGCTTGTTCTCAAACTTCAAGCAATAAGAAGAATCGTAGATCCTAAGGAATTTCAGGTTTGGCATGTTGGAGAAGCATGTAGCCTTCAACTCTACTACATCTTTGATATGGTAAGTGTTAAGTGCAATACCACGAATTGATGGAGTCATCTGACAAAAAGCAAATGTCTAATGAATTTATTTATGAGAGGTTATCTTATTTCAATCTTACTTTCACTATTTCATGGAGAAATTGAAAAACAATATGTGCATGTGTATGAGGTTACCGCATTTCCTTCTAGTATATGTTCGACATCATCAGCCATGAATATCCTTTTGCGCTTCTCAGGCTCTTCAATATATTCTTGACGAGTAATGTTCCAACCCATTTGTTGCATTAAATCATGCATTTGTAACTCATTCCATTGATTAATAAATATGAGAGATTTATCTTTCAGAACCGAAATACTGATATCTGCACCATATGAATCACAAGCTTCTAATATTCTTGCAACAGAATTTTTGGGTTTTCCTTTAAAGAAACAAGCAATATCAAGAAATATGTCCTTTTCTTGTTGATCTAATCCATCAAAACTCCATCTTAACACTGCATCAATATCACAATTAGGAAATTTCTGCAACTTTAATAGTGCACTTTCCCACTCTTTTACACTCCTATCGCAAAGAGAGGAGGCCAATACTTTAAGTGCCAAAGGAAGGCCTCCAGCATAACGTACAAAATGTTCTATTAAGACCACATACTCTGCAGGGGGAGTGTTGCTTCTAAAAGCCTTCAATTGAAAAAGTTCACAACCTTTCTCGAAATCTAATAGAGGAACCTCATAAAAATTGTCAGCTCCAATGTTTTGAAGCACTTGCTTATTTCTAGTTGTCACAATTATTCTACTTCCAAGACCGAACCAACCTTGCTTAAGTGTTCCAAAAAGTTCGGGTTGTATATTACTATTATCTACATCATCAAGAACAATAAGGGCCTTCATGCTACGGAGCCTATTCCAAACCAATTTTGGATTTTCTTCCTTTAATAACTTTGAAAAAAGTTTATTTTGTAAATAATGTTCGCTTTGATTCTTCAATGTTTCTCTTATGTTTGGAAGAAAGCATTTTCCTTCAAATTGAGACTTGATTCGATCATATGAAGTTTGAGCTAGGGTTGTTTTGCCTATACCACCTGTGCCCCAAATTCCTATTATGCGAACATCTTGTGAGCCAATTGCTAATTGTGATTGAATGTGAGCAACATGCTCATTCATTCCAACCAAATTTGGTAAATGAAAATCATCACAAATCGACATAGCATCCAACTTTTTTGAAATATCATGAATAATTTCCTTAACTAACTCAGCCTCCGACCTGACAATCATGATGCTCATTAATGAAACAAAACAAACTATAAATTATTGAAAATATACTACAATTTGGATCAAATTAATAAAAGTGTTTGAGTTAAGCAAATTTTATGATTTATAGTTGACTTCCCATGTGAAAATGAAAAGTAAGAAAAGTTACGGTGGCTAATTTATAAATATTCTATATATTGTATTCTACTATATTTACACTTATCTTATGTTTCAAATGCCTTTTATGTGTTAAAATATTATTTTGTAACCAAAACAAGAAAATGAATGCAAAATTTGGAAATGTGGGCATAACATGTTCACTTGAATAAGAAAGGGCCTCGATTGAACGAACAACTCGATCAAGCAAAAACTTCAATCACAATCCTACGAGACCCTTTTGAGTCAATTTAGTACCCCTACAACAACGGATGCTCGATCGAGCGAGACATCTCATGTGCGTGAAATAATGGTTTAGTTGCATAACAAAATCCATTAAAACATATATATTTTTTCCGCATGCGGTGCACGTATTTTTTTTACATAACATAAAAAACATGTATTTTTAGGATGTTAAAAGTGAAACTAGTTAAACAACTAGGTCACGTATGAACAGGAAGGCAAAATAATTTGTTTTTAGCCTCAAGCTTCATATCACAACTGGCGGATGGTGAGGAAATAAATTAAGAGTCCAGATACACTTGAAATACACATTATATACGTCATATTAGGTCAGTGAAAGCACAAAACAACACATAAATGATCAAGGAGAGGCAAGAGCTCTACACACAGTTCAAGAGAGAGAAGTTGAAGACGAACACGGAGATGGAAGATTTCACCACCATCTTAAGCTCTTTCTATTTTATTATTATGGAGTTTATATTTGTTTTAGTTACTGTTAAGGATAGTAAATAATTACATGTGATAAGGGAAATTTTCAAGACCTTAACAATGATCCTAATTTGATTTATGTTATGAAGTAATTATTATTCTGTTTGTTTCCTCGAGGATGCATTTAATTCTATATTTGAATGTCATGATTGTGTTTGTGATTGATTAGGGTGTACAACTAGTTGATTGCGTGTATGATTTAACGTTAATCTAAGATATTAGTATGTAATTACTAATGTTATTTGAAATAATACCTTGTGGTTATTGATTAAATATCTAGTTTAAAAAATTGTCAGCAATTTCAATTTCAATAACTTAACGTTATTGTTAAATTGAATCTATTGACCTTGTCATTAGTTGTTTAAAAATTAGAGTTGATTAGTGTATTTAACTAAACAGTAAAAAAGGATAGGAATTCTTAGGCGATATAAGGCTTTCAAAGCTGAAGTTCTCAATTGAACAAGGTCCTAGGTTGTGCTTCATGACTAGACATAGGAAGATAATTAATGCATAATTATATATTTGTTAAATAGGAGTCCAGGGTGAAGACCATCGTTAATCACTTGCTTGCATATCGTTAATCATTTGTGATTTTATCATTTTCTTAATTTATTTTAAAATTTAAACCAAACCTCATTTACTTTTATGTCATTTTTAATCACTAATGTTATATTTTAGCTGTTCTCACTTTTGTAATGACCTTATCTCCATTTGTTAAGAGTAATATATTAATATTTTGACATGCTCGCCTATTTTGAGTGTGTCAGTACATGACCAAAATATCTTATGATATAAGAATAAATCAAGCTACATCACAAATATTGGTATAATTTAAACTCATTTCTTGAGTTTAAAAAAGAAATGATTAATGAATTAAAAAGAGGATAAAAAATGGCAACTTTTCAAGCATAATCTCATCTTATAGTCTTATAATTATTATAAAAGAACGAGTTTATACTTTTGTATAAAAATAACCATCCTAGCTGCATAAATAATATGTTGCATTTTGATTGGTAAAATCTACTATAAATATAATGTATTTTCTCATATAATCTAATACAACCTCTATCTTTTAAATATATAATAACTTTTGAAATATTCTAAAATTTTAAATAATTGTTATTTAAAAAATATAATTAGTTATATTTTGGCATTCTTTAAAATACATTTTGTGTGCATAATAAATTATATTATTTTAATTAGTGTTAGAATAATGAAAGACATGTAAATTTTAATAAATTCTAAAAAATATACATAAATAAAGTATTTTCGATTCAAAATAAGTTGTTTGGCATATAAACTTAAATTATTTTATTAAAATTACATGTAAAATAAATTTAAAAATTTAATTTTATGTATGAATTTAATAATTTTGTTTTTTAAGTCTTGTTCGTTCCACGTGCTTATAGGCTAGTTATAGAAGATGTAAATTATGTATTATTTTAAATGTGTTATTTTATATGTCAATAATTAATAAATATGGACACATATTTTTATTTGTATATTTATCACATATTAATATATATCGAAAATTGTTCTCAGTCATAAGATAAAAGAGAGTAAAGTGATGCTTACTCATATTTCTCAGAATCAGAATGATGAGGGATTACGAGAAAAAAATGAGTGACATTTCCATATATATAAAATGATTTAAAAAAGAAATTTTCACCCAAAATATAATAGGAAAAAACAATATCTTAAAATTTTACAATACTAAAAATAATATTCTTGTATTTAAATTATATATTTTTATTATTAAAAAATTAATTAATAATTTAAATTTATTTTATATTAAATTTTATTTAATTAAATATTATTTAATATTATTAAGATAAAAATTTTATTATTATAAATTTAAGTAATTGTTATTTTTAATAATTTTTCTAGAAAGATTTGTTTGTTGCTGAGGGAGATCTTCAGTTGACTTAGAGGAATTATTCGATCATTTATTTGAGAAATAATTCAAGCTAGCTTATCTAGTAAGTTGAAAAGAAGATCACTGGAAGCTGTAGACAAGTGAACACGAAGTCACCTACTTTAAAGAAGTAGTTGATTAAGGATGGAAAATTCCAAGTTGCATATTTTACATCTCACTACAGGGGAAAAATTTCACAGATATCTCCCGGCGTTTGAAATTTCTTCAATAATATCCTCCACGATTTGAAAATATCTATGATGCCTTCAAGAACAAACGGTGTTAAAAAGGTGTTAAAAATAAGGGCAAAATAGTAAACATAAACTGTTGATGTGAGTTATTATTAGGGTTAGGAATTAAAAAAATGTCATTTGGCGCTGAAAAAAGTCTCTCACATGCAACCCCTCTTCTTCCTCCTTCCTCCTCTTATTCAAACCCTAATCTTTATTTTTTATTTAACATATAGTGATTATTGTATCAGAGAATCTGTTGTATTTTGTTTGTTGAAAATCTGGCTGAAATTATGTTAAATAATTTGCTTGGGTAATTTGTTTTTGATTTTTTTAACACAAGTTTTAAATGTTTGTAAAATTGGGGGTATAAACCCTCATTGATTTTTTTTGGACAAATTTTGATGTTTATTTTACTTGTGTGAAATTTTGCTGGAATATTTTATTGTGGTTGACTTGTGTAATTTTGTTAATATTTTTTTTAACATAAATATAAACCCTAAATATTTTTCTTAGACAGATTTTGATGTTTTATACAAATTTTAGACATAAATATGTTTGTTAATATGCTTACAATATTATCTTAATTTTGTTGCATTTGCATGAAATACATTCAACACAAACTGAGATGTAATATTTTATATGATAATTTGTTATTTTATTTGAATGTGTATAGGACTGTTAATATGTCTAAGTGGGCAGAAGTGTATGTCCATATGTTTGGGGTTACAAAATGAGTTGGACATATACCAACAGATGAGTATAGTCTAATTTGTGCTTTTTATGATGCTAAGAGGGCTATAATGAATGAGAGATTGACATTAGAGAGAGAGGACTTTAGAATAAAAGCTGTGATGTCTGGTGACCCTAAGTTGCATATTTTGAAAAATGATAAGGAGTTGTATGACTTAATGATAACATACAAGAATATGAAAGAATATGAAGGTTGAAAAGTTGCACTTGTATGTTAAATTCAATCCCTTGAATGTTGGTGAACCCTTACAAATGTTAGATATCAATCCTTATGCTCCTAATGAACCACAAAATAAAACTCAAACAGAACCAAACCACCTTAAATACAACCTCAAGTTAATGAGCTTCTAATTCATCAAAATAGTCAACCATCTTGTCAAAGTCAATAATTTGGTAAAAATGACAATGAGCTATACTATCCATCAATGAATGATGAAAATTTAAATGAAGTTCTTATGGACCGTTTTCTTAACCCTACTTTTGATATACCAATACCAACAAAACTCATCTCTTCCAATCCTGAAAATTTTAATGTGCAAGGAATAAACTATTATTATTGTATAAAACAGTTGTTTTTTTTTTTTTTTTTATGTAAAATAAGGTTTTTACTTTTTTAATTGAACATGAGTTTTTAGTTAAAACTGAAAGTATGACAGAGGTATTATTAATAACTGATTACATTCAATTTTTGTTCATGACAATTATACTACAACGGTATAAAATTAAAAAATTATTTTTTTAATAAAAAAATCTGTTCAATTAATAGTTTAGAGTAACTTCTATTAACATTTAAGAATATGATTGAAAATATATTAAATATTGAAGATATTTAAGGCTATTTTTAAATGTTAGTAACTTCTATTAACATTTAAGAGTATGATTAAAAATATTTAAGACTATTTTTAAAATGTTAGGAATATTACTAAAAGAAACCCTAAACCTTAAGAATATCTGAGAAATTTTCCCCTTGTTTAAACATGCAGCTCGAGCAGTAAATTTTCTACCACCTCTTCAGTAATTCCTGTAAAAATAAAACACAATAAATCTAACTAACTCAAAAAGAAAAGAAAAGCTGATTTTTTTTATCACTTACTGGTCAGTATCATAAATTAAAAGAATTAATATTAAATTAAAAAATAAATATTTTATTTTTTGATAATAATATTATATAATTTAGAATAAAACTTAGTAGTACTATTTAAATGCAATTAAAATTATAAAATTTTAAATTTTAAAGATCAAAATATGAAATTAATAAAGCATTAAGAATCAATTATATAATTTAACCTACTAATTATTATGATAAATGACAATTACTTTGAAGAAATACCACTTGATTCTTATCTTCTGTCTTTCTTAAAAAAATAAAAGAGAAATTTTTTTTTTCAATTGTAATTTTACTATTATCTGGTTTTTTTTTTTTTTTTAAGCTCAAAACAATTTTTAAAAATAATAGTTATTTTCATAATTATCTTATAATATAATAATATTTGCACCTAATAGATGTATTGAGAATATGGATTCAAACTTCATTTATTATGAATATGTGTGAGTTGTGAGTTATATAAAATAAAATAAAATAAAATAAATAATCATTTTTTAAATCATAAAAAATTGTTTTTATAATTAAATTAAATGTCTAGATAGAACCTAAAAATCTAAGCCTAACTAGCCAAAGGTGTAACTGGTGACACGTGACTAAAAGGCTTTTGGACTGACGAAATAAAGGCAATGTAATTTTTAACTCACAAGCAAAAATTGAATATTTGTTTGAGCATGTCGCTCAAGCAATAGCAGATTTTCTACCACCTCTTCATTAATATCTATAAAAAAATAAAACACAATAAATCCAACTTAATTCCAAAAGAAAAGAAAAGCTGATTTTTTTTATCACTTACTAGTCACGTATCACAAATTAAAAGAATTAATTTTAAATTAAAAAAATAAATATATTATTTTTTTATAATAATATGTATTTTTTTAAAAAATAATATCATATAATTTAAAATGAAGTCTAAGTATCACTACTTAAATGTAATTAAAAATTATGTTTTTAAATAATTTTCAAAAATTTATAAAATTTAATCTTTATTATATAATTTAATCCAAAATAATTGTTAAATAAATAATAGCTACTTAACTAAAAGTAAAACACCTTATATATTATAACACTAATAGATAAAATTTATAAATAAAAAAATTCATCAAATAAATAAAAAACTATTATTAAAAGGGAGCGGACCCTTAAAAGTCTTTTAAATTAAATTATTTATATCATTTGATTATGTAGAATGTAAATGATATTATTTAATCAAAAAGGGGCCATTGGATAAAACACATTATTTCAATAAATTTAATTTTAATTAAAATATTATTTTTTTAAATTGTATTTTAATACTAAAAATATTAAAATAATATAATTTGTTCTTAATTAGCTTCTAAATAATGTGTTTTATTCTTAATTGATATATTTTTTTAAATATAAACAATTAAATAACATCACTTATAATTTAAAGAATTAAATAACATAAATAATTAATATAAAGATGGCTATGACAATTTTTTCTAAAATTTACAATGGTCTTGATAGTAAAGTGGGACTCATCATGCTCTAAAAATATAAAAACTATAACAAAATATAATAGGTCCATTAAGACTTTATTCACTAACTTAATAAACAAAAATTCCTATAAAAATAAGCCACGTAAAAACAATTTAAGTGTTCCTATAAAAATTACCATAGAAACAAAAATTTAAGTGTTCTAGCTTATCAGCCATTCACTTCCATCCCTAAGCTTAGGCTTCGCCATTGTTAAGTTTTATAAGCTAAGCTCCACTTGAATAAAATCCCAATCACCCACTCTTGCAAACACCGTCTAAGGTTCCACTTTATATAAGTAAAACATGAGGGAAACATAATAACAACAAAATCAATTTGTGCTTCAAATACCTAATACATTCATTCTTAATAGCAACAAATACCTAATACATTCATTCTTAAGCATCAATAAGAAACATCAGATTCATCAAAAATATAATAGCAACAAATACCTAATACATTCATTCTTAAGCATCAATAAGAAACATCAGATTCATCAAAAACACAAATACATTTAACATCTATTTTTGCCTTTGAAAATTAAATGAAAACATACACACAAAGTACCTACTAAATAATCATCTCATAACGCTCAGGCCTCAGGGTCAAGCTACCTAACCTATTAATCCTAAAACTGACAGTGCAGTGCATTATTGCAGGGTCTGTGTGATGGAGAGGTGGTCGCAGCGAGGTGGTGTCAACATAACAGAGTGGTGATCGCACGCAATGGTGTGGTGAGGTCTGGTCCGGCATTCTAGTTTGACGAATGAGAGCCGAGTCTCGCATTTGGTACTAAAATTAACATTTAACAAATTATTTAATGAAAATACTAAAATGAAAACAAATTAAAACATTTGGTACCAAATTAACATTGAAAAAATATTAGATAACAAATTGAGAAATATTTTAGTAGAAAAAGTAACATTTGTCCTATAATGTAATAGATTTAGTTAATATTTATAAAATACCTACATTTTAAAATATAGAAGCTTTACACATATTTTCTCTATAGGGATTTATCTAGATATTTTTAAAATACTCCTACCCTAGAATTCTAAATTTTCTATAATATAATAGATTTAAATATTATTCATAAAATATCTAGATTTTAAAATATGCATAAATTTCCAACAGCTAGTACATAGATTAGTTAATAATCATCAGGGAATCTGCAACATGGTGCATGTAATTAACTATGTAAACAAGTAATGTATTAATCAAGAAGTTGTCAAGCCACATTGCATAAAATTTTGAAGGCTGAACTATAGGTCTTATCCGGTAGAACTTTAGGACAAAATTCTCACCACTCTATTAAATGTTGTTGACAAAATTTGCAACATGGTGCATGTAATGACGTAGACAATGTAATTTGGAATCCAAATATGGGACAATCCGCCACTTCGTAACGTCCGATTAATGAACATCACAATATGTGAAAGCTAGAAAGTAGTGTTAATTTCTAAATCAAATATAAATATAGTGAGCTAAAGTAAGAGTATAATTTAATAAGATTTATGATACAATTTATTAATTTTTAAAGTTTATATTGTCTTCTCTTAATTTTTAGACTAAAAATTTTAAATTCTATAATTTTTTTCCAAAATTTTTAAAAAGTTACATATAGATCCTAAAATTTTGATTAAAAAATATATATTTTAATAACCAAAATATGTGATGCACAATGAATTGATAGTCAAATTTTGTATATATAAAAAGCTCGCAAGTGCATGAATCATTTGTAATGAGTGATAAGTATACTCCCAAGATCGTCTCTCAAATAATTGAAGTGGTTTTAAAACGTTATTTATTTTTTATTTAATTGAACAAACAATCATAAACACTCTATAACAATTGCCGGTAGGTAGAAAGGATTATATATTTTAATTTAATTCAATAACTAAAATAAAGTACAAATAAAAGAAATCACAACCAAGAGAAAGATTACAGATGTATATGAAAACCTTCGTTTAATATATATTTATAAAAAGAACAAATTAAATAATTTAATTAAAAATCAAATTTAATACTTTTTTTTACTAAACCTAAAAAAATTTCAAATCAATAACAAATTTTCTCAACAATCAATAGATCAAAGTTTGTTCAATAATTTAATAGACAGTCCAAAGATAATATTATGTTAATAATAAAGTATCTTCTCATTATGTACGTAATTAAATAGAGTAATTTGACGTGGCATCAGTCGATAGTAATGCCACTTACGTAGGTATACATATGATTATTAACTAAGTTTCATTAAAATATAAAAACGATATTTATAGCCCTTCAGTAGTGCGCCGCACACATATAACTATCAAGTAAAAAATAATAATAATAATAACAATAAGTAAAATTTATAATAATAAAAATAATATATTTTATATTTAAATTTATATTTTTATAATTAAAAAATTAATTAATATATTATTTTTTTTTAACAACCGTTCATTTGAAATTGAACGACGATAATATAGACCTGTTAAATATTGAATATTCAATATTACACATTCAAATTGAACGTTCAATGGAGCTAGCTAGCTTTGTTCTTATAAATTTTAGAGGTGTTATTTTTTTATAATTTTTCAACTATCTATTAATTAAGTTTTATTAAAATACACTTATCTTTATTTATGAAACATATTCAGTACTCAAAAATATTTTTTTTATAACAACTTCATACATACTTTGATCTACATGACATTTTTAATAGTAGGTAATTGAACAACCACTTTATAATCATATATGACTAATTTTATGTTTAATTAATAATTGAAAGATTACTTAATGCATATCAAATTACTATTAGCATTTAGTGGTTTAATGGTTCTAACATACAACGTCGAGTGGCAATCAGGCACCAATGTGATGATCGAGGCCCATTGCACGAACTATTTTTTTTTTACGCATTTTGAGGATAGAATCGGTTCGTAGTCTACCCCAAACTCATACTAGGTTCTCCTAATCTGCACAATCCGACTAACCAGGGTGCGTGACCATAGATAGGGATCCTCTGCTGAACTTTCCTATGTTGAGCTTTAATTCTCAGCTACTAGATTAAAATTTATCCTAAGGCATTTAAATGCAAGTAAAAAGGAAAATAAATAATCCACTTACAGCCTGACTTTTAACTACTTGCTTTTGCTGCTCATAATCAAACTTTAAGAACCACGCTCTGCTAAGACCTACACATATGCTTTGCTAACGCTCTGCAGATTTGTTTCTTTTACTTCCTGATATTCTTTATATTAGATAACATTTTTTTTTTGCCAGTATCTATAAAAAATACATATTATATAACATATTGTAAATTTTACCAAAACTTCCATCCATATATTTCAGTTGTTCGGGATTAATTACTAGGAAAATGTCATTGCTAATTAAATGCCTAGAAATAATGCTTTAACAATACATTCACTTTTTTTTTTTATTATTTATTTAATTTATTTAAGTTTTTCTATTTAGAAAATGGAGACCTGGATTTTATTTATATATATATAATTTTTTAGTTGCAATACTTAAACTAAAATGATCAATTGGTCATGAGTAATTTGTTAAGTGCAATAGATGTTGTTGATGAAGCTAATTTGGATGATTTAGATTGGAAACCAAAAGTCAGCATAGAGTTTATTTCTGAAGAAGAAGCTTATACATTTTATAATGAATATGGGCAAAATAGGATATAGTATTAGTAGGCACACTCATGAAAAGAATAAGGGCACAGAAGAAATAACATCAAGAATATTTGTTTGCAGTAAAGAAGATGGTCGGTCGAAAGATAAAAGGGATTATTTGATGAAAAACATAAGAACAGAAACAAGAACAAGTTGTGATGCTCAAATGGGTATAAAATTGTGTAGAAAGAAAAATAAATTTGTTGTGAATATTTTCTTTGAAGCTCACAATCATTCTCTTGTACCACAAGAGTTTGCTCATATGCTACCATCACAACCAAAGATCTCTACTACCCAAACTACTGAAGTAGAATTAACTAAAGCTTGTTGGATTCCTGCTGAAAAAGTTTTTAATCACGGATCAAATAAGCCTAGAGGGGGGTGAATAGGTTATTTTCAATTTTTAACAAATATTAAATATGTAATCTAATCACAACGGCCAGACATGCAATCGCGTGTAAAGATAATTGCAGAATAAGAAATAACACACAATATTTTTAGGTGGAAACAACCTAGGCCACAACAATGACCTAAGAGGAAAACCACCGGTCCACCGGACCACCTAACTATCCACTATGAAAATTAATGTTCAATTACAACCATAGAGTCTAGAACTACCCGTCGCAGATAGATCCCCCTTTCTGTAATTTACTTACGAGCCGTCGCTCCTTTCACAGCCTCCAATAGCTAGATGTTTGGATTCGGACCAACGTTCCGATCTACTTGAGTCACACAAGATCAATCGAACCCGTCATGTTCGGTAATTTCGAGTCACACGAAATACCGAATACGTCACCTGAAACGTTAGCACAAAAACACAAGTGCAAAGTGTGTCCTAGAGCGGATTCATGCAATAAACAATCCTAACTAGCAAATTCAACAAAATATGATATTAAAACAAATCAGCTAGCAAAACTGTAGAACAATCATATAAAGCTCAATAACATGCAAAGCAATTAGGCGCGTGAATTATTCAAACATAACCACACAATATGTTTGAACAATTAAAAGATGAAAGCGCCTAAAATTAATAGATGAAGAGAAGAATGTTTTTCTTTTGAAAGCTCAGATCATATGTAGAAAATATTAGTTTGTGTGTGGTGAGAATTATGCACAACCAAGCATCACTTATATAGAGTCCAATTTAACTTAAAAAAGGATTTGCAATTTACTGAAACTCTAATCAAATCAGGATTTAGTTCTCACAAGAATTCTACTCATACAAGGATTATATTCATATCAGGATTTGGCTTTCACAAGAATTCTACTCAAACTAGAATTTTGCTTTCACAACAATTCTACTCAAACAAGGACTCTACTTTCACAACACTTCTATTCACACAAGGATTCTACTTTCTCAACACTTCTACTCATACTAGGATTCTGCTTTCTCAACAATTCTACTCAAACAAGGACTCTACTTTTACAACAATTCTATTCACACAAGGATTCTACTTTCTCAACAATTCTATCAACAATAATTATATTCATACTAAGTGTAGTGCTCAATTGTGTGAAGATGTATGCATGATAGAATATTATACCTGTCATATGGGCGTTGCACGCTTGGTGACTCCATCATCATGTATCGTCTGATTAATCGGTGAATTCCTATTCTAGATTACAATCAAACATTTTGTCCACGAAAATTGCCAATACAAAATAAACCTTACAATCTCCCCCTTTGGCATTTTCTTGTGACAAAACCACTCTCTCACTACATAACGCTCATAGTTAAAATATCATTACATCAATTACATAGTGGACTGTCTATGATCTGGTGGACCATCTTCGCTTGATACTTGATACGCTCGGTCCACTGAAATTAGACAAAGAAATAGTACACAATTTTGGCTTGAAAGCCTCATTGCTTATTAGTTCAGTGTACATAAATATGCGAATGGAATGTAGTGTATATGCAACATGAATCTTTCTCCCCTACAACTAATAAATGCAACATCTCCCCCTAAATCCAATTTCCATAGCAACATGAACCATTCTCCCCCTTTTTGGCATACGAAATTGACAAATCATAAAACAATTGAGATGATATGGATCACTCTCCCCAAAGTTTAACAATAATCGAAGTGGGCTAAAAATGTAAATGATCACACATGTATATGTCCAAAGCATGTAGGAGGAATTGCATAAGTCAAAAGAATAATAATGAAATATGTATGCAATGACTCCCCCTAAGTTCTATGACTCTCTAGGCGTAAAAACAAATCTAAAATAAAACAAATTTTTGTTTTTTTATTTTTTATTTTTTTATTTTATGTTTTTTTTTTACCACACAAGGCAATAAACTCATATAAGACGAATAAGCATACAACCAATCGAAAAAATTATTTTTGATTAAATTTTGATCATTCATTGTATTAGCAAAATAAATAGGTCACACAAGCACACTAACACATATAATGACATATTGATATTCACTTAGAGTAGTATACATTGTGAACTCCACTTGTATTCCAATAATTTCATTTATGACCAATTTTAAAAAACTCAAAAGAAAATAAATTCATCTATCATGCTAAATTATAATCGAGTCTTCATTCTTACATAATAATATATGTCTATGTACAAGGAGATTTCTTATTAATTTTTTTTAAACTTTTTTGCTCTTTCTTTTTGTACATGCCAAATAGAATTTCTTAATTAAAATTTTATTTTATTTACTATTTTTTTTTAAACATGCAAGAGCCATAAATCTAATATGATGACTTTCACACTAGTTATGAGGTAGCCCTCTCCGCTCACTACGGTAGCTTCACACATCATAGTAGGTAGCCCTCTCAATACTAGTTATCTCCCAAAGATGAAATATTTTTTTAAAAAATAAGAAATAGAACTCAATATAATTTCGCAATCAAGATTAGCTCAAGTCTTAGAATCTTTCAAAATTAATCATAAATTTCATCGATGACATACATGAGTGTTCAGTGAGTGTGTGAATAAGTTCGGTCAATAGTGTCATCACATGGAAATAATGTAAATGTGCAGAATATTGAATTGTAGCATAGAATATACAATGAGTATCAAAATAAGCCACAAAAGATAAGGTTGTATAAGTATAAGTATTATCTGAATCCAAAATCTTGTATTTTTTTTTTAAATAAATCCAAAAAAAAATCTAACAACAAAAACAAAATAAACCTATGATAATACTCACCTAGGGTCATTTAAGCACTCAAACAAAAGTACCTAGGTGGTCTAGCAATAGTGATCAATTGATAGGAAACATGCAATCTTTCCTAACCCAAATGTTCATGAATTTTGATTTGTCTATGTTTTTGGGTTGAGACTTAATTGCATTAGGTTTTAAAAACATACTCTTAGACTCATCTTTCAAATTAAACATATGCATGGTAGGATGATAATTATGAGTTCTATACCTATAAGCATGAAGATGATCATTAAATCGAAAAGCATTCATCAAAAATCTACACTTAGGTCGAATATGGCCTTTTCTACCACAATGATGACAAACAGGCACAAACTTAACAGTTTTAGCTACTACAGTTTTAGTGTGTGTTTGTGCAAAATTTGTAGCAGTAGAAGTAGAGTTAGAAGACCTTACGAATGTAGTTTTTGATGTGGAAGGTGTACAACTTTCATCTAAGAATCCAAGTCCACGTGTATCACCGAAAGACTTACCAATGCTCAACATCTTGTCTAGTCGTTCAGCTCCAATTGTTAATCTCTTCACAGTTTCCTTTGATTGCTCCAATTCCTGCACAAGCTTTGAATTTTCCTGTTTGATACCTGCAAGACTCAAACTCAACTTGTCAACATGCTCAGACAATTCAACTTTTTCTTTTTCTAAAACTGACAAATTAAGTTCTTGCGAATTGATTTGATTATTCAGTTTTGTTACAGTTATGAGAAGCTTATCCTTTTCTTTCTTGCATTTAATTAAATCAATAAATAAATCTTCAAAACTGTGTGCATTAAATTTAGCAAGGATTCGTTTACTTTCCTCTTCATCTGAGTCAAAGTCTGACTCACTGGAGTATTCACCAACAGTTGATGTAAAAGCTACGTAGTTGGTGTTAGCTTTTTCTGACCCACTAGCTTGATCTTCATCACTTTCTGTGTCACTAAGGGTAGCATTGAAAGCTTTTCTTGTTTTCTTCTTCTTGTTGGCACAATCTGCTGCATAATGTCCAAAACCATTGCATTCAAAACATTTAGGTCCAGTGGGTTTAGATTTCTTACCTTCTGAACTCATAGGCGTGAATTCTCTTCCCTTACGATCTTTTTTGTTGAACATTCTCTTCAGTTTTCTAGCAAGTGTGAGTAGATCTTCATCATCACTATCACCATCGTCAGCATTGGTGGTTTTGAGAGCAATTCCAATGTTCTTTTTGGGTGCTGGAAAGTTCATCTCAAATGTTTGAATTGACCCAACTAGTTCTTCAATCTTCATGGTGTCAATGTCTTTGCTTTCCTCTATCGCTGTAACCTTTGCTTCAAAGCGTTCTGGTAATGAGCATAAGACTTTTCGAACCAACCTGCGTTCATCAATTTTATCTCCAAGATTTGAAGAAGAGTTAGCAATATCACATAAATTAGCATAAAACTCAGAAAACGTTTCATCCTCCTTCATTCTAAGATTTTCAAACTTAGTAGCTAACATGCGAAGTTTTGTTCGTTTAACTTGGGACGTGCCCTCATGGGCAACCTCTAAAGTGTCCCAAGCAGCCTTAGCAGTTTCAACATTAGAGATACGTCGGAATTCATCCGGCGACACAGCACTAAAAATAGCATTAATGCCCTTTTGGTTCCAGCCACTACCAATTCTTTCTTGGGGAGTCCAATCAATCCTAGGTTTAAGTGTGACTACACCATCCTTGGCACCCGTAGGTGGTTCCCAACCATAAAGCACAGAATTCCATACACTTTCATCTAAGGAACGTAAAAAGGCTCTCATACGAGCTTTCCAATATGGGTAGTTAGACCCATCAAAATAAGGTGCACGGGTTGTAGAAAAACCCTCTCTCATATGATCCATAATAAGGTCCTAGGCAAACACTAAGTATATCTAGTGACCTGCTCTGATACCAATTGAAAAAGTTTTTAATCACGGATCAAATAAGCCTAGAGGGGGGTGAATAGGTTATTTTCAATTTTTAACAAATATTAAATATGTAATCTAATCACAACGGCCAGACATGCAATCGCGTGTAAAGATAATTGCAGAATAAGAAATATAAAGATAATTGCAGAATAAGAAATAACACACAATATTTTTAGGTGGAAACAACCTAGGCCACAACAATGACCTAAGAGGAAAACCACCGGTCCACCGGACCACCTAACTATCCACTATGAAAATTAATGTTCAATTACAACCATAGAGTCCAGAACTACCCGTCGCAGATAGATCCCCCTTTCTGTAATTTACTTACGAGCCGTCGCTCCTTTCACAGCCTCCAATAGCTAGATGTTTGGATTCGGACCAACGTTCCGATCTACTTGAGTCACACAAGATCAATCGAACCCGTCATGTTCGGTAATTTCGAGTCACACGAAATACCGAATACGTCACCTGAAACGTTAGCACAAAAACACAAGTGCAAAGTGTGTCCTAGAGCGGATTCATGCAATAAACAATCCTAACTAGCAAATTCAACAAAATATGATATTAAAACAAATCAGCTAGCAAAACTGTAGAACAATCATATAAAGCTCAATAACATGCAAAGCAATTAGGCGCGTGAATTATTCAAACATAACCACACAATATGTTTGAACAATTAAAAGATGAAAGCGCCTAAAATTAATAGATGAAGAGAAGAATGTTTTTCTTTTGAAAGCTCAGATCATATGTAGAAAATATTAGTTTGTGTGTGGTGAGAATTATGCACAACCAAGCATCACTTATATAGAGTCCAATTTAACTTAAAAAAGGATTTGCAATTTACTGAAACTCTAATCAAATCAGGATTTAGTTCTCACAAGAATTCTACTCATACAAGGATTATATTCATATCAGGATTTGGCTTTCACAAGAATTCTACTCAAACTAGAATTTTGCTTTCACAACAATTCTACTCAAACAAGGACTCTACTTTCACAACACTTCTATTCACACAAGGATTCTACTTTCTCAACACTTCTACTCATACTAGGATTCTGCTTTCTCAACAATTCTACTCAAACAAGGACTCTACTATTACAACAATTCTATTCACACAAGGATTCTACTTTCTCAACAATTCTATCAACAATAATTATATTCATACTAAGTGTAGTGCTCAATTGTGTGAAGATGTATGCATGATAGAATATTATACCTGTCATATGGGCGTTGCACGCTTGGTGACTCCATCATCATGTATCGTCTGATTAATCGGTGAATTCCTATTCTAGATTACAATCAAACATTTTGTCCACGAAAATTGCCAATACAAAATAAACCTTACACCTGCTTATGATTTAATTGGTAGACAAGTTGATGGAAGAGAATGTCTTGGATATACAAAACAAGACATGAAGAATTATCTTCGATCTAGAAGGCAAAATCAATTAGCATATAGAGAGGCAGGAAGCTTATTAAAATATTTTCAAAATCAAGTTTTAAAAAATTCTTCTTTCTTTTTTGCCATACAATTAGATAGTGAGGAACAAATAGCAAATATATTTTGGGCCAATGCTAGAATGATTGTTGATTATGCTCATTTTGGTAATCTTGTGAGCTTTGACACAACTTACACAGCAAATAAAGCCAATAGACCACTTGCATTATTTATTGGGCTTAACCACTTGTAGAGCGTATCTATAGGTGTTAATAAAGTGTAGTTCGTGAAGTTTGATTCCGAGTAGCAAAAATGAGTAGTTAAAAAGTTAAGTTGTAAGTGCATAGTTTTATTTTCCTTTTCAGCTGCATTAAAATATTATTTAATGATGTAGAATTGTGTTAGCCTTAGGATAAATTTTAAAGTAATCTTGTGGCTGAGAATTAAAACTCAGCAAGGCTCAAGAGAAGAAAAGTTTAGTAGAGAATCCATGCCCGCGTGACCACGGCAAATCATTCTCCAACTTTGACTCGTCAATATTATAATTGAATTATTTGGGGCCTGTTTTGTATCTTATTTTATTTTCAAGGTTCTAATTTTTGAACTTAAGTTTTCAAAATCAGTGCAGTTTGATAATTAATTTTATTTTTAAGTTTAAAATTAGTTTGAAACTTAATTCTATTTTTAACTACATTTTTTATTTTTTTGAAATTTAAAAAATAAAGGTTTTGAAAACTATATAAAACACAACTTTTTACCAAAGGAGTTTCTGTTTTTTTTTTTTCTCTTCAAAATAAATTAAGAAATATAAAGATTTAATTGTATGATATAACCCATTCATGCATAAAGTTTCATTTTTAATTCTCTCACGAAAAAAAAAACATATATACATTTTTTATAACGTAAATGAACATATATTTTTTAGTGTTTGAAAAAAATGAACATATATTTTTTCAAAAATAAAATCAGTTAAATAACTTAGCTTTCAAATACAAAACTAATTTAAAAAAAAAAAATGGAGCTTAAAAACAAAATTCATTAGAAAACTAACCCTTAGCTATCCAAAACACACCAAGTGACTGAAGCACTTGCCCCATGTCTAATAAACTCTTGAACTTGTCATATTTCCTTGGCTTAACAAGTATTCAACGCATCTCTTTTCAAGTGACAATAAATCAACCAGTCTACCAAGTCAGGACATTGTGTGGTTTATAAGCATTTCCATCACCTCACTTAATACTTTCCTAATTTCATTTGTTTTTCTAAATAATTACACTATTAATATACCTACAAGTAAAATTTAAAATCTTTTTTTTTTTTACCTATTCAAATAAACTATTATTGGCCTCAAACAAAAGTCAATCTTTTAACTTTGTTGAGCATTAAAAAAAATAAAAAAAAAAACCTCTAAAGTCCCTCTTTTTATTAATAAAAAGAAAACACAATTAGATGTACACTCGAATGGGATTCGAACTTGAATTCTTAGTGGAGGATTGAAAATCTTACCACCTGAACCACAAGAGATTCTTTTTTTTCTAAATGGACTCCATTTTACCAATGTAGACCTCTCCGTTTTAATTTTTTCAATAGAAATAGAAATCTGCTTGGCTTCTTTTGGCGGCTCATAAATATTATCTTAGGCACCATTACAGATGAAAAATAACAATCTTGACTAATATAAGATAGAGAGAGTTTTTTTTTTTTATATTATTTCGGTTTAGAAGGCAACATTACCTCATGATTGGAATGATTAATGAAATAGTGGTACTATGAGAAAGATAACATATAAGACATAAAATAGATTAGAAAAAGGTACCTAGAGGGGCCATCTTCTTATATGCTTAAGTTAGACATAGAAGAGAAAGAGGATAAGCACCCGAGAAGAGGAAGGAGATATGCATGGGAGAAAAAAAAAATGAAAGAGAGGAAATGAAGGTGTTTGAGGCCCCCTTCTAAGATTAAATCATTAAGTTTATATAGCCAATATGAGGACAAAAATACATCGCTTGTGCTCAAAGGATGGCCCATGTGTATTACCAAACAACCCCTATATGCGATGCTGAGATATTATCCACAAAGTATCACATAATCATTTTCATTGAATATACTTTGGCTTGTCCAACTTGTTAAAGAAGAGATTCGAAATTTGTATGCTATTGTTCAGAATAGGAAATTCATTCAATAGAAGATATGGCATAGCCTTATTAATGACATTCATTTTAATCAACACTTAAAAATAAACAAATAAAAAAGAAAAGATACAAGTTGAATGAAGTTCATGTTAAGCTTTACATGGAATAATAGAAAGAATAAATAATTAATAAAGTACATATTAACAAAATGAACCCAAATTCTCAAACTGATGCTCTTTCCTACAGGAAAAGCTTAGATAATGAAAATTCTCCTCAGCTTTTATCACCAACAGGCTCTTCAACTCTTCTTGTAAATCCAGTTTGCTTCCTTCTTATCCACCATTTTCGGATAAAGAATACAAGTAAACCCAGAACAATTACACCTAAAAAATAGCCACAAAACAATAATTATTTTGACAAAACCAAAACCATTGAAGCTTTACTTTTAGGATAGCTTGCCAGTTTTTAATAATGGCAGAACAAAGTTTCTATTTTTATAAATAAATTGTAAGTTAAAATTTTCAATTGCTCTGACATTAATCTTTTATGTTATGTTTATTGTATCAAATTCTTGCTAGCTTACCTCCAACAATACTCCCAATCAATATCCACCCAAATTCCTCCCCTGAGGGTTCATCTACAGAAACAAAAAAAAAATTAACATTTTAGTCCAACAATTTCAAAAATAATTACTACACAAAAAAGAAAAATCACAACCCAAAAACAGAGAAATTAAGTAGTTACCTTTAATCTTCTTACACTTAAAGATCCAAGGCTTTTCCCAATCAGGAATTATGCATTGATGTCGATCTAACAACGAACAATCCCGACACTCGACCGACCAAAATAGCTCGAAACCCGATTGCAATGGTTACAAAATTGAATCAAAAGAGCTATTAAGCTTGCCATTTTCAGGATAATAATCTATAGGAGCCATTGACATTGGTTTGCAATATGTCCTATTAAGCTGTGGCATAGTGTAGGAGTTATAATGTACTGCATAAACAAAAGACCCATTTCTAGAAGAACAGGGGACTCTGGTGAAATTATTTGAGGTGCTAATGTTTCTTGAGCAATTCATGAATCCAACACTAGAGAGATTGGCGTAACCCGGATGTGAAGTTGATGCCAAGGTGGAGAGGTGCATGGTTCTTGGTATACACCTGGTGCAGTAGTAGAGGATTAGATTTCACCTCCAGCTGTCGCTTGCATGCTCCTTAGTTGTTATTTAGTTAGGCGGTTTGTAACTAACTAAAGATATATAAGTGTGGGTAGTGGGTGATGTAGCAAAAGTACATACAATTCATATACTGATTTCCCTGATGTAACAAGAAGTGCGTGCAAAACATTGCAGTGGCAATTCTTGGAAACGCTCCATTTTGTAACTCTCGGGCACACCTAGTGTGGTAGAGAGACTGAGTGCTTCTGGTGATTGATGTACAATGATCCTCAATAAAATCTGGTGCTGTTGGACAGTGGATGTAAGCCTTACAATGGCAGAACCACTTTAAATCGTTTGTGTATTGTTTTCTTTCATTGTTTCTACTATTCTGTTTCTTGCTTGATTCTTCACAATTTGGTATCAAAGCCTTGTTGTTAAACGAGGGAGAGAAGAGAACAAGAAGTAAGGTGTTCGATTTCTGTTCTTGGAAGTGTAGGCATAGACAGTATCGAAAATAGGAACACTGAAGCTTGACATTGAAAGATTTGACGGCACAAGTGACTTTGGCATTTGGAGGAAGAAGATGAGGGTTGTGTTTGTTCAGCAGAAAGTTTCTATCGCCATAAATGAATCCCCACAGTTTGCTGAAGGTGTATCTGCATCAAAGAAACAAAAAATCTTGGACACTGCCTTCACCAGCATAATCCTAAACTTATTAGACTTAGTTCTGAGACAGGTAGATGACGAGACAACAACCCATGGGTTGTGGAGAAAGTTGGAGGAATTGTTCCTGAGGTGGTCTCTGTCAAACAAAATATTTCTCAAGAAAAGGTTGTTTGGATTCAAGATGGATTCCTCAAAAATCGCAGAGAATAATCTTGATGAATTCAAAAAAGTGACAGTGGAGCTGAGCAACATTGGTGAACAGATTAGTGATGAAAATCAGGCTGTAATCTTGCTAAATTCCTTACCAGAAACCTTTGATGCAATCAGGACTGCAATTGAGTATGGTCGAGAAGATCTATCACTTGGAACTGTGATGTCTGCACTAGGATCCAAAGAATTGGATATGAAATCCACCAACAAGACAATGTTTGGCAGTGGAGATGCTTTAAACATCAGAGGGAGGCCTAAGAAGAGAGAATTCAGATCTAACAGGTTCAACTCACGATCTAAGTCAAGAAACAAGAAGTCTCTAAGGTGTTTCATCTGCCATAAGGAAGGACACTTCAAAAGGGATTGTCCTGATAAAAAGAAAAGGTATAAAGACAAAGATAGAGAGAAGGATAGAGACAATCACAGTGTAGAAGCCTCTGTCGCCCAAGATGGCTATGAAAGTGTTGATGCACTAACTGTGACAGACATCTTCAATCCAGAGGAATGGATCTTGGATTCAGGATGCTCATATCATATGACATCTAACAAGAACTGGTTTACCACCTACAAGAAAGTGGATGCAGGCACTGTGTACATGGGCAATGATCAACCATGCAAGGTTGCTGGTGTAGGCAATGTTTCTCTAAGACTCACTGGAGGTGTAGACAGAACACTAATGGAGGTAAGACATGTACCATCTCTCAAAAGGAATCTGATTTCACTTGGTATGCTCACAAAAGAAGGATATGAATTTAAGGGTGCTGGTGATGACTTAAAAGTGATCAGAGGGTCCATAGTATACATGAAAGGCACACTGAGAAATGGATTGTATTTTTTGAAAGGTACTGTTAACACCCCACTTGTCACAGTGGGTGAGACAGCTCATGAACCATAAGTGCAAATATGGTACAAAAGACTAGCACATGTCAGTGAGAAGGGTCTACTCGAACTGCAAAAGCAAGGACTTTTGGGAAATGTGAAAGGAGACAAACTAATGTTTTGTGAGCAGTGTGTTATGGAAAAGCCAAAAGGGTTAAGTTCACAAGGGGTAGCAGCCATACACGTGATAAACTGGGCTATATATATTCTGATCTGTGGGGGCCAGCTAGAAACCCATCGCTAAGTGGATCTAGATATTTTGTATCCTTCATAGATGACTTCTCCAGAAAAACTTGGGTATACCCACTGAAAACCAAAGATGAAGCCTTCGAAAAATTCAAAGAATGGAAAACTCAAGTGGAGGTTCAAACTGGGAACAAAGTGAGATACTTGAGAACTGACAATGGGCTTGAATTCTGCAATGAGAAGTTCAACCAGTACTACAGTGAAAAGGGAATCACAAGGCACAGAGCTGTGGCTTATACACCTCAGCAGAATGGCCTAGCTGAGAGGATGAACAGAACTCTGCTTGAAAGAGTGAGGTGCATGCTGATCAGTGCAAATATTCATAAGAAATTCTGGGCAGAAGCCTTAGACACTGCATGTCACTGCATAAATAGATGCCCCTCAACAGCCCTGCAATTTAAGACACCTCAAGAAATTTGGTGTGGTCGACCAGCAGACTATGGTGCATTAAGAGTTTTTGGGTGCTTGGCCTATGTGCATAGGAGGCAAGACAAACTGGGAGCAAGAGCAGTAAAGTGCATGTTCTTAGGCTACCCAAATGGGGTGAAAGGGTACAAGTTTTGGGACCCTTCACTGTCTAGATGTGTAATAAGCAGAGATGTGACTTTCAAGGAACAAGAGATGTTTATGCACAATGAGAATGGTGGAATCTGTACACCCTCAAACAGTTTACTTGATGCTGAGATTCAGATGGAGCATTCCAGTGATGATGTAGTAGGTGACAACACTGAGGGAGATGATGTTGAACATGAGCAAAATGAAACTGACTCTCTGAGGGACTATCAGTTGGCTCGAGACAGACTGAGAAGGCAACATAGGAAGCCTTCAAGGTACCTTGACTCAAGCTCAGGTGCAAGTGTAAATACCCCTACAGACTTAATTGCATTTGCTTTTAGTATTGCTGACATTATAAATGAGACAGAACCCAAAACCTACGAGGAAGCAACAAAATCTACAGACTCAACAAAGTGGCTGGAGTCAATGAAAGAAGAGATGGAATCTCTGAGGAAGAATGAGACTTGGAACCTCATACCTAAACCAAAAGGGGTTAAAACTATTGCCTGCAGGTAGTTGTATAAGAAGAAAGATGGAATACCAGGGGTGGAAAAGCCAAGATATAAGTCTAGGCTGGTTGCCAAGGGGTTCACACAGAAACCTGGCATAGACTTTACAGAAGTTTTCTCCCCAATAGTGAAACACACCTCCATAAGGATGTTGCTATCAATAGTAACTCGAAATGACATGGAGCTAGAACAGTTGGACGTTAAGACTGCTTTCCTCCATGGAAAATTGAGTGAGACAATTTACATGGACCAACCAGTGGGATTCATTGAAGCAGATAAAGAGAACCTGGTATGCTTGTTGCAAAAGTCACTCTATGGGCTGAAACAATTCCCCATGTGCTGGTATAAGAGGTTTGATGATTTTGTAATTAAGCTGGGCTTTAACAGAAGCAATTATGACCACTGTGTATACTTTAAAGACACAAGTAGGAGTGAAGCCATCTTCCTACTGTTATACGTGGATGATATGTTGATAGCCTGTGTGAATAAGGTGAAAATTCAGCAAGTTAAAGAGTGGCTGGGTGAGGAATTTGAAATGAAGGACTTAGGGGCTGCCAAAAGAATTCTGGTATGGAAATAAACAGACAAAGAAACCTGAAGAGACTGTTGGTAACCCAACACACATACATAGAGAAGCTGCTGGTAAAATTTCACATGGAAAATGCAAAGCAAGTGAGCACACCACTAGCTCAGCACTTCAAGCTATCAATGCATGACTCCCCTCAGACAGAAGAAGAAGTACATATGAACAAGAAGTACATATGAACAAGATCCCTTATGCAAATGCTGTAGGATGTTTAATGTATTTGATGGTCTGTACAAGACCTGACTTAGCTCACTGTACTAGCTTAGTCAGTAGATATATGAGAAAACCAGGCAAAGCTCACTGGGAGGCAGTTAAGTAGGTGTTCAGGTATCTAACTGGTACGAGGCATGAAGGATTATTGTTTGATGGTTCAGTCACAGACATGAAGGTGGTTGGCTTTGTAGATTCTGATTATGCTGGTGACATAGATAGAAGGAGATCATTGACAGGATATCTGTTTGAGTTTGCTGGAGGACTTGTCAGCTGGAAGGCAACACTGCAACATGTGGTTGCACTTTCCTCGACAGAAGCTGAATATATAGCTGCTTCAGAAGCAGTTAAAGAGGCTCTGTGGCTTACAGGTATGGTGGAAGAGTTGAGTTTTGAACAAGGAACTGTCATAGTGAACTGTGATAATCAGGGAGCTATTCATCTGTCAAAGAACCCACAGTTTCATGATAGGACTAAACATGTGGATGTGAAGTACCACTTCATCAGAGAGGTGATTGAAAGGACGTAGGTGGAGTTGAAGAAAATCCACACAGACTCAAATCCTGCAGATATGATCACCAAGGCTGTAACTGCAACTAAGTTAAATCTGTGTAAAGACTTAGTGCGCGTTATAGGTGCCATCAACTAAACTGATTGGTGTATGGAAACAGTATCAGGAAATTGGGAAGAGACTTGTCATCAAGGTGGAGAAGTTGTGAAGTTGATGCCAAGGTGGAGAGGTGTACGGTTCTTGGTATACACCTGGTGCAGTAGTAGAGGATTAGATCTCACCTCCAGTTGTCGCTTGCATGCTCTTTAGTTGTTATTTAGTTAGACGATTTGTAGCTAACTAAAGATATATAAGTGTGGGTAGTGGGTGATGTAGCAAAAGTACATACAATTGATATACTGATTTCCCTGATGTAACAAGAAGTGCGTGCAAGACATTGCAGTGGCGATTCTTGGAAATGCTCCATTTTGTAACTCTCGGGCACACTTAGTGTAGTAGAGAGACTGAGTGCTTCTGGTCATTGATGTACAATGATCCTCAATAAAATCTGGTGCTGTTGGACAGTGGATGTAAGCCTTACAATGGCAGAACCACTTTAAATCGTTTGTGTACTGTTTTCTTTCATTGTTTCTGCTATTCTGTTTCTTGCTTGATTCTTCACACCGGATAGCGATAATCGATGTCTAGCTCATGAACTGATTTGAGACATCTTGATGGGATATTGCAACTTCCATTGGCAAAATTGACATCAACAATTTTGATTCTGTGAATGTCGTAAGTGATTTTTTGAACAAAGTACTTTCCTCCGTGGAAATCTAAGATGGTTTTATTGTTGACACATGAAAGTTCGTAGTCTCGAACTCCACAATTTGATGGGTCTGTTTTTGGGCGAAATGGGTAGGTGATATTTTGGATTTCTCCACATGAAGAAGAACATGATGTTTCATCAAGTTTTCTAGCTTGGATTGTGGTAAAGAAAAGAATGATGAGTAGAGGGTAGAGAATGAAAATTGAAATTGAGGGTGTTTTGGTGATTTTCATGGTTTTTGTTCTTGGGAAAGAGAATAAGAATATGTATGAGTATGCGAAAACAATGTAGAAAGTTGGTTTTTATTGGTATTGGAGTTTTGGATTGAGATATATTTGGTTCATTTTTTTGTTGTGACTTGTGACACTGATCTGAAAAAAATTGTGAAAACGAAATATATATATATATATATATATATATATATATATATATATATATATACACTCATGGTGTGGGTTGATGCGTCAAGTTTGACGGCTGGGTCATGATAATTACAATGGGGTTGAATATTCTCTATTCCGTGTAGGTCCCACTTGGAACTTGGATGATAATATGATATATTGGGAAGGAATGAGTCAAAGTTAGCAAGACCTGTTTTATTAGACCATTTTGTATCCATGCGAGAGAACGTACGTACCACACTATCTATCGAGTACCGACTCAATGTAAAAATCACCCCGATCTTACTTGAAAATAAAATAATAATTAATCATTTGTCTAAAATTAAACACAAAATCAAAACATTAATCGATAATTTTTACAAAATAAACCAACCGTAAAAAAAATCTTAAATATTTTCATGCAATCCTGTAGTAGAATGATGGACTCTATGGAAGCATTAATAAAAATAGTAGAAATACAGGTGGAGCAGTTGATGAGTGCTCGAAAAACACTAATATTTTGTAGTTTATTCCACTTTATTGTTTAGAAATAGATTTATTATTTGTTGTTTATTCAATTAATTTCATAAATCTATCTATTCGGAATCACGGGTATGTTTTAGTACATTCCAGATGTTTTTAACGTCAAATGAGTCAAATAATGCAAACATGCAAATACGGAACACTTACGGCTCTCGGATCACAAGCTACGGGCTAAACGAGACAAATATGTAAGCCTTACATAATGAGTCATCACATATGTAAGGGGGTAAACAAGAAGAAAAGGAAGGCAACACATGCTGCGGCGAGGAAGAGTCATGCCGCGGCGGAGAGCTCTCGAGTTTTGACATTATTTTCAGAATTTGTGTTGCGCCGCGGCGGGAAAAATGTATGTCGCGGCGCGCCTATTCCTATTGCAATCAGGATTTGTGTAAACCCTTACATCTATAAATAATCCCTTAGACTCCCCCTTACATACAACTCGAATACAACTTTTACACAATAATTTTGCGACCAAACAAACAATTCACTCAGTTTTTAGGAGCTTTGCCACACTCAACGAAGCAAGAGAAACCATTCTAAGGATCCAAGGAAGCCGTCGACGATCGAAGATAAAGCTTTTGGAGAAGAACGTCATCCCATCCATTTAGCAATATTTAGATCTAGGATTTCTTTGTTGTTATAGATTTATATTTTATTCTTCTTTTGTTGAAGTGTATGATCATATTTTATTTGTCTATGAATATTAATATGAACATGAGCGGTTAGTTACATTATGGATGTTTAGTTTGTGTTGCCATGTTTGCTAGATTTGTGTATGGTGAATGTTTTATTGATTTAAAATAAATAAATTATTTTTTGATTATTAGCATGTTTAGATATTTAATTATGAATTATCATGGGCCAATTTGAGATTCGTAGTTAGGTTAAAAAATCTGAGAATCTAGTTTTAGGAACGTCACCTTAACTTCATTTCGAAACACTTAATCAAAGCTTCAAATTAGTGACTTAGTCAAAGCATTAATTTGATTGGCATTTATTTCCTTACGAATAATTTGATTGCTATTTGATTTACCCCGACCGTAGGCAGTTTATTAGTTAATTAACAAAGAGATTTACCCCGACCGTAGGCAGTCTCATATTAAAAGGAAAGCCGGTAAAATTGTTTATTAGAACGTTCATGTTATTTCACCATTACTTTTCGATGCAAGCATGGCCAACCAAACTAAACTTCCATACATCTTCCATTGATTATCAAATCTATTTGAATTGATTGTTAATTTGCGATATTATTTTCGTTAATTGTTCGTACCATTGATCTCGTTACAAAACAAAACACTTTTTATAATTTTACTAGATTTAGGACTCTAATTGCTTAGAGTTTTAGTTTCACTAGAACTCTATTTAATTAGTGTTTTATTTACTTTAGAACTCTATTTAGATTAGGAAGACAGTTATTTAGAACCACTGCAATTCCTTGAGAGACCGACCTTGGAAGTTGCTTGTCACTTTTCTACGAGTGATTCATACACTTGTGAGTACTAAATTTATCACATCAAGTTTTTGGCACGATTGCTGGGGAATTGGCGTTTTAAATAATTTTCTTTTTTTAACTTTTTAGAGTTTCTGATTTATTTTTATTTGTTTATTTATTTTATTTATTTAGTTTTATTCTAAAAATACAAAAAAAATCAAAAATTAAAAAAATTAAAAAATAGTGCTTAATTTCCAATTTCACTGCTGCCTTGATCTTTGTTTGCTTTTTATTTGTGCATGCAGGGTAAAAGATCACTTAACAAGGAGTTCTCTCCTTTCATTGACAACATACATAGAGTAAAACACCGATCAAAGAAATTGGATAATCAACTTCAAGAGGAAGAAGTCCAACAACAATTGCAAGCAGCAATGGATGACAACATGGCTAGGTAGATGATGAACAAAGAGTTTGCAAGACCTATCATTGGGACCGACACATCGTGTATTTGACTTACAGAGGCGGCTAAGAATTATGAGTTAAAAAATATTCATTATTCCATGCTTCCCTCCTTTTACGGTATCCCTAATGAAGATCCTTTAAATTTTATGCGTGAATTATATGCAATTGTGCAAACATTTCCACTGCAGGGACTTAATGAAGATCAACTACGCATGAGGTGCTTTCCATACACTCTCAAAGATAGAGCTAAGTCCTGGCTCATGACATTGGTACCCGATTCTTTGGCCACTTGGGATGATGTTTACAACAAATTTATGGGTAAGTTCTATTCCCATCAAAAGACATCTAACCTAAGAACAAAAATTGCTACTTTTTTACAGATGGATGGAAAACCCATCCATGAGGCTTGGGACAGATTCAAATTACTTTTGATACAGTGTCCACATCATCACTTCCCGTTGTAGCTACAGAATCAATTTTTCTACGACGGATTGACACTACAATGTCAATTCACAGTTGACAACGCTGCAAAAGGAGCTATGAGTGAGAAAACAGCGGATGAAACCTACGAATTATTTGAGATGTTGGGAGCCAATTTTTAACAAAAGAGTGCTAGAGGAAGAAGAGCTAGAGTCTACAAATTAGGATCCAACAATGAAATGGCCATGAAACTTGCTGAATTGACGAAACAAGTGCAACTTCTCACAACCTCTAATGTTAATCAGATGCCAAAACCCGAGGTATGTGGATTTTGTGGTTCATATGGATATGGTGCTAATGTTTGTTCTTTTGCAGGTGATCCTTATACAGGAACTACTAAAAAGGCAAGTTAAATGCAAGGGTACCAACCTAGACCTAAGAACGACCCTTATTCAAATACCTACAACCCTGGATGGAGGAGTCACCCTAACTTCGCTTGGAAACAAAACAATAGCCAACCATTTTTCCAAAACCAAACACAAGGCCAAAATGTAAACCGACAATTTCCACAAAATAAACCAACCGTAGAGGAAACCCTAAACAATTTCATACACTCCTGTAGTGGAAGGATGGACTCTATGGAAGCTTCAATGAAAAGAGTGGAAATGTAAGTAGGGCAGCTAGAGGAACAAATGCACAAACAAGAGACGAAAAAGCTGCGCAGTCAACCCGAACAAGCCAAAGCTGTCACGGTTCTTCGGAGTGGTAAGGTCGTTACTAAAAATTTACCTGAACTTTCTAATGATTTATCTTATAGTACAGGTAACATGAAAGATGACAACAATGCTTCTAAGGAATTGGAGGAATGAGGTGACAAGCATGAAGAGCCTTCAAAGGCGAGAATTGGATAGTCATCTAATCCACCTACTCTACACAAGTCATCGGAGCCATATTGACCACCGGTACCATTCCCACACCGTTTAAAGGACAGTAAGCAAGATAAAAAGTTTTCTAATTTATTTAACATGCTCTCTAAGGTTAATATTAATTTGCCATTGTTAGATATAATTAGAAATGTGCCTTCATATGCTAAATTTTTCAAAGAATTAAACACTAAGAAAAGAAGGTACGAGCTTAATGAGAGAGTAATCGTATCTGAAATTGCTAGTGCAGTGCTTCAACACAACTTACCCCCTAAGTTAAAAGATCCAGGTAGTTTTATAATTGATATTACTATGGGGGATAGGAAAGTAGCTAAGGCTATGCTTGATTTAGGTGCTAGTATCAACTTGATGCCTTACTCTATCTTCTTGCAGCTAGGTTTGGGAGAGCTAAAACCAACAACCATATCCCTTCAACTTGCGGACAGATCTGTTAAATATCCGAAAGGCATGGTTGAGGACTTGCTTGTACTGGTAGATAAGATAATCATACCTATTGACTTTGTGGTTTTAGACATGTAGGATAATCCATCTTTGGACAAGGAGCATACCATTCTTTTGGGTAGACCATTTATGGCCACTACCCAAACCATCATTGATGTCCAAAGTGAAAAGTTGACAATGACGGTCTTGGGAGAGACTATTCATTTTAAGATTTTTGACTCATCTCCTTATCCTTCTATATCTAATATTGATGAATGCTCGTATGTAGAATGTTTAGATCCAATAATTCATGATACTTTTGTGCATGCTAGATTAGATAATAAATTGGAGATAGCACTTATAATTGGAGTGGTAGATGATATCTTAGACTATGAGACTAAGGAGTATAGTGAACTATTAGACAATGTCATATCATTAGATGACACTAGTACACTCTTAGGTTTATTGGATGTCCCACATGATGATGAGATTGCTCCATCTGAATTGGAACTTAAGGAACTACCTAAGCATCTTAAATATGTCTTTTTGGGAGAGAATGAAACCTACCCTGTTATTATTTCATCTACACTCACCCAAAACCAAAAAGAAAAATTGATTGGAGAGCTTAGGAAGTATAAAAAGGCAATAGGATGGAGTATTGGGGACATTAGAGGCATTAGTCCAACAATGTGTATGCATAAGATTAATTTTGAGGACGATGTCAAACCAGTTAAAGAAGCACAAATGAGACTAAACTCAATCATGCAAGAGGTAGTTAAGAAAGAAGTTTTGAAACTCCTAGCAATAGGGGTAATTTATCCAATTGCTGATAGTAAGTGGGTTAGTCCCGTTCATGTGGTACTAAAGAAATCTGGAATAACCGTGATTAAAAATGAGAAAGATGAATTAGTGCCTACTAGGATAATTACGGGGTGAAGAATGTGTATTGATTTTCGTAAGCTGAATTTGTACACCAAAAAGGATCACTTTCCCTTCCCCTTCATTGATCAAATGTTAGAAAGACTAGCTGGGCATGATTTCTATTGCTTTTTATATGGTCTTTCAGGTTATTATCAGGTACCCATTGCTCTGAAGGATCAAGAAAATACTACATTCACATGCCCATTCGGAACTTTTGCTTTTAGGAGAATGCCATTTGGACTATGCAATGCACCCGCCACCTTTCAGAGATGTATGATGTCGATCTTTTCAGACATGGTAGAGAAATTCATTGACGTATTTATGGATGAGTTTTCAGTTTTTGGTAATTCCTTTGATGATTTCTTGCATAAATTGACTTTAGTATTAGAACGATGCATTGAATGCAATTTAACGCTTAGTTTGGAGAAAAGTCATTTTATGGTCCAACAGGGCATAGTGCTAGGACATGTCGTGTCTAGCAAAGGGATTGAAGTAGATAAGGCTAAGGTAGATTTAATTGCAAAATTGCCTCCACCGACATCTATTAAGGGTATACGAAGTTTCTTAGGACATGCAAGTTTCTATAGACGGTTCATGAAGGATTTTTCCAAAATTAGTCATCCATTATGTAATCTATTGTCCAAAGATACTTTATTTAATTTTAATGATGAATGCCTTGTTGCTTTTAATGCTTTAAAGGATATGCTTACTTTTGCACCTATAATTGTTGCTCCTAATTGGTCTTTACCATTTGAAATCATGTGTGATGCGTCTGATTATGCTATAGGAGTTATTTTAGGGCAAAGAGTGGATAAAAGATTACATGTTATATATTATACTAGCAAAAAACTCAATGACGCCCAAATTAATTACACCACTATTGAAAAAGAGTTATTGGATGTTGTCTTTTCACTTGATAAATTTAGATCTTACTTGGTAGGAACTAAAATTATTGTTCATTCGGATCATGCTGCTTTGAGATATTTATTGACTAAACCGAATGCTAAGCCTAGACTCATTAGGTGGATCCTACTTTTACAAGAGTTTGACCTAGAGATCAAAGACAAGAAAGGAATTGAAAATGTAGTAGCTGATCATCTGTCTAGGTTAATTACTGAGTATGAACATGTTGAAGGTGAAAGTAAGGATACAATTATTGAAACCTTCCCTGATGAACAATTGTTTACAATAGGTACAAATCCATGGTATGCTGACATCGTCAATTATTTAGCTAGTGGTATTTTGAGACCTAATATTACTTTTCAGGAAAAGAAAAAGTTTTTCAGTGTTTGCAGGAAATACTTTTGCGATTGATGCACATAAACTTGTTAACCAAATTTTGTATTTATATAAAAGCTCGCAAGTGCACGAGTCACTTATAGTAAGCGACAAGTATACTCCCAAGGTCGTCTCTCAAAGGAATTGAAATGGTTTTTGAAATAATTAATTGTAATCTAAAACGTAACAGTAAAAGAAATCCTAAACACTCTATCGAAGTTGGTTTTGTAAAAGGTTTCAAAAATTGTAAAATCTTGAAATAAATAAGGTAAATACGTGAAAAGATTAATGTATGAACGATGAAATGAATGAGTGTGGGAAATTAGCTAGTTAACTTATCATGGATAGATTGATTTATGTGGTTTTTCACAATTAAGCATGAAAAAGTGGAATTTATTGATTGTTCTCACTAATCCTAGAAAATCCCAAATCAATGGTGATTTTCCCTCAATTAACTAATTAGCTTCTTTGATCCGGACCGTTAATTAGTTAATTAGCATTAAACTTAGGAAACCAAATTAATCACCTAATTTAAGACAAGTCAATGCACTTAAATTAGGCTCATACTCAAAAATTGCCCAATTGAATCTAGATGGTGTTTCTAAAATTCAATCCTAAAATATTCCATACATTCATAAATTAAATTGGCCAAAAGTAATTGATGAACATAAGTGCTAAGAACAATGAGCATGAAATAAATTACTTTCATATAAAATCAAACCACATAAATATTATCCATTCAAAGTCACATTACTAAAATCCCACACACAAATGGTTTAGCTACTCATAATGAAATCCAAATCAATATTTTTCATTACAAACAACATTGTATAAATTCTTAGAGAGAAAAGAAATTACAAACACTAAATTACCCCCTTTCCACTCTTGAATCAAGCTCTTGATGTTGGATGGTCACCTTCTTCAAGAATGTTGATGGAGCTTCAATGGAGGAGCATTAATGGAGCAACTTCTCTCTAAAAATCTAGAGAGATAATGGTGGAGGCTGGTTTTGTGGAAGATGTGTGTAGAGTGTTATAATTAGGTATTTATATGATAGGGTTTGAGAAGGGTTAAGTGTGTGTGTGTGTGTGGGGGCTAAGAGGGTTTGGAGTGCTAGCCGCGCGCGCGGGCCGCGGCGCGCGTTTTCCATACCGCGGCGCAGATTGAATTTGTAATCTGCGAGCCAAAACAGAACCATCCCCGCCGCGGCGCACATTATTCATGCCGCGGCGCGCAATGTTTTCCAGATTTCCCAGTTTCAACCCGAGAGCCTCTCGCCGCGGCACACACTTTCTTCGCCGCGGCGCGCAATGCCATTGGTGCCTTGTAAGAGCCCTTACAGAAATGGATGATATTCAATGTAAGGGCTTACATTGTAAAGCTTTTGTTCGTCCCCCTTACACATTGAATGGCACCCAATGTAAGGCTTACATCTTTCCACACATTACACTTCATTTTTAGTCTCTTTTTCCTCATTTCTTCTCAAACTTACTTTTACCTACAAAACAATGAAATAACCTCCAAAACAAGATTATATCTAAATTAAATGCAATTTAAACACTTAAAAACATAACAAAAAGTAGGTCAAAATAGTGTTCATCAAATACCCCCAAACCTACATTTTGCTAGTCCTCTAGCAAAACTAAAATTAAACTATACTAACCTAAATCATTTCCGTAGATTGTCACGGTTGCATTTAGCATATGCAACAAGCCTTTAAACCCCTAGGTTGCCCTAGTGGACGAGTTAAAGTCTCGTGAGGGTTTTCAGTGATGATTCCCACAAACATTCAACTAAAAGAAAAACTAAAATGACAAATAACAAAACTAAAATTGAAACTAACAAAACTTGTCATGCTTTAGTTTCTTTCCAATTCATAATCAAAAATTTATACACAAATTTATCCAACATTTTAACATATCAAGGTTTGTAATTTAGATCAGTTTCGCTTCATAAATCTAAATTTCAATACTAAAAACGTATCAACATTGACTCCCCCAAACCTAGTATCAAGAATGTGAATTCGTTTCAACTCTACTCCTCACAAGATTTACTCTCCAAATCACACCGATCCTATGGGTTCAAGCACTCATCAAAGTATATGCGAATAGGAGTTATGTAAAGAAACGAGCTAATATGTTCGCATATGATTAAACAAGAAAGGCTCAAAAGTGCATAACATTGATCTCATGAAAGGAATCAAATGATAGGATTTATGAAGAAATCACATTACTAAACTCATGCATCAATTAAAATCCTTAAGTAAAAGTTTAAAGTGTGCCCTAAAATGAGAAATGCTTTGACTTTGAGGGAAACTTATTTTCTACTTTTCTTTTTGTATTTACCATTCACACTTGAAGAACTTAGGGTCATGATTATTATCTTCTTTTTTTTTTTTTTTTTTTTTATTTATTTATTTTTTTTTTATTTTTTATTTTTTTTTATTTTAGACCCAAATACGTATGTATTTGTGAATGGAAAAACCTTATTTCTTTTTGTGTTGGATAAAGGAATTCCCTCATATCTTTTAAAGTCAAACATGGATGAAATAGGCAAACACTCTAATTTTACTCAAATCATTTAATCTAAGCAATTCAATTAAGCACATGATCCTTCATTATATGTTTAAAATCCTATCATTCAATGCAAAAACCTATAGAGATCATCTAACAATTTGAAATGATATGAAAGGTGTTTAGAAGAGTAGAAGAATATTTATCTCTCAGAATAAGACGTTAAAGGCTCAATAAAATTCTCACAAGGTAGTCTCCACTATTCAATTCTTAAACACAGTATTCGGGTTTATCTCAGTTTCAACATCAAAAGCATGAAAAACAGATTGCAAATTAAAAACCGATCCTTACAACAAACCTTAACATTTCGAACATCAGATAAACAATGCATAAAGACTCGATTATTTATCAAAAATTGACCAAAAGCATGAAAATGCAAAAATGCAAAATGCACCCCCAAACCTAAACTAAACATTGTCCTCAAGGTTTACAATGACACAATAGTTCAGAAAAGAATTTAGAAAGGGCAAACCGAAAAATTAACTAAACTAAATGAAAAAGAAAAATATTACCTAAAATGGTGGGTTCCCTTTTGTATGAGATTGTGTCGTTATTCGTTGTTCTTCGGTTCACTGTTCCTTGCTTTTCTCATGAGGATTTTATGTGTATGAACGTAATTTGAACCTCAAAATGTATACAACACAATTCACATTCAAACCCAATTATTAATTATACTAAGTCAAATGAAAATATAAAAAACATAACACAAAGTTAGACAATCCAAAAGAAAAATAAAAATAACAATAAAGATAACAATAACAGAAAATAAAGAAAATAAACATTAGTCCAAAATGAAATAACATAAAACCAAAGAAAAATTACAATCAGGAGGCTCAGTCCTCCATATTTTCTGGTTGTTCTTGGTCTTCCTCGGGTTGGCTTGCTGGTGGTATAAATGTAAAATCATGTCCCGGATATTGTGGAGGTGGCTGGAATTGGGTGAGGTCTACTCCACTTTGTGTCAATTGACAACTCATCATATTATGGAGTAGGGCATGGTAGTCATGTTGATATCTCATGTGATCACTGAGCCATGCTTGTTGTTGGATTTGGTAATGACGCACTCTTGTTGACATTGATGCATCTCATTGACTTTTGCCTCGATATTTAACATCTTATCTTTGGCGGAAGCGGTCCTTGAAGAATCACCTTTTCTGCTTCCTTGCCCTGCCTTTGACCCACTAGTCAGGTGTCGCATGTAGGCAGAAGTCAATGTTTCAACCGGTTGCAATAGGACCTCGCCTGTGTCGTATTTTACTCCATGTTTGACACATAAGGCGGTGATGAGCTGGGGAAAGAAATAACTGATGTTGTGATGCTCAGCTGAGTACACAATCTGTTGTTGTATTACCAATCCCACGTCAATAGACCGCTCGGTCTCTATCGCAAACTGTAAAACAGCTCTTTCCCGATCCATTGAGCTGTAATGCCGAGTCGGCATTAATCTTGAGCAAACAAAATATTGCCAGATTCGGGAATGAGTCCTTAAATGCTTTGCCTGAAAAAGATTTACCAAATCTCCTTTATATTCCCACTCACCGTATCCATCGGTTAGGGTGTTAATGACCTCTTCGTAATCAACCTGCGTTAAGTAGGTTTCATACTCACTGTTATGTATATCCCTCAACCCATAGTACGAGTTGATCACTGTCCTATTGAAAGGGACCTCAATGCCTCTCACCCATACCAATCCTTCACGTGCCTCCGGCACATTAGCATAAAATTCTCTCACCAGCGAACTAACACCCGCCTCCGGGGTACAAGCGAATTTTCTCCAACCTAGTCTCTCAACTATGTCGGAGATTCCCATTACTCCCAAATGTCCAAAATCCATCCCTCTCTCATTGATGAAACTTTTGTTCCTTTTGGCGGCACCCTCGTACCGCTCTTGTGCCTCTCGGCTTACAAACCGAGAAGCATCAAATGTTCGATCTTCCACTACTTTCCCTTTTCCTTTTGACTTACTACTTTCGCCAATCTTTCTTTTTGGAGCCATTTCAATCAATCCACTAAATTCCAGACAAAATATGTAAGCCTTACATATAGTGCCATCACATATGTAAGGGGGGACGTGAAAAGAAGGAAATCATCGCGCGCCGCGGCGGAAGAATTGCATGCCGCGGCGTGAGGCTCTCGGGTTGAATTCTGGAAAACAATGAAGCATCGCGCGCCGCGGCGGGAGAATTGCATGCCGCGGCGGGGAGCTCTCGGGTTTTTGCATATTTTCCAAATTTTGTGTTGCGCCGCGGCGGGGAAAATGCATGCCGCGGCGCGCCTATTCCTATTGCAATCAGGAATCCCTTACATCTATAAATACCCCCCTTAGACCCCCTTTACAAGCATAACTCGAACTCACTTGACCAATTCATACACAACTCTTCCTCTTCTCAATTTTGCGACCCAAACACGACATTCAATCAGCTTTGAGAGCGTTGCCACACTATAACGAAGCGAGAGATACCATTCTAAGGATTCAAGGAAGCCAACGACGATCGAAGATAAAGCTTACGGAGGAGTACGTCAACCGATCCATAAGCGGTATTTAGATTTAGGTTTTCCTTGTTGTTATAGAATTAATTTATCTTCTCCATTTGTTAAAGTGTATGATCATATTTTATTTGTCTATGAATAACAATATGAACATGAGCGGCTAGTTTCATTATGGATGTTTAGTTTGTGTTGCCATGTTTGCTAGGATTGTGTATGGTGTATTTAATTGATTTATGAATGAATTACTTTTTGATTAAGAGCATGTTTAAATGTTTGATTATGAATAATCATGGGCCAATTTGGTGTTCGTAGTTAGACTGAAAAATCTGAGATTTTAGTTAGAGGAACGTCACCTTAACTCTTTTCCGAAACACTTAATCAAAGCTTCAAGTTAGTGACTTAGTCATAGCATTAATTTGATTGGCATGTTTTCCTTGCGCATAATTTGATTGCTATTTAATTTACCCCCGCCAAAGGCAGTTAATTAGTTAATCAACAAAGAGACCTACCCCCGCCAAAAGGAGTTTCGTAATTAAAAGGAAAGCCGGTAGTTTTAATTCATATAGGACGTTCATGCATATCACCATACCTTTTCGATGCAAACATGGTTAACCAAGCTAAACGTCCATACATCCTCTATTGATATTTGATTTGATTGAATCGATTGTCTGATTGCCATCTTGATTTCGTGTGATTTTCTTACGATTGTTCCCGTTACCAAAACCAAACAAACTCTTTTTACAGTTTTATTAGCATTAGGATTCTAGTTACTTAGAGTTTTAGTTTCACTAGAACTCTATTTAATTAGTGTTTTATTTTCATTAGAACTCTATTTTGATTAAAAAGTTAGTTATTTAGAACCACTGCAATTCCTTGAGAGACCGACCTTGGAAGTTGCTTATCACTTTACTACGAGTGATTCGTACACTTGCGAGTACACATTTTAACACATCAAGTTTTTGGCGCCGTTGCCGGGGAATTGGCGTTTTGAATAATTTTCTTTTTAACTTTTTAGAGTTTCTTAATTTTTTTTTTATTTTATTTTATTTTATTTGTTTATTTATTTTATTTGTTATCTTTTATTTATTTTATTTTTATTTTATTCAAAAAAAAAAAAAATTCAAAAAAAAAAAAAAAAAAAAAAAAATCAAAAAATCAAAAAATCAAAAAAATAGTGTTTTTAATTGCTTAATCTATGGTGCTTTGATTTCTCTGTTGTTTTTGTTAGTTTTTGAAAGGTACCGTTCATCAACAACATCAACAAATTTTAAAATGCACCTAATCAGGCTGGATACTGAAATCCAAGAGCCAATACAAATGAAGAGCTGCATGATATGACAGACATAGAGGTATGTAGCATTTGTGGTTTATATGGGCATTATGCTAATGTTTGCACTTTTGCAGGTGATTACTATGCATCCCCTAATCCAAACTTTGATTTTAATGAGAGATGTCACCCACCTTGGAATGATCCTTATTTCAGTACCTATAATCCTGAGTGGGGAAATCACCATAATTCTTCATGGCAAGCAAACTTTACCCCACCTTATGCCGAATACAACATGCGAAGCTCAAATTTTCAATCATATGACCCACCGTATGCCCAATGCAACATGCAAAGCTCTAATTTTCAACCATATGACCCACCTTATGCACAATACCAAATGCAAAGCTCAAGTTTTCCTACATATCCATCTAGGACCACCTTTGAAGAGAGCTTGAATTCTTTCATACAAGGAAGTAGAGATTCTAAGCCAACCTTAGAGGAAAGCTTGAATTCTTTCATACAAGGAAGTAGAGATTCTAAGCCAACCTTAGAGGAAACCTTGAATTCTTTCATACAATCTACTAATGAAAGGATGGAGTCTATGGAGGCATCAATAAATAGAATAGAAATGCAAGTTGGGCAATTAGCGGAACAAATTCAAAAACAAGAAGAGTTGCCCACTCAGATTGAGCAAGTGAAGGATGACATAATCCTTCAAAGTGGTAAAAATTTTGAAAATATTTATTTTCCTGAAACTTTTGATGATTTACCACTTTGTGTAGAAAATACAGATGGGGAGCAAGTAATTCTCAAAGAATGTCATGCTAAGGAATATCAAATTCTACAAACTTCTATGGAGAACAAGGAGGAATTATCTTCACCTCCCATGCCACACAAGGCACTTAAGACTTGCACATTCCCAATTTATTCTCTATACCACTTCCACAAAAAAATGTGTGCTGTGCTTCATGGAAAACAACTACCGAGATGGAAGGACAAGCTTAATGACATCTTAGCTCGGAAAATTGATATCACACACTTCAAGATCTTTGATGATGGTGGATAGAAAAGAATTAGCAACGTCTTGCTAAGACGTTAAAGAAAGCGCTTGGTGGGAGGCAACCCACCACATTCGGTAGTATTAACTTCTTTTCTTTTCTTTATTTTGTTTTTATTTAGTTTTACATTCTTTTATTTCTTTTTATTTTATTTTATTTTGGATTGTTTAACTTTGTTTGATGTTTTTGTGTCTTCAATTGCCTTAGTTATAATTAAAAATTGGGTTTGAATGTGAATTGTGTGCATACACTTTGAGGTTCAATATATGTTCATACATTCTTCATGAGAGAAGCGAGGAACAGTGAACCGGAGCATAACGAGTAACGACACAATTTCATACGAAAGGGGGGTAACTTCTTACACTTTTTCTTAATTTCTTTTGTTCTTCTTTTTCACATTGAGGACAATGCAGAAAGTAGGTTGGGGGTGGGAAGAATATTCCATGAGCATGAAATATGACCAATTTTTAATTTTTAACTTTGTCACTTGAATTGTTTTTAGTTAGTGTCGTGTCTACTTGATTCAATCCGGAAATCTATGATATTAACATAATTGTAATGACGATGACATATGGGAGATGTTAGATTTTTACCTAAGCAACGAAGCACATAAATGTTGGATTCATCTAATTTGAGAATTTTGTGGTACTTGTGGTAGTTTGCATGGTTAGTTTAACTATTCTGATTTGTGGAATGTATGCATGTTCATGATATGTTTTAAGTCTCAACAATCTCTAGAACTCATTTGAAAACACGTTGAAGCGAAATAATAGAAACAAACACCACTTAGAAAATGATTTAGGCCATCTTTGGACCGTTTGGACTTTTCATGCCTCCCCGCAATATTTTATCAATAGCACACCCTTGAACTCAACATTGACATACATTGAACTACCCTTAGTGATAAGAGTACTTAATGTAATATTTGATTTTCATGAGCAATTATGTTGTGTTTATCTTGCTTCATCATAAAAAAAAAAAAAAATGATGATGATTGAAACAGTAAGCAAGAATAAAAAAAAAAAGAGAAGAAAATCAAGCAAAAAAATCCAAAGGACATTTGAATTGAAGGGAGGATGGAAAAGAACACTTGGTAAAAAAAAAAAAAGGGTTGAAAATATGTTTGTGAAATAAAAGGTACTCTTATCATATGAAAACATCATTTTTGTACTTTCATGATCACACACCTAGCCACAAATTTACAAGCTTAATGAAGTCCTATTGATTCTAGGTAGTTTAGTTTTTATATTAGTGGAGATGAGTTTGAAAAATGAGCATATGGAGTTTGTAAGTGCAAAAATTAACATTCATATTTTACTTGCACATTTATGAGATATTGAAATTTAATCTATGAATATCATGCATGACACGGTCAGATAGTGTAACTAACGGGTTTTGTGGTTTGATTGGTTGTTCAAAATTCGATTACCATGATGAGTTTAATGTTTGGACTGTTTTTGAGCTTAGGTGATGTTTAACTATTTCATGTATCATTCGTTGTTAACAATTTTTGAGACGTATGCATGGATTGATTCAAGTATTGTTAGAGTCTTTATTAGTTTTGAGTCTTTATTTGTGTCAGTTACGATGTTTGTGGGTATCATCACTGGAAACCCTCACGAGACTATAACTCGTCCACTAGGGCCACCTAGGGGTTTAAAGGCTTGTTGCATACGCTAAATGCAACCGTGACAATCTACGGAAGTGATTTAGGTTAGGTTAGTTTATTTCATTTGTTTTTGATTTTTTATTTTAGGTCGCTTCACTTGCTAGAGACTAGCAAGAAGCTGGTTGGGGGTTGTGATGAGTGCTCGAAAAGCACTAATATTTCGTGATTAATTGTGCGTAATTGATTGATATATAGATTTATTATGATTATTATTTCGATTATTTTCATAAATCTATCCATTCGGAGTCACGGGTATATTTTAGTGCATTTCAGGTGTTTTTAGCGTCAAATGAGTCAAATGATGAAATCACGCAAAGACGGGACACCTACGGCGCTCGAATCACAAGTTACGGGCTAATCAAGACAAAATATGTAAGCCTTACATATAGTGCCATCACATATGTAAGGGGGGACGTGAAAAGAAGGAAATCATCGCGCGCCGCGGCGGAAGAATTGCATGCCGCGGCGTGAGGCTCTCGGGTTGAATTCTGGAAAACAATGAAGCATCGCGCGCCGCGGCGGGAGAATTGCATGCCGCGGCGGGGAGCTCTCGGGTTTTTGCATATTTTCCAAATTTTGTGTTGCGCCGCGGCGGGGAAAATGCATGCCGCGGCGCGCCTATTCCTATTGCAATCAGGAATCCCTTACATCTATAAATACCCCCCTTAGACCCCCTTTACAAGCATAACTCGAACTCACTTGACCAATTCATACACAACTCTTCCTCTTCTCAATTTTGCGACCCAAACACGACATTCAATCAGCTTTGAGAGCGTTGCCACACTATAACGAAGCGAGAGATACCATTCTAAGGATTCAAGGAAGCCAACGACGATCGAAGATAAAGCTTACGGAGGAGTACGTCAACCGATCCATAAGCGGTATTTAGATTTAGGTTTTCCTTGTTGTTATAGAATTAATTTATCTTCTCCATTTGTTAAAGTGTATGATCATATTTTATTTGTCTATGAATAACAATATGAACATGAGCGGCTAGTTTCATTATGGATGTTTAGTTTGTGTTGCCATGTTTGCTAGGATTGTGTATGGTGTATTTAATTGATTTATGAATGAATTACTTTTTGATTAAGAGCATGTTTAAATGTTTGATTATGAATAATCATGGGCCAATTTGGTGTTCGTAGTTAGACTGAAAAATCTGAGATTTTAGTTAGAGGAACGTCACCTTAACTCTTTTCCGAAACACTTAATCAAAGCTTCAAGTTAGTGACTTAGTCATAGCATTAATTTGATTGGCATGTTTTCCTTGCGCATAATTTGATTGCTATTTAATTTACCCCCGCCAAAGGCAGTTAATTAGTTAATCAACAAAGAGACCTACCCCCGCCAAAAGGAGTTTCGTAATTAAAAGGAAAGCCGGTAGTTTTAATTCATATAGGACGTTCATGCATATCACCATACCTTTTCGATGCAAACATGGTTAACCAAGCTAAACGTCCATACATCCTCTATTGATATTTGATTTGATTGAATCGATTGTCTGATTGCCATCTTGATTTCGTGTGATTTTCTTACGATTGTTCCCGTTACCAAAACCAAACAAACTCTTTTTACAGTTTTATTAGCATTAGGATTCTAGTTACTTAGAGTTTTAGTTTCACTAGAACTCTATTTAATTAGTGTTTTATTTTCATTAGAACTCTATTTTGATTAAAAAGTTAGTTATTTAGAACCACTGCAATTCCTTGAGAGACCGACCTTGGAAGTTGCTTATCACTTTACTACGAGTGATTCGTACACTTGCGAGTACACATTTTAACACATCAAGTTTTTGGCGCCGTTGCCGGGGAATTGGCGTTTTGAATAATTTTCTTTTTAACTTTTTAGAGTTTCTTAATTTTTTTTTTATTTTATTTTATTTTATTTGTTTATTTATTTTATTTGTTATCTTTTATTTATTTTATTTTTATTTTATTCAAAAAAAAAAAAAATTCAAAAAAAAAAAAAAAAAAAAAAATCAAAAAATCAAAAAATCAAAAAAATAGTGTTTTTAATTGCTTAATCTATGGTGCTTTGATTTCTCTGTTGTTTTTGTTAGTTTTTGAAAGGTACCGTTCATCAACAACATCAACAAATTTTAAAATGCACCTAATCAGGCTGGATACTGAAATCCAAGAGCCAATACAAATGAAGAGCTGCATGATATGACAGACATAGAGGTATGTAGCATTTGTGGTTTATATGGGCATTATGCTAATGTTTGCACTTTTGCAGGTGATTACTATGCATCCCCTAATCCAAACTTTGATTTTAATGAGAGATGTCACCCACCTTGGAATGATCCTTATTTCAGTACCTATAATCCTGAGTGGGGAAATCACCATAATTCTTCATGGCAAGCAAACTTTACCCCACCTTATGCCGAATACAACATGCGAAGCTCAAATTTTCAATCATATGACCCACCGTATGCCCAATGCAACATGCAAAGCTCTAATTTTCAACCATATGACCCACCTTATGCACAATACCAAATGCAAAGCTCAAGTTTTCCTACATATCCATCTAGGACCACCTTTGAAGAGAGCTTGAATTCTTTCATACAAGGAAGTAGAGATTCTAAGCCAACCTTAGAGGAAAGCTTGAATTCTTTCATACAAGGAAGTAGAGATTCTAAGCCAACCTTAGAGGAAACCTTGAATTCTTTCATACAATCTACTAATGAAAGGATGGAGTCTATGGAGGCATCAATAAATAGAATAGAAATGCAAGTTGGGCAATTAGCGGAACAAATTCAAAAACAAGAAGAGTTGCCCACTCAGATTGAGCAAGTGAAGGATGACATAATCCTTCAAAGTGGTAAAAATTTTGAAAATATTTATTTTCCTGAAACTTTTGATGATTTACCACTTTGTGTAGAAAATACAGATGGGGAGCAAGTAATTCTCAAAGAATGTCATGCTAAGGAATATCAAATTCTACAAACTTCTATGGAGAACAAGGAGGAATTATCTTCACCTCCCATGCCACACAAGGCACTTAAGACTTGCACATTCCCAATTTATTCTCTATACCACTTCCACAAAAAAATGTGTGCTGTGCTTCATGGAAAACAACTACCGAGATGGAAGGACAAGCTTAATGACATCTTAGCTCGGAAAATTGATATCACACACTTCAAGATCTTTGATGATGGTGGATAGAAAAGAATTAGCAACGTCTTGCTAAGACGTTAAAGAAAGCGCTTGGTGGGAGGCAACCCACCACATTCGGTAGTATTAACTTCTTTTCTTTTCTTTATTTTGTTTTTATTTAGTTTTACATTCTTTTATTTCTTTTTATTTTATTTTATTTTGGATTGTTTAACTTTGTTTGATGTTTTTGTGTCTTCAATTGCCTTAGTTATAATTAAAAATTGGGTTTGAATGTGAATTGTGTGCATACACTTTGAGGTTCAATATATGTTCATACATTCTTCATGAGAGAAGCGAGGAACAGTGAACCGGAGCATAACGAGTAACGACACAATTTCATACGAAAGGGGGGTAACTTCTTACACTTTTTCTTAATTTCTTTTGTTCTTCTTTTTCACATTGAGGACAATGCAGAAAGTAGGTTGGGGGTGGGAAGAATATTCCATGAGCATGAAATATGACCAATTTTTAATTTTTAACTTTGTCACTTGAATTGTTTTTAGTTAGTGTCGTGTCTACTTGATTCAATCCGGAAATCTATGATATTAACATAATTGTAATGACGATGACATATGGGAGATGTTAGATTTTTACCTAAGCAACGAAGCACATAAATGTTGGATTCATCTAATTTGAGAATTTTGTGGTACTTGTGGTAGTTTGCATGGTTAGTTTAACTATTCTGATTTGTGGAATGTATGCATGTTCATGATATGTTTTAAGTCTCAACAATCTCTAGAACTCATTTGAAAACACGTTGAAGCGAAATAATAGAAACAAACACCACTTAGAAAATGATTTAGGCCATCTTTGGACCGTTTGGACTTTTCATGCCTCCCCGCAATATTTTATCAATAGCACACCCTTGAACTCAACATTGACATACATTGAACTACCCTTAGTGATAAGAGTACTTAATGTAATATTTGATTTTCATGAGCAATTATGTTGTGTTTATCTTGCTTCATCATAAAAAAAAAAAAAAATGATGATGATTGAAACAGTAAGCAAGAATAAAAAAAAAAAGAGAAGAAAATCAAGCAAAAAAATCCAAAGGACATTTGAATTGAAGGGAGGATGGAAAAGAACACTTGGTAAAAAAAAAAAAAGGGTTGAAAATATGTTTGTGAAATAAAAGGTACTCTTATCATATGAAAACATCATTTTTGTACTTTCATGATCACACACCTAGCCACAAATTTACAAGCTTAATGAAGTCCTATTGATTCTAGGTAGTTTAGTTTTTATATTAGTGGAGATGAGTTTGAAAAATGAGCATATGGAGTTTGTAAGTGCAAAAATTAACATTCATATTTTACTTGCACATTTATGAGATATTGAAATTTAATCTATGAATATCATGCATGACACGGTCAGATAGTGTAACTAACGGGTTTGTGGTTTGATTGGTTGTTCAAAATTCGATTACCATGATGAGTTTAATGTTTGGACTGTTTTTGAGCTTAGGTGATGTTTAACTATTTCATGTATCATTCGTTGTTAACAATTTTTGAGACGTATGCATGGATTGATTCAAGTATTGTTAGAGTCTTTATTAGTTTTGAGTCTTTATTTGTGTCAGTTACGATGTTTGTGGGTATCATCACTGGAAACCCTCACGAGACTATAACTCGTCCACTAGGGCCACCTAGGGGTTTAAAGGCTTGTTGCATACGCTAAATGCAACCGTGACAATCTACGGAAGTGATTTAGGTTAGGTTAGTTTATTTCATTTGTTTTTGATTTTTTATTTTAGGTCGCTTCACTTGCTAGAGACTAGCAAGAAGCTGGTTGGGGGTTGTGATGAGTGCTCGAAAAGCACTAATATTTCGTGATTAATTGTGCGTAATTGATTGATATATAGATTTATTATGATTATTATTTCGATTATTTTCATAAATCTATCCATTCGGAGTCACGGGTATATTTTAGTGCATTTCAGGTGTTTTTAGCGTCAAATGAGTCAAATGATGAAATCACGCAAAGACGGGACACCTACGGCGCTCGAATCACAAGTTACGGGCTAATCAAGACAAAATATGTAAGCCTTACATATAGTGCCATCACATATGTAAGGGGGGACGTGAAAAGAAGGAAATCATCGCGCGCCGCGGCGGAAGAATTGCATGCCGCGGCGTGAGGCTCTCGGGTTGAATTCTGGAAAACAATGAAGCATCGCGCGCCGCGGCGGGAGAATTGCATGCCGCGGCGGGGAGCTCTCGGGTTTTTGCATATTTTCCAAATTTTGTGTTGCGCCGCGGCGGGGAAAATGCATGCCGCGGCGCGCCTATTCCTATTGCAATCAGGAATCCCTTACATCTATAAATACCCCCCTTAGACCCCCTTTACAAGCATAACTCGAACTCACTTGACCAATTCATACACAACTCTTCCTCTTCTCAATTTTGCGACCCAAACACGACATTCAATCAGCTTTGAGAGCGTTGCCACACTATAACGAAGCGAGAGATACCATTCTAAGGATTCAAGGAAGCCAACGACGATCGAAGATAAAGCTTACGGAGGAGTACGTCAACCGATCCATAAGCGGTATTTAGATTTAGGTTTTCCTTGTTGTTATAGAATTAATTTATCTTCTCCATTTGTTAAAGTGTATGATCATATTTTATTTGTCTATGAATAACAATATGAACATGAGCGGCTAGTTTCATTATGGATGTTTAGTTTGTGTTGCCATGTTTGCTAGGATTGTGTATGGTGTATTTAATTGATTTATGAATGAATTACTTTTTGATTAAGAGCATGTTTAAATGTTTGATTATGAATAATCATGGGCCAATTTGGTGTTCGTAGTTAGACTGAAAAATCTGAGATTTTAGTTAGAGGAACGTCACCTTAACTCTTTTCCGAAACACTTAATCAAAGCTTCAAGTTAGTGACTTAGTCATAGCATTAATTTGATTGGCATGTTTTCCTTGCGCATAATTTGATTGCTATTTAATTTACCCCCGCCAAAGGCAGTTAATTAGTTAATCAACAAAGAGACCTACCCCCGCCAAAAGGAGTTTCGTAATTAAAAGGAAAGCCGGTAGTTTTAATTCATATAGGACGTTCATGCATATCACCATACCTTTTCGATGCAAACATGGTTAACCAAGCTAAACGTCCATACATCCTCTATTGATATTTGATTTGATTGAATCGATTGTCTGATTGCCATCTTGATTTCGTGTGATTTTCTTACGATTGTTCCCGTTACCAAAACCAAACAAACTCTTTTTACAGTTTTATTAGCATTAGGATTCTAGTTACTTAGAGTTTTAGTTTCACTAGAACTCTATTTAATTAGTGTTTTATTTTCATTAGAACTCTATTTTGATTAAAACGTTAGTTATTTAGAACCACTGCAATTCCTTGAGAGACCGACCTTGGAAGTTGCTTATCACTTTACTACGAGTGATTCGTACACTTGCGAGTACACATTTTAACACATCAGTGTGCCAAACCTGCTAAATATTGTTTCCTTCAAGAACTTCACAACACAGTTAGCATCATTAGATTTAGTGGGTATAGCCTCTACCCACTTGGACACATAATCAACCGCTACCAGGATATACTCAAAACCAGAAGAAGGGGGAAAAGGACCCATGAAGTCAATCCCCCACACATCAAACAATTCAACAACAAGATTATATGTCAGAGGCATTTCATTATGTTTACTCAAATTACCAGTCCTCTGACATCTATCACAGCGCATGCAAAAATCATAAGCATCTTTAAACAGTGTAGGCCAATAAAAACCAGATTGAAGTACCTTAATGGCGGTTTTCTTACCGCCAAAATGTCCTCCACAGTGAAGTTCATGACAGAAAGTTAAGATGCTTGCATGCTCCTTTTCCGGCACACACCTCCAAATGACTTGGTCTTGACAGATCTTGAATAGATATGGATCATCCCAGAAGTATTGCCTGCACATATGAAAAAATCTTTTCTTTTCCTGAAAAGAAATGTTAGGCCTCAACAAACCACTAGCAAGGTAATTGACAATATCAGCATACCAAGGGTTTGGACCCACAGAAAATAACTGCTCATCAGGAAAAGTCTCAACAATAGCAATATCTTTGTCACTCTCAGTAGTGTCAAAGTCAGAAATCAACCTAGATAAGTGATCAGCTACCACATTTTTCATTCCCTTTTTATCCCTGATTTCTAAGTCGAATTCTTGTAACAACAAAACCCACCGAATTAGTCTTGGCTTAGCATTCGGTTTACTTAACAAATATCGCAAAGCAGCATGGTCCGAATGCACTATTACTTTAGATCCTACCAAATAAGATCTAAACTTATCAAGAGAAAACACAATAGCCAAAAATTCTTTTTCGATGGTAGAGTAGTTAAGTTGAGCGTCATTTAGAGTTTTACTAGCATAGTAAATTACATGCAAACGCTTATCTACTCGTTGACCTAAAACAGCCCCTATGGCAAAATCAGACGCATCACACATAATCTCAAAGGGGAGTGACCAATCAGGTGCCATGATAATGGGTGCAGAAGTTAATTTTTCTTTCAAAACATTAAAAGCAGTCAAGCAATCATCATAAAAAACAAAAGAGACATCTTTAGCTAACAGGTTGCATAGGGGACGACTTATCTTGAAAAAATGCTTAATAAATCTCCTATAAAAACCCGCATGCCCAAGAAAACTTCTAATTCCCTTAACATTAATGGGAGGTGGAAGTTTGGCTATTAGATCAATCTTTGCCCTATCCACCTCAATGCCTCTACTTGAAATAACATGTCCTAGTACAATGCCATGCTGAACCATAAAATGACTCTTTTCCCAACTAAGGGTCAAGTTACAATCAATACATCGTTCAAGCACACGAGTCAAGTTATTCAGGCAATTATCAAATGAATTTCCAAAAATTGAAAAATCATCCATAAATACCTCTATGCATTTCTCCACCATATCCGAGAATATTGAAATCATGCATCGTTGGAATGTGGCGGGGGCATTGCAAAGACCGAAAGGCATCCTCCTGAAGGCAAATGTCCCGAATGGGCACGTGAAAGTGGTCTTCTCCTGATCTTCCGGAGCGATGGGCACTTGGTAATAACCTGAAAGACCATCAAGAAAACAATAAAAATCATGCCCTGCTAAACGTTCAAGCATTTGATCAATAAAAGGAAGAGGAAAATGATCTTTCTTTGTGTACAAATTTAATTTACGAAAATCAATGCACATTCTCCATCCCGTGATCATTCTTGTGGGCACCAATTCATTTTTATCATTCTTTATCACAGTGATCCCAGATTTCTTCGGCACCACATGTACCGGGCTAACCCACTTGCTATCCTCAATAGGATAAATAACCCCAACTTCCAAGAGTTTTAAAATTTCTGTTTTCACCACCTCTTGCATAATAGGGTTAAGTCTCCTTTGGGCTTCTCTCACAGGTTTGGTATTGTCCTCAAGATTTATCTTATGCATACACATGGTAGGACTAATACCCCTAATATCATTAATGCTCCATCCTATGGCTTTCTTATTTCTCTTAAGTATATTCACTAGTGCTTGTTCTTGGGTTTGGGTCAAGGTAGATGAAATTATGACCGGATAGTTATCCCCCTCTCCCAAAAACACATACTTAAGATGCTTTGGCAATTCTTTCAACTCAAGCTTAGGTGGAGTATTGTCTTCCCTAGATGGGGTTTTGGGTAAATCTAAGGGTATACTTGGTTCTACTAATGGTTCAACATTATCTAACAAGTCCAAGTATTCCTTAGTTTCTTCATCTAATTCCCTCTCTACCCTGTCAACTGTTAAGGCATACTCAAGTCCGTCTTTAATTTCATCCTGCAAAAAGACATTATGAACAAGAGTATCAATATGATCAATATAAGAACATTCATCAATTGAGGATATAGAAGGTAAAGGGGAGGAATCAAATACTCTAAAATTGACAGTTTCTCCCAAAACTGTCATAGTTAAACTTCCACTATGGACATCTATAATTGTCTTGGTAGTGGCCATAAATGGTCTACCAAGAAGAATAGTGTGTTCTTTGTCCATAGACGGATTCTCCTGCATATCCAATACAACAAAATCTACAGGTATAATCAATTTATCAACCTGCACAAGCAAATCTTCTACCATTCCCTTAGGATATTTCACAGACCTATCAGCTAATTGTAAGGACATGGTAGTTTGTTTCAATTCCCCTAGACCTAGTTGCAAATAAATCGAATATGGCATTAAGTTTATGCTTGCACCTAAATCTAGCATCGCTCTTACCACTTTCTTATTCCCCAAAGTAATGTTAATGTTAAAACTCCCGGGGTCCTTAAGTTTAGGTGGTAAACTTTGTTGAAGAATCGAACTAGAAATTTCAGAAACAACTATCCTCTCATTTAAACCATACTTTCTCTTCCTAGTATTTAGATCTTTGAAAAATTTTGCATAGGAAGGCACATTTCTAATAACATCCAATAAGGGCAAATTTATTTGAACTTTAGAAAGCATGTTAAAAATATCAGAAAATTGTTTATCCTGTTTATCGTCTTTAAGACGGTGTGGAAAAGGTATTGGAGGTCGGTAGGGCTCGGATGATTTATGCAATTGGGGAGCGGTAGATGACTCTCCATTTGATTCCTTTGAAGGTTCATTTTCCTTAGCCTTGGGTGCATTACTCTCTTCGGGAGTTGCACTACCTTCTTCCATGTTTCCTGCATCAAAAGGCAGATCATCAGATATTTCAGGTAAATTTTTGGTTACGATCTTACCACTGCGAAGGACCGTGACCGCCTTTGCTTGCTCTGGTTGGCTTGGTAGTTTTCCTTTTTCTTGACGTTGGAGTTGCTCTGCCAATTGACCTACTTGGCCTTCAATCCTTTTAATAGAGGTCTCAAATGAGTCCATTCTCTGAGTGCTCTTCATCTGATTTTCTCGACTAACTTGAATGAAAGAGTTCAAGTTGTCCTCTAAGCTTGGTTTGTTGGGAAGAGTAAGCTGTGGATTGTTGATGTTGTTTGGATGGTGTTGGAAATTATTTTGAGCATAGCCTTGATTGTTATTTCCTTTCCAAGAGAAATTGGGATGATTTCTCCAACCGGGATTATATGTGTTCGAGTAAGGATCATTCCTTGGCCTCGGTTGGTATCCCTCCATGGCATTTGCTTGCTCGTAGCTTGTACCTACATTTTGATCACAAACAAAAGGACAAATGTTAGCACCGTGTCCGGAGGTACTACAAATACCGCATACCTCTTGACTTGGTGTGTTCTTGGAGGTGAGGAGTGCGATTTGTTTGGTCAATTCTGCAATTTGGATCGCCATATCATTTCCGGGAGCTAACTCATTAACTCCCATCCGCCGTCCTCTAGAGCTCTTTTGTTGGGAATTAGCACCCAACATCTCATAGAGATCATATGTCTCATCAGCGGTTTTCTCTCCCATTGCTCCTCCCGCAGCATTATCTACAGTGAATTGGCACTGTTGTGTCAATCCGTCATAGAAGAATTGATTTTGGAGTTGCAAAGGAAAGTGATGGTGTGGGCACTGAATCAGAAGCAATTTGAAGCGATCCCACGCCTCATGAAATGGTTCTCCATCCATTTGGGAGAACGTTGCTATTTTGGTTCTTAGGTCCGCAGTCTTTTGATGGGAATAGAATTTTCCCATGAACTTGTCGAAAATTGCGTCCCAAGTTGAGAGAGATCCAGGTTGAAGGGTCATAAGCCATGACTTGGCTTTGTCTTTGAGTGTGTATGGGAAACACCTCATCCTCAGTTGATCCTCATTTAGCCCCTGTAGCGGAAAAGTCTATACAGTGGCATAGAAATCACGAATAAATGTTAGAGGATCTTCGTTAGGAATCCCATAAAAAGACGGTAACATATTAAAATGTATATTTTTAATCTCATAGTTTCGAGCCGCTTCCCCTAGTTGGATGCAAGAGGTTGCAGTGCCAATGATTGGCCTTGCATACTCTTTCATCGTCATCTCTCTGTGTGGAGGTAGATGTTCACCCATTGTTGGTGGTTGCTCTTCCTCCAAATTGTTGGTGTCAAATTGTCTCAAATGTGCTCGCCTCCTATTGACGTTATCTATGAACGGCACGAGTGGATTTCCGAGAGATCTCCTACCGTGCAAGCACAATCAAAAACAACAACAAATCAGAGCACCAGACACTATATGACTCCAACGAGTAACAAAACAAACTAAATAAAAGAACTAAATAGAAAATCACGAAAACATACAAAAATACAGAAAATTACAGATAAGAAAACAAATAAACAATTTCAAAAACGCCAATTCCCCGGCAACGGCGCCAAAAACTTGATGCACATAAACTTGTTAACCAAATTTTGTATTTATATAAAAGCTCGCAAGTGCACGAGTCACTTATAGTAAGCGACAAGTATACTCCCAAGGTCGTCTCTCAAAGGAATTGAAATGGTTTTTGAAATAATTAATTGTAATCTAAAACGTAACAGTAAAAGAAATCCTAAACACTCTATCGAAGTTGGTTTTGTAAAAGGTTTCAAAAATTGTAAAATCTTGAAATAAATAAGGTAAATACGTGAAAAGATTAATGTATGAACGATGAAATGAATGAGTGTGGGAAATTAGCTAGTTAACTTATCATGGATAGATTGATTTATGTGGTTTTTCACAATTAAGCATGAAAAAGTGGAATTTATTGATTGTTCTCACTAATCCTAGAAAATCCCAAATCAATGGTGATTTTCCCTCAATTAACTAATTAGCTTCTTTGATCCGGACCGTTAATTAGTTAATTAGCATTAAACTTAGGAAACCAAATTAATCACCTAATTTAAGACAAGTCAATGCACTTAAATTAGGCTCATACTCAAAAATTGCCCAATTGAATCTAGATGGTGTTTCTAAAATTCAATCCTAAAATATTCCATACATTCATAAATTAAATTGGCCAAAAGTAATTGATGAACATAAGTGCTAAGAACAATGAGCATGAAATAAATTACTTTCATATAAAATCAAACCACATAAATATTATCCATTCAAAGTCACATTACTAAAATCCCACACACAAATGGTTTAGCTACTCATAATGAAATCCAAATCAATATTTTTCATTACAAACAACATTGTATAAATTCTTAGAGAGAAAAGAAATTACAAACACTAAATTACCCCCTTTCCACTCTTGAATCAAGCTCTTGATGTTGGATGGTCACCTTCTTCAAGAATGTTGATGGAGCTTCAATGGAGGAGCATTAATGGAGCAACTTCTCTCTAAAAATCTAGAGAGATAATGGTGGAGGCTGGTTTTGTGGAAGATGTGTGTAGAGTGTTATAATTAGGTATTTATATGATAGGGTTTGAGAAGGGTTAAGTGTGTGTGTGTGTGTGGGGGCTAAGAGGGTTTGGAGTGCTAGCCGCGCGCGCGGGCCGCGGCGCGCGTTTTCCATACCGCGGCGCAGATTGAATTTGTAATCTGCGAGCCAAAACAGAACCATCCCCGCCGCGGCGCACATTATTCATGCCGCGGCGCGCAATGTTTTCCAGATTTCCCAGTTTCAACCCGAGAGCCTCTCGCCGCAGCACACACTTTCTTCGCCGCGGCGCGCAATGCCATTGGTGCCTTGTAAGAGCCCTTACAGAAATGGATGATATTCAATGTAAGGGCTTACATTGTAAAGCTTTTGTTCGTCCCCCTTACACATTGAATGGCACCCAATGTAAGGCTTACATCTTTCCACACATTACACTTCATTTTTAGTCTCTTTTTCCTCATTTCTTCTCAAACTTACTTTTACCTACAAAACAATGAAATAACCTCCAAAACAAGATTATATCTAAATTAAATGCAATTTAAACACTTAAAAACATAACAAAAAGTAGGTCAAAATAGTGTTCATCAGCGATGACCCGTATTTGTTCAAGATATGTCAAGATCAAGTCATCCGGAGGTGTGTGTCCGAAGAGGAACATGAGAGCATCTTAACCTTTTACCATGAGCTACATTGCATAGGCCATTTTGGTGGTAAGAAAATGGCCATAAAGGTATTACAATCTGGTTTTTATTGGCCTACATTATTTAAAGATGCTAACATATTTTGTGTGAGATGTGATAGATGTCAAAGGACCGGTAACATAGGTAAGCGTAACGAAATGCCTTTGACGTCTAATCTTGTATTGGAATTATTTGATGTGTGGGGGATTGACTTCATGGGTCCTTTCCCACCATCTTTTGGCTACATTTACATATTAGTCGCTGTTAACTATGTTTGAAAGTGGGTAGAAACGATACCCACTAGAACAAATGACGCTAACGTTGTTGTTAAATTTTTAAAGGATAACATCTTTAGCAGATTTGGCACACCAAGAGCGATCATTAGTGATGGAGGAAGCCACTTTTACAATAGACTCTTCGATGGGCTGTTAAAAAGGTACAACATTTCTCATAGAGTGGCTACCGCACACCATCTCCAAACTTCGGGGCAAGTGGAAGTGAGCAACCGACAGATCAAAGGGATATTGGAACGTACAGTGCGCCCCTCAAGGAGAGATTGGTCAGTTAAGTTGAATGATGCTTTGTGGGCATATCGTACAGCGTACAAAACTCCAATTGGTATGAGTCCCTACCGATTAATTTTCGGTAAAACATGTCACTTACCAGTTGAGTTGGAACATAGGGCTTATTGGGATATTAAGAAACTCAACATGGACATGGAAAAAGCTAGGAAAAATGACTACTCCAACTGAGCAAACTTGAGGAAATTCGGGACGAAGCTTACAAAAATGCCAAGATCTACAAGGAGTGTACTAAGCGTTATCACGATAAAGGGCTCCTCACTAAGTATTTCATTCCTAGAATGAAAGTTCTATTATACAATTCACATTTGCGTTTGCTTCTAGGAAAACTTCATTCTAGGTGGAGCGGACCGTACACAATTGCAAATGTACTTCCACACGGAGTAATCGAGTTGCTCAATCCAAAAATGCAAGAACCGTTTAAGGTAAACGGGCATCGTGTCAAGCCATACTTGGAAGGAGACAATTTTCAAAGTATCAAAATAATACGTCTCGAAAGCAACCACGTCTTGCTAAGACGTTAAACTAAGCCCTTAATGGGAGGCACCCATTCGGTATCGTATTTCTTTCGTTGTTTTTATTTCTTTTATTATTTTTATCGTATTTTTATTTTTAAAGTTTTAAAGGCAATGAGGACATTCCCAAGTTTTGGTTGGGGATGGATGCGTTGCACATTTCCAAATTTTTTCCAAAAAAAACAAAATTTTTCAAAAAATTGTGTACACCGCGGCGAGGTAAATTTGTGCTGCGGCGTGGTACTTCCTGTTTCAAAATAGATTTTCAAAAACAATTCCATGCCGCGGCGGGGATAATTTGTGCCACGACGAGAGACTTTCTATCTCAAACCAAATTTTCAAAAAAATGTGAGCGCCGCAGCGGGAAATATTTTTGTCGTGGCAAAAAACGTTCTGTTTTGGGCATAATTTCAAAAATTTTAACCACGCCACGGCAGGAAAAAACACATGCCGAGGCGCGCTTCTAAAAAATGGGTAGAAAAGGCACTCAATTAAATCAATTTCATTTCAAAAAAATTCTCTCAAAATTTTCCCTCACTTTCTCTCATTTTATCTCATTTTCTCTCCACTCTCCTCTCCAATTTCTTCCAAATTACTCACCAAAATTAAAAATTTACTCCACCAATTCTTCAATTAAACATTGCTAATAGCTTTTCATTATTCAATTTCATCAGATTTGCTTCAAGGATCAAGATTCTCTCCAATTCAAGAATTAGGGTTTCAAGCAAAAATTTGGGAGTTTTCTTTCAAGACTTCAATTGCATTCCAAAGAGGTAAAATTCGTCACATTTTTGCTTCAATTCAGTATTAATTTTCTAGAAATTGTGAAATTTTGTCTAAAATTTGGAATTGAGTGAAAATTTTGGATAAGAGGGGAGCAAATTTTTGAAATTTTTCTGCATTTTTTGAAACTTAAGTTGTTAGTTGAATTTATTTGGTTTAAGAATTGAAATGGCCTCTTAAAGAAAGGCTAGTAAAAGTAGTCATTCCAAAGGGAAAGGAAAGGTGGTTGAGGATAGGACGTATGACACCTCTCGGTTTGTTAGCCGATAAGCACAAGAGCAGTACGAAGGTGTCGTCAAAAGGAATAAAGGATTCATCAATGAGAGAGGAATGGAATTTGGGAAAGTAGGTGTAATGGGGATTTCTGATATAGTTGAGAGATTAGGATGGAAAAAATTCGCATAGGCCTCAGAGGCGGGTGTGAGTTCGCTGCTTCGGGAATTCTACACGAATGTCCCGGAAGCGAGAGATGGAATGGTTTGGGTAAGGGGCATTGAAGTCCCCTTCAATAGGACTGTGATCAACTCGTACTACGAAATAGGGGACATTCACAATAGCTCGTATGAAACCTATTTAACGCAGGTTGATTACGACGAAGTAATTAATACCCTGACCGATGGTTACGGTGAGTGGGAATACAAGTGGTAAATGGTAAATATCTTTCAAGCCAAGCACCTAAGGACCCATTCCCGAATTTGGCAATATTTTGTTTGCTCTAGGTTAATGCCGACTTGGCATTACAGTACAGTCGAACGGGAATGGGCTATCCTACAATTTACTATAGAGACTGAGTGGTCCATAGACGTGGGAATGGTGATACAATAGAGGGTTGTGTACTCAGCTGAGCACCACAACATTAGCTATTTCTTTCCCCAACTCATAACTGCCCTTTGTGTCAAACATGGAGTCAAATACGACACAGGCGAGGTCTTATTGCAGCCGGGTGAAACATTAACTTTTGCTTACATGTAACACCTTACAAGTGGAACTAAAGCTGGGCAAGGAAGTAGAAAGGTTGATTCTTCCAAGAACGCTTCTACAAGAGACAGGTTGGTAAACCTAGAAGCGAAAGTTAATAAAATGCATCAATGTCAACACGAGATGCGTCAATACCAAACCCAACAACAAGCATGGCTCAGTGATCAAATGAAATATCAACACGAGTACCAAGGTCTACTCCACCAAATGATTAGCTGCCAATTGACACACAGTGGAATAGACCTAACCCAATTCCAACCACCTCCACAATATCCGGGACATGACTTTACTTTTATACCATTGGCAGACCAACCCCGAGGATGAGAAAAATGAGCAACCTGAAGACATGGAGGACTAAGCCTCCCATTTGTAATTTTTCTTTGATTTATTTTTATTTTTATTTTTTTCATTGTTTATTTTTATTTTATTTTGGACTAATTTTCTTTTTCTTTTATTTTCTTTTACTTTCCTTTATTTGGTTTATTTAAGACTTATTAACTTTGTTTAATGTTTTCTGTTTTCATTTGCTCTAGTTATAATTTAAATTTGGATTTGAGTTGTGATGTATATCTTTGAGGTTTCATACATGTTTCTTGCACACTAATTACTTCATCATGAGAAAAGCAAGGAATAATGAACTGGAGCATACGTGTTTTATACACAATCTCATACAAAAAGGGGTAACTTCTTCACTTCTTTATCTTAATTTCTTTTGTTTTTCTTTTAACATTGAGGACAATGTAGAAATTAGGTTGGAGGTGGGAAAAATATTCCATGAGCATGAAATATAACCAAATTTTTAATTTTTAACTTTTGTCACTTGAATTTTATTAGGTTAGTGTCGTGTCTACTTGAGTCAATCCAGAAGTCTATGATATTAACATGATTATAATAACAGTGATATATGAAATAAATTAGATTTTTACCTAAGTAAAGAGCCACATAAATGTTAGATTCATCTAGTTTGAGAATTTTGTGGTTTATCTGGCAATTTGCATGGTTAGTATGACTATTTTGATTTGTATAATGTATGCATGTTTATGATATATTTTAAGTCTCAACAAGCTCTAGAACTCCTTTGAAAACCCATTGAAGCAAAATAATAGAATCAAATGCCACTTAGAAAGTGATTTAAGCCATCTTTGGACCGTTTGGACTTTTCAAGCCTCCCTGTATTATTTTATCCATAGTACACCCTTGAACTCAACATTGACATACGTTGTACTACCCTTAGTGATAAGAGTACTCAATGTAATATTTGATTTTTATGAGCAATTATGTTGTATTTATCTTGCTTCATCACAATAAAAAAAATGATGATGATGATTGAAACAAAAAGCCAAAAAAATAAAGAAAGAAAATCAAGCAAAAAGATCCAAGGGACATATGGAATTTATAGGAGGATAAAAAAGAACACTTGGTGGAAAAAATTGAAAATAAGTTTGTGAAATAAAAAGTACTCTTATCCTATTAAAAATATCATTCCCGTACTTTCATAATCACACACCTAACTACGACTTTACAAGCTTAATGAAGTTCTATTGATTCTAGGTAGTTTGATTTTTATATTAGTGGAGATAGATTTGAAAAGTGAGCATATGGAGGTTGGAAGTGCAAAATTCTCATTCATATTTTACTTGCACATTTATGAGACGTTAAAATGTAATCTATGAATATCATGCATGACACAATCAGATAGTGTAACTAACAAGCTTGTGGTTTGATTGGTTGCTCAAAATTCGATTACTAAGATGGGTTTGATATTTGGACTATTTTTGAGCTTAAGTGATTTTTAACTATTTTGTATACCATTCGTTGTTAACAATTTTTGAGACATATGCATGGATTGATTCAAGTATGTTTAGAGTCATTGTTAGTTTTGTTAGTTACGATGTTTACGGGTATCATCACTGGAAACCCTCACGAGATTATAACTCGTCTACTAGGGCCACCTAGGGGTTTAAAGGCTTGTTGTATACGTTAAATGCAATCGTGACAATCTACGGAAGTTATTCTAGTTTGTTTAGTTTATTCGTTTTATTTTAATCTTTAGATCGCTCCTCTTGCTAGAGACTAGCAAGAAGCTGGTTGGAGGATGTGATGAGTGCTCGAAAATCACTAATATTTCATAGTTTATTGCACTTAATTGTTTAAAAATAGATTTATTATTTGTTGTTTATTCGATTAATTTCATAAATCTATCCATTCGGAATCACGGGTATATTTTAGTGCATTTCGGGTGTTTTTAGCGTCAAATGAGTCAAATAATGCAAACACGCAAATACGGAACACTTACGGAGCTTGGATCACGAGTTACGGGCTAAACGAGACAAATATGTAAGCCTTACATAATGAGCCATCACATATGTAAGGGGGTAAACATGAAGAAAAGGAAGGCAACACGTGCCGCGGTGAAAAAAAGTCATGCTGCGTCGGGTTTTGACATTATTTCCAAAATTTGTGTTGCGCCGCGACGGAAAAACTGTATGCCGCGGCGCGCCTATTCCTATTGCAATCAGGATTTGTGTAAACCCTTATATCTATAAATACCCCCTTACATACAACTCGAATACAACTTTTACACACAATACTTTTACGACCAAATAAGCAATTCACTCAATTTTTAGGAGCTTTGCCACACTCAACAAAGCAAAAGAAACCATTCTAAGGATCCAAGGAAGCCATCGACGATCGAAGATAAAGCTTTTGGAGAAGAACGCCATCTCATCCATTTAGCGGTATTTAGATATAGAATTTCCTTGTTGTTATAGAATTATATTTTCTTCTTCTTTTGTTGAAGTGTATGATCATATTTTATTTGTTTATGAATATTAATATGAACATGAGCAGCTAGTTACATTATGGATGTTTAGTTTGTGTTGCCATGTTTGCCAGAATTGTGTATGTTGAATGTTTTATTGATTTAAAATAAATAAATTATCTTTTGATTATGAGCATGTTTAGATATTTAATTATGAATTATCATGGGTTAATTTGAGATTCGTAGTCAGGTTGAAAAATTTGAGAATCTAGTTTTAGGAACGTCACCTTAACTTTATTCTGAAACACTTAATCAAAGCTTCAAATTAGTGACTTAGTCATAGCAATAGTTTGATTGGCATTTATTTCTTTACGCATAATTTGATTGCTATTTGATTTACCCCGATCGTAGGTAGTTAATTAGTTAATCAACAAAGAGATTTACCCCGACCGTAGGCAGTATTGTAATTAAAAGGAAAGCCGGTAAAATTGTTTATTAGAACGTTCATGTTATTTCACCATTACTTTTCGATGCAAGCATGGCCAACCAAACTAAACGTCCATACATCTTCCATTGATTATCAAATCTATTTGAATTGATTGTTAATTTGTGATATTATTTTCGTTAATTGTTCGTACCATTGATCTCGTTACAAAACAAAACACTTTTTACAGTTTTACTAGATTTAGGACTCTAGTTGTTTAGTGTATTATTTGCATTAGAACTCTATTTAGATTAGGAAGACGGTTATTTAGAACCACTGCAATTCCTTGAGAGACCGACCTTGGAAGTTGCTTGTCACTTTTCTACGAGTGATTCGTACACTTGCGAGTACTAAATTTATCACACCAGTAGCTAGCTGAACAAATGTACAAACAAGAGACAGGAAAGCTGCCTAGTCAACCTGAACAAACGAAAGCTGTTATGGTTCTTCGAAGTGATAAGATCATTCCAAACGTTTTACCTTAAATTTCTAATGATTTACCTTATAGTGCAGGTAATATGGAAGATGACAATACAGTTTCTACGAAATTGGGGGAAAATGTGACAAACATGGAGAGCCTTCAAAGGCAATAATTGAAAAGTCATCTAGCTCCCCTAAGTTACACAAGTCATTAGAGCCATACCGACCACCTGTACCGTTCTCACACCGTTTAAAGGATAGTAAGAAAGATAAGCAATTTTTTGATTTATTTAACATACTTTCAAAAGTGAATATTAATTTGCCTCTGTTAGATGAAATTAGAAACGTACCTTCTTATGCAAAAATTTTTAAAGAATTAAACACTAAGAAAAGAAGGTATGAGCTTAATGAAAGAATCACAGTATCTGAAATTTCTAGTGTAGTGCTTCAACAGAACCTACCCCCTAGTTAAAAGATCTAGGTAGTTTTATCATTAAAACTATGTTTGATCTTGGTGCTAGTATAAATTTGATGCCTTACTCTATTTTCTTGCAACTAGATTTGGGAGAGCTAAAACCAACGACCATGTCCTTTCAACTTGCAGATAAATCTGTTAAATATCCAAAGGGCATGGTTGAGGACTTAGTTATACAGGTAGCTAATCATACCTGTTGATTTTGTGGTTTTAGACATGCAGGATAACCCATCATTGGACAAGGAACATACAATTCTCTTGGGTAGACCATTTATAGCCACTACCCAAACCATTATTGATGTCCAAAGTGGGAAGTTGACAATGACAATCTTAGGAGAGACTGTGCAATTTAAGATTTTTGATTCATCTCCTTACCATTCTATATTTTCTATTGAAGAATACTCATTTGTTGAATGTTTAGATCCTATTATTCATGATACTTTTGTGCAAAATAGATTAGACGATAAATTAGAGATAGCACTTATAGTTGTAAAGATAGATGATATTTTAGACTAAGAGACTAAAAAGTACAATGATGTTTTAGACAATGCCATACCTATAGAAGAAGCTAGTACACTCTTAGACTTATTAGATATCCCACACGATAAAGAGATTGCTCCACTTGAATTAGAACTTAAAGAACTACCTAAGCATCTGAAATATATATTTTTGGGAGAGAACGAGACTTATCCAATTATTATTTCATCTACACTCACCAAAAAATAAGAGGAGAAACTAGTGAGAGAGCTTAGGAAGTATAGGAAAGCAATAGGATAAAGTATAGGGGATATTAGAGGCATTAGTCCAGCAATGTGTATGCATAAGATCAATTTAGAGGACAATGTCAAACCTATTAAAGAATAAAAAATGAAAAAAATTATGGTTAAATTATTATTTTGAAGTTATATTCCAATTATATTTTTAATAAGCAATTAATCACATTCTAATATTTTTAAATTTTTTATAATTATTATGTAGGAAATTTTTAATGATTAATATTAAAAACTACTACAATTCTATATTTGTATATATCTATCAGAAGCATCAACTCATTCTTAGTGATAATAGATTAAGTAAATACAATATATATAATTGTAATAATTTTCAAGTTTAATTATAAGTCTAAAATTATCAAGTCAACTGCCCTCGATCAAACCGACCTTATAGATAAACTTGAATGTTAATATTTTTGGAAAATAACTCAGATAAAGTTTTGAATTTTTAAAATTTTTTAAGATAAAATATATGCTTATAAATAACTCAATAACTAACTTATCAAACTTACATCCACTCCTATATTAAAGGTTATAAGAGTTGGAAGTCCACTATAAAGCATAGGATAAAAAGACATCTTATATTTTAATTTATTAAATAAAATATGTTTTTAAGAACATTAATAAAAAATTGGGAAATTACCAAAAATAACACCCCTAAAAATTATAATAACAAAACTAGCACCCCCTTGTGTTCAATTAGAATTGAACGTTCAATATTCAATTTGAACGTAAAATATTGAACGTTTAATATTAAATAGGTCTAATTGTCGTCATTCAATTCTAATTGAACGGATAATATTGAACGTTTAATATTGAACGAGTCTAAATTATCGTTGTTCAATTTTAATTGAACACAGGGGTGTTAGTTTTATTATTATAATTTTTGGGGGGTGTTAGTTTTGTTATTTTCCCTAAAAAATTATGTAATGCATATGCCATGGAGCCTTTGGCTGGCGCCAATGGAGAGTAAAAGGCAAATTGAATATTCAATAAAACTCGTGACAACAAAGAAAATATATATTCAACGAAAGTTCGATTGGGACCAAAATTTTCTGTTTTTTATGGGAGTATTTGATAGATGATATTATTGTGATAATGGCAATCACATTAAAGAAATGCCACTTGATTCTTATCTCCTGTAATTCTTAGAAAAAACAAAAGAGAAAAAATCTTTCTTTCTTTCGATTTTAATTTTACTATTATCTGGTTATTTTTTGAAGTTCATAGGGGTCAATTTCTAGTCGCATAGCTTCATAATAATTCTATAAAGCTTCTTCATAATTTCCTTCTGATTAAGCCGATATTCGTTACGATCGTCTTTCAATTCAAAGAATCTCCATTTCAGAACCGTACATTAGATTTTCATTACATACGGCTCCTCCCTTATGTGTATAATGAGAATAATATTTTTGAATTTTTGATGAAATCAAAAAAGATTGAAATAGTCTCATTATAAACTGAGCATGGCTGGTGTTTTTACAATAAATAACTAGCCAACCTTATTGTAAAAGATCTTTCCTTAAAATCAAGCATGTTGGTAGTAGATAAAATAAGTTAAAAAAGGGAGACTCCAAGAATTTGTTTGTCTTTAATGCCTCTTAATTTCTAGGAATTAGTCACTTCAAAAGTCTTCGATGGTTATACGGATATCCAAAATACGAACGAGATGGGTGCTTGTTGTCCCAACCATTCTTGTTAGCCCCGGTCCTGATAAGGAAAATGTATAATTTATAACAAAGTTTTTGTGTTGTTGATTCATAAGAGTAGTGCCTCTTCCTCTATGCCTCCTATTGGTACTAGTGGATTAAGTTTGACCTAACTCATAGGTTATAACCCTTCGCTCAATACTCTCGAATCGATAATTGAAGCATCTAAGGTTGCATTAATCGGGGATATACGACAGAAGGGATTGCTTGTTTTATTTACAAACGAAACTTCACCTTCAACAAGCATGGATTTATTTCAATAATTTTTTTTCTTTTTATTCTGAATAATGTGTCTTTTTCCTAAAACTGAGAACCGTCAAAAAAAAAAAAAAAGGAATCAAATCGCACCATCCCTGTAATAAGTGAATGCCTTTTTCTCTATCGAAGTTGTCGAAATTATTCGTAATAAGATATTGGCTACAATTGAAAATGTCTTATCAATAAAATTTCCATTTTTTCGAGATCTAGGCATGGGCATAAATCCATTCTATAATTTCTTTTAATTACCTTTCATAAGAAAAGAATCCCACAAATAAAGGAATTGTACAGTACGAAATGACATAAAAACAAACTCATTAAAGAAGACCCTCTACTCAAATTGCTTTGACAGGAAATCAATCAAAACTACGAATTATTTGAATTCGATTAGATTTCCTCCAAATATTTAGAGTCGTATAAGAATGAAGGGAAATATTACGAGTTCATCGCAGCTGAAGAATCAAAGAATTTCTCCTAAACAGATTGGGATAATTCGAGAAGTTTCATCTTTGAATCATAATCCAAAGATGAAAAGGAATCGAATAATCATTTTATCATGGATGAAAATAAAATGAATAAACGTCCGTTTTGTGTTATGTGTATAACAAGTATACGCCATATAATCAATTCCGGGAGCGTTTCACTAATTTGGAATAAACATGTGGAGTGGCGTAAGGAGTTGTTGTTGAAAGATCTAAAACTGAAAAGAAATTTTTGATTTTTTATGAAAATCGAATAATATTTGAAATCGAATCATAATCGAAAGGTATCCATTAAACATAGTCTAAAAAAATAGATCGACCCGTGCGTGTATTCGTTAGTGATTTAATCTTGTAGGAAAGAAAGGGTCGGGAGTACCATTTTCGCAAACATGAATAATATTATATAATTTAGAATAATACCTAATATTATTACTCACACGCAATAATAAATTTATTTAAAAATTATATTTTTAAACTAGTTTTAAAAATTTATTAAGCAGAACTTTTTATTATATAATTTAAAAGACAAAAAAATGAATCCTTTTTCAAAATTAAAACTTCAAACTAAAATAAAAACATGAATTGAGGCCAACTACAAATAATATATAGTACTACATGTTCACCAATATCTTTTGATGTAGCATAATAATTTAAAAGTCATATTTTGAACTATTTAAGTTTAATTTTAATACTAAAAAAATATGCTAATATTTGTATTGATTCTACTATATGAGAACCTCTTGAGCTTAAAAGCAATTACACTTGTACGAAGTAACATATTTTAACATATGAGTAACAACTTTTTATATCATATATCCATAAATAAAAATTAATAAAAAAAAGTTACCTCAAATAAATGGAGATATAAAATAAGATTAATATGGAAGAAAAAAAATATTGAATAATGATAAATTGATATGATCTACTCAATAATCAATTTCAACAAATATTTTTGAAAAAAATATATTTTAAATATCAAATAAATCAAAAAGCAATTGTTTTACAAAAATAAAAGTCAACAAATATTATATAAAAAAAAAAAAAGGAAAAACAAAGAAAATAGGAAAGAAAGTTTTTTTTTTTAAGTTTTTTTTTTTCACTTATAATAAAGGTTAAAATACCTAAAAAGTAGAAAAAAAATATTAAGGTAATATCTATTCTATAATTTAAACTATTTCAACTCTATTTTAAGTCATACTTAATGCCTTCTTCGTCTCTTCTTAAAAATAATAATAAAAACAAAAAAAAAAATCTCCCTTAAAAAAAATCAAACAAAATCATTATCGAATAAAGATTACGTGGTAAATTTTCTTTATATATTTAGTAATAAATCTAATAAAAAATAAATAATCAAATAAAATATATTATATAAATAGAAAGTATAAAAAAAATATTATTTATCTTCAAATAAATAAGAAATTATTCAATAAAATAATCAAATGAATAAAAATAAAAATTATCAAACAAAAATTATCAAATTGATAGAAAATCACCAACTCTCATTTATTATATATATATATATATATACACACACACACTAATAGAAAAAAGTTATAGGCATAAATAAACTTTTAGTAATAATAAATATATAAGAGTAATAAACTTATGAAAAAATTCTTTATTTTTTGTTAATTTTTTTTAATTTTAATCTAAAACAATTGTTAAATAAATAATAGTCAAAATATTTTACATAATATAATACTAATAGATAAAATTTATAAATAAAAAATTCATCGAACAAATAAAAGTCGAATAAATGATAAAAAAAATTATCTTTTTTATATATACTAACAGATATGTATATATATTTACAATTTTGGTTGTATTCATTGTTAGTCGTTTTTCTTTTTCTCAATATGGCATTCTTACATATTTTAGAATAGAATTTCTTATACACATTGCTTCACTCTCTTTTCTTCATTAATATATTTATGATACACCAGATTATCAGAACAAACTTATAAAATGCTTAAGAGAAGTCCTTGGAGATCCATTTTATTATCAAATAAATGTAAAGTACGTTACTACTAACAGGGAGTGGGGGCTTAGTGGTTTTTTAAATTAGGTTATTTGTGTTATTTAATTTTTTAAAATATAAATAATATCATTTAGTCATTTAATTTTATAAAAGGAGCCAATAAAAAATAAAACACATTATTTTAATAATTTTTTAGTTAAAATATAATTTTTTAAATTGAATTTTAATATTAAAAATATTAAAATAATATAATTTGTCCTTAATTAGCCTCCTGCACCACTACCATTCTTTGGTTCCTCTAGTCTCTCACCCTGTTGTTGTGCCATCCATGTCTCCCCATGTTAAGTTATCAATTCTTTTATTATTGATAATAACTCTGAGGCTATTGGTGTGCAAAACTGTGAAACTCAGTCTCGTTTGTCACTTGATATCAACTCTTCGACTGCTACTTTTTCTCCTGACCCACATACTCTTGCTGGTAATTTGCATCCTATGGTTTGCAGGAGAAAAGTAGGCATTTCAAGCCTAAGACCTTAGTGCTCAGCTTATTTTACATGAGCCAAGGTCCTATAAGGAGGCCTTCAAGGTCTTAGAATGGAAAGATGTCATGACTAAGGAGTTTAATGCCTTGCTAGGCAATGCCACATGGGAATTGATTTAGTTACTTGTTGGAAAGAAGGTTATCTCATGTAAGTGGGTGTTTAGAGTCCAATTAAAAGCTGATGGTACTTTGGAAAGACACAAGGTTAGGCTTGTAGCCAAGGGTTATTTGCAGGTGGAAGGTTTGGACTATTGTGAAACTTTTTCACCTATTATCAAACCTACTACTATACGTGTGGTGTTGACTCTGGCCATGTCCAAGGTTGGTATGTTTGACAAGTGGATGTTAATAAAGCTTTTCTTAATAGGGATTTGTTTGAGGATGTGTATAGGGAGCAGCCTACTAGTTTTCAAACTGTTCCTGACATGGTGTGCAAACTTCAAAAAGCTCTTTATAGCCTCAAACAAGCACCTCGTGCTTGGTTTTCCAAACTTAGTCATTGCTTGCTTGAAGTGGGATTTTCTGCTTCTAAGGCAAATACTTCTTTGTTTGTTCAACACTCCTTTACTCTCACTCTTATGGTGTTGGTCTATGTAGATGATATTTTAATCACTAGTAGTGATTTTGTTGCAGTTCAAGAACTCATTGCTAAGTTTGATTTTAACTTTTCTCTCAAGGACTTAGGTCTCTTGAATTACTTCCTTCGGATTGAGGTCACCAATCATCACTCTTGTGTTCATCTTAGTGAGCACAAATATATTAAGAGTCTCCTAGCTAAGACTTCTCTCACTGATGCTAAAGGGTGTGCTACACCTATGACTTCATGCAAGCAACTTAGTAAACATGATGGTGTATGCCTTGAGGATCCAACTGAGTATCGTAGCATTGTTAGTCCTCTTCAATATTGCACTATTTCTTGTCCAAATATCTCATTTGTTGTCAACAAATTTTGCCAATTCATACTGGCAGTGAGATAGCCCAGTGGGTAACGCCATTGGGCTACATGCATCAAGATGTCCGTTTGAGGGGTGAAAAAGCTGTAATTGTGCAAAAGGACCCCTTATGACGTGATCCTGAGGTGCTAGCTCCTGTCGGTACTCTCAATATAAGCGTTGATCTGGGTGAATGGAGAATAACGGGCATCACTCCATCTCCTTCCGGGGAGTTGATGAACACATTTATGACCTATATTTTGTTATGTTTTTAAGCATTCATTTTATCTTTTATTGTATTATTTTCGTGTTTTGGAAGGTATTTTTGTGTTTTGTAGGTTTGGGAAGAAATGTGAAAAAATAGAGCAAAAGTGAAGCAAAAGTATCTAAAAATGTAAGCCTTACATTGAATGTCGTTCACTATGTAAGGGGGACAAATAAAGGCTATCAACGTAAGCCTTACATTGAGAATCAACATGCTATGTAAGGGCATTTACAGCGCAAGAAAACAAGGCGCGCCGCGGCGAGGAAATTGTGCGCCGCGGCGAGAGGCTCTCAGGTTGCATTCTGGAAAATCAAGAAAACGTTGCGCGCCGCGGCATGAATAATGTGCGCCGCGGCGGGGATGGTTCTGCTTTGGCTCGAAGATTTGAAATTCAATGCGCGCCGCGGCGGGAAAAACCTGTGCCGCGGCGGGGAGGTGTCTGTTTTCAGCCAACGAGCCAAAAATCAATACGCGCCGCGGCGGGAAAAACCTGTGCCGCGGCGAGAGGTGCCAAAATTGCCCAGAAACCCTAAAATGCGTACTCCACTTCTTTCCCCCTATAAATACAACATTATACTCTCCCAAAACACAAGTTTTCACACCCATTTTCCTCTCCACCCTAGCTGCTACTGCAGCAAGGGTTTTCCATCCATTTTCAACCCAAAATCAAGAGGAGAACCTCCATTGTTGAAGCTAGTCCAAGGATTTGAGAAAGAGGATCAATCAAGTTCAAGGATTTGGAGCTAGAAGATTCATTGGGGTAATTTTATTGTAATATCTTTTCTCTTCTCTGATTTTGTGGTTTGCCTCCATGACTAAATTGATTGACACCAATTTAGTTATGGTTGGCTAATTTATGTATTTGGGATGTTAGTATTGCTTCCAATGATTGGAAGAATAATTTTGTAATTTGATTATATATGATTTGGATTTATTTCTTGTTCATGTTCTTATGAATTTCTGATTGTGAATTAATGGTGGACTAAACCTTAGTTTGTGGTTAGGAAGAATATTTAAGAATTAGGCATTAGAAACACCATCTTTGCTTAATTGTGCATTATGAACAAGAGCCTAAATTGATTGCATTGATTTGTGTTAGTTTAGGTGGTTAGAACCATTTCCTTGAGCTAATTCCAATTAGTTAATTAACGGTCCGGATCAAAGAAGCTAATTAATTGATTGTAGTAAAAATTGCCATTGATTTGGGATTTTCTAGGTTTAGCGGAAAAATCATTAAATCCAACTTGTAATTGAATGCTTAATTTGTTTTTGCCATGAATGGATAGCAAACTAATAATCCCATTTACATCCATCACCTTCCCCTTGGTTGTGATCACTTTTATTTGCATTTTATTTTAGTTATATAATTTAATTCCGAATTTACGATCTTTTCTGCAAAGTGACAATTGTTAGAATGTTTAGGATTGTTTGTTCGACTAAATAAGAAAATAAAAAACGTTTTAGAACCACCGCAATTCCTTGAGAGACGATCTTGGGAGTATACTTGTCGCTTACTATAAGTGACTCGTGCACTTGCGAGCTTTTACAAATATACAAAATTTGGTTAACAAGTTTTTGTGCATCAGGAGTCTTATTTTTGAACAAAAAAAAAAAACTCTGCCAGTTAATGGCTCAATCTACTGATCTTCATTGGCTTACTGTTAAACGTTTACTGAGATATCTTAAAGGTTCTATGCATCTTGGATTGTAGTTTGGTCCATCTACTCTATTGGATGTTTATGCTTGCAATAATGTTGATTGGGCATCTTATCCAGATGATAAGAGCTCTACAAGTGCTTTTTGGGTATTTTTAGGTAATAATCTACTGTCTTAGCACTCTGGTAAACACAAAGTTGTGTCTTGTTCTTCCATGAATTCTGAAATAGATATAGCTTCAAAAGTTTTATGGACTCAATCTCTTCTCCAAGAACTTCATGTTATTCTTCCTAGGAGCCATGTCCTTTATTGTGACAAATAAGATGCTATGGCACTTGCTCAGAACCCCGTGTTTCATGCTCGCACTAAACACATTGAAATTGATCATCATTTCTTGCGTGATCTAGTCATGGCTCAACATTTGGATATTCATTTTGTGTCTACTAATGATCAACTTGAAGATATCCTTACAAAAGCCTTGCTTGGCTCTCAATTCTTAAATCTTCGTACCATACTGATGGTGCCTTTTCACCCTCAATTTGTGGGAGGCTAGTAAGAGTTTATGGTATGCACTGTAGTGTTGTGTGTAGAGTAGTATGACCTTGTAACTAACTCAAGAATACATGTATATTAGTTTTAGTTTTTCTATTATTTAACTTGCGTATATAACTATGAGCATGTGCATTATAATCATTAGTTGGAATAAACATTTGTGTGAGATTCTTGATTTCTCAAGAACTTTCTTCTTCATTTTCAGTAGACTTCTTCGTTCTCAGTTTTACTTTCATGTATTATTAAAAATAAATTCATTTAATTCAATAATTTAAAATTTAAGTGAAGCTAAACCAATTTTTCAATAAATATATAAATTCAATTTTACTCATTAAAAGTGCTAATAATTTTTTTTATAAATAGATAAATTCATTTTAACATTTAAAAAAAGACTAATTATTCAAAAATTTGCTTGAATTGAATCAAACATTAAATTACTAGGCTAAACCAACCTTAATAAAGTTTTGAAAATAGTACCCCTCCCCAAACTTAGATATCATATTGGTACATATTTGTCCTTAATTTTTCCAAAGGTAAACATAAATTTTTAAAATTTAATAACATGGTACACATGAGTTAAATTGCTTATTAAAATTGATTAAAATAATAAATACATCTCACGTGTGAATCACATTACCATGATTTCATCACGGTGCAAAGGAACCCACGTCTCTTGATAGTTCACATCTTCTAGGGATAGCAAATGGGCTTCACACTTTTTAAGTTTTACACTTTTATTCACATCTTTTGCATGTCCCATAAATGCAGAAAAATAAAAAAAGACTTCATCTGTATCATAATATAATCCTGATCTTGATTCTAATTCTAAATATAAATTATCTATATTATAATACGATCCTAATCCTGATCCTGAACTTAAACTTGTAGAGCAACGATACATAAACTTGAGATCACTACCAACCTCAACATTTTGATAAAACGCGTAGCTTCTAATATTGAATCCATCTTTAGATGGGTAAACAACTTTCATTTCAACAAATAAATTGGAGGAAGCTTCAAGAGGTGAAGGAACGAGGCATATTGAAAAAACATGGTGTTGACAAGCAGACCGATTCTGAGGAAGCTCCACTCTGACCCATGACTCGTTACTTTTATCCTCCATCCACTTTAGAATTTCGTTTCCCGACCACTTGGAAAACAAAGCATATAGAGGTATGTACTGCACCAAGGATGAATTTATGATATTTAATTAATATTCAGCAGCAAAGTTATTCTATAAAAAAAAAAAACATGCAGTACAAATTAGAAAGTGAGAGAATACATACCGTTCCAGATGGAAAGCATGACAAATTTGTTGGTGGTGTCATTATATTGTCAAAAGCACTTTGCTTTAGCTTTGGGCATTTTAAAAAATTATAATATTTAATAGTTTCATATGGTTTGCATTCCATGTCAAATATAGGACAATCACCTAAGATTGAAATTGTCTCCAATGATCGGCAACTCTGAGCTGTAATGTGACCTACCCTTGGTGGAAGCTTTAACAAAGATTTAAGGCTCTTGCATCCGTCTACATTTAACTTATCCAAACAAACTGGAAGGGATGTTGGGAGAAACTGAAGCTTCTTGCACTCATACAGATATAAGTTCTTAAGACCAACGAGATTTTGAATCGATGTACCAAGCTCTTTGATTGACGTTCTACTTAAATCAAGCATCCATAAGTGTTCCAAAGGTTCCAAGATTTCTACAAACTTCTCTAATTTTACGCAATCCTCGAGATGAAGCTCCTTCAGAGATTTCAACTTACAAATGCTGGCTGGGAGAAATTGAAGCTTCTTGCACTCAGACAGATTTAAGTTCTTAAGACCAACGAGATTTTGAATCGATGTACCAAGCTCTTTGATTGACGTTCCACGTAAATCAAGCTTCCACAAGTGTTCCATAGGCTCCAAGATTTCTACGAACTTCTCTAATGTAAAGCAGTCCTGAAGATGAAGCTCCTCCAGAGATTTCAACTTATAAATGCTGGCTGGGATACTCTTGAGCCTCCAACAATAACTCATATCCAATTTGACAAGACTCCTAAGACATTCAATTGAAAAGGGCATTGTTTCTATTGACTTGCAACCACTCAAGTTCAACTCTTTGATGTGAGACCCCATGTCAGAGATTTCCTTAACAAAGAAAGTAGAGCACAATCTTTCACATCCTTTTAGATTTATAACTTCAAGCTCCGGAGCTCTAGAAATGTCCGGGAATTCAATTAGATGAGTGGAATATTCCAAATTGATCTTTTTTAACCTGTCAAGTGGCTAAAATAGAGATATAAGAAAAACATAAATAAATGAACTATAATGAGTTAGAAATTGAAATTAATAAATTAGAGCATACCAGAGCACCTATCCAGAGTCGCTGAAGCAAACTATAAGGCATTATGAGTTCTACAAGATTTCTAAGACACAACTTTGATGGCAAATACTTGTAACTGTATCCTTTCCACTCGAGATATCTAAGTCCTCTGGGAAGACCATTGAGACCTTCGGGAAGGTTGAGCTTGTTGTCAAACTTCAAGCGATGAGAAGAATAGTAGATCCTAAGGATTTTCAAGTTTGGCATGTTAGAGAAGCATGTAGCCTTCAACTCTACTACATCTTTGATAGAGTTAGTGTTAAGTGCAATTCCACGAATTGATGGAGTCACCTGACAACAATAAAAAAAACATTTATTTTTGGCTAATCAACAAAAAGCAAATGTCTAATGAATTTAATTATGAGAGTTTATCTTATTGCAATCTTACTTTCACTATTTCATGGAAAAATTGAAAAACAATATGTGCATGTGTATGAGGTTACCGTATTTTCTTCTAGTATATGTTCGACATCATCAGCCATGAATATCCTCTTGCGCTTCCCAGGCTCTTCAATACATTCTTCACGAGTAATGTTCCAACCCATTTGTTGCACTAAATCATGCATTTCTACCTCATTCCATGGATTAATATATATGAGAGACTTGTCATTCAGAACAGAAATACCAAAATCTGCACCACATGAATCACAAGCTTCTAATATTCTTGCAACCCAATTTATGGGTTTTCCTTTAAAGAAACAAGCAATATCAAGAAATATGTCCTTCTCTTGTTGATCTAATCCGTCAAAACTCCATCTTAACACTGCATTAATATCATAATTAGGAAATTTCTGCAATTTTACTAGTGCACTTTCCCACTCTTTTACACTTCTATTACAAAGAGAGGAGGCCAATACTTTAAGTGCCAAAGGAAGGCCTCCAGCATAATGTACAAAACGTTCTATTAAGACCATATACTCTACCGGAGGAGTTTTGTTTCTAAAAGCTTTCAATTGAAAAAGTTCACAACCTTTCTTCAAATCTAATAGAGGAACCTCATAATAATCGTCAGCTCCAATGTTTTGAAGCACTTGTTTATTTCTAGTTGTCACAATTATTCTACTTCCAAGACCAATCCAACCTTGCTTAAGTGTTTCAAAAAGTTCAGGTTGTATATTACTATTATCTACATCATCAAGAACAAGAAGGACCTTCATGCTACAGAGCCTATTCCGAACCAATTTTGGATTTTCTTCCTTTAATAACTCTGAAAAAAGTTTCTTTTGTAAATAAGCTTCGCCTTGATTCTTCAATGTTTCTCTTATGTTTGGAAGAAAGCATTTTCCTTCAAATTGAGACTTGATTCGATCATATAAAGTTTGAGCAAGGGTTGTTTTGCCTATACCACCTATGCCCCAAATTCCTATTATGCGAACATCTTGTGAGCCAATGGCTAATTGTGATCGAATGTGAGCAATATACTCACTCATTCCAACCAGATTTGGTAAATGAAAATCATCACAAATAGACATAGAATCTAACTTTTCCGAAATATCATGAACAATTTTCTTTACTAACTCAGCCTCTGACCTGCTCATTAATGGAAAAAAAAAAAAAAAAGATAAAAATCATTGAAAATATGGTCCAATTTGGGTCAAACAATAAAAGTGTTTTGAATTAAGCAAATTTTACGATATAGAGTTGACTAATCATGTGAAAATGAAAAATAGGAGAAGTTATAGTCCATAATTACTAATGTTGGCATTCAAAATAGCATGTTGTGGCTGTTCATTAAATACCTAGTTTAAAGATTGTCAACAGTTTTGGTTTTTATAGTTTAGTTTAGGGATGACAATTTGACCTGACGGTTCGGGTACCCGCGGGTATCCGACCCGTTCGGGTCAATTTGGTTCGGGGCAAAACAGTTCGAAAATGGATCGGAGCATTATCCATTTGATTTAAAACAGTTCAGTTCGGGGCAAAAATTCGTTCGGTTCGGGACACCATTCGGGTACCCATTTATTTACCAAAAATTTTAATTATATAAAAATTTATAATATTTTTTTTTCCAAATTTTTTTTAAAAACAGGTTAACGGTTTAGTTTTTTGACCCATGGATATTACCCGAATCCGTTTTGTCTGAAACAGTTCAGTTCAATTTGAACCATGGGTCAAAACGGCTCGGATCGGATCTGACCCGAACAACCCGTTGCCATCTCTAATTTAATTTTACTCTTTTAAAACTTAATAAATTCTAAAAAACCAAAACTGCTGATTAGAGTTTATTTTAACTACAAAATAGGCTGGCACATCAAAATATTAATACCTTACTCTTACCAAAACTATATTATGCTTTAATTATCTTCGAAGCCCAACCTTGAACTTTGTTCAATCGAGAACTTTGAGCTTTACAAGCTTGCCTAAGACTTCCAACCTTTTCTTACTTTTTAGTTGAATACTATCACTAATTAATTCTAAATTTTAAAAACGAAACTGCTGACAGTTAAAATAAATTATAAAAAATATTCATAAATAAAGTATTTTTGAATCAAAATAAAAATTGTTTGTCATATAAACTCAAATTATTTTATTAAAATTACAGGAAAAATAAATTTATAAATTTAATTTTAGGTATGAATTTAATAAATTGTTTTTTTTTTTTTAAATTCTTGCAAATTCTACGTGCTTATAGGCTGGTTACAAGGGATGTAACCTGTGCTATTCTAAGTTTATCAATCATTAATTATTAGTAAATATAGTTGCAAAAAGTTTATATTTTATAAAATAAGGCACATATTTTCAATCATCTAATGTCGGAGAATTGCGCTGAGTTATAAGATAAAAGAGAGTAAAGTAATGCTTACTCATATTTCTTAGAATCATAGCCAGATAGATTAGCTACTTTCTCCAAAGCCTCCCTCCAAGCATTCAATTTGTTGGGTTTAAAGCGTTGTTGGAGCTTCTTTCCAAAAGTCCCCTTCTGTCTGCGGACATGAAAGGGATCCACACCGTAGAAAATTGGAATAACAATCAAATTGCAATTGACAATATGCAACAGCTCGTCCAAGCACCACGCTGAAGATGCATAGTTCTCGGAGAAAATAATAACAGCAATTTTGGACGACTCTATGGCCTTCAGGAGAGCTGGTGAAATGTGATCTCCACTCTCAAGCCTGTTATCTATGTAAGTTTCTATGCATTTATCACATAGAGCACGATGAAGATGGCTTGTGAATTTTTGGCGGGTATCTTTACCTCGGAAGCTAAGAAACACATGATATTTCTGAGTTTGTTTAATATCATCATCATATGATGAAGAACAAGAACCATCTGAAGCAACATCAGAACAAGAAGCAGAGGAAGAAGAACCCCCAAATCTTATAAAAGAAGAAAAAGCACCCCATATTAATCTCATTATAGAAAGAAAAGCACCCCACAATCTTATCAAAGAAGAAAAAACACCCACCATGTTTATTGTACCAATTTTTCAGGTAGCTAGAAAACTAAAGGAAACCCAAAATTAACAAGCAAATTGATGAGGGATGATGAGAATAAAATCAGTGACATTTCCGTATGTATATAAATAAAATGATTGACTGCTTCGTCGGATATTTTTATTTCAAATCATATATTTTTAATAATAAAAGATTAATTATTATATATATATTTTTTAATAATATTATTTAATTAAATATTATTGAGTTATGATTTTTATTATTATAAGCGTAATTTTTTTGTTACTGTGGAACATCTTTAGTTGACTTGGAGGATTTATTCGATAACGATTTGAGAAATAATTTAAGGTAGCGTATCTAGTACGTTGAAAGGAAGATCACTGGAAGCTGCAAAACAAATGAACACGAAGTCACCTACTTTAAAAAATAATGTTATTTTAAATTAAACAGTAATAATTTAAATTTATTTTAAATTAAACAGTAATACTATGCAGATTTGTTTGTTACTGTGGGACATCTTTAAAAAAGTTGTTGATTAAGGATGGAAAATTCCAAGTTGCATACTTTACATCTCTCGAAAGGCTGCAAAATTAACAATGGTGTTAGTTAGTAACCTACTTTAAAAAAGAAATGTGATTAAAACAAAAACTTTTAAAAAAATAAATGTTATATTTAATATAAAATTATTAAGAAAAATCAGCATCAACAATACTCCAATATATGTATTATAATTTATAAAATTTTATAATAAATAAAATATTAAAATAAATTAATAATAATTAACGAATACTAAAACAAATATTTTTTAAAATACATTTTATATTAATTATAACTTTATCATTATTAAAAATTCATATTTAAATAATATGTTATTACTTAATAAAAAATAATATTTTAATATAATTTTATTAAATAATATAATTATCACCCTTTTTCAAAACAATATGCTTAAATGATACTTTGAACCAAACACCATTTATAGTTATTCCTATCTATAATATATTCAAGTTGGGGTGGTATCTTTTTGAAAATTGACCGACCAACCAAAATTTAAGATCAAATTAAACTTATATATTTAATTTTCAAATTGGTTAGTACAAGTAGGCTTAAAAAAATATAATTAACCTTGTTGGTTTAATTATAGGTTCTTAAAATATTAAAATTGATACAATTAAATTAATATACACTTCAATATAAACTAATTTTTTAAAAAAATATATTTTTGATTATTATTTTATATATTATATAATATTTATTATAATTTATAATTTATTTAAAATGATAAACCTAACTTACTTTCACTGTCTACCTATTTCCCGCCTCATTCCACATCAAACTTTTTATTATATAAGTTATGTTACAAACTTTTTATTATATAAAAAATAATGCTATTAATCCTTAAAGTTATATCCTAATTATAATTTTGATAAGCGATTAATCACATTCTAATATCTTTAAAAAATTTATAATTATTTTGCATGAAATTTTTAATGATTAATAGTAAAAACGACCAAAATATAATTCTATATTAGTATATATCTACTAGACCATCAACTGATTTTTAGTGATAAGAGATTAAATAAATATAATATATGTGATGGTAATAACTTTCAAATTAAATTATAAATTTAAAATTTTTAAGTCAATTGCCTTCGAATTGATCTTATAAATAGGCTTTAATATTGATATTTTTGGATCATAGGTCATATAAGATTTTAAAAAAAGTTGTAAATTTTTTAGAACTTTTAAAATAAAACATGCATGCTTATAAAATAATATAAGTCAATAATCTACGCTCACTTTTAAATTCGAGGTTCTAGGAGTTGGAAATCGATTATAAAACTTTATAAGATATATAAAGAGACATGTTATATTTTAATTTATTAAATAAAATATGTTTTAAGTACATTAATATAAAATTTATGTAATGTATATGCCATGGGGACTTTGGCTGGCACCAATGAGGAGTAAAAGGCAAATTGACAAAGGAAAATATATATTCAACGAAATTTCCAGGGGGCCCAAAAATGTTTGTTTTTTTATAGGAGTATTTGATAGATGATATTATTCTGACAATGAAAATCAACAATCACATTGAAGAAATACCACTTCATCCTTATCTTCCGTCTTTCCTAGGAAACCAACAAAAGAGAAAAAATCTTTCTTTTTTTCTTTCTTTTAATTATTTTTAAAACAATTTTTAAAAATAATACATAATTATTTTGATAATTATTTTGTCATATAATATTTGTTTGTAATAAACGTATTAAAGATATGAATTTTAATCTTATCTATTATGTGTAAGAATTATATAAAATAAAATAAATAATCATTTCTTAAATCATAAAAAATTGTTTTTACGATCAAATTAAATGTCTTCCTAAAACTCTAAGCCTATAACTAGCCTAAGAAGGTAACTGGTGATCCGTGACAAAATAAAGGCAATATAATTTTTAACTCACAAGCAAAACTTGAATACTTGTTTGCACATGTAGCTCAAGCAGTAGACTTTCTACCACCTCTTCAGTAATTCCTGTAAAAATGACACACAATAAATCCAACTAATTCAAAAGGTAAAGAAATGCTAATTTTTTTAATCACTTAATAGTTTTGGTCTGTGGGTCAATAATGACCATAAATTAAAAAAAAATTAATTTTAAATTAGAAAGATTATTTTTTTTATATTTTTGATAAAAATATATTTTTAAAAATAATATTATATAATTTAAAATGAGGCCTACTACCATTGCTCACAAGCAATAATAAATTTATTTAAAAATTATATTTTTAAAAACTTACCAAAATTTATGAAGTAGAATATTTATTATATAATTTAAAAGACAGAAAAATAAATCTCCTGTCAAAATAAAAACTTTAAATTAAAATAAAAAAATGAAATGGAACCACTACAAATAATATACAGTACTACATTGTTCACCAAAATATTTTAATGTAACATAATAGTTTAAAAATCATGTTTAAAATTATTTAAATTTAATTTTAACACTAAGAAAATAGGCTTACATTTGTATTTGGTTCTATTATGTGAGAACCTTTTAAGCTTGAAAGCGAGTACACTTGTACGAAGTAACATATTTTGACGTATGAGTATCAATCTTTTATATCATATACCTATAAATAAAAATTAGTAAAAAAAAGTTATCTCAAATAAATAGAGACATAAAATAAGATTAATATGAAGAAAAAGAAAATATAATGAACAATAATAAATTGATATTACCTACTTAATAATCCAGTTCAACAAATATTATTGAAAAAAATATATTTTAAATATCAAATAAATCAAAAGGCAATTTTTTTACAAAAATAAAAGTTAAAAATAAAACTCAACATATAATATATAAAGAAAAAAAAGGAAGAACAAAGAAAATAGGAAAGAAAGTATTTTTTTTAAATGTTGTTTTTTATTTATCATAGGGTCAAAATAACTACAAAGTATAAAAAATATTAAGGTAATATCTATTCCATAATTTAAACTATTTTAACTTTACTTTATGTCATGCCTTATGCCTTCTTTGTCTTTTCTTAAAAATAATAATAAAAAAAAAATTCTCTCTTCAAAAAAAATATCAAACAAAAATTATTATCAAATAAATATTATGTGTTAAATTTTCTTTATATATAGAGTAATAAATCTACTAAAAACATAAATAGTCAAATAAAATATATTATACAAATATAAAGTATAAAAAAAATATTATTTATCTTCAAATAAATATAAAATTATCAAAATGATATCAATATACTCACACTATTATCTACTAAAAGAAATAAAAATTATTCAATAAAATAATATCAAATGAATAAAAAAAAATTATCAAACAAAAATTATTAAATAGATATAAAATTACAACTTTCATATATATATATATATATATATATATATATATATATATATATATATATATAAAGAGCACAGGCATCAATAGATTTTTAGTAATAATAAATAAATAAGAGTAACGATGGAAAATCACTGGAAGCTGCAAAACAAATTGAACACGAAGTCACCTACTTTAAAAAAGTAGTTGATTAAGGATGGAAAATTACAAGTTGCATACTTTTAAAAAATATACAAATTAAAAATTGTGTTAGTAAGTCACCTACTTTAAAAAAGAAATGTGATTAAAACAAAAACTTTTAAAAAAGTAAATGTTATATTTAATATAAAATTACTAAGAAAAAGCAACATCAATAATACTCCATTATATATTATAATTTATAAAATCTTATAATTAATAAAATATTAAAATAAATTAATAATAATTAATAAATACTAAAACAAATACTTTTCAAAATAAATTTTATATTAATTATAATTTTATCATTATTAAAAATTTATATTTAAATCATATGTTATTACCTAATAAAAACTAATATTTTAATATAATTTTTTTTAAATAATATAATTGTCAATAGGCTTAAATGATACTACGAACCAAACACCCTTTATAGTTATTCCTATCTATAATATATGCAAGTAGGTGTGGTATTTTTTTGAAAATTGATCGACCAATCAAAATTTAAGAATTGTTATAATTTGAACGTCAAATTAAATTATGATATTATCTAATTAGATTTATCTCTTATTATTCAAAGTTTGAAATATAGATTTAATTCCTTGTATATCTTAAATAGAGATTTAGTATTTGTTATATTTAATATTTGAAATTCATATTGCACCTTGACAACCCTATAAATAGGGTCCTTAGTAGTGTATTGAACACACACAATAATTTGAATTTATTCTTCTATTCTCTTTCTCTATTTCTTAGTTCTTATTTATTTAGTTTCACAACACGTTATCATCATGAAAGCTTTTAAACTTCTAAACTCTTGGTAAATATTTTTTTGGCTAAATTATCTCTCCTCTCCTCTCTTCTCTTCTAATTTATCAAAGATATTTTTTTTTTCAGTTTTTTTCTTTGTACACATGTATATTGTTGTTTTTACATGTTATATTCTTGAAATAATAACTACTTGTTCCAATGAATATTCATACTTCAGCTTGATTCTTTGTTGTGTATGCTATATTTACTTGAATCAAATGATTTATATTTTTCATTATAATCGGTTTACATTCTCTAAGGTTTTACATCTATTACATTTGCAATAGCTCTTACCTATTTCCAATCATTTAAAAAAAATTGCATCTCATATTTTTGTTTCTTAAGTAGATGTCATATTTTACTGCAATTTTCTTAGAATTGCGATAATTGTTACAATGTTGTAACTCATATTTTTAGTTTTGTGATATTTTTTTTTAATTGATAAGTAAGTTCAAATTTTGGATATATTAATCACCATTTAAGATTCTCTTCTCCTTGAAAGATAAGGATAGATTTTAAATATGTTAAGTCTCCGATATATCATTAATTAATTATAATTGATAAGTCATAGATTTGATGTTGCTTTTATGGAATTATTTTTCTATGCAATTATTAAATATTATATTGTTTATCTATTATTTAATGATAATTCATATTCTTGATCTATGTAATTATTGTTGCCTTTTTCACCCATAAATTTTTTTTTGAGAAATAGGCTACATTAGACCCCTTTTATTAATCTTATTCTGGACTAACCCCCTATTACTAAACTTCCAAATATACCCCCTATTAGTAAGTTTGACATTTTCGGATTTCTTCGGCGGAGAAGCCAACTACTGCTGTTGTTGATCCACCACCACAGTTTAACAAAGATGGAAGAGAGACAGAGTTTGAGCCGAGCTCTGTTTGCTTGGCGAAAATGGTACAGAATTTCATGGAGGAGACTAACGAGAGACAAACGCCAGCGACTAAATGTGTGAATTTGGCGTCGGGAAGAGAGAGATTGATGTCGGCATCACGCTCAGATTTGTTGAAAGGAGTAGAAGAGATGAGAATGGAAGCGTCGCAGCCATTGAGGAGACAATCGTGAAAGAAGAGGCAGAGAGTAGCACCGACTGTGGTGGGACTATTGATCTGCACCGACTGTGGTGGGACTATTGATCTGCTTGTTGGTGATCGTGTCTTGGATGATTTGTTGGGAGTCAGAAACCTACTCAATCTACTCCGAACTCTTTGCCTACTCATTACTCATGCTCTGTGAATTTGGTCTCCGTATCTGTGTTTTCAACGTTTCCAATTTTTCACTGTTCCAGTCAATTTAGAAAACCCAAAAGAAATTTTATGAATTATTTTCTCTCTCAATCCTTTTCACTTTCCGATCAACCAAACAACTCAACTCTCACAATTACCCCTCAATCTCAAAACCCCATCGAAACCCACTTCTGTCTGCTCCTTTCCATCAAAAAATCGATTTTTCTTCTATTCCTCAATCAATCCCTCAACTGTGCAAGTATTCAAAATTTTTGATGCCACTATATTTGATGTGAATACACTATCTATTTGATTCCAAGGAGGAACAGAGTAAAACTTTGTTGAAATAAGCTTGCTGATTTTTAGTTGGATGTACGTCCAACTCTGTTGAAATAAGCTGTTTTTAGTTGGACGTGCGTCCAACTCTGTTGAAATAAGCTGTTTTTAGTTGGACGTGCGTCCAACTCTGTTGAAATAAGCTCTCTAATTTTAAGTTGGACGTAGTTGGACATATGTCCAACTGAGCTCCAGGAGCTCCGGCGAGTGGACATATGTGTCCTCTAAAATATACTCCTCTAGTTTTCAGTTGGACATCTGTTGAGGTGAGTTGGACATACGTCCAACTGAGGGGTTATTCTGGGCAGTCTAGTTGGATATGTGTCCAACTCGGCTCCGGCGAGTGGGGTCGCCGGCTGGTCAAAATTTCATTAGTTGGACAGTCGTCCAACTGAGCTCCGGCGAGTGGACATATGTGTCCTCTAAAATATACTCCTTTGGTTTTCAGTTGGACACATGTCCAACTCTGTTGAGGTGAGTTGGACAGTCGTCCAACTGAGGGGTTATTAAGGGCATTTTTGTCATAATATGTAAAGAAATCAAGTGGAGGGGGTCATATCAGATTTTTAATAAATATAGGGTCATGATAGCATATAACCTTTTTTTTTTTTAGTTTGATAATAGATTTAGTAATATTTTTTTTAGATCTCATTAAACTGCTTCTTAATTTTGAATCCATTTTTTTTTTTTGAATGTGATATATATTATCTGAATTTGCTTTGATTTTTGTAGATACAGAACATATAATCTAATTTCTATTTAGATAATTCTATGATTTACTTTTATATTGATAATTCTCTAAACTGTTTCTTTCGAATTTTATTGTGAATACTATATTGCTTCTACCTCATTTAAGGATAATATTAGATGTAAAATTCTAGCAAATTCTTCATTAAATTGTTAGCAATAATTATCATTTAGCTATTTATTTAATGTTATCTTTGAATTGAATATGTCAAATTATTTTTGATTATGACTCAATAAATAATTAATATATTATTATTATTTTTAAACAAAATTTAAATTCTAAAAAAAAATTGTATATTTTGATTGTCAAATTGTACAATTAATTATGCTGAATTGTAACTAATATAAAATTGTGATCAATTAGGAAACTAATTGCATACTAAATATATAATTGTATTTGTTTTACTTTTATTTGTAGTTATAAAATTATTAATAGTCGCTTAGTTGTTAATTTTATATACATGTTTATATATATATATATATATATATATATATATATATATTTTTTTTTTTTTAATAATAATTATTGATATTATATATATTTCATATCATCAACTGTGTAGTAGCATGAAAAGTAAGATTTAAGGGAGTTTTGTCTAGGAGACTAGTGCTTAAAAGCCTAAGTGCCAATAACCTTTCCTCGAAACGTTACTCTGTCTAGGAGGGTAGTTTTTAAGGAGGCCTCGCCCTACTATTCTTTCATGGGAGTACTATTGGTGAATACTAATTATGTTGCTATATCGTTCTTTATAATAAGAAATAATGTCTTATTTCCTTTATTTATTTTTGCATGTAAAAAGAAAATGAATCTTCAAAGCAAAACAGTTTATTCTGAGGAGAATGATAATATGTGCTTGGTGCAAAATGCAACAATGCATACAATTCTACGATATGCAAAATATTTCTCTTTTTTGAAATTTGCAAAAGCAAATGTGAGCTCAATCTCTGGCACAACAAAATTAATAGAAGGCTTCGGAAGAGCTAATATTGTCCTTTTTTGTGGGACAAAATTAAAAATAGATTGTGCATTATATTCCTCCAAATCTAAAAAAAATTGTTAAGTTTTAATGATATTCACAATAATGGATATCATATTGAGACAATCAATGAGAATAATAGAAAATATATTTGCATTACATTTATTGTCTCTAATCAAAAGCTTATTATAGAAAAGCTTAATGCATTCTCTTGTGTCTTATATTATACATTCATAAGCACAATTGAATTATATGTACTAATGAATCAAAATAACTCAGAGTCCAAAATTTTGACATTGGGGCATGATCGATTGGGTCATCTAGGTTCCACAATGATAAAAAGAATAATAGAAAATTCAAATGGACATCCATTAAGAGATCAAAAGATTCAATTGCTAAGTGATTATCTTTGTACTACATGTGCAAAAGGCAAAATGATTATAAGACCATCAGTGGCCAAGGTTAATGTTGAATCTCCTTCATTTTTAGAGAGAATTCAAGGAGATATTTGTGGACCCATTGATCCACTAAGCGACCCATTTAGATATTTTATGGTATTGATAGATGAATCAATAAGATGGTCATATGTTTGCCTCTTATCTACTCGTAATCAAGCATTTGCTAAGTTTCTTGCTCAAATCATTAAGTTAAGAGCACAATTCCTGGATATTCCTATTAAGAAAATTCATTTAGATAATGCTGGCGAATTCACATCCCAAGCATTTAATGATTACTGTATGTCGATTAGTATTGATGTTGAGTATCTTGTTGCCTATGTACACACCCAAAATGGTCTAGGTGAATCATTTATTAAGCGTCTCCAACTAATTGCTAGACCATTAATCATGAGAACGAAACTTCTTGTTTCTACGTGGAGATATGCTATATTACATGCTAGAGCTTTGGTCCGTGTGAGACCAACATCTTATCATACATACTCTCCATTGCAACTAGTATTTGGTCACTAACCAAACATCTCACATTTAAGAATTTTTGGTTGTGTTGTATATGTTCCAATTGCAACGCCACATCAAACTAAGATGGGCCCTCAAGGAAAGTTGAGAATTTATGTTGGCTTTGATTCTCCATCTATAATAAGCATCTAGAACCCTTAACGGGAGAAAAATATGATAGAAATGAAAGTGTTGTTAACAACACCTTCGCTTTCAATATGGTTCTTGAAGTATCAAGAGAAAATGAGGATCTTGGACCAAAATCCATCTATGAATGTCGACAAAGGAAAGATTAGCCAAGATGGAAAGAAGCAATTCAGGTTAAATTAGAATCACTTGAAAAGCGCAAAGTCTTTGGGCCTATAGTCCAAACGTCGAAAAAAATTAAACCAGTAGGATACAAATGGGTCTTTGTGAGAAAGCGAAATGAGAAAAATGAAATTGTGCGATACAAAGCAAGACTTGTTGCACAAGATTTCAGGAATTGATTATAAAGAAACATATTATTCCGTAATGGACATGATCACATTTTGATTCTTAATCAGTCTTGCAGTTATAGAAAATCTTGATATGTGTCTTTTGAACGTAGTGACTGCTTATCTATATGAATCACTTGATAGTGACATATATATGAAAGTTCTTGAAGGATTTAAACTTCCTAATGAAAGCTCCTCAAAACCCAACATAATGTATGCCATTAAATTACAAACATCATTATATGAGTTAAAGCAGTCTGGTTGCATGTGGTACAATTGCCTCAGTGAATACCTTTTAAAGAAAGGGTTTGTGAACAATGCAATATGACCTTGTGTTTTCATCAAAGTATCAGACATTGGTTTTGTCATTGTCGCAGTATATGTTGACGACTTGAACATTATTGGGACCCTTAAGGAAAAAAATAAAACATGCAATTATTTAAAATTAGAGTTTGAAATGAAAGAACTTGGAGAGACAAAATTTTGCTTGGGACTACAAATTGAACATTTATTAAAAGGGATATTTGTTCATCAATCGACATACATTGAAAAAGTTTTAAACCGATTCTACATGGACAAAGCACATCCATTAAACTCTCTTATGGTTGTGAGATCACTTGATATAAAAAAGGACCCATTTCGCCCTCGAGAAGATAATGAGGAAATTCTTGGTCCTGAAGTACCATATTTAAGTGCTATTGGTGCCCTTATGTATCTTGCAAATTGTACACTATCATATATTGCATTTTCAATGAATTTACTGGCAAGATATAGTTCAGCACCAACAAAAAGGCATTGGAATGGGGTTAAGCATGTACTACATTATCTTCGTGGAACAGTAGATATGGGCTTGTTTTACTCTAAGGAATCAAAAATGCAATTGACTAGATATGCAGATGCTGGTTATTTATCTGATCCACATAATGCAAGATCACAAACTGGATATATTTTTACATGTGGAGAATCTGCCATATCATGGCGATCTATGAAGCAAACTATGGTAGCCACGTCATCAAAACACTCTGAATTACTTGCATTACATGAAGCAAGTCATGAATGCATATGGTTGAGATTTATGATCCAACATATTCAAGATTCATGTAAATTACCTTGAATTAAAGGAAAAGCCACAATATTGTATGAGGATAATGCTGCCTATATTGCACAGATTAAAGGAGGGTATATCAAAGGTGATAGGATCAAACATATCTCACCAAAATTGTTCTACACTCATGAGCTTCAGAAGAGTGGCGACATAGATGTTCAACAAATTCAATCAAACGATAACTTAGCTGACTTATTTACCAAATCCCTTTCGACAATAACTTTTGAGAAGTTAGTATAGAAGATTGGAATGCGTAGACTCAAAGACGTTTCATAACCATCAAGGGGAGTAACTCACACACGCACTGTACTTTTTTCCCTTCGCTCAGGTTTTATCCCACTGGATTTTCTTGACAAGGTTTTAACGAGGCAGACCTTGCGTGCACATGAGAACTATGTACTCTTTTTCCCTTTGCTAGGTTTTGTCCCACTGGATTTTTTTCTAGCAAGGTTTTTAATGAGACATATTTCTTTATGTGGTTGACATCCAAGGGGGAGTGTTATCATTTGGATGTCAAATCTAATTATGATATTATCTAGTTAGATTTATCTCTTATTATTCAAAGTTTAAAATATAGATTTAATCTCTCGTATATCTTAAATAGAAATTTAATATCTGTTATATCTAGTATTCGAAATTCATATTGTACCTTAACAACCCTATAAATAGGGTCCTTAGTAGTGTATTGAGTACACACAATAATCTGAATTTATTCTTCTATTCTCTTTCTTTATTTCTTAGTTCTTATTTATTTAGTTTCACAACAAGATCAAATTAAACTTATATATTTATTTTTTAGATTGGCTGGTACAAGTAGGTTTAAAAAATATCAAAATCAACCTTATTGATTTAGTTATAGGTTCTTAAAATATTAAAACTGACACAATTAAATTAACCTATACTTTAATATAAACTAATTTTTTTAAAAAATATTTTTAATTATTACTTTATATATTATATAATATTTATTATAATTTACAATTTATTTAAAATTATAAACCTAACTTACTCTTCTTATCTATCTATTTCACGCCTTATTTCTCATCTAACTTTTTATTATATAAGTTATGTTCCAAACTTTTTATTATATAAAAAGTAATCCTATTAATCCTTGAAGCTTTTAATGATTAATATTAATCACATTCTAATATCTTTAAAAATTTATCGTTGTTTTGCATAAAATTTTTAATGATTAATATTAAAAACGACCACAATACAATTCTATATTTTTATATATCTATTAGACTATCAACTAATTTTTAGTGATAAAAGATTAAGTAAATATAATATATATGATGATAATAACTTTTAAATTAAATTATAAATTTAAAATTATCAATTCAACTACCCTCAAATCAACCTTATGGATAGGCTTTAATGTTGATATTTTTGGATCGTCAAATAAGATTTAAAAAAAAATTTTAATTTTTTAAAACTTTTAAGATAAAACATACTTATAAAATAATTTTATAATTAACATATCTAGTCTGCGCTCACTTTTATATTCGAGGTTCTAAGAGTGTTGGAAGTCCATTATAAAACATAAGACAAAGAGACATGTTAAATTTTAATTTATTAAATAAAATATGTTTTAAGTCCATTAATAAAAAATTTATGTAATGTATATGCCATGGGGACTTTGACTGGCCCCATTGGAGAATAAAAGGCAAATTGGATATTCAACGAAAGTTGTGACAAAAAGGAAAATATATATTCAACGAAATTTCCAGAGGGCCCAAAAATGTTTGTTTTTTATAGGAATATTTGATAGATGATATTGTTCTGACAATGAAAATCAACAATCACATTGAAGAAATGCCACTTCATCCTTATCTTCTGTCTTTCTTAGGAAAAAAAACAAAAGAGAAAAAATCTTTTTTTCTTTCGATTTTAATTTTACTATTATCCTCTTCTTCTTTTTTCTTTTTTCTTTTTTTTTTAGTTCAAAACAATTTTTAATAAACGTATTTGTTTATTAAACAATTTTTTTTAATAATTATTTTGTCATATAATATTTGTTTCTAATAAACGTATTGAAGATATGAATTTCAATATTATCTATTAAATAAAATAAATAATCATTTCTAAAATCATAAAAAACTGTTTTTACAATCAAATTAAATGCCTAGATCCTAAAACTCTAAGCCTAGCCCTATAACTAGTCTAAGAAGGTAACTGGTGACCCGTGACAAAATAAAGGCAATATAATCTTTAAGAATAATGGTTATTTTAATGATTATTTTATTCGTATAATAATATTTATTTCTAACAAACGTATTGAAGATATAAATTTAAATCTAATTTATTATAAATATGTATAAAAATTATATAAAATAAAATATGTGTGAAAATTATATAAAATAAAATAAATAGTGATTTTTAAAATCATAAAAAATTGTTTTTACAAATAAATTAAATGTTTATAGATCCTAAAAATCTAAGCCTATAAGACAGAAAAATGATTAAAATTTTGAAAGGGTCAAGCTTTAAATTAAATTTTTTTATAAGAATGATTATTTTTTTATTGTTTATGTAAAAATACATATATACACTTATTTTCATGGTTAATAAACTTAATGGTAAAAAATCTTAAATTTTTTATAATTATTACCTTAAGAATTTATTAAATTTTATTAAGAATATTTATAATAAATTAATATCCAAAACACAATTTTATTAATTTTTATTCATAAATTTTTTCATATTTTTGAATAATTTGAGTATTATTATAAGAGTTTTACCCCCTTTTGGTCACTATGCAGCTTCGTCACTGCCTATAGCCTAAGAAGGGAACTGGTGACCCGTGACAAAATAAAGGCAATATAATTTTTAACTCACAAGCGAAACTTGAATACTTGTTTGCACATGTAGCTCAAGCAGTAGACTTTCTACCACCTCTTCGGTAATTCCTGTAAAAATGACACAATAAATCCAACTAATTCAAAAGGTAAAGAAATGCTAATTTTTTTTTTTTTTTATCACTTTATAGTTTTGGTCAATGACCAAAATTTAAAAAAAAAAATAAAAAAAAAATTAATACTAATAGATGAAATTTATAAATAAAAAAATTCAACAAACAAATAAAAGTCAAATAAATGATCTAAAAGAAACTCTCTTTTTTATATATTGTTTGGTTGAAGTGATTGTTAGATGTTTTTCTTTTTCTCAATATGGCATGCATTCTTACATATTCTAGAATAGACTCTCGCTTCACTCTCTTCTTCGTTAATATATTTAAGGCACACCAGATTATCAGAAAAAATTTATAAAATGCTTAAGAGAAGTCCTTGGAGATCCTTTTTATTACCAAATAAATGTAAAGCTACTACTAAAAGGGAGTAAGGGCTTAGCTGTTTTTTAAATATGATTATTCGTATTATTTAATTTTTTAAAATATAAATAATATCATTTAGTTATTTAGCTTTATAAAAGGGACCAATAAAAAAAATAAAACACATTATTTTAATAATTTTTTAAATTGTATTTTAATATTAAAAATATTAAAATAATGTAATTTATTCTTAATTAGTTTATTAAAAATAAAATTTTAATAACAAATTATTAAATTAAATTATTTTATTTTTAATTAATTTTTTTTATGAATTTAAGAAACTAAATAATATTATTTATAATTTAAAAAAATTAATTAACACAAATAATTAATATAAGGACCTCTATTAAATGTTGTTGACAAAATTTGCAACATGGTGCATGTAATGACATAGACAATGTAATTTGGAATCTAAATATGAGACAATCCGCCTCTTGGTTACGTCCGACTAATGAACATCACAACATGTGAAAGCTAGAAAGTAGTGTTAATTTCTAAATACAATATAAATATATTAAGTAGTGAGCTCATGTAAGAGCAGAAGCAAAAATTAAGAAAAAATGTTAATAAAACTTATGATATAATTTATTAATTTTTAAAGTTTATATTATCTTGTTTCATTTAATTTTTAGACTAAGTTATATCATTGGTCTTTAAATATTAACTAAATTTATACATAGATCCCTAAATTTTTAAATTTTACAATTTATTTAACAAAATTTTAAAAATTCATACATAGGTCCTAAATTTTTTATTAAAAAATATGTATTTTAGTACCTAAGATAGGACATATTTGTCAATTTTAAAAGTTTATGAACAAAATTATAAAATTTAAAAATTTAGGAATCTACATGTGAAATTTTAGAAGTTTGAGAGCTAAATTGTTGAATTTAAAAGTTTAGAAGCTTGAAATTGCTTAAAGTTTGGAGACTAATGCAATAGTTAAGCCAAATTTTTAATGAGATTAGAGGGTAAATAAAAGTTACTCATTGAGATATCTCATTTACTCCTAATAGGTCTAAATAAGACAAATAAAAATTCAAAAATAGTAAAAAACATGATACATGATTATTTATGTTATTTAATAAAAAATTGATATAACATTATGCTTAAAGCTTGAAAGTAGGCACATTAGAGTTACAATTTAAATAATATGAGATTGTATGCAAATAAAATGAGATAATATTGTATATGAGTGATTAGAGATATTAAATAAGAAATAAGATGAGATTAAACAACTTACATTACATGTTTACGCAAGGGATCATTTAGATTAACCATCAATAAAAAAAAAAAGAGGAGTTAATGAGTTTGAAATATCTTGAGATTGGGTTCTTCATATTCTTCTACCATATCACTTGGGGTTTCATTGGCATGAAACTCATCATGCTGTCTCTTGACAAGCTTAAATGTCGTTAGTTGGTCTTCCTTTTGTCCTAGAATAGGTATATGGTATCCATATAGCAGATTGACCCCACCTTTTTTTATTTCTACATTCACATTCTCTATGAGGCTTGATTTGCACGGAAAAATGTAAAAAGAGACCTCAGTAGGCTCATTACAAAGTCCATGTGGAGACATATGAACTACAACAGTGAGATCTGTACTAATAACCGCAGACTCTTCCAAAATCAACGAGTTGCTGAAAGTGATTTTGACGCAGTCGTCAATGTGGTGGATATTGAAAATTGCTACACAATGAATAATTAAAGTAGTTGACTCAAAAAATACTTGAGCATCACTATGTTTAACAACAAGGCATATTGAGAAATCGAGGAATTTGGAAGTTAACCATTTCGGAGGAAGCTTAATTCTGATGGATGAACCGCTGCTTTTATACTCCATCTTCTTCGGAATTAATTCATTTCCATTCCACTTATTAATAATTACTTTACTATGGGTATACTACACAACAAAGATCGATATAAATTCAAGATTATTAGTACTCAATTGCAAAAGTTAAAAATTGATAGATTGATAACAGATCAATATAAACATACGTTTTTAGATGAAAAGCGTGAAAAAATTGATGGTTGGTCAGGATCGCTCTGCTCTAGCTTTATGCAATTCTCAAAACTATAATCTGCTTCACATTCCAAATTGCATGTTAGACGACTTCTTGAGATTGAAGTTTTCTTAGCTACTGATGTGAAACTATTAGCACAAAATCTATGAAGACTAGGTGGAAGCTCTAACAAAGATTGAAGGCTCTTGCATCTGGATGCATATAAATGTTGCAAACCAACAAGGAGGGACGTTGGCATAAATTGAGTCTTTTCACACTTAAAAAAAATTGATTCTTTAATATCATAGATCCACTGCTGCCAAAGCTCTTTCATTGATGTTAACACTAAATCATGAAATCTCAACTCTTCCACATGCTCCATGATTTCCCGTGAATTCTCCAATTCTGAGAAGTAGTCAATGAAAATCACTAATTCTGAGCAGAAGCAGTCAACCAAAATCTTTATTTTTGAGCAGTATTCAAACACAAGCACTAATTCTAAACAGTAGTTGTCAAGCAAAATCTTTATTTTTGAGCAGCAGTCGCGCATAATCTCCAGTCCTTGAGATATCAACATACAAATGTTGGTTTTTGAACTCATAAGCCTCTTGCAATCATCCATATACAAAAGGACAAGACTACCAAAGCATACAATTGATGACGGTATTGTTTCTATTGATGTGCAACCATTTAAGTTCAACACTTCAATGCCAGACCTCATGTCTAAGTTTTCCCTAGCAATTGATAAAAAAAACAATCTTTCACATCCTTGTAGATTTATATCTACATGCTTCGAAGCTCTAGAAGTATTCGAAAGTTCAACTAGATGAGAAGAAAATCTTAAATCAATCATTGTCAACCTGTCAAGAGGCTGAAATAAAGATACAAGGAAAAAAAATTACAATGAGTTTGTGTGAATCATGCACGTCATTGAAATTGGAAGTGATATATCAAAGCATACCAAAGCACCGTTCCAGAGTCGTTGGAGCAAACTATGAGGCATTATGAGTTCCACAAGATTTCTAAGACACAATTTGGATGGCAAATACTTGTAGCTATATCCTTGCCACTCGAGATATCTAAGCCCTCTTGGAAAACTATTGAGACCTTTCGGAAGATTGAGCTTATTCTCAAACTTCTTAGAAAAGTAAGGTTTAAAAGAACTATCATAAATTATAAGTAGTTTCAGGTTTGGCATGTTGGAGAAGCACGTCGCACTCAAATGTACAACATCTTTGATATGGCAAGTGTTAAGGACAATTCCACGAATTGATGGAGTCCCCTAACAACAGTGAAAAACAATTTTTTGGCTAATAAAAAACAATAAAATGTTTAATGAATTAATTTATGAGAGGTTATAAATTTCTTCTTGGAGAAAGACACAAGAAATTATTGACATCATCACAAGAAAATAGCATGTACATGTGTATGGGGTTGTTACCATGTTTTCTTCTAGTATATGCATGACATCGTTAGTAGTGAATACCCTCTTGTGCTTCCCAGGCTCTTCAATACATTCTTGACGAGTAATGTTCCAACCAATTTGTTGCACTAAATCATGCATTTGTACCTCATTCCATCGATTAATATATATGAGAGACTTGTCATTCAGAACAGAAATACCAAAATCTGCACCACATGAATCACAAGCTTCTAATATTCTTGCAACCCAATTTATGGGTTTTTCTTTAAAGAAACAAGCAATATCAAGAAATATGTCCTTCTCTTGTTGATCTAATCCGTCAAAACTCCATCTTAACACTGCATTAATATCGCAATTAGGAAATTTCTGTAATTTTACTAGTGCACTTTCCCACTCTTTTACACTTCTATTACAAAGAGAGGAGGCCAATACTTTAAGTGCCAAAGGAAGGCCTCCAGCATAATGTACAAAACTTCTATTAAGACCACGTACTCTACCGGAGGAGTTTTGTTTCTAAAATCTTTCAATTGAAAAAGCTCACAACCTTTCTTCAAATCTAATAGAGGAACCTCATAAAAATCGTCAGCTCCAATGTTTAGAAGCACTTGTTTGTTTCGAGTTGTCACAATTATTCTACTTCCAGGACCGAACCAACCTCGCTTAAGTGTTCCAAAAAGTTCAGGTTGTATATTACCATTATCCATATCATCAAGAACAATAAGAGCCTTCATGTTACAGAGCCTATTTCGAACAAATTTTGGATTTTCTTCCCTTAATAACTCAGAAAAAACTTTATTTTGTAAATAATCTTCACCTTGATTCTTTAAAGTTTCTCTTATATTTGGAATAAAGCATTTTCCTTCAAATTGAGACTTGAGTTGGTCATATGAAGTTTTAGCAAGGGTTGTCTTGCCTATACCGCCTATTCCCCAAATTCCTATTATGCGAACATCTTGTGAGCCAATGGCTAATTGTGATTGAATGTGAGCAACATGCTCATTCATTCCAACCAGATTTGATAAATGAAAATCATCACAAACAGACATAACATCCAACTTTTCTAAAATATCAAAAATAACTTCCTTAACTAACTCAGCCTCGGACCTGACAATCATGATGCACATAAATGAAAAAAAAAAAGTAAAAATCATTGAAAATATGGTTCAATTTGGGACAAATTAATAAAATTGTTTGAGTTAAAGCAAATTTTATAATATAGAATTGGCTAACGATGTGAAAATGAAAAATAAGAAAAGTTATAGTTGATAGTTTATACACATTTTATATATTGTGTTATATTGTTTTTATACTTATTTTGTCTTTCAAATGCTTTTTATGTGTTGAATTATTATTTTGTAGGTGTTTGGAACCAAAACGAGAAAAGGAATGCAAAATTTAAAAATGTGGGCATAATGAAATTTCAAATGCTTTTTATGTGTTGCTTAATGTTTCAATTACGATTAGTTTACTTAATGAGTGGTATCACTCAATTAAGTTTCATTCATTACTTTTCATAAATTCATGAAAAAAATTTAACATCATTGAAAAATTATTGGTCATCTTCGTAAAATTTTGTTTTAGAAGGCCAAGCCTAAGATTTTCTTTGATTATATAGTAATTTTAAGGTTATTAATTTTTTAAAGTGATACGATTTTTTCTTTGGGAAACTTTTTGAAAATTTCATTTTTACATGAGTGAACTATACTTTGTCTTATCAAGTTATGAAAATGTCGGGGCATTACATATTCCTTCCTTACAAGGCATTTTGTTCACTTATTTTGATTGATTCATAATCTACTTTAGTGGTTATTTATTTTAAACTCTATTTTTTCTTCATTTGGCGACGCAAACTTTCTGCTATTTTTTTAGAAGTGGTTATGTTAAATAGAAACAAAGCTTTGGAGCGAAATCATTTATGTTATTTGATATCATTCTGTAAAAATATGATATTATATAAATATATGAGTTTTACTTTTTGAGCTTGATTTGATAATATAATATAATATGTATTTGATTAGTTAATTATATTAGAAGCCACGTGTGGGATTTATAATATAGGAGCCCATCAGTTAGTTAGCGTCTCTGGACTTAGTCTTCAGCCTTTAGGTTATGTTATATATATATATATATATATATTACTTAAAAGAAGAAGGGGGCGCTGGAGAGAAAGGAATAAGAGAAGCAGTAACATATTAAAAGCGGCAAATGAAAACTAAAAGGTAGCAGCCGGGAGAAAAAGCGAAAAAGAAGAGAGAAATGGCAAGAGCAGAAAAAGGATACACGCTCCAATGAGGTTCTATCTTCTTTACTGCACAGATAGTTAGGGTTCTTGTGGGTATGAATCCTTGGTACATTTTCTTGTTATTTTCTGTATTCTCTTTGTATGTATTCTCTGAATAATAATATGAATTGCATGTGATCCTTTTCCGTGGAGTAGGATTTCCGAACCATGTAAAATCCTTGTGTTATTTCTTGTGTCTCTGATTATGTGTGTATTTTAAAGAACATTTTAGTTTATATTATTGAACGAAAAACGATCCATTAAAACTGAAATTTTACATTCTTGGAACCAAAGTTCCCAACAATTGGTATCAGAGCCTATGGTTTGGCTTTCGTTTTATGATTTATGATTTTCCCCAATTTTTCTTTAGGATTTTCTGAATTTTCTATTTCTGAAATTTTTGGGTATTTTTATTATTCCGAAAATTGTTAATTAAAATATATTTTTGGTTATGAAAATTATGTTGGAAACCCTAATTTTCAGTTTTATGAATTGGGTAATATAAATCATGTTAAGGGGATTTATGGTGATTTAAATGGTGTTATTTAAATATGATTTTTTGTGTATCTCCTTGGGTGAACTTTTTGGTTCAAGTTTTGAGTAAAATCATTTTTGGTGTCCCTCTTCAATAAAGATTTATCCTCTGATTTTTTTTAAGGTGTAAAATTAAGAGAGAATAAAGAAATCAGTTTTTATGTTTAATAAATTGAGTAATAATGTGTTGTTTCTTGTGTGTTTCGATCTGTCCGGAATTTTTTATATTCTAATATTTATTTTTTGTAAAATCAAGAATGTGCCTATTAATATTTTATGTGAGCTTGCTAGTCACTTGTTGGTAGTAAAATAAATAGGACAGGTTTCTTGGTAAGTTTGTGATCGAAACTTGAGAGAAAAGATGTGAAATTTTCTTGGGTAACACAAGATGGGTACAACACATGAAAGAATTGAAGGAGGTTGACATGAGAGGTTGTTGTAAAGAGATAACAAGGTTTGGAAGTGTGCGATTCATAGACATAGCTCATTGGTATCCTCCTGGACGTGGCTGCAAGGTGTTGAAATAATTGCACATGGAGGATAGTGCAGCAATTTGGGTGAGCTATAGCTCTGTAAGGTCTACTCTCTCTATATTTATTTTAAAAGATATTTAAATCAGTTTCTGAATGAATGAATGTTGCAATGGATGTGAATTTTTGATAATCTTGATTAAATTTTAATTTTTATTTAAGAAAGATTTGTGTTAATGAGATTATCATGTTGAGTTCTATGATTAATCCATGGTGTTATTGAAACTGATTGTTATATATCTTTGTAGATTTAGATGTGTATGTTCTTTTGTTGCCTTTGGTAGGAAAAAGACATAACATGAAATCTGAATAATGCATGTTAGAAATAGGTTGGATTTGGTATAACTTATTTCTAGTTAATAAAGTCAGCCACGGTCTAAGTCGAAATCTAAAAGCAAATAGGTGATTTCACTACTGTTATGGAAAGATGCATGTTTGTGTTATGCCCTATTATGAAAAGAAAAGATGACATGTTAATGAATCTAAGATTGGATATGCATGCATAAAAATTTCAAGTTGTGATAATAGTGTTGCATTGTTAGATGACTATTATAACTGTGAAATTTGAATTATGGAATCTTGGATTGTTTGGTATCTTGATTGTTCTTTTCATGTGTGTCCTGACAGTAAAAGTTCTGTAATGCTTAAGAATTCCTAGCGCTAGGTGGTAACCTGATAAGAGGTTGGAAGTATGTGTGATATGAACTTGTTACTTGGACTGTTATAACATTGTGAGCTTTGTACGTTTTCTAGTCTTTGACACTGCATGTTGTGATGTAGTAAAGACTTGTGATAAATGACACTGGGTATGTACATGGATGCTCACTGAATAGTGTTATTGGGCATATGCGTAATGGTCTTTGAGTAGTGTTAAAGGAACTCATGTGGAGTTGTAATCTTGTTTGCACCTATATTTGAAAAGTTTCTGTTATGGCATAGATAGTTGACCATATTAGAATAAGAAACTTGTTAAATTATCAAAGTAAAGGTCTATTTGATACTTGTACTGCTAGTATTTCAGTTTGTTATATTTGTAGTGTACAAATGGAGTCTAATTGTATTTCTTGGAAAGCATGCAACTAGAGACTGTTTTTGAGTGATTCATATTGGTTTGTAAGGTCCTGATCAGTCCTTATCAAAGTGAGATATGAATTGTATCACTTTTGCTGGTCTATGTTGGCTTATGCTTGATTATCAATATTTTTAAGATAGGTAATGTTGTTGAATTCTTTTTTTTATCATTGTTTGAATGATTTATAGTTTTCGGCTGTTGAATGCCATTTAGAAATATGGAATTGATAATCTATTTGAAAATTAGACAATGTTAGAAACTGAATGTTGGTTGAGTAGTATGGTTAAAGTATTATGTGAACATGGTATATATGGTGGGCTATTAGCTTGCTCTGTTATTCTTTTACTAATGATGGTAAAGAGAATATGTTACAATTGAGGTGGAGTTTGCAGGGATAGCACTTGAACTTGTAGGATTGTAGCTACTAATGCAAGTGGGGTCCATGATGAGCATGGAGGTGTTTTGCAGCTCGGTGATAGTACTCAATGGGATGCAATGGAGGAAGAGAAGCTATGATATTTGGGTAAGCCACCTGGAAGGTATATGCATGTAGACCTTGGTACTTGTATATGATAATTGATGCTGCTTAGATGACTTAGAGTGAACATCTTGTAATGATGTTGTATTTAAAGAATCTAAAATATGGCTTGATGCCTTGGATATTTATTAAGATTCTTTGTGTGAAAATGGAAACTGGTTTTAGAAGCCTAAGATCTGAGTTTGCTGCTGTTGCTTGGCTTTGTGGAACATGTTAAATGGATTGTATGTACTTGTGTGTGATGTCCGTATATTGTTAAAGATATTTTCCTTGGCATGTTATAGATGTAGTCTATATGATATAAATTGGCTTAGAAGATGTAAGCATGTTAGTAATAATATTTTTAATCAATTTAGTGTTAATTGATGTATGTACTTGTTAATATATTTATTATATGCCGTTTGCATGTAATAATATAGAAATGTTTATTACTTGGTATACATGCTTAATCTGTCTTATAATGAGTAATTTATAATTGAGGTGGAGCCAATTAAAGTAGTATGCATGGAAAATATGTGGGACATGTTTGTTGCATGGTTTATGCAATTAGGGAAGTGACATACTGATAGTCCATGATAATGTTTTATGACATGTTTGACTTGTGAGTGTTTCCATGATATTTATTGCTTATCGTCAGTTTAGTGTCCCAAAACTGGATGATGTGTTGGCAATTTGAGCACATATAAGTGTAGTGTCATACTTGTGTGCTATATATATTGTTTGGGATATGTTTTGTTCTATGATAACTAGTGTTGGAACAGTTAATGAGTTGTGTTTTTGAGTTGGTTTTAATTCAAATAGAACTCATTGTTAATTGTTGGTTGGCAAATGAACACTTGTATATTTGGGTATTGATGGTGTTGGTTTATTGTATGAAAATTGAAACATATATGTTATGAGGAGTTTTATTAACTCTGTTATAAGTGATTTGAAAGGTGACGATCTTTCAAAAGGATTTATATGCTTATTATTATTTTCATGACTAATGGAGAATCTAACTTTGTTTGCTTGTAAACTTTGATTAAGTACAGTGAATGTTATATGTACGAAAGCGGAAGCAATGTGAACTAGAGGCCGAGTGAAGGTGACTTTAAGATTGTGTAGATTCTGGTTTAAAGTTGTATTATTACTTTACCAAACCATTGTCCGATTAAGTGTTGTTAAGAAATTAGTAACCAGCTTGGGAAGGCTGATTTGCAATTTATTAAAAAACATATATTTATATAGTATCAAGGTGGAGATTTGTAAAAATATAATATTATATAAATATATGGATGCTTTTTGGGCTTGATTTGATAATATAATATAATATGTATTTGATTAGTTAATTATATTAGAAGCCACGTGTGGGCTTTATAATATAGGAGCCCATTAGTTAGTTAGCGTCTCTGGACTTAGTCTTCAACCTTTAGGTTATGTTATATATATATATATATATATTACTTAAAAGAAAAAGGGGGCGCTGGAGAGAAAGGAATAAGAGAAGCAGTAACTTATCAAAAGGAAAAGAAAACTAAACATTGAGAGACAGAGAGAGAGGCAGCGAGAACATATAGAAAAGCGGCAAATGAAAACTAAAAGGTAGCAGACGGGAGAAACAGCGAAAAAGAAGAGAGAAATGGCAAGAGCAAAAAAAGGATACACGCTGTAATGAGGTTCTATCTTCTTTACTGCACAGATAGTTAGGGTTCTTGTGGGTATGAATCCTTGGTACATTTTCTTGTTATTTTCTGTATTCTCTTTGTATGTATTCTCTGAATAATAATATGAATTGCATGTGATCCTTCCCCGTTGAGTAGGATTTCCGAACCACGTAAAATCCTTGTGTTATTTCTTGTGTCTTTGATTATGTGTGTATTTTAAAGAACATTTCAGTTTATATTATTGAACGAAAAACGATCCATTAAAACTAAAATTTTACATTCTTAGAACCAAAGTTCCCAACACATTCTTTCTTTGGTCTCCAAATTTCTTTCATTTGTTTTTCTTGTTATTTGATTTTAATTATAATTACTTTCGATAGTTAAACTAGAAATTCAAATATTGATCATATATATACATAAATTCTTGAATTTCTTACAAATACTATTAAATTCTATACATTAATTTGTGTTTTGATAAGGATTTGTATGTATTATGCGATTATAATAAAATAATCTTTGTTTCTTCTCATTTTGAAAAATCCTAATTTTTTTCATTTTGGTGTATATCTTACCATGAAAGTTTTGTTATATTCATTTCAATGAAACATTTGATGCCCATATCATATTATTTATTTTAATTACCATTAGAATAATGCAAGACATAAATTCTAAATAATAAACATAAATAAATCATATTCGATTTTCGCAATGAATTATTTACATTTTATAAACTTAAATTATTTTATTAAATTATATATATAATTAATTTTATGTATGAAGTTAATAATTTTATTCTTTTAAGCCTTGCACGTTGCACGTGCTTATAGGATAATTATTGGATAGAAGAGAGTGAAGTGGTGATGCTTACTCATATTTCTCAGAATCAGAATGATAGCCAGATATATTAGCTACTTTCTTCATAGCTTCTCTCCAAGCATTCAATTTGTCAGGTTTAAAGCGTTGTTGGAGCTTCTTTCCAAAAGTCCCCTTATGTCTGCGGACATGAGAGGGATCTACACCGTAGAAAATTGGAATAACAATCAAATTGCAATTGACAATATGCAACAGCTCGTCCAAGCACCACGGTGAAGATGCATAGTTTTCGGAGAAAATAATAACACCAATTTTGGACGACTCTATTGCTTTCAGGAGAGCTGGTGAAATGTGATCTCCACTCTCAAGTCTGTCATCCATGTAAGTCTCAACGCCTTTATCACATAAAGCACGATGAAGATGGCTTGTGAATTTTTTGCGGGTATCTGGACCTCTGAAGCTAAGAAACACATGATATTTTTGAGTTCGATTAATATAATCATATGATGAAGAAGAAGAGCCATCTGAAGCAGCAGCAGAACAAGAAGAAGAAGAACCCCCAAATCTTATAAAAGAAGAAAAAGCATCCCAAATTAATCTCATTATAGAAAGAAAAGCACACCACAATCTTATTAAAGAAGAAAAAACACCCACCGTATTGATTATACTAAATTTTCAGGTAGCTAGAAAACTAAAAGAAACCCAAAATTAACAAGCAAATTTATGAGGGATGATGAGAATAAAATGAGTGACATTTTCATATATGATATTAATTATCGTGATAATTCAAGCAAATTAATTCAAGCGTGTCTAGTAAGTTGAAATAAATGATATTAATTATTGTGATAATGACAATCACAATGAAAAAATACCAGTTGATTCTTATCCTCTTTCTTTCTTATAAAAAACAAAAGAGAAAAATCTGTCTTTCAATTTTAACTTTACTAGTATCTGATTATTTTTTTAACTTCAAAACAATTTTTAAAAATAATAGTCATTTCTAAAATCATGAAAAGAAAATGTTTTTACAATCAAATTAAATGTCTAAACAGATCCTAAAACTTTGAGGGCGAGTGTTGGTGGAGTGTACTACTCTTGCGTTGGGCTTACTGTGTGCGTGCGTTTTCTTTCGTGTTTTCCCTGAGAGTTTCGACTCTTCTTATCGTTTGCTCTAAAAAAAAAACAGATCCTAAAACTAGCCAAAAAAAGGTAAATGGCTTTTGGACTGACAAAATAAAGGTAATGTAATAATTGTTTTTTTTATATATTAAAAATTTTTATTAATTAAATTCATAGAGTACATCAAGTAGTAAATTCTCGTTTAAGTTACATATTCAAACACTAAAAAAACACATCAAAATTAAAGTTAAATTTCTAGGAGGAAAAATGTGATCAAAGTCACTAATTGGTGGTAAATCCTAAGCTTTCAAAAGCTTTCTCAACCGACCAACCTCCATCAACAAAGGTAATAATTTACCAAACAAATGCAAAGAATTGTACTCAAAACAACAAAACACATCTGCGCCGGAGCAAGCTTGGCCACCCACGGTGGCAGTGAAGCACGTGAATGCGAGCACAAACCACTCATTCCCTCAAGCTCACACAGAACTCGAGCCAAGCACCCTTCGACAAGTGCTAACTCCACCAGTGAACCGCATGCTAAAAGGGACGGCAACAACCACCACAACCCCCGTCTCAAGCACCTACAATCGCTGAGCAGAGGGTTGCAACCCACTTCTAACCGAAACCTACGAGATTCACGTAAGAAAACAAAGAAAAATAGAGAAAGGAGTCTCGAACAAACCACCACACGAGCTCACAAAAAGGGATGGCAACAACCACCACAACCCCCGTCTCAGGCACCTACAGCCGCTGAGCAGAGGGTTGCAACCCACTTCTAACCGAAACCAAAGAGATCCGCGTAAGAAAACAGAGAAAACCAGAGCAAGGAGTCGCAAAACAAAACACCACACAAGCAAACCCAAACAACGCCTGGCCGACGGCCAAAAAACGGCCTGCCGTCGACTAAACACTGGAAGCACAAATGGAAACCCTAGGAGAGGCGAGGAGGCAACCCTAGAGAGAATAGACGAGGAAGTTCCTTTTAGAGCTCTGATATGGATTATGATATCTCAAGTAAAGAATAAATTTTTAAATGTTGTCTTTCTTTCTTCTCACTATGGCATTCTTAGATATTCTAGAATAGACTTTCTTGTACATATTGCTTCACTCTCTTCATCATTAATATATTTATTGCACATCATATAACTAGAAAAAGTTGAAACTTTTGAAAGCTTAAGAGAAGTCCTTGGGGATCTGTTTTATTAATAAATCAATGAAAAGCTAATATTAAAATTTAGGATGCTTTCGATAACCATCATTTTAAAATTTAGAATGATCTTGATACTATATTGTTTGTGTATGAGTAGGTTAATTCAAGTGATATTGAGCAGTCGTAGTGATGTTAAATGGGTGAGTTGTGTTGGTTTTGGGTGACTCATTTATGATTAAATTTGTATAAACTTGACCCATAATTAATTCATTTATTAAACAGGTTATAAAATATAACCCTATTCAATCTGTTTAATAAATGGGTTGACCCGTTTAAGTAAATCAAATAACATATATTATATTTTATAATGTAAAAAAATCTAAGATATTGTATCGAGTATTAACATATATTTATATAACCTATTAATATAATAAATTTTAATTAGACTCCAAAAACTAAATTAATTTAACCATTATTTTAACAAAAAATATTAAAATATTAACTAATATAAAATAAAAATAAAATCAATAATCATAAGCAGGGGCAGAGCTAGAAAAAAAATATTAGGGGGTCTGAATTTCTTTTTATACAAAGTAAAAAATTAGTAGGAATTACAGTCTCAATTCAATACTAAATTTTTTATGTCATATAATCATAAAGACATAGAGTAAGCACTAAAAAAATATAAAGTTAACGTATTATATTTAACTTATAAAGAAAATTAAACAAAAATATAATAAGTTAATAAATATTAGTATCATTCATGAATAAAATAAATTTTATTAACTAAAAAATTTAGGCAAATACATATATGATTTAGAATTTGATTTAGAGTGTAAAAAGTAAATATAATTTAGAATTTTAAGCTAGAGGCTATATTTAAAAATAGATGTTTATAAATAATATAAGATTGACTAATAATAATAAAAATAATAAAATTTTATATAAAAAATTTCAAATAAATTTTAAAAGATTATTAAAATAAAATTTCAAATAACATAATATTAGATAAAGTTAAAATTTGGGTTAAAATAAAATATGATAAGCATAAACTTAAAAACTTTAATATTAAGCTTATCATATACTTATTTTTTTAATTTTATTTTTATAATATATTGAGTTTAAAGTTAAATATTAAAAAAAAAATAGGATTATCACATTTAAGAAGAATTTTTACATAATATATGATTATAATTTTATTTATGTTACTAATAGTTACCAAATACATTAAAAAAGTGTATATTGAACCACTTTATTTATAATTCATATTATTTTTATTCATGCATTTATTACATATTGTTAATATATACCAAAATATCTACATAAAAATTAGACACAATATATTACTATAAATAAAATATTTATTCAATGCTAATAATATACATGTAATTAATTTTTTGTAAAAAAGTTGACCGGTGCTACAGCCCGCCCAGCCCCCAAGACGCTCCGCCCCTAATCATAAGTATTGTGATAAATCAAAGTTAAGGTGTTAAAATCTCAAATATTAACAAAAAAATCTAATAAGAATATATATCATAAATTCTATGTAAGTAAAAATTTATTTTTAATCTAAAACAAATAATTAATAATCAAAACATACAAAATTAAATTAAATAACACATTATTATAAATCGATAAGAACACAAAAATAAAATATAAAATAAATTTAAACATCATCACAAAATGCTAGATGTTCCATCAGTCATCTCTAGTAATAGGACGTATATAATCACCCATTAACTTATCAAGCATAGTCTCAAGACTAAAGTCATCGAGAACCGCACCAAATTTGTTCATGGTGTTTGGTCACATGATTCTAAATACAAACTAACATAATAGGGAGAAATGAATGCAATATGGAAAAAAAGAAAGATGATACCTAGAATAATAAAAGTTCACAAAAATGCGGCTGAAGCATTTCAAATGTATAAATGCCTGGAACAGGTTCCTGCAAAGCAATATGTGCATAACTGTAGTGTATATTCATTCATACACATATGAGATGTGGTTTTCTATGTCCTGCAAGCCAATATTAGCATATAATAATACCAGGTACCCAAGAGTCGCAACTAACAAAGAGTATATGAGAACTGGACGCACGGCTTGTACAAGTAAACCCAAGAAGCATAATATTAAGTGTTTCCTGGAAGAGAGAACTAACCGGATTATTGACTTCTCTTTTAGGTTCTAGCTAATGACATAAATAGCGATTTTTAACAAATAACTTCATTTAAGGTCCCATATTACTGCTTGGTTCAGGGCATCACTCAAAAGTAACAAAAAATTAGCCAGATTGATGAACTCTCGGGCGCACAATATTATCCTCAAATTTTTAAATTTAAAACATAATTTAATTTTTAAAACTTTCTAGATAAATTTTTAAACTTTTAAATCGCATAAATTAGTTCAAAAATTTTAAAAATTTATACATAAATCTAAACTTGGCCACTAAAATACATATTTGTAATTGAAAACTTTAGAACCTACATATTTGTTTTAAAAGTTTGGTGACAAAATCATATAATTTAAAATATTAGGAATCTACATATTAAGTTTTAAAAGTTTGATAACCAAATCATACATTTTAAAAATTTGACATTTATGTGTGAATCTAGGGTTAAATATTCTATTGGTCTCTAACATTTACCCAATAATAAACTTTGGTCCCCAACCTTTTAAAAATTGACAGAATTAGTACAATTTAACACTTTTCGTTAATTCCCAATTTGAACACTATAAACTTTTTGTTTCACGTGACCTCGCATGGCTTATATTAGCATTTAAACCTATTTAACTGAATGTTGATTACTTTAGCCCTTACAAAAACACACAATTTGTGTGAGCATTCGAGAATTCAAGCCCTAATATTCTGAAAGTAAGATTCAGGCCCTAACGATGTGAGTGAGACTTCCAATCCTAGCATTCTTACGAGCATTAAGGTTGAAGCCTTAATGTTGTGGAAGCAGTTCAATTACTATTGCTAGAGGCCTCGCGAAATGAACGAAGTGTCGAGTAAACTTGGTGTACCCACACCGAACTATTGTAAGTTTGAAATCGATGTTTGTGTCCTTATGGGTATTGGTAATTTGTCTTCTTTCAGAAAAAGGAAACGAATATTTAGATGGATGTTGTAATTTTTGAACTTTTTGAATGGGCCATGTGTGCAAGGTAACAATGTTACCTTTATAAAAAGGGGAGCAAGTAGTACTATGTTGGGCATTTTCTTCTTTTTAATGAGTTTTGCATTGTGGACCATTTTCTTCTTTTTTAATGAAGTTATTGGATAACAGCATATTGATATTATATTTATAACAATTTTTTTTTTTTTACAACAAAAGCTTGAAAAGTTTAAAATCAATATTCTACAATAAAAAATGGTTTTAGGTACAGTTGTTAAAGTACTTAAAACATTTTAAGTACCGTTGTCTTCGGACTCTTCACCGTACTAGTAGCTACTGTCACCATAGGTTGCATTTTTAGGTACAGTTGTTAACCGTACCTAAAATATTTTATGTACAGTTAGCAACTGTACCTAAAAGTATTAGTAATGTACCGTACCTAAAAAGTTTAAGCTATGATTAACAACCATACCTAAAGCTATTTAGGTACGGTTTACTAACCGTATTTAAAAAATTTTAGGTACGGTTAACAACTGTACCTAAATAATTTTAACTGTACCTAAACGTTAAATTTTTTTAATATTAATTTTCTAAAAAAAAAATTTACCTGTTTTTATTCCTACTTATATCATACTATATATACATGTAAGAATGCGTTTAAAAATTCATATATATATTTTATTAATAAAAAACAGGAACAAACATACACGATCACTAATAAAGCATATCACCCATCACGTCAGTAAATTAAAATACATGAGCCTATTTCACTAACTAAAATCAACTATACATATCAGTTAAATTTAATTAATATCAAAATATAAAATATATAATTATTTAGCTAGTGTTTCCAATAGTATCAATAAGAAATTGACATACTTCTCTTTGATAAATATTAAGTTCTTCTCGTGTGTATTTTTTTTTTTTTTGCAAACTATGAAAAATGTAATTAGATATAGAGCTATAAGAAACTACATGATAGTTTAAAAAATAAGAATATGATGATTCAAAAAACTTACATTAAACTAGCTCTTGACATTTATCGTATGTCCATGCATGAAATTTTATTTAACTTACTAGTATTAATCGAGATATCTATTATATATCTCATCACGGAAAAAATCACACTCAATATCATTATTTTGAATAGGTGCCAACACACATATATATAAGACAACATAAATGTATAATTAATTAATAGTCACTCGCCTAGTTAAATATTTACTTGTAATTAAAAAATACATATATATAATAATAGATAAATTAATACTAACTTTAATAGGCCGAAAACTAGGAGTGGCTAGTTTAAACGAACGTGTAAAGTTTGGTAACATCTAGAAAAAACACTCTAATAACGATATAATAAAATAAATACTACTCATAATCAATCATGCATGATTAAAATAATTTAAAATTAATTTAATGAAATATATGAGTTTCTCCTACCTAATGATCATATCTTGAAATCTTTATGGTGGACTGTTTCCAAGTGAATCAAACTACTCAATAACACCACTATATGGGTGGATCACCCCAAGCATCCAATAATTTATACAATTAATTATAAATTATTTAATTAAAAATGAAGAACCATAAAATTAGAACATAAGAAAACTATAAATTAATAAAATACTCACACTAGCCAATAGGAGACAAGAACTTTTTCATTCTTTCATACTCCAAGCATTCGTTCAATGAGAGAATCGATTCAATATCAGTGTAGGATGCAAAAAGTAATATAACTTGTGATTTTTTACATTTATTGTCAAGTGATCAAACAAAATCCTACATTTAAAAGAAAAGACAATTATTATATGACTACTCAAAAAAACTTATACACTTTAAAATATTGAAATAAATATTATCTCTCATATACTGTAACAATTGTTGCTTGTAGCCCCCCGACAATACATAATGACATTATGTCATCGTTCCTAACCTCCAAGGGCTCCTCAACGCAAATGCGTTTATGACAGAGATTTGAAATGATTCACAATCACCTATCATATTGGTGTATGCATACATTGTCATACGTTTAATGGCACCTCCATATGGAATATCTTCTATTCTTTTTCCATGAGAAGTAACATTTTTCTTTGACTTCATTTGCTTTTGGAAGGCCTATGCTTATGTAAAATTATGTTAATAAATACAATTATAATATGTATGTAAGCAAATCAATGTTCATTTATACTAACTGAATCATTTTGGGTGATTATCCATATTTTTGGCCAAGCTACTATACATTCTTCAGCATGTCCAACACACATCAACTCACTCATCTCCAGTGGGAATTGGCAAAAACTATTCACCTTTAAGTAATTTCTCAATACTAACTCGTGCAGTATACTTACCAATATGTATGTGATGCATTTTAATATATGGATCACTTGTTTGATAAACTTTATCCTTAGCCATATTTTTATTCAATTCATCCAATGTTAAATAACAAGGAGTTCTCTTACCAAGCCTCTACCTACCAGTAAGTTTCTTGAATTGAGGCACAAATTCCTGGTTCCTAAACCAAGGTTTGAGGGAGGAAATTCCTTTCAGGGTGGCTACTGAACTGTATCACTCGTCTGGTATAAGATAGTTTGTAAGGCAGTTGTGAATTGGTTGTGTGTCCATGTGAATTAGTTAGTTAGTTTGTAACTACTTCTTGTATATAAGACAATTCAAGTGTTAATGAATAATATCAGTTCATTTTCTACTACTCCCGAGATCTGTTAGTTTTCTTCTTAATATTGCTTTTCTGTAGTTGTAATATGGCAGGCGCGATGCAACATAGACTTAATTCTTTATGATTATCATTATTATTATTATTAAAACGATGTGAATGTAAATGTATATTTTGGTGTTGCTTGAGTATGTGATGGTAATACTGAAGGGATCATTGGCCATATCATTTGGGGGAAACAAAGATCCAGCGGCCTCAAAAGTCAAATGGAATGCTATAAATATGTTATAGCTTTCCATTTGAACGTATTTGCTATGTTCTTTTGTAAAACTGTATTTTTTTTAATCTGAAATTTCGAATGTGCTAAATATTTTCATTAAACAATTTTAATTCTGTAAATTGTTACTCGTAATGTAGGTAGCAGCTAATCTTTTGAAGCAGTATAAGGAAAAGTTTGAAGGTGGGACATTAACAGTTACATGGAATTACCTAAGGGAGTCCATGAATACATATCTATCTCAGCCAAATCCTGTGACTGCTCGGTGGAAAGTTCAGATCATCTTCGTGATCCTAAATTCCAGTTGGATGCTTTTAGAGTGAGTCTTATGTTAGTTGATTGTAATGCAAGGGAAATAAAATATTGTACAATAAATTATGTAATTTTTCATGTTGCAGTACCGAACATCTAGATTACTTCAAACTGTTGCTGTGAGACTCCGTAAACACTCCAAAAACCTTGGAAGTTTTGGGGCTTGGAATAAGATGCTTGAATCATCTTCTAACACTAGCAGAGTCCCACATTGAATCTGTCATTCTTGCCAAGTTTATTGAAGCTGTACAGAGGTACCTCCATATCACCGTCAGCATTTACTATGCTTTATGGATTTTGAGTTTTGAAAGCTTCCGCTGTTCTTTTTCTGTCAGCTGTCCTGATCCAAGCTCTCAAGCTGCACTGAAGCTCGTCTGTGAAAGATTACTCCTTAATATTAAATAAATATTTTTTAAAGTAATTAACTTAATTTTTTATAAAGTTTAAAATAAAATATAAACAAAAAATATATAATTATTTTAAAATTTAGGAACATATTTATTTAAATTTTTTATATATAGAATAGATATATAGATATACATAGATATATTAATTTTTACAAGAAATAGGTTTGGTAGTAAGTGAAATGCACGTACACCCACTTAGTTTATATCATTGAGTTTCAATATTATGTAATTTGACTCAATAATTAACCAACTATCGTTTCGCTTGAATTAAATATAAGTATTTAGTAAAAGTATGAGTCTACTTTATACATATTCAGTAGACAACAATCGATAAAATAAAAGTAAAAAATTATGAACTTTAACCACGTTAATGCATCTGCTAAATTAGTAAATATTTTTGGCAAATAATAACTTTAAATATTTTGTGGTATGAAGGCACTTATATATTCTCTCAACACATTATACTTTGACAATGTAAAACTTTTAACACTTTTTAAGATATTTGTTTAATAAACAATAATTATAGATGTTGGATAATGTGGTATGATAATAGTGATATAAATGTAATTATGATAATGTGGTTTTTTTATATTAGATATTTGTTAACGTTAATTGCGTTTGTTATTTATTATTTTATAAAGAATATTTGTTTATTAAAAACATAAAAATTTAGAAGAAGTATGACCAATAAAATACACAAATAAAAATATATAATAAAAGTCACAAATTATTTTGTAATACATCCTTCTTTTGGAGGTTAAAAAAGTCAAATAGAAAATCTAAGGACATTATAGTATTTTCCTAAATTAACATGCAAGCTCATACATTTAGAATAGATATAAGATCAATATCAAAAGATGGGTTGAAGTACCACTATTACAATTTGGACAATATAGGAAATCTAATTTAGAGTGAGAAACAAATAAGACGGTCTCAAGTATATAGTCGTCTTATAAGAAATATAGAACGGTTATTACAGAAAAAATTAGGCAGAACTTTATAGACGGCTATTAGCCGTCCTATATGTTACTATATAAGGACGGCTATTAGCCGTCATATATAGTTTCAGTACTGGACGAACAGAAAAAAAATTCTTTTAATAAGATGCTACTGGCCGTCTTAAATTTTTTTTTTTTTTTTTTTGTGTTCATCCTAAAAAAACGAGTATAATTTTTTTTACTTATATATTTTTCTACCTCGCAACAAACTAACTCATTTTAAGTTAAAAAAATTCACTTGTTTATTTCTTCACCATAATATACCCAACATAACAAACCTAATCATTTCACCATATATACATGAGCAAGATTAGCTTTCTTACAATAATGTTTTTCACATTTATACATCCATGGCTTCTCTGGTGAAGGAATTACGCATCCTCGAAACCCGACTTCAATATATAGCGTCACAACATCATCATAAGAAGCAGACTTTTGATCATATTCAATATAATCTATAGGAGTCACTGAAATTGTCTTACAGGGTAAATTCTTGATCTTCTCATTCAAGTATCATAATGCATAGCATATAAAAAAGAGGTATTTCTAGAGAAGCAAGGAACTCTAATAAAGTTTTGCAATGTAATATTTTTTGAACAGTTCAAAAAGCCAACATTAGAGTGATTAATTGTTCCATGGTAATAAAAATTCACATCTAACTCTGATTCTGATTGGATATGACCAGATTGGAGATTGCAGCTTCTATTAACACTAGCAAAGTTGGGTCGGTTTTAAGGCGAAAAGGGTAGCAGAGTTTTTGGCTTTTACTGAATTGGTGAAGATGAAGATCAAAAGAAGAGAGAATGATTTTCATGGTCTTTCTTGAGAAAGTATTTTTATGAAATTGTTGGAGCAGAGCAAGTGTTATAGAGTTTTAAGTTGATCAAGGCTTCTTAAAGAAATATTATCTTTGGACTGTCTATTAAATTATTGAACAAACTTTGATCTATTGAAATTTGAAGGGCCAGAAAAACATATGCTACTGCTTTTATTATTGATTTCATTAAATAAAATGTGAATGATGGCAAAAATTCAGAGGTCAGCAATACTAGGTTCGTAATAGCAGGACAAGAACATTCTTAATTCTAAAATAAAATTGTATTTTTTTTTAAATCACAGTATTAGTGTTTAGATAACACAATTTAAATATTTACCTTTACCTCAGATCAACCTCTGAATTTATTTTGTGTTGGAGAAATGTTAAAGATCATAAATATTTATATTTAATTTGTACTTAAATTAAATGTAGTGTCTCACGTGACAAAATAACTTTATAATTGATGAATTCAATCATTTTATAAGAAAATATGCCACTTTGCAACCGATGTTAGTGCAAATTTAAGTGACTTTAATATTTTTTAAATTTATAGTTAGTCATTGTCAATCTACTATCCATGCTATATAAATGACAAAAATGTTTTTTTATCATAACTTATTTTATCAATCTATAAGATACAATATAATTAGTCTTTATTAGTAAATGATCTCATATCATCAATTTTATATCTAATAAATAACTGATAAATTCAATTAATACATATAACACTACTAATAAATAACTCTAAATTGTGTGTTTAATTTTTTAAATGGTTAGACATAAAAAGTAATTTGTTAGGATGCATGTGTAATCTATACCAATTATATATCATGTGTAAGGTTTATTTTGTATTGGCAATTTTCGTGGACAAAATGTTTGATTGTAATCTAGATTAAGAATTCAACATTTAATCAGACGATACATGATGATGGAGTCACCAAGCTTGCAACGCCCATATAACAGGTATAATATTCTATCTTGCATACATCTTCACACAATTGTGCACTACACTTAGTATGGATCTTAACGAAAAATAAAGTGTGCACGTGCTGGTCGATCGATCGAGTATATAGTTCGATCGATCAATCGAGTGAGGAACAACATCGATCTAGGTGCTCTCGGGTTGAATTAGATCGATCGAGAGTTAATCGATCGATCGAGTCATGCGTTGATCAATCGATCGAATGAGGTCTTCGATCGATCGAGACATGTGTGATCGATCGAGTATGGGACGATATCGATCTAGGTGCTCTCGAGTTGAGATAGATTGATCGAGACAGTCGTTTCGATCGAGATTTCGATCGATAGACAGTTTTTCAATTGTACTAAAACTCCTTTTTAATTCGATCCTTATGTTAGTTTTACCTAATTGACCCCATTTAATGTTAAGAACAAATTCCCTGGTTGAGTACAATTGTGGTAATTGGTAAATCCTGATATATGTAGAGTTGTAATCACTTACAAATTCTGTTTGAGCTAGAATTGGACTCTATATAAGTGAGGGCTGTTTGTGCATAAATGGCATCACACCGAAACAAGTTTTACATATCTTATTGAATTTTTAAGCATAAACTTCTTCTCTTCATCTATCAATTTTAGGCGCTTTCATCTTTTAATTGTTCAAACATATTGTGTGGTTATGTTTGAATAATTCATGCGCCTAATTGCTTTTCATAACATTGAGCTTTATATGATTGTTCTAGAGTTTACTAGTTGATTTTGTTTTTACATCATATTCTGTTGAATCTGCTAGTTAGGATTTTTCATTGTTTGAATCCGCTCTAGGACACACTTTGCACTTGTGTTATTTGTGCTAACGTTTCAGGTGACGTGTGACTCGAAATTACCAAACTTGACGGGTTCGATTGATCTTGTGTGACTCAAGTAGATCGGAACGTTGGTCTAGATCCAGACACCTATCTTGTGGAGGCTATGAAGGGAGCGACGGCTCGTAAGTAAATTACAAAAAGGGGGAATCTATCTGTGAAGGGTAGTTCTAAGACCTATGGTTGTAATTGAACATTAATTTTCATAGTGGATAGTTAGGTGGTCCGGTGGACCGGTGGTTTTCCTCTTAGGTTATTGGAGTGGCCTAAGTTGTTTCCACCTAAAAATATCGTGTGTTATTTCTATTCCGCATTTTATCTTTACACGCGATTGCATGTCTGGCCGTTGTGATTAGGTTACATATTTAATATTTGTTAAAAATTGAAAATAACCTATTCACCCCCTCTAGATATATTTGATCCGTAATTAAAAACTTTTTCAATTGGTATCAGAGCGGGTCACTAGATAAACTTAGTATTGCCTAGGACCTTATTATGGATCATTTGAGAGAGAATTTTTCTACAACCGTCCACCTTACTTTGATGGGTCTAACTACCTATATTGGAAAGCTCGTATGAGAGCCTTTTTACGTTCGTAGATGAAAGTGTATGGAATTCTGTGCTTTATGGTTGGGAACCACCTACGATTACCAAGGATAATGTAGTCACACTTAAACCTACGATGGATTGGACTACTGAAGATAAAATTGGTAGTGGTTGGAATAAAAAAGGTATCAATGCTATTTTTAATGCTGTGTCGCCAGATAAATTCCGACGTATTTCTGATATTGAAACTGCTAAGACTGCTTGGGACACTTTAGAGGTTGCCCATGAGGGCACGTCCCAAGTTAAACGAACAAAATTTCGCATGCTAGCTATAAGTTTGAAAATCTTAGAATGGAGGAGGATGAAATATTTTCTGAGTTTTATGCTAATTTATGTGATATTGCTAACTCTTCTTCAAATCTTGGAGATAAAATTGATGAACGCAGGTTAGTTCGAAAAGTCTTATGCTCACTACCAGAACGCTTTCAAGCAAAGGTTACAGCAATAGAGGAAATCAAAGACATTGACACCATCAAGATTGAAGAACTCGTTGGTTCAATTCAAACATTTGAGATGAACTTTCGAGCACCCAAAAAGAACATTGGTATTGCTCTTAAAACCACCAATGCTGATGATGGTGATAGTGATGATGAAGATCTACTCACACTAGCTAGAAAATTCAAGAAAATGCTCAACAGAAAGGATCTACAGATTAAAGAGAATATAAGAGATCGTAGAGGAAAAGAATTCACACCAATGAGCTCAGAAGGTAAGAAAACTAAACTTAATGGACCTAAATGTTTTGAATGCAATGGTTTTGGTCACTATGCAGCTGATTGTGCCAACAAGAAGAAGAAAACAGGAAAAGCCTTCAATGCTACCCTTAGTGACACAGAAAGTGATGAAGATCAAGGTAGTGGTTCAGAAAACGTTAATTCTAACTACGTAGCTTTTACAGCAACTGTTGATGGATACTCCAGTGAATCAGACCTTGACTCAGATGATGAGGGAAGTAAATACATTCTTGCTAAAATTAATGCAAACAGTTTTGAAGAATTATTTATTGATTTAATTAAATGCAAGAAAGAAAAACATAAGCTTCTCATAACTGTAACAAAGCTGAATGATCAAATCAATTTGCAAGATGTTAATTTGTCATTTTTAGAAAAAGAAAAAGTTGAATTGTCTGAGCATGTTGACAAGTTGAGTTTGAGTCTTGCAGGTATTAAACAGGAAAATTCAAAGCTTGTGCAAGAATTGGAGCAATAAAAGGAAACAGTGAAGAGATTAACTATTGGAGCTGAACGACTAGACAAGATGTTGAGCATTGGTAAGTCTTTCGGTGAAACACGTGGACTTGGATTCTTAGATGAAAGTTGTACACCTTCCACTTCAAAAACTACATTTGTAAGGTCTTCTAACTTTACCTCTACTGCTACTAATTTTGCACAAACACCAACTAAAACTGTTAAGTTTGTGCCTGTTTGTCATCATTGTGGTAGAAAAGGCCATATTCGACCTAACTGTAGATTTTTGATGAATGCTCTTCGATCTAATAATTATATTCATGCTTACAACTATAGAAATCATAATTATCATCCTACCATGCATATGTTGAATTTGAATAAGAAAGATGAGTCTAAGAGTATGCTTTTAAAACCTAATGCAATTAAATCTCCACCCAAAAACATAGAGAAGTCAAAATTCATGAAAATTTGGGTTAGAAAAGATTGCATGTTTCCTATTATTTGATCATTACTGCTAGCCCACCTAGGTACTTTTATTTGAGTGCTTAAATGACCCTAGGTGAGTATTTTCATAGGTTTATTTTGTTTTTATTGTTAGAATTTTTTTAAGATTGTTTAAAAAAAAAAAAAACTACAAGGTGTTCGATTCATATAATACTTATACTTATACAACCTTATCTTTTATAGCTTATTTTGATTCTCATTGTATATTCAATGTTACAATTCAAAATTCTGCATATATTTACATTATTTCCATGTAGTGACACTATTGATTGAACTTATTCACACACTCATTGAACACTCATGTATGTCAATAATGAAATTTATGATTAATTTTGAAAGACTCTAAGATTTAAGCTAATCTTGATTGTGAAATTATATTGAGTTCTATTTTTTATTTTTTAAATATTTCATCTTAGGAGACAACTAGTATTGAGAGAGCTACCTACTATGATGTGTGCAGCTACCGTAGTGAGCGTAGAGGACTACCTCATAACTAGTGTGAAAGTTATCATATTAGATTTATTGCTCGTACATGTTTAAAAAAAATATAAATAATTAAGAAATTTCATTTGACATATACAAAAAGAAAAAGCAAAAAGGTTTAAAAAAAAAATAAGAAATCTCCTTTTATAGACATATTTTATTATGTAAGAATGAAGACTCAATCATAATTTAGCATGATAGATAAAATTATTTTCTTTTGAGTCTCTTATAATTGGTTATAAATGAATTTATTAAAATGCAAGTGGAGTTCACATTGTATACTACTTAAGTGAATGTCAATATGCCATTATATGTGTTAGTGTACTTTTGTGACCTATTTATTTTACTTGCTAATACAATGAATGATCAAAATTTAAGCAAAAATAACTTTTCAATTGGTTGTATGTTTATTCTTCTTAAATGAGTTTATTGCTTTGTAATAAAAAAAATAAATAAATAAATAAATAATAAAATAAAAATATTTTTGTTTTCTTTTAAATTTGTTTTACGTCTAAAGAGTCATAGAACTTAGGGGGAGTCATTGTATACATATTTCATTATTCTTCTTTTGACTTATGCAATTCCTCCTACATGCTTTGGACATATACATGTGTGAACATATGCATTTTTAGCCCACTTTGATAATTATTAAACTTTGAGGAGAGTGATCCATATCATCTTAATTGTTTCATGATTTGTCAATTTCATATGTCAAAAAGGGGAGAAAGATTCATGTTGCTATGAAGTTGGATTTAGGGGGAGATGTTGCATTTATTAGTTGTAGGGGAGAAAGATTCATGTTGCACATACACTACATTTCATTCGCACCTTTATATACACTGAACTAATAAACAATGAGGCTTTCAAGCCAAATTTGTGTGCTGTCTGTCTAATTTCAGTGGACTGAGCTTATCAAGTATCAAGCGAAGATGGTCCACCAGATCATAAACAGTCCACTATGTAATTGATGTAATGATATTTTAACTATGAGCGTTTTGTAGTGAGAGAGTAGTTTTATCACACCAAAATGCCAAAGGGGGAGATTGTAAGGTTTATTTTGTATTGGCAATTTTCGTGGACAAAATGTTTGATTGTAATCTAGATTAAGAATTCAACATTTAATCAGACGATACATGATAATGGAGTCACCAAGCTTACAACGCCATATGACAGGTATAATATTCTATCATGCATACATCTTTACACAATTGTGCATTACACTTAGTATGGATCTTAACGAAAAATAAAGTGTGCACGTGTTGGTCGATCGATCGAGTATATAGATAAACCTACGAGTTGCTTGTCTTTCTTTATGTAAGGTACTATATCGATGGTTCAGTAGTGCAACACTCACATAAAAATAAACACTTCATTTTTTGCAGGATACAAATATCATAAGGTGGTTGGGAGCATATATCATTAGGTTGTATACTGTTGATTTAATATTTTAGTGAATTGTTTGCTGTCAAGTGATTGCCTTAAGCAACTCGTAGGTGTTACCACTTAGAAACGGTACCTAAGTGGGTTTACCGCATTATGTTGTTGTATTTGTATGCTCTATTGTTTAAGTGAGTATAATCATAGAGTTGTTCAAGTATGTTCCAACATATAAAGGTTCATTTGGATAGTAAAACATTTATTGTTTATTTATACTTGTTATTATTTGTCTCTGCCTAGGTTGCATTCTTTACCTGTCTATTCCTGTTGTTTGTAAGAGAAACGTGAGTATTAAGGTGTCAGTATCATCTTGCCTTAGTTGTGCATAAGGTCTTGGACATTCTCAATCCTATTTCTTGAAAAATGTTTATATCTATTTCTATGAATTTATTATGTAGATATATTGAACTGTTATGACTATTTGTTAATGAATTTCTTACTATATAATGTACTAAAAATGAATAATTTTCATCTTTCATTAGATCTCTTTTCTCAAACTCATAGGCAAAACTTAGTACTTGATTTAAAATTTTATCATTAATATTGATAGCAAATTTGGTATATGCTATGAATTTTAATTGGTTAAACTACATGTAGTTTTGCATGATATGTTCATGAGTATGTATTATTTTGTGTGTGCATGATATATGTGTAGCAACAGACCTTGATGCTCAACTAGAGATAGAGTTTAGACATACAGTTTGGAGCACTACAAGGATTTGAGCAATATATGACGGTCATTATGATAGAGTGAGAAACAAATAAGACGGTCAAAAAGCTATAGAACGGCTATTAGGAAAAATTAGAGGCGGAACCTTATAGGACAACTTTTAGCCGTCTTAAATTTTTTCTTATAGGACAATTAATATTCGTCCTATATATTATTACATAAAACGGTTATAACTCGGCTTATAAGATTTTTAATTAGGTTTTTGTATGCCAAATTTCTAAGCCTTTTTTTGATCGACACTTGCATCTCTACTACCTTCAAACTTCGAAAATCACTTGCCCACTCCATCGTCCTTAGGTATCCCCCGATTCTCAGCCCTCTATCACTCTTTCTTCCTTTTTGGTTTTGTAGCCATTTAAAAAAAAATTTTATAGGACGGCTAATAGTCGTCTTATAAGTTATTATATAAGACGGTTATAAGCCGACTTATAAGATTTTTAATTAGGTTTTTATATGCCAAATTTCTAAGCCCTCTTTCGATCAACACTTGCATCTCTACTACCTTCAAACTCCAAAAACCACTAGCCCACTCCATCGTCCTCAGGTATCCCCTTGATCCTCAGCCCTCTTTTACTCTTTCTTCCTTTTTGATTTTGTCTAGCTGGCTAGTCACTATTTACTATGGTAGAGACAGCAAAGGTAAAGACATTGCTAGAGGCTAAGAAGAAGGAACAAAGTTTGCCTTTTTTAAGTTCTTCTCTTTTGCAGACAAGCATGATTGGCTACTGAGATATCTGGCAGTTTAGGAGCTATTATCCATGGTTCTTCTTTGCCTGTTTTCTTCCTCTTGTTTGGTGAAATGGTTAATAGGTTTGGTAAAATGGTAAAAACCAATCCGATTTGAGGAAAATGATTGATGAAGCATCCAAGGTTATATAATTTCAAGATTGATTTTGTAGTAATTGTCATTAAACTTAGATCTGAGATTTGATTAAACCAATGTTGTTGTCCTTTGCAGTATGCTATGTATTTTGTGAATCTTGGTCTTGTTGTGTGCTTATCCTCTTATGCAGGTATTGCACGAATTGTTACCTACTTTTGGTCTCCCTACCCTTTTTTGTCTCTTTCAATACTAGTCAATTTCAATAGTTTTCCTTGATCATTTTTAACAATATATTTTTGATGCATTATTAGTCACCAGTATTTTTCCTGACTACTTCTAAATAGGAAAAACATCTTAAATTTATGTGAATTTAATTTGTATAAAAGATTTCATGTTGGATGATCTGAATCCAATTTTTTTATCCATTTTTTTCATTTACTTTGGGTTTTGTTGGGTTTAAATTTGGATATAAGAGACTCATTTGGTTAAAGCGTTTAAATTGGTTAGAGATTGGACTTTGGTTTTATGGAGAGAAGCTCTATGTTGTTAAAATATTCTTGAGTTTATGATATTAAGAAATTAAAATTTCTTGATTGACCTTGTTTGGTAGTAAAGGAGGAAAAAGAAGTCGTTGTTTGGGTTGTTAAGGCTGGTCTTTTGGTTTGGTATCTATTAGTCTTCTTCGCATAAGGTAAGAAAGCTGAATCAAATTTGTTTAGTTTCTTTACCTATAATCTAGCGTTATTTATTTGTTATTGCTTGTATTACCATGAATCTTGGACATCATAGCATGTTTTTCATTTTAAATTACATTAACTGTTATGCTTTTAATTTGAGTTGTCTTTTAGTTAGAAATTGAGAAGAATATATATATTTTTAATTGATCATAACCAATTGGATTAATATCATCTAGATACTATTTCTTAGTTACGTTTCTTAGGGAAAAGGTTATGATCCATTAGATAGCTCATAGCATTAAGGTTCGTTGATGTTTGAATGTTATGCTACTTTCTTATTTTGATACTTAATTTGTTTGCTGTTCAAAAAGCTAACATTGTGTTTTCTCTTTAGTGAGATGTACTTCCTTTCATCCTCATACCAAATTGAAAATATTAAACTGGTATTTCATGCATTTCATATTGGAACCTGGCATTCTATATGTCAATGTCCTATATGTCACTGGTAAATTTAGCCCTCCAAAAATGATTTAATATCTAACGAAATCCTTAATTTGAAGATTAAGAGAAGGGGATCTAGATGATAAATCTTTAATGGAAAAGAAGTCAGTTGTGGATTCATTTTTGAATTCATAATATCCTCATATTCTTTGAAACTTGGTCTTAATATTATGTTGTCACCAATTTTGAATATCATATAGCCTTATTATTTCTTTGTAGGTTTATGTTTATGCTTGTCCAGCAAGCGGGACTGCAAGGAATTAGGATCAGTCAAGATGACAATATTGAGAATAGAGCTACTAAAGTAGTATATATGAATAGATTCATACAAGAATTGGAATAAAAGACACCTTTTAGGCTTTATTAAATTTTTGTTAGGTAATGTTTGGTTCATTCAATCCTAATAGGAATTAATGATCCACCAGAAGCATAAGCACAGTACAAGATACATTCTTGATCAACGATGAAGGAAAAGGAGACATGTGATTAATTTAATTACTAATTGCTAATGGCTTGGAGCTATGTATGGATATGGTATATTAGTAGACTTACTTCTTATAAATTAGACTTTTGAATTCATTAAGTATTTGAATTTATAGCAATTATATCAAATCGCTTTGTAGGACATTTGAAGATTTATAATTTGTAGTTATGTATAATATTAACTTGACTTGATTGATTCATGTATTAATTAATTTTTCAAGTATATATATGTAGATGTTTCCAAGCACATAATGTGTGTATGTGTGTGTTTAACTATTTAAATGACAACTTAATGTGATCAATTGAGAATGAATGATGGACTTGTTGCAATGAATTAAGAATTAAATACATATATTCAAGAATTTCTAGTATTAGATTTTATTTATATAATTATCGTTGACAAATACAACAAAAAGTTTTTTAAAAAAATCTTATAAGACGGTCATTGATCGTCCTATAAAATTCTTATAGGACAATCATTGACTATCCTATAAAGTTTAAATAAGATTTTTTCCAAAAAAAAAATAGGACGATCACTAATCGTCTTATAAAAATCTTTTAAAACGGTCAGTGACTGGCCTATAAAATTTTTTATTAAAGTGGTCAGTGACTATCCTATTTTTTCAATTCTTTTAGGACGGGAGCTTATAAGGCGTCACTGACCGAGTGACCGTCCTATAAGTCTTTTAGGATGGTCACTGACCATACTATAAAGCCTAATTTGAAGTAGTGGAGTTTGCATCAAGACTGATGTGTTAGTTTAGGAAGATGAATGGAGCTCAACAAGATGGATGCAGTCAAAGTAGGTGTGTTAGGGGCGTATAGGTTATGTCGGAGTTTATTCTCCAAAATAAATTTCTTTAGGTCATCTTGCATAAATATATTAAGTTTGATGCGTATTTGTATAGGTTGTAAAGTGTTTTACAATGGAAAGCCAAATGGGAAGATTATAAGTCATGTACGTTCTTTATGACTTTGTTAGTATTTTCGTGTGTAAAATATTGAGTCTATTTATTTTACTTATTTTTTCCTCTATGAATGGTCAATTATTGACAGTTCGATATTGTACACACTTTATATATATGCGTCATACACACATCACGAAATGGTTGGGAGCATGTAATTTGCATGCTAAATTGTGTTCTTTTATACATTTGTTTTTCACTAATAAAAGGTATTTGTCGAAAATGACTTGAGCAATTTTTGAAATTTAAATGGAAATTTTTGGTGTTCTCACTGTGTGCTCCCCAAGTGTTCATTGAGATAGTAGGAGGTATCAGCAAGGCAGTGGCAAGGGGGTCAGCAAGGTTGGTAGCTATTACCATCATTGAGGCGATTATTATCCTCTTCGATGTGTTCATTGATGATTTGTTGATGGCTCGCCACATATACAGCAAGGGGTATAGCAAGACATCTAACAAGTGGTTAGCAAGCTCTCTGATGTGCAAATTTAAATACACGCAAGTGTACGAATCACATCAATAACAAGTGATAAGCAACTTCGAGGTAGGTCTCTTAAGGAATTGCAATGGTTTTTAAAAAGTGTCAATTGTTTCCAAAAATTATTTACAAAAATAAATCCTAAATACTCTAACGAAGTTTGTTGGTTGGACGAAAATTAAAATTGTAAAAGTTTCACAAGAATTAAAATAAACAAGCAAAAAGATTAATCGAAGTGATATGATGAAAAAGCATGGAAAAATAGCTAGCTACCCAATCACAGATGGAATATTTTACGATAGTTTCACAATTAAGCACGAAAAGTTAGATTTATTGACTTTTCCTAACAAACCCTAGAAATTTTCAATTCAATGGAGAATTCCTCTTAATTCACTAATTAACCTCTTTGATCCGGAACATTAATTAATTAATTAGCATTAACACTTAGAAAATTAAATTAGCCACATAATCTAGACAAATCAATGTACTTCAATTAGGTTCTTGTTCAAAATTTCTAAATTAAGTAAAGATAATAAATCTAATACTCAATTCTAATTTATTCTCTAATGTTCATAAATTAACATGATCAAGATTAACTATGAACAAAGACATAAATAACTTTAATTCAAATTAAATCATAAAATATCCATCCACTCATGGGAGCATCACTAAATCCCACACAATCAGTTTAGCTACTTATAATAGAACCTAAATCAATATTTTTTATTACAAATAACATTCTTAAATTATAAGAGAGAAAAGAAATTACAAATAAATGGGATAGCCCTATTTCCACTCTTGTAATGTCCTTCTTGGAGTTGGATGGTCACTTCTTCCAGGTTGAGTCTTGAATAAGCTTCAATGGAGCATCAATGGTGGTTTTTCTCTCTAGAAAGTGGAAGAAGATGGTTGTGGGTGGAGGAAAAATGGCACTGTTCACTCTGGTTATGAGGAGAGGGCTTTTGTGATGTATTTATAGGTTAGATTAGGAGTATGTGTGAGTGTGTGGGTTGAGAGGCATGTAAGTGGAATCCGATTACGCAGACCGCGGCGCGCGTTTTCTTCTACCGCAGCGTGCAATGTTTTTTTGATTTCCCATAATGCAACTTGAGAGCTCCATGCCGCGGCACACACTTTCTCTTGCCACGGTGCACTATGTTGTAATGCCATATAAGGATAGTTACATAGTTGTTGATTCCTACAAAAGCTTTACGTTCTTTTGCTCTAATTTGCCCCCCTTATATAGTAAATTAAATACAATGTAAGAGTTACATTTTGTAGCTCTTTTTGAACACTTAACTCTACTTTTCATCTCACATTGCTTGATTCTACAAAACATAAAAATATCCTCTAAATCAAAGTAATACCGAAATAAATCATGAAATAAATACTCAAAAATTAACAAATAATAGGTTCAAAATAATGTTCATCACTCACCCAAAAGCTCAAGGTTTACTATAAAAACCCCCAATTTTTGTTTTTCATTTTAAGTAGAAAACATGGAAAACTGGCAATTTGGAAACTCGATATTTCAATGAGGAAATTTTTTTCAAACTTCCATATCATTAATACGTTGAATTTTTTCTTACGGTGATTGTACCACTCTACGTGGTGGTGGGGTTCTGGGGAAGAGCTAGATTCATACATTGGATCATAGATGTTGTGGAGACAGGAAAAAATAGTAACTTATGCGTAGTTAAGCGTGGTTCCAACTGATAATGTTTTAAGTATATATGTTTAGATTGTAAACTATTGATTTACGTTTAGTGAATTGTTTGCTGATGAGTGGTTGCCTAAACAAACCTAAGATTTTATTACAGAAGGATTGTAACAAGTAAGTTTACCATGTTATATTGTTGTATTTGTATGCTCTCCTTCAGTACAATCGTTTATATATTCGAGTATATACTAACATATGATAATTTTTCTTGTATTTGAAAGCATTTATTATTTTAATACTTTCTTATTACAACATGATAATTTTTGTCTGTGAAATAAACTATTAGTAAGTTTGTTTATTTTTCTTAGCCTATGATTATCTGCTTCTACTTGTGTTGCTTTTTACTTAATTGGTTTTCGCTGCTTGTAAGAGAGGCATAAGTCATAAAGTGTCTATATCACCTTGCGATAGTTGTGCATAGGGTCTTATACTCTCTCAAAATATATGAGGTTGGGCACATCATTATCTCATCATCTAGTGGGGAAGCTTAAGCATTTTTAGTGGGTATCTTTATAATATTGCATTTTCTTGTAGGGTAAATTTTTCACAGCATTTCATATAAAAATAATAATAATAATAATAAATAAATAAATAAAAAGGTAGGAAATGAAAACACTCCTAAGGGGGGAGATTGTGAATCAAATTTGAGAAAATTTTGGAATTATAGAGGAGTGGGGTAATCATTCCCTTTCCCTATCCTATGCATTTTTTTTTTTTTTTTAAGTATGGGAAAGGGAGTCATTCATTTTCCCTTTCCTATGCATTTTTTTTTAGGTAATTATGGGAAAGGGAGTTATTCCATTTCTTTTCTTCACCGTTTTTTAATTAGTAAATACACCCTAAAAGCTATACATTTTAAGGAAAATGAAAAAATAATATAAGAAAAAATTGGGCTCAAATACGACTATGTTGCTTTTTCATGTCTTCTTGTATTCTCATATTATCAATAAACTCTCATCCTCTCGTTCAAGCCCAAATTGATTGCAACCAAATATCATTTTGATATTAAAAAAAATCATCAAATACCCTCACAACAGATGTTTTAATTAAAATTAATTCTTTATGCAAAATAAATAACAGTCATTAAAAACTAAAATTTTCAAAAACTTTAATTTGAATTATTTAATCAAAATTTCATAACTTCCTTTTATATAAAATTAAAATATTTACATATTGCATATAATTATTTCGTTCAAAATTCTTCTAAACTTTAATATTCTTAATTAAAATTAATTTTTTGTAAAATAATAATAACAGACATACATTTTCACTTTGTTAAAATGAAAAATTTTAATGCCAATTTTTTTCTTTTTTGATTAGTTAATCACATTTTCTTAACTTTTTTTATAAAATTAAAATAATTAAAGATTGCATATAGTTATTTTCATATATCTTTGCTGCTTCAACCCAACACCAATAATTATTAGCTTACTAGATAATTTTTTTGTTTTCTCACATTTGTTGTGAGGGTATTTAATGATTTTTTTATTTAATACTTCTTTAAAAAATAATTATGAAAGGGTGATTAACTAATCCTAACGGAAGTCTTTTAGAATTTTAATTTTTAATTACGAACTAAGCTGTCTTATGTTTGTTATTTATTATTTTATTTTTTTTTTAAATTTAGGGAATTTATCAAAAATAATACCCCTAAAACTTATATTAACAAAACTAGCACCCCCAATAATATTGAACGTTCAAAACGTTCAATTTGAACGTAAAATATTGAACGTTCAATATTGAATGGGTCTAAATTATCATCGTTCAATTCTAATTGAATAGGTGTTCAAAGAAAAATGACATATTAATCATTTTTTTTAATTGTGAAAATATATAAATTTGAATATAAGGGTGCTAGTTTTGTTATTACAAGTTTAAGGGGCGTTAATTTTGTTGTTTTTCCAAAAATTTAATTAAAAAACATTAGTCTTGAATAAGTATTACCAAAATAATTATATGCAATATATTATTTTAATTTAAAGTCTTTTAAAATTATAGGTTTTTTGAATAAACAACATAAGAGTAGGGATAAGTCAATTCTACTGTACATTCTAAAAAGTGAAGGCACTTATATATTCTCTCAACACATTACACTTTGGCAACGTGGCACTTTAAACACTTTTTAAGATATAATTTTTTTAATAAACAACAATAATAGATGATGGAAGATAGAAATTAAAAAAATGTGAAACCCTCAGATACTCTATCTAAATTGTCATTATAAATGTAATTATGATAATGTGGTTTTCTTATGTTGATATAATGACAGATTTACTTTTGTAATATTTTATAACATTAATTGTGTTTGTTATTTATTATTTGATAAAGAATAATTTTTATTAAAAACATAAAAATTTAGAAGAAGTATGACCAATAAAATACACAAACAAAAATTTAGAAAAAAAGTCACAAATTATTTTGTAATATATCATTCTTTTGGAGGTTAAAAAAGTCAAATAGAAAATCTAAGAACATTATAGTATTTTCCCAATGAACATGCAAGCTCGTACGTTTAGAATAGTTATAAGATCAATATCAAAAGGGTGTTGAAGTATAATTATTTTTTGTAATAAAAGAGTGAGAAACAATACAAATTGTGAACAGATGATAAAAATTATGAAAGAAATACGCACCTTAAAAAAAGTTATGAATAAGATAACTTCAAAATAAATTGGATACCAACTATTGAGCTCAATTCTTTTTAGAAGTGAAAAAGTATATATATATATATATATATATATATATATATATATATATATATATTGTAGCCATAAATAGTTACATATTCATAATTGAAGTATGTACACATCACCAATTAAATTTTGTGACATTTAATATATTGATAATTGGATTTGGTTATAAAAGGAAATGCATTGATACTGTGGAAGATTTCACCAATCAAAATGTGACATATCACTTGAATGGTCATTTTTATATGAAAGTCTAAACCCGCTCATTTATAAGATTTATATTCATATTTATATTATAAGATAAAATTAATTTACATTCACGTAGACATTTAAGATTCAATCTAATTGCCAAAAGAGAAAAGAAATGGAAAAAAAAAAAAAGACAGAGAGATGTACGGTATCAGTTATTCTCTATCACTAAAATTAAAGAGTAGAATCGTTAAATACATTAATGTTGATGGATACAATATGTACGGTGATGGTTACATTGGACAGTTCAAATGGTTACTTTAATTACTAATATGTTGAAGTTTTCGTGATGGACAGAGTTGCTATTGAGTTCTCCACAATTTTTTATCAGGATATATCTTTTATGATGGTATTAACCATCACCAAGTCCTAATTTATTGAAGTCTGTTAGTTTCTAAATACATAAAAGATATTTTAAATTGAAAGAAAATATAAGAAATAACTAAGTAGTGAGCGGAGTTTAGATTACCTGTAAGTGAAATAAATATTGAGTAAATGAATTTGAAATCTCTTGAGTTGGGTTTCAATTTGTATGTTTTACTTTACACAATGGATATATTAGCTCTCTTATTATTTATTAGGAGTGTATGGGATGCATTGTAGTGTTGTGTGTAGGGTAGTATGACCTTGTAACTAACTCAAGTATATATGTATATTTATTTTAGCTTTTCTATTATTCACTTTGTGTATATAGCTATGAGCATTTGCATTGTGGTCATTACGTTAGAATAAACATTGTGTAAGGTTCTTGATTTCTCAAGAACTCTCTTCTTCATTCTCAGTTTCACTTTCGTGTAAGGTATCAGAGCAAAAAAAATGATCTTTAATGGCGACCAATGGTAATGTTTCCTATCGTGATGAGTTATACTCTTCTCCAGTACCTAATGTTGGTACCATAGTGAATTCTACAACAAGAGTTGCGAATCAGAGTCTTCTTACTCATCAAGAACATGCAAGTCTTCCTAATCAAAATGCTCTTATTTCTCAAACCTCATATGATATGATTACACAAGGTTTGTCTTCGATTCCTTCTGTAAATCTTAATGTTTCTGTTAAGCTTGAAGATGATAATTACTTAATTTGGCACGAGCAAATGATTAGTTACATCACTACTTAGGGTCTAGAAGGTTTTATAGACAAATCAGTGTTAAAACTAAGTCAATTTCTTGCCAATGGAGGTCTTAATCCAAGTTTTATCAATTGGAATAGACTTAGTTCGATGTTGAAAGGGTGGCTCTACATCTTATGTCTGGACATATTTTTTGTAAATCCACAACTTATGAGCAGTGGATTGCTCTTGAAAAGGCCTTTTCTTCGTTGTCCCCGGTCCACAATTATGGACTTGCGCTCACAACTCCAAAATTTGTGGAAGGAAGGTTTGTCAGCATCTGACTACATTCTGAAAGCTAAGATACTTGCTAGTCATCTTACTACTGTTAAAGATCCAATGTCTAATTGAGATGTTACTTGGTGCCAATTTTAACTACACACCTTTTATCACTTCAGTCAATATGAATGAGAATAAGCCTTTTGTGAGTGCCTTGTGAGGAATGTTGGAGGCATATGATCATATGCTTGCAAAGTAAGGTTGGTTGGAACAAAATCAAGTGTTTCGTGCTCTTTTTTCAAAGAATTCTTTTAAGAACTCGAGTGGTTCTAAAAATATTGGAATCTTTAGCAGTTTATTCAACAACAATCTCAAGGTTCTAACAATTCTAAAGATAAAAATGGCAATGCTAGTTCCAAACCTTCTCGACAATCTTCACCAAGGCAGTTTTCTCATTCTTCAAATAGGCTAGTGTGCCAAGTGTGTGATAAGCCAGGGCATGTTGCTAATAGTTGCTTTGTGCTTCATGATCACTAACCAGGGTTCCTCAGTGAATCGATTTGATGGAAAACCTATGGTTATGCATGATGCATCTAGTAAGGAGTGTGATTTTCTTGACAGTGCTTTGTTGCTTGACTCAGGAGCCAGCTATCACCTCACCTCTTATGTGAATCAAGTTCCTCATGCTACTGCTTATAATGGAAAGGAGGGTGTTCTCACAAGTAATGGCTAGCAACTCACTAGCTCTAGTATTGGTAAAGGTAGTTTAGTTGCTAGTGATAATTGTTTTCTATCTTTGAAAACTTTTCTACACACATCCTGTGCTGCAACAAATCTTTTGTCAATTCACAAGTTGTGTGTTGACAATGATGTTTTTGTGAAATTTCATCCTAATGTCTTTTTGTCAAGGATCAAAAAACGAGGAAGGTTGTTCTTCAGGGTGTCAATGAGGGTGGCTTGTACAAGATTCATGGTGTTGTCTGGTCTATTGGTTCTCATACCATTATAGCTTCAATTTCTCTCTCAACTTGGCATGAACGTTTTGGTCATCCCTCCATTGACACTGTTAATAAGGTTCTCAAGCAAGATAGTTGCTCTATTATGACTGTTTCTAATAACAGAAATGTTTTCTATACACATTGTCAGTTAGGCAAGTCCTATAAGCTTCCTTTTGTGAGTTCCCATGTATAGTATGATGTACCATTTTCCTTGCTTTATTTGGATCTATGGACTTTTCCACATTTTTCCTATATTGGTGAAAGATACTTTTTTTTATCTATAATTGATGATTGAACTAGATTTGTTTGGTTATTTCCTATGAAATCTAAATCACAAACTACTACTCTCTTTTTATCATTGGTTACAATGATTGAACGTCAATTTGCAATGTCAAATAAATCTTTTCGGATAGATGGTAGGGTGAATTTACACCTCTAGCTGCTCAGTTAGAGTCACAAGGTGTTGTTCATCGACGTACTTGTCCTCACACAAGTGAACAAAATAGGTTTGTTGAGAGTAAGCATCGTAGGATAGTTGAGAAAGGTCTTACAATGTTGTCTAAGTCTAACATGCCTCATGATTATTGGTCCTTTTCTTTTAGAGTTGCTGTGTACTCGCTCAATCGTATGTCTACATGGTTACTTAATGATTGTTGTCCTTATGAGTTGTTGTTCAATAAGAAGCCTGATTATAGCTTTATGAAGGTCTTTGGGTGTCAATGCTTCATGTGTGTAAGGTATTACAATAAAAATAAGCTTGAACCTTGCTATGTTAAGTGTATTTTTCTGAGGTAGGCTTCTAAACAGCATGGATATATTTGTATGGACTTTGCTACCAAACGTGTGTATATCAGCCATCATGTTGTATTCACTGAGAGTTGTTTTCCCTTTGCCATAACTCAGTCTGTTCATTCCACCTCTTGTGAGCCTCCATTCACTATTCTTGCACCCTCTACCATTCTTTGGTTCCCCTAGTCTCTCAGCTTGTTGTTGTGCCATCCATTTCTCCCTATGTTAAGCTATCAATTCCTTTTATTACTGATAGTAACTCTGAGGCTATTGGTGTGCAAAATTGTGTAACTCAGTCTCATTTGTCACTTGATATCAACTCTTCAACTGCTACTTTTTCTCTTGATCCACATACTCTTGCTGATAATTTGCATCCTATGGTTTGTAGGAGAAAAGTAGGTATTTCAAGCCTAAGACCTTTAGTGTTCATCTTATTTTACATGAGCCAAGGTCCTATAAGGAGGCCTTCAAGGTCTCAGAATGGAAAGATGTCATGACTAAGGAGTTTAATGCCTTGCTAGGCAATGCCACATGGAAATTGGTTGAGTTACATGTTGGAAAGAAGGTTATCTTATGCAAGTGGGTGTTTATAGTAGAATTAAAAGTTAATGTACTTTGGAAAGACACAAGGCTAGGCTTGTAGCCAAGGGTTATTTGCAGGTGGAAGGTTTGGACTATTGTGAAACTTTTTCACTTGTTATCAAACCTTTTACTATACGTGTGGTGTTGACTCTGGCCATGCCTAAGAGTTGTTTCGTTCGACAAGTGGATGTTAATAAAGCTTTTCTTAATAGGATTTGTTTGAAGATGTGTACATGGAGCAGCCTACTAGTTTTCAAATTGTTCCTAACATGGTGTGCAAACTTCAAAAAGCTCTTTATGGCCTAAAACAAGCACTTCGTGCTTGGTTTTCCAAACTTTGCCATTGCTTGCTTGAAGTGGGTTTTTCTGCTTCTAAGGTAGATACTTCTTTATTTGTTCAACACTCCTTTACTCTCACTCTTATGGTGTTGGTCTATGTAGATGACATTTTAATCACAAGTAGTGATTCTGTTACAGTTCAAGAACTCATTGCTAAGTTTGATTTTAACTTTTCTCTCAAGGACTTAGGTCTCTTGAATTACTTCCTTCGATTGAGGTCACCAATCATCACTCTTGTGTGCATCTTAGTGAGCACAAATATATTAAGAGTCTTGTAGCTAAGACTTCTCTCACTGAAGCTAAAGGGTGTGCTACACCTATGACTTCATGCAAGCAACTTAGTAAACATTATGGTGTATGCCTTGAGGATCCAACTGAGTATCGTAGCATTGTTAGTCCTCTTCAATATTGCACTATTACTTGTCTAGAGATCTCATTTTCTATCAACAAACTCTGTCAGTTCATGGCTCAACCTATTGATCGTCATTGGCTTACTATTAAATGTTTGCTGAGATATTTTAAAGGTTCTATGCATCTTGGATTGTAGCTATGTCCATCTACTCTATTGGATGTTTATGCTTACAGTAATGTTGATTGGGCATCCTGTCCAGATGATAAGAGCTCTATAGGTGCTTTTTGTGTATTTTTAAGTAATAATCTATTGTCTTGGCACTCTGGTAAACACAAAGTTGTGTCTTGTTCTTCCACGAAATCTGAAATAGAGCTTTTTCCTCTATAGCTTCAAAAGTTTTATGGAGAAAGATGGAAATCTGAAATAGAGCTTTTTCCTCTATAGCTTCAAAAGTTTTATGGATTCAATCTTTCTCCAAAAACTTCATGTTATTCTTCCTAGGAGCCGTGTGCTTTATTGTGACAAATAAAATGTTATGGCACTTACTCAGAACCCCGTGTTTCATGGTCGCACCAAGCATATTGAGATTGATCACCATTTCTTGCGTAATCTAGTTATGGCTCTAACATTTGGATATTCAGTTTGTGTCTACTAATGATAAACTTGAAGATATCCTTACAAAAGCCTTACTTGGCCCTAAATTCTTGAATCTTCGTACCATACTAATGGTGCCTTTTCACCCTCAATTTGTGGGAGGCTAGTAGAAGTTTATGGTATGCATTGTAGTGTTGTGTGTAGAATAGTATGACCTTGTTACTAACTCAAGAACACATGTATATTTGTTTTAGTTTTTCTGTTATTTAGCTTGAGTATATAGCTATGAGCATGTGTATTATATTCATTGCGTTGGAATAAACATTTGTGTGAGGTTCTTGATTTTTCAAGAGCTCTCTTCTTCATTCTCAGTTTCACTTTCGTGTATTATTAAGGATAAATTCATTTAATTTAAAATTTAAGTCAAACTAAACCAATTTTTCAATAAATATCAAAATTCAATTTTACTCATTAAAAATACTAATATTTTTTTTATAAATAGATAAATTTATTTTAACATTTTAAAAAATACTAATTACTCAAAAATTTGCTTAAATTGAATCAAACTTTAAATTATTGGGCTAAACCAATCTTACTGATGTTTTGAAAATAGTACCCCTCCCCAAACTTAATTATCATATTGATACATATTTGTCCTTAATTTTTAAAAAAATGCACATAAATCTTTAAAATTTAATAACATGATATACATGAATTAAATTACTTATTAAAATTGATTAAAATAATAAATACATTCACATGACCATGATTTCATCATGGTGCAAAGTATCCAACGTCTCTTGGTAGTTCACATCTTCTAGGGATAGCAAATGGGCTTCACACTTTTTAATTTTTACACTCTTATTCACATCTTTATCATGTCCCATAAATACAGAAAAATAAAAAAAGACCTCGGTCGGTTCATCTGTATCATAATACGATCCTGGTTCATCTGTATCATAATACGATCCTGGTTCATCTGTATCATAATACGATCCTGGTTCATCTGTATCATAATATGATCCTGAATCTAAATGTAAACTTGTAGAGCAACGATGGATAAACTTGAGATCACTACCAACCTCAACATTTTTATAAAACGCGTAGCTTCTGATATTGAATCCATCTTTAGATGGGTAAACAGCTTTCATATCAACAAATAAATTGGAGGAAGCTTCAGGAGGTGAAGGAACAAGGCATATTGAGAAAACATGGTGGTCAAAAGCAGACCAATTCTGAGGAAGCTCCACTCTGACCCATGACTCATTACTTTTATCCTCCATCCACTTTGGAATTTGGTTTCTCGACCACTTGGAAAAAAGAACATTTAGAGGTATGCACTGCACCAAGGATGAATTTATGATATATTAATTAATATTCAGCAGCAGAGTTATTCTAAAAAAACAAATATGCAGTACAAATTAGAAAGTGAGAGAATACATACCGTTCCAAATGGAAAGCACGACAAATTTGTTGGTGGTGTAATAGTCATTATATTGTCAAAAGCACTTTGCTCTAGCTTTGGGCATTTTAAAAAACAACAACATTTATCAGTTTTATATGGTTTGGATTCCATGTTAAATATAGGAGGACCACCTAAGATTGAAATTGTCTCCAATGATCGGCACCTCTGAGCTGTAATGCTATTTACCCTTGGTGGAAGTTCTAACAAAGATTTAAGGCTCTTGCATCCGTCTACATCTAACTTATCCAAACAAACTGGAAGGGATGTTGGGAGAAACTGAAGCTCCTTGCACTCTGACAAATATAAGTTCTTAAGACCAACGAGATTTTGAATCGATTTACCAAGCTCTTTGATTGACGTTCCACTTAAATCAAGCTTCCATAAATGTTTCATAGGCTCCAAGATTTCTGCGAAGTTCTCTAATGTTAAGCAGTCCCGGAGAAAAAGCTCCTTCAAAGATTTCAACTTACAAATGCTAGCTGGGATACTCTTGAGCCTCCAGCAACGGCTCAGATCCAATTTGACAAGACTCCTAAGGCATTCAATCGAAGAGGGCATTGTTTCTATTGACTTGCAACCACTCAAGTTCAACTCTTTGATGTGAGACCCCATGTCAGAGATTTCCTTAACAAAGAAAATAGAGCACAATCTTTTACATCCTTCTAGATTTATAACTTCAAGCTCTGGAGCTCTAGAAATGTCTGGGAATTCAATTAGATGAGTGGAATGTTTCAAATTGATCTTTTTTAACCTGTCAAGTGGCTGAAATAGAGATATAAAAAAAAAAATAAATGAACTATAATGAGTTAGAAATTGAAAATAACAAATCAAAGCATACCAGAGCACCTTCCCAGAGTCGTTGAAGCAAACTACAAGGCATTTTGAGTTCTACAAGATTTTTAAGACACAAATTTGATGGCAAATACTTGTAACTGTATCCTTTCCACTCGAGATATCTAAGCCCTCTGGGAAGACCATTGAAACCTTCGGGAAGGTTGAGCTTGTTGTCAAACTCCAAGCGACGATGAGAAGAATCGTAGATCCTAAGGAATTTCAAGTTTGGCATGTTGGAGAAGCATGTAGCCTTCAACTCTACTACATCTTTGATATGGTAAGTGTCAAGTGCAATGCCACGAATTGATGGAGTCCCCTGACAACAATGAAAAACATTTATTTTTGGCTAATTAACAAAAAGCAAATGTCTAATGAATTTATTTATGAGAGTTTATCTTATTGCAATCTTACTTTCACTATTTCATGGAGAAATTGAAAAACAATATGTACATGTGTATGAGGTTACCGTGTTTTCGACTAGTATATGTTCGACATCATCAGCCATAAATATCCTCTTGCGTTTCCCAGGCTCTTCAATACATTCTTCACGAGTAATGTTCCAACCCATTTGTTGCACTAAATCATGCATTTGTACCTCATTCTGTAGATTAATATATATGAGAGACTTGTCTTTCAAAACCGAAATACCGATATCTGCACCACAAGAATCTTCTAATATTCTTGCAACCCAATTTATGGGTTTTCCTTTAAAGAAACAAGCAATATCAAGAAATATGTCCTTCTCTTGTTGATCTAATCCATCAAAACTCAATCTTAACACTGCATTAATATCGCAATTAGGAAATTTCTGCAATTTTACTAGTGCACTTTCCCACTCTTTTACACTTCTATTACAAAGAAAGGAAGCCAATACTTTAAGTGCCAAAGGAAGGCCTCCAGCATAACGTACAAAACGTTCTATTAAGACCTCATATTCTACCCGAGGAGTTTTGTTTCTAAAAGCTTTCATTTGAAAAAGTTTACAACCTTTCTTCGAATCTAATAGAGGAACCTTATAAACATTGTCAGCTCCAATGTTTTGAAGCACTTGTTTATTTCTAGTTGTCACAATTATTCTACTTCCAAGACCGAACCAACCTTGCTTAAGTGTTTCAAAAAGTTTGGGTTGTATATTACTATTATCTACATCATCAAGAACAAGAAGGACCTTCATGCTACAGAGCCTATTCCGAACCAATTTTGGATTTTTTTCCTTTAATAACTCTGAAAAAAATTTCTTTTGTAAATAACCTTCGCCTTGATTCTTCAATGTTTCTCTTATGTTTGGAAGAAAGCATTTTCCTTCAAATTGAGACTTGAATCGATCATATAAAGTTTGAGCAATGGTTGTTTTGCCAATACCACCTATGCCCCAAATTCCTATTATGCGAACATCTTGTGAGCCAATGGCTAATTGTGATTGAATGTGAGCAATATGCTCACTCATTCCAACCAGATTTGATAAATGAAAATCATCACAAATAGACATAGAATCTAACTTTTCTGAAATATCATGAACAATTTTCTTTACTAACTCAGCCTCCGACCTGACAATCATGATGCTCATTAATGAAAAAAAAAAAAAAAGGTAAAAATCATTGAAAATATGATCCAATTTGGGTCAAATAATAAAAGTGTTTTGAGTTAAGAAAATTTTGGAATATAGAGTTGACTAATCATGTGAAAATAAAAAATAGAAGTTATAGTACATAATTACTAGGGATGGCAATTTGTGCTATAGCTCGATTGACCGAATCAAAAAACACGAATCGAACACAAATCGAATTAAATTTGGGCTTGTTTTGGCTCAGCTCGAATAACACAAAAAAAATTGGGCTGGGTTAGGGCCAACCCATTGGCCTGAAATTAAATTAAATTTTAAATAAAAAAATAAAAATATTATATTAAAATTAAAATAATCTTTCATTTATTTCAGTACTTCTCTTTTATGATATATTAGTTATTTTTTTCCCTTTTCTTTTGAAAAATAAGCTGATAATGAATAAATAGTTATAATATATTTATTTTATCACAATATTATGCTATATTATTTGAGTTATTTAGCGTTTAAATCTACCTAACTCTTTAAACAAAAAAAATAATATTTATATTTAATTTAAATTATTATTATGAAATTTCTATTTTTAAATCGATACTTGTATTATGCTATTCTCTTTTCCACTTATTCAATGTCTTTAGACTTATATATTATGTAATAGTCAAAGTTTTATCTTTGTGTATATAAAAAAAGTTATGTTCTCGCATAACATTTTCATTTATTTTAACTGTTCATTTTTTAGTAAGTATATTTATTTAATCTACTCATCTCTATTTATTTTGTTTAATAGCTAGAAAAAATTTTATTTGGACTTAAGAATTCTTTATTCTAAATGTGAGTTTTTATGAGGGCATAATGACTTCTAACTTTTGCATGAGTGAGATTTAATGCAATTACTTATTACCTAATTAATTTAGTAATTGACTTTTTGCTTTAATAATTAATTTTTTCTTATATTTATATATATATATTTTTTTATTATTTTATGTAATTTTGTTTGATTTTTAATTAATAAACATATTTTTTTAATAAAAAAAATTATATTAACTAAAAAATATATATAATTAATAATTCGGGTCAGTTTGAGTCAGCTCGTTTGTATTTGGTTTGGGTTCGAGCTCACCTTTGCTAGCTCGAATTAAATTTGAATTGAGCTAGGATTGAACTAGTTTAGGCTGGGCTAGTTTGGTCCAGCTTGGACTAGCCAAGCTCGCACGAATTGACACCCCTAATAATTACTAATGTTTGTCATTCAAAATAGCATGTTGTGGCTGTTCATCAAATACCTAGTTTAAAGACCGTCAGCAGTTTCGGTTTTTATAGTTTAGTTTTACTCTTTTAAAACTAAATAAATTCTAAAAAATCAAAACTGCTGATTAGAGTTTATTTTAACTACAAAATAGGCTGGCACATCAAAATATTAATACCTACTCTTACCAAAACTATATGTGAATTACAAATAAATGGAGGTAAGGTCATTACACGAAGAAAATTGGTGACAATTAAATTATTAACACTAGTGATTAAAAACGACAAAAAAAGTAAATGGGGTTTGGTTTATAGATGCAAGCATGTGATTAAGGACGATCCTCAATTCCTCACCCTAGACTCCTATTTAAGAAATATAATTATGCTTTAATTATCTTGGAAGCCCAACCTTGAACTTTGTTCAATTGAGAACTTTTAGCTTTAGAAGCTTGCCTAATAAGACTTTCTACCTTTTTTAACTTTTTAGTTGAACACGATTACTATTTTTTAAAAACGAAACTATTGACAGTTAAAATAAATTCTAAAAAATATTCATAAATAAAGTATTTTTGAATCAAAATAAAAATTGTTCCTCATATAAAGTCAAATTATTTTATTAAAATTACAGGTAAAATAAGTTTAAAAATTTAGTTTTAGGTATGAATTTAATAAATTTTTTTTTTAAATTATTGCAAATTCTACGTGTTTATAGGCTGGTTATAAGGGATGTAACCTGTGCTATTCTAAGTTTGTCGATCATTAATTATTAGTAAATATAGTTATAAAATAAGACACATTTTTAATCATTTTTGTCCACAAACTTACCACTTATTAGTGACATATTAAAAATAATGTCGGAGAATTGCGCTCAGTTATAAGATAAAAGAGAGTAAAGTGATGCTTACCCATAATTCTTAGAATCATAGCCAACTAGATTAGCTACTTCCACCAAAGCCTTCTTCCAAGCATCCAATTTGTCGGGTAAGCGTTGTTGGAGCTTCTCTAGACCAGTTCCATAAGTCCCCTTGTGTCTGCGGACATCAGCGGGATCTACACCGTAGAAAATTGGAATAACTTCCAACTTACAATTGACAATATGCAACAGCTCGTCCAAGCACCACGCTGAAGATGCATAGGTCTCGGAGAAAATAATAACAGCAATTTTGGACGACTCTATGGCCTTCCGTAGAGCTGGTGAAATTTGATCTCCTTTCTTAAGTTTGTAATCTATGTAAGTTTCTATGCCTTTATCACATAGAGCATAATGAAGATGGCTTGTGAATTTTTGGCGGGTATCTGTACCTCGGAAGCTAAGAAACACATGATATTTCTGAGTTTGATTAATATCATCATATGATGAAGAACAAGAACCATCTGAAGCAACATCAGAACAAGAAGTAGATGAAGAAGAAAAAACACCCACCATATTGATTGTACCAATTTTTCAGGTAGCTATAAAACTAAAGGAAACCCAAAATTAACAAGCAAATTGATGACAATAGAATGAGTGACATTTCCTTATATAATATAATGATTTACTATTTAGTAATTAGGATGGTCGTAATTTTCAACCACCGACAAAATAATATATATAATGATTTACTATTTTATAATTAGGATGGTTATAATTTTTCAACTATCGACAAATATATATATATATATAATGATTTACTATTTAGTAATTAGGATGGTTATAATTTTTCAACCATCGATAAATATGTATATATATATATATATTAGGATGGTCGTAATTTTCCAACCACCGACAAAATAGTATTTTTAAAATTTTAATAATAAAAATAATATTTTTTATATTTAAATTATATATTTTTAATATTAAAAAATAATTATTATATTATTTTTTTAAATGATATTGTTTAAAATAAACTATAATAATTTAAATTTATTTTAAATTTAACATGTAATTTTATATAATTTTCCGATAAAATACTAGGCAAATATATATATAATGACTTGGAGGATTTATTCGATAACTATTTGAGAAATAATTCAAAGTAGCGTATCTAGTACGTTGAAAGGAGGATCACTGGAAGCTGCACAACAAATTGAACACGAATTCACCTACTTTAAAAGCTAGTGTATCTAGTAAGTTGAAAGGAAGATCACCGAAAGCTGCAAAACAAATGAACACGATGAAGTCACCTAATTTAAAGGAGGAGTTGATATTTATAGAGATTATTAAAAAAATGGTGTTAGTAAGTCACCTACTTTAATGGTGTTAGTAAGCACTACTTTAATTTAAAAAAGTAAATATTAAATTTAACATAAAATTATTCAAAAAAATCAACATCAATAATACTCCGATATATATTTTAATTTATAAAATCTTATAATAAATAAAATATTAAAATAAATTAGTAATAATTAAAACAAATATTTTTTAAAATAAATTTTGTATTAATTATAACTTTATTATTATTAAAAATTTATATTTAAATCATATACTATTTTTTAATAAAAAATAATATTTTAATATAAAAATTATTAAATAAACCAAACATATATCAGTAGTGGCAGGTTTTTTTTTTGTTTTTTTTTTTTGAAAAATTAACCAATTAATCAAATTTTAAGATCAAATTAAATCTATATTTTTTTTAGATTGATTGGTACAAGTGGTCCAAAAAAAAATGATTGAAACAAGTAGTCCAAAAAATATCAAAATTAATTTTATTAATTTAGATGTAAATTCTTAAAATATTAAAATCAAAACAATTAAACTAATTTATATTTTAATATAAACAAAATTTTTATAAAAATATTTAATTATTACTTTATAAATTATATAATATTTATTATAATTTATAATTTATTTAAAATTATAAATTTTAATTTATTCTCCCTATCTACCTATTTCACTCCTCACTCCTCATCAAACTTACTATTATACAAGTTATATTCCAAACTTTCTATTATATAAAGTTATGTTCATATCTGAAAGTAATGCTATCAATTCTTGAAGTTATATTCCAATTATATTTTTAATAAGCAATTCATCACATTTTAATTTTTTTATAGTTATTTTGTAGAAAAATTTTAAAAATTAATATTAAAAATGATCGCAATTTTATGTTTATATATATCTACTAGAACCATCAACTGATTCTTAGTCATAAAAAATTAAGTAAATATAGTATATATAATGATAATAAATTTTAAGTTAAATTATAAGTTTAAAATTATTAAATTAATTGTTTTTAAATTTACCTTATAAGTAGGCTTAAATATTGATATTTTTGAATCAAAGATAAGATTTTAAATTTATTAAAATCTTTTAAATAAAATATGTTTATAAAATAGCTTAATAATCAATATATTTAACTTATATCCACTTCTATATTCAAGTACATGCTATATTTTAATTTATTAAATAAAATATGTTTTAAGTATATTAATATAAAATTTATATAATGCATATGCCATGGGGACTTTGGTTGGCCCCAATGGAGAGTAAAAGTCAAATTGAATATTCAACGAAACATGTGACAACAAAGAAAATATAGATTCAACAAAAGTTCCAAAGGGTTCACATTGAATAAATACCACTTAATTCTTATCTTCTGCCTTACTTAGAAAAAAAAAAGAGAAAAATCTTTCTTTCTTTCGATTTTAATTTTACTATGATCAGGTTTTTTTTTGAAGTTCAAAACAATCTTTAAAAATAATGGCTATTTTGATTATATTTTAATATTTATTTTTAATAAATATATTAAGAATATGAATTCAAATTTTATCTATTATAAATATGTATGAAAATTATGTAAAATAAAATAAATAATCATTAAAAAATTTGAAATTAAATGTCTAAATCCTAAAAATCTATAACTAGCCTAAGAATGTTACTGGTGACCCGTGACCAAAAGGCTTTTGACTAACAAAGTAAAGGCAAATTGAATATTCAACAAACTCGTGACAAAAAAGAAAATATATGTTGAACGAAAGTTTGAGAGGGCCCAAAAATATTTGTGTTTTATAAAAAGATATTTATTTGATAATAATCTAATAAAATTAATTTAAAATATTATTATATTTAACTTAATTATAATTTATAATAAAATGTAAAAAAATTATAGCAGTAGCAATAATATACATTATACATATAACTTTTTATAATCCTCATTATTTATTTAATACTCTATATTTTTTTCACAATTTATATAATTATTTATATTTTTTTTTCTTATTTTATCCTTAAGTAATAAAAAAAATATTTTTTAATTTTATTTTATTTATAATTTTATAATCTTTAATTTAATATTATTATTTATTTTAATTATATTATTTAAATAAATATTATAATAATATTATTATTTTTTAAATTTAATATTATTATTCTTAATATTTTTACATTTAATAGATGATACTATTGTGACAATGATAATTACCAATCACATCGAAGAAATACCACTTGATCTTTATCTTTCGTCTTTCTTAGAAGAAAAAAAAAAACAAAAGAGAAAAAATCTTTTTTTCTTTCCATTTTAATTTTACTATTATCTGGTTATTTTTTTAGTTCAAAACAATTTTTAAAAATAATGATTATTTTAATAATTATTTTTTCGTATAAGAATATTTATTTCTAACAAACGTATTGAAGATATAAATTTAAATCTAATTTATTATAAATGTGTGTAAAAATTATATAAAATAAAATGTGTGTGAGAATTATATAAAATAAAATAAATGGTCATTTTTTAAAATCATAAAAAACTGTTTTTACGAACAAATTAAATGTCTAAAGATCCTAAAAATCTCCCTTAGCAAAAAATCTAAGCCTATAAGACAGAAAAATGATTAAAATTTTGAAGGGGTCAAGCTTTAAATTAAATTTTTTTATAAGAATGATTATTTTTTTATTGTTTATGTAAAAATACATAAATACACTTATTTTCATGGTTAATAAACTTACTGGTAAAAAAAATCTTAAATTTTGTATAATTAATAGGTTAAAACTCTATTAAATTTTATTAAGAATAATTATAATAAATTAATATCCAAAACACAATTTTATTAATTTTTATTCATAAATTTTGTCATACTTTTGAATAATTTGAGTATTATTATAAGAGTTTTATCAAAATATGGGGGTGCCTATGGCCCCTTTTGGTCACTATGCAGCTTGTAACTAGCCTAAGAAGGGAATTGGTGACCCGTGACAAAATAAAGGCAATATAATTTAGAATGAGGCAGTGCTCACATCCAACAATAAGTTTATTTAAAAATTATATTTTTATAAACTTTCGATATGAAATAGAACCTTTATTATATAATTTAAAAATAAAAAAATAAATCTTCTATTAAAATAAAATTTCAAATTAAAATAAAAACATAAAATGAGAGTGACTATAAATAATATATATAATACTATATTATTTACTAAAATATTTTAATGTAATATAATAGTTTAAAAATTATGTTTTAGAATTATTTAAAGTTTATTTTAACACTAAGAAAATAGACTTACATTTGTATTTGGTTCTATTATGTGAAGCTTGAAAGCAAAAATACATATATATTTTGACATATGAGTAACAATTTTTTATATTACATACTTATAAATAAAAATTAGTAAAAAAAAATTATTTCAAATAAATAGAGACATAAAATAAGATATATGATGAAAAAAAACTAAAATAAACAATAATAAATTCATATTATTTACTAAACAATCCATTTCAATAAATATAATTGTCACCCTTTTTTTCAAAATAATAAGTCGATGCTATGAACCAAACACCATTTATAATTATGCCTATCTCTAATATATCAAAGTAGTGGTAGGTATTTTTTTTTTAATACAATGATAGAAAAAAAAAATATCACCTTTTTTTTTTTATCTATCTCTTTTTTTTTAACTTCTTTTTTTTACCTTCTCTCTTTCTCTCTTTTTTCTCACTTTTTTCTTTTCTTTTCTTTCTTGCGGACAACTTCTCCTTTATTGTTTTTTCTTTTCTCTTTTCTTTTTTTCCATTTTCCTTTTTTTTTTATTTATATTTTTTCAATAAAATACTATGCAGATTTGTTTGTTGCTATGGGAGATCTTTAGTCGACTTAGAGGATTTATTCGATAAATGATTTGAGAAAAAATTCAAGGTAGCGTATCTAGTACGTTGAAAGGAAGATCACTGGAAGCTGCAAAACAAATTGAACATGAAGTCACCAACTTTAAAGGAGGTACTTTAATGGTGTTGGTAAGTAACCTGCTACTTTAATGGTTTTAGTAAGCACCTACTTTAATTTGAAAAAGTAAATGTTAAATTTAATATAAAATTATTAAAAAAATTCAACATCAATAATACTTCAATATATATTTTAATTTATAAAATTTTATAATAAATAAAATATTAAAATAAATTAGTGATAATTAAAATAAATATTTTTTAAAATAAATTTTATATTAATTATAATATTATTATTATTAAAAATCTATGTTTAAATCAGATGTTATTTCCTAATAAAAATAATATTTTAATATAAAAATTATTAAATAATATAATTGTCACCTTTTTTTTTAAATTAATAAGTCAAAATGATACTATGAACCAAACACCATTTATAATTATGCCTATCTCTAATATATCAAAGTAGTGGTGGGTATTTTTTTTTTTTAATGCATGTGCCATGGGAACCTGGTTGGCCCCAATGGAGAATAAAAAGTAAATTGAATATTCAACGAAACTCGTGACAACAAAGAAAATATATATTCAACGAAAGTTCCAGAGGGTTCAAAAATGTTTGTTTTTTAAGAATGATTATAATAAATTAATATCCAAAATACAATTTTATTAATTTTTATTCGTAAATTTTGTCATATTTTTGAATAATTTGGGTATTATTATAAGAGTTTTATCAAAATATGGGGTGCCTATGGCCCCTTTTGGTCACTATGCAGCTTGTAACTAGCCTAAGAAGGGAATTGGTGACCCGTGACAAAATAAAGGCAATATAATTTAGAATGAGGTATTGCTCACATTCAATAATAAATTTATTTAAAAATTATATTTTTATAAGCTTTTAAAAATTTATGAAATAGAACTTTTATTATATAATTTAAAAGAGAAAATAAAAACATAAAATGGGACTAACTATAAATAATATATACAGTGCTATATTGTTCACTAAAATATTTTAATGTAACATAATAGTTTAAAAATTATGTTTAGAATTATTTAAATTTTATTTTAACACTAAAAAAATAGACTTGCATTTGTATTTAGTTCTATTATTTGAGAACCTATTGAGCTTGAAAGCGAGAACACATATATATTTTGGCATATGAATAATAATCTTTTATATCATATATTTATTAATAAAATTAGTTAAAAAAAATTATTTCAAATAAATGAAGACAAAAAAATAAGATTAATATGAAGAAAAAAACTATAAGTAACAATAATAAATTCATATTATTTACTCAATAATTTATTTTAATAAATATAATTGTCACCCTTTTTTCAAAATAATAAGTCTAAATGATACTATGAACCAAACACCATTTCTAGTTACGCCTATCTCTAATATATTAATTATAACTTTATTATTATTAAAAGATTTGTATTTAAATCATATGTTATTTCTTAAAAAAAAATATTTTAATATAAAAATTATTAAATAATATAATTGTCACCCTTTTTTCAAAATAAAAAGTCTAAATGATACTATGAACCAAATACCATTTATAGTTACGCCTATTTCTAATATATCAAAGTAGTGGTGGGTATTTTTTTTTTTTTTTTTTGCTTTTTTTTTAATATAATAATAGAAAAAAATATCACCTTTTTGTTTTTAATTCTCTTTTTTTTTTTTTTTTACTTTTTTTTTTTCTTTTCTTTCTTGCCGACAACTTCTCCTTTCCTTTTTTTCTCCTTTCTTTTTTCATTTTTTCATTTTTATTTTTTTATATTTTTTTCAATAAAATACTATTCAGATTTGTTTGTTGCTATGGGACATCTTTAGTTGACTTAGAGGATTTATTCGATAAACGATTTGAGAAGTAATTCAAGATAGCGTATCTAGTACGTTGAAAAAAAGATCACTAGAAGCTGCAAAACAAATGAACCCGACGAAGTCACCTACTTTAAAGGAGGTACTTTAATGGTGTTAGTAAGTCACCTACTACTTTAATGGTGTTAGTAAGCACCTACTTTAATTTAAAAAAGTAAATGTTAAATTTAATATAAAATTATCAAAAAAAAAAAATTAATGATTAATATTAAAAACGATCACAATTTTATATTTATATATCTATTAGAACCATTAATTGATTATTAGTCATAAAAATTTAAGTAAATATAATAAATATAATGATAATAAATTTTAAATTAAATTATAAGTGCTTATAATATTAATATTTTTGAATTATAGATAAAATTTTAAATTTATTAAAATCTTTAAAATAAAATATGTTTATAAAATAACTCAATAATCACTATATTTAACTTATATCCACTCTTATATTCAAGGTTCTAAGAGTTGAAAGTCCTTTATAAAACATAACATAAAGAGACATGTTACATTTTAATTTATTAAATAAAATATGTTTTAAGTATATTAATATAAAATTTATGTAATGCATGTGCCATGGGGACTTTGGCTGGCCCCAAAGGAGAATAAAAAGCAAATTGAATATTCAACCAAACTCGTGACAACAAAGAAAATATATATTCAACGAAAGTTCCAGAGGGTTCAAAAATGTTTGCTTTTTACTGGAGTTTTTGATAGATGATATTATTGTGATCATGACAATTACATTGAAGAAATACCACTTGATTCTTATCTTCTGCCTTTCTTAGAAAAAAACAAAAGAGAAAAATCTTTCATTCTTTCGATTTTAATTTTACTATGATCAGGTTATTTTTTTAAGTTCAAAACAATTTTTAAAAATAATAGTTATTTTGATAATTATTTGATTATATTTTAAAATTTATTTTTAATAAATATATTGAGAATATGAATTCAAATTTTATCTATTATAAATATGTATGAAAATTAAGTAAAATAAAATAAATAATCATAAAAAAATTTCAAATTAAATGTCTAGATCCTAAAAATCTATAACTAGCCTAAGAAGATTACTGGTGACCGGTGACCGGTGACCATAAGGCTTTTGACTAACAAAGTAAAGGCAAATTGAACATTCAACGAAACTTGCGACAACAAAAAAAAATAGAGTTTTTTATTTATATAACAAACATATGATAAAAAAATATCAATTTTACTTAAACAATAAATTTAGATAATAAAATAGTAAATTTTAATTAAATAATAGATATAATTTTACCAAAATATTATTTTATTCATTCCTTTAATTTATAACTATGTAAAATTTACAATATTTTTTGAAAAATTTGTAAGGCTTACAAAAATCATGATATTTCAACTTTTATATATTTAGGTTGATTTTAATTTAATTATTAACTTATATTTATATTTATGGCTCTAATACCAATTTCTACACAGTTATACATATTTAATTATTTTTATATTTTTAAGGAAGTGTTTCTAAATATTGTATTATTTTGAAGAATAAATTTATTTTAAATATATATTCTGAACAATTATAATTTTGATCATGATATTCGTTACGTAAATTATTTTATTCAAATCTCGAAGATAAAAGTTGTTCTTTAAAATATTGGACTTCCCTTTGATTTGTTAAAATTATTAATTCTAATTTTGTTATAAGTTTTTGAATATTATCTCTCATCATTATTAACTTTTATTTACCTATATGTTTTTTAAATAAATAAAATTTAAAGATTAAATTATCAAATTTTGTGTCAGTTACTCGAACAAAATATTGCATAAAATAATTTCTTAAAATTATTCCTACAGGGTGATCTATTAAATATAAAATACTAGAGATCAGTATAAAAATCTAAAATAGTATCAAATCTTTTGAAATTTTTCAGACAGGTTTCATAGCATTCACCATCAAAATATTGTTATAAATTTTGCATGAATTTACTTTCAAATAATTCTATATTAAGAATGATTTTCTTTTATGAATTAATAAATAAGCTGTAAATAAATGTTTAAACATTCAAGATCCTTAATTAGCTAAAGATTATAATTACCATACCTGAACTTAATGGGTCCACCACGATCTTCCTTTCCTCTGTTCGTCTCTTTTTATTATCCAGAATATGCATCAGCTTGCTTCAATCTTCAAAAACCCACCTGGTCATAGAGAAGCCATTGCATTCGTACACATCTAACAAGTATAAAATTTAACTTAAAAAAAATGAAAAAAGAGTGATTTCACTTCATTTTATTTATGATATAATAATTATTACAACCTAAAGCTAATTAAAGTAGGCTCATTACACAATCCATGTGGAAACATATGAACTACAATAGTGAGATCTGTACTAATAGCCGCAGACTCTTCCAAAATCAATGAGTTGCTGAAAGTGATTTTGACGCAGTTGTCAATGTGGTGGATATTGAAAATTGCTATGCAATGAATAATTAAAGTAGTTGACTCAAAAAATACTTGAGAAATCGAGGAATTTGGAAGTTAACCATTTTGGAGGAAGCTCGATTCTGATGGATGAACCGCTGCTTTTATACTCCATCTTCTTCGGAATTAATTCATTTCCACTCCACTTATTAATAATTACTTGACTATGGGTATACTGCACAACAAAGATCGATATAAATTCATGATTATTAGTACTCAATTGCAAAAGTTAGAATTTGATAGATTGATAACAGGTCAATATAAACATACATTTTTAGATGAAAAGCGTGAAAAAATTGGTGGTTGGTCAGGATCACTTTGCTTTAGCTTTGTGCAATTCTCAAAACTAGCTATAAGCTGCTTCATATTCCAAATTGCATGTTAGACGACTTCTTGAGATTGAAGTTTTCTTAGCTACTAATGTGAAACTAAGCACAAAATCTATGAAGACTAGGAAGCTCTTACAAAGATTGAAGGCTCTTGCATCTGGACGCATAAAAATGTTGCAAACCAACAAGGAGGGACGTTGGCATAAACTGAATCTTTTCGCACTTAAAAAAAATTGATTCTTTAATATCATAGATCCACTGCTGCCAAAGCTCTTTCATTGATGTTAACACTAAATCATGAAATCTCAACTCTTCCACATGCTCCATGATTTCCCATGAATTCTCTAATTTTGAGAAGTAGTCAATGAAAATCACTAATTCTGAGCAGAAGCAGTCAACTAAAATCTTTATTTTTTAGCAGTATTCAAACACAAGCACTAATTCTGAGCAGTAGTTGTCAAGCAAAATCTTTATTTTTGAGCAGCAGTCGCACATAATCTCCATTCCTTGAGATATCAACATACAAATGTTGGTTTTTGAACCCATAAGCCTCTTGCAATCATCCATATACAAAAGGACAAGACTACCAAAGCATACAATTGATGACGGTATTGTTTCTATTGATGTGCAACCACTCAAGTTCAACACTTCAATGTCAGACCTCATGTCTAAGTTTTCCCTAGCAATTGATAAAAAAAACAACCCTTCACATCCTTGTAGATTTATATCTACATGCTTCGGAGCTCTAGAAGTGTTCAGGAGTTCAACTAGATGAGAAGAAAATCTTAAATCAATCATTGTCAACCTGTCAAGAGGCTGAAATAAAGATACAAGAAAAAAAATTACAATGAGTTTGTGTGAATCATGCACTTCATTGAAATTGGAAGTGACATATCAAAGCATACCAAAACTATGAGGCATTATGAATTCCACAAGATTTCTAAGACACAATTTGGATGGCAAATACTTGTAGCTATATCCTTGCCACTCGAGATATCTAAGTCCTCTTGGAAAACCATTGAGACCTTCTTGAAGGTTGAGCTTATTTTCGAACTTCTTGGAAAAGTAAGGTTTAAAAGAACTATCATAAATTATAAGTAGTTTCAGGTTTGGCATGGTGGAGAAGCACATTGCAACGTACAACATCTTTGATATGGCAAGTGTTAAGGACAATTCCACGAATTGATGGAGTCCTCTAACAACAGTGAAAAACATTTTTTGGCTAATAAAAAAATGTCTAATGAATTAATTTATGTTATAAATTTAATCATGGCACTACGCCAAAATTTGCTTTTAAGGACGGTCGATTAATTTTTTTTTAATTTTGACCGTCATTAAAAATGTGTAAATAAAATTATAATGACGGTCAAAATTTTTAAATTTTTAATGATGGTTGTTGTAATAATAGCCGTCATTAAAACTTTAAAATAAGAAAAAATTATTTTTCATGACGTTCTTTATGTGATGACCATCTTAAAAAAAAATTTAAGGGAAATATTAAAGTTTTTTTTTCTCACTCATTCCTTCTTATTCACGCGTACTTCTAGGGTTATTCTAAACAATATTTCGTTCCATCACAAACTTCCTACAGACCTTGTGGTTGCTGCTTGCTGGAAATTGCTGCTTGTTGTCGTTGGAATCGTTGCTTGCCAGATTACCGTCGATGCCAGAGATGGAAGTCCATTGTGAAGCCTTGGTTGAACGCGAGCTGTTGTTGTTCTGTGCCAGTTGTTGCCATTTTGTACGACGTTCTCCACAATCATCGCTCCTCTAGCCATAGGTCCTCATTTTTGCCGCCATCATCGTCGTCGTTCTCTTCCTTTCCTTGTTCTGGTGCAAACTCATCTTGATAATAATAGATTTAGATGTCAGAGATGCAGATGTTAAAATGGTAACTTTAATCCTAGCAGTGTGTATGTGAACCTGTTAATTCGTTTTTAGGTGTGATGAACGTACACCATAGTATCTCAGTTTAGATTGCTTTATAGAATCACATTGGATGGTAATTTGATGCCGTGGAAAGATAAGTTATTGTGTTATTTTACATTAAGTCCATCAATTTGTTCACCCTAAGGTTCTTAAGAGCCGTAACTTTGCCACAAAGTTTCTAAATCTTGGCTATTGTTTAAAATTGTTATTATCATAGAAGTTGTGTTCATTTTCAAGTAAACGATGTCATTCTCTCTGTACTTTTGTTAGACAACAACTTTCTTTTCCTAAGAATTACCCCCCACTTTGGTTACTCACCCATAGGACATTTAACTAGAGAGGGACAAAGTTGCTGTTAGAACTTGTTACTTTGGCCATATATTTCTGCAAATTTTAGTGTCAATCATTTATGCTTCGAAGTGCTAAATATTTTAATTAATTAGCTGATGTTTCCTTATGTTATTATGATTGCTTACAAGAATTTTTTTAACAAATGGGAACTGACTTTTTATTTCCTACTCTTCTTTTTTCCCCTGGTGTAGTTTTTCCGAAATTCCATGATGCTTATGTTGATGCTTATGATAATTGTATCAATTATGGAAGGCCTTGCATTTATCTGCCTATATATCTTTACATGATTCAATGTTTTCAAAATGCAGAAATTAGCAGACTGTATAGGTTTGCCTTGTCGCATTGCTCGGGGTTGCAGGTACTGTGTAGCAGATCATCGTTCATCTTGTCTAGTCAAAATTGAAGATGACAGGAAGCTTACAAGGTTGGTTCCTTAACTGTTCTTTTGGACCTTCCTAGAACAAAGGACTACTTCAATATGAACTATCTGTAAAATGATTTATGGTTTGATTAGCTCATAGAACGTTCAAGGCTTCTTCCATTTCTCTATCTAAAGTTTGTAGCTGTAGAATATCTCTAATTATTAGTTCTAGGTTTCTAATTTGTACTTTAAGCAGCAAACTTCCTAGTTATAATTACGGGGATTGACTGTTGTTTCCCCACACACCCTCATTTAGAGATTTTTCCAACTGCATGTGGTTTCATATTTGATTGGAGTCTATGAAGTGTCCAAGCGTCCTTTCCATATATGTTGTCTTCTTTGTATTTTCATGTATCTATTCTCAGATCTATATATTTATAAACAAGGAATATGTGGTTGATTTAGTTGGGAAACCAGACAATGTTCATGGTCCGGATTCTTCAATTAATGGAGCATTCCTTTCTCCACTTCAAATATCCCACCTAAAAGAATTCCATCAACCAAACATGGATAGTGCATCTAGTTTTCAAATTGTGAACACAGAGCAGAACTGTGCTCCTTCCAAAAATCCAATCCGTTCAGGTATTAAGACAATCATGCTTTGAAATTTGTGTTATTGTTGATTAGGAATGATACCTTGAATGATGGCTGATTGAATTGTGGTGGAGGCATCATTGTTGGTGGTAACTAGAAAAATAGTGTTCTATTGAGATTTATGTATCTTGCAATTCCTAGAAAAATAGTGTTCTTATGTAGCTTGGATGTGTTGCAGACATTTATGTATCTTGTTATTTAGTTAAGAAACCAAATGCATTCAGGGCGTTCAAATGTTCAATATTGCAAAATATATATTGACATAATAAAGAACTGCTTGCTCAGATTTGTTTGCTTTTTAGGAATTGCATCTTCCACTAGTCACTCCAATATACTTTTGTTATGCTATGAATGTGGCTACTATGTTATGTTATTTATGAAAGATATTGTTAACAATCCTCGTACAAATATAATTGAATTTGTATTAATTTTTAATATTTAACCATTATCGATAGTTTATGTAATATATGTTTACATTTTAATATAATTTTAAATATTTTACTAAACTTTGTTTTGTATCTAATGTTTGTAGTGGAAGCACAAGTTGCGCTATGCAATGGAAGAATTATTTCAATTGAGGCAGGAGTGGTGCATATATGTGACAATGCATATTCGTGGATAGTAGAACATATAAAGTTTTATTTTAACTAATGTATAGTGAGATTATTTTAGATAAATATATATTTTTTATTTTTGGTATAGACCTACTTATGTCATGACTGTCAAAAATTTAGAAATTACAAATTTATTAATAAAGTCATTGATATTTTATTATTCGTATGGTCAATATATATATATACATATTTAGGACGGTTATTTAAATAACCGTCATTGAAAAATGTACTAGTCGTTATTATCAAATTTTATTTGAGATTTTTTATGACGGTTAGTGTCAGTTTACAATGATGGTCATGAAACAACAACCGTCATAGAATATATTTTTTATGACGGTCACTTGTTTTTCTACTATTTTTAATGACGATCGTTTTTTATTTTTCATGACGGTCATGACCGTCATGAAAAAGGCTTATTTACGATGACGCCTGAATAGATGACGGTCACTGTATTTTTTTTGAAACATCATCGTAGCTTTACAATGACGGTTAATGACCGTCTTTAAAACCAACTTTTGGCGTAGTGTGGAGAAAGACAATAGAAATTATTGACATCATCACAAGAAATTATTGACATCGTCACAAGAAAATAGCATGTACATGTGTATGGGGTTGTTACCATGTTTTCTCTTAGTATATACATGACATTGTCAGTAATGAATACCCTCTTGCGCTTCCCAGACTCTTCAATACATTCTTAACGAGTAATGTTCCAACCCATTTGTTGCACTAAAATCATGCATTTGTACCTCATTCCATCGATTAATAGATATGAGAGACTTTTCATTTAGAACTGAGATACCAATATTTGCTCCACATAAATCACAAGGTTCTGGGTTTTCCTTTAAAGAAACAAGCAATATCAAGAAATATGTCCTTCTCTTGTTGATCTAATCCGTCAAAACTCCATTTGAACACTGCATCAATGTCAGAGCTCCGAAGCATGTAGATATAAATCTACAAGGATGTGATAGGTTGTTTTTTTTTATCAATTGCTAGGGAAAACTTAGACACGAGGTCTGACATTGAAGTGTTGAACTTGAGTGGTTGCACATCAATAGAAACAATACTGTCATCAATTGTATGCTTTGGTAGTCTTGTCCTTTTGTATATGGATGATTGCAAGAGGCTTATGGGTTCAAAAACCAACATTTGTATGTTGATATCTCAAGGAATGGAGATTATGCGCGACTGCTGCTCAAAAATAAAGATTTTGCTAAATCATTATTTCACGTATTCTGGGATGTCTTGCTCATTGAGCATCCATTGGTGTACGGGTACTAAATTGCCAAGGGGGTCTCGTGGGATCATGATTGAAGTTTGCTTGATCGAGTTATTTGCTCAATTGAGGCCCTTTCTCGTTCAAGCGAACATATTATGCCCACATTTTTAAAATTTGCATTCCTTTTCTCATTTTGGTTCCAAACACCTACATAATTCAACACATAAAAAGCATTTGAAACACAAAATAAGTATAAAAACAGTATAACACAATATATAAAATGTGTATAAATTATCAACTATAACTTTTCTTATTTTTCATTTTCATATGGTTAGTTAATTCTATATTGTAAAATTCGCTTAACTCCAACAATTTTATTAATTTGTCTCAAATTGAACCGTATTTTCAATGATTTTTACTTTTTTTTTTGTTTCATTAATGACCATCATGATTGTCAGCTCCGAAGCTGAGTTAGTTAAGGAAGTTATTTTTGATATTTCAGAAAAGTTGGATGCTATAGGTCTGTTTGTAATGATTTTCATTTATCAAATCTGGTTGGAATGAATGAGCATGTTGATCACATTCAATCACAGTTAGCCATCGGCTAACAAGATGTTCGCATAAGAGGAATTTGGGGAATAGGCGGTATAGGCAAGACAACCCTTACTAAAACTTCATATGACCAACTCAAGTCTCAATTTCAAGGAAAATGCTTTCTTCCAAATATAAGAGAAACTTTAAAGAATCAAGGTGAAGATTATTTACAAAATAAAGTTTTTCTGAGTTATTAAGGGAAGAAAATCCAAAATTTGTTTGAAATAGGCTTCGTAACATGAAGGCTCTTATTGTTCTTGATGATATGGATAGTGGTAATATACAACCTATACTTTTTGGAACACTTAAGCAAGGTTGGTTCAGTTTTGGAAGTAGAATAGTTGTGACAACTCGAAACAAACAAGTGCTTATAAACATTGGAGCTGACAATTTTTACGAGGTTCCTCTATTTAATTTGGAATAAGGTTGTGAACTTTTTCAATCGAAAGCTTTTAGAAACAACACTCTTTCTGTAGAGTATGTGGTCTTAATAGAACGTTTTGTATGTTATGCTAGAGGCCTTCATTTGGCACTTAAAGTATTGGCCTTCTCTCTTTGTGATAGAAATGTAAAAGAGTGGGTAAGTGCACTAGTTTCAAAGCTTTGAAACTTGTTTACCAGAAAGAATGTAAAGCGCGGGAAAACTGAAGTTCAAAAATATGTTTTTGTTATCAAAAGGAATTCGATGAAATCAGATTACAACTTCTGAAATGTATTGTCAGCTTATATATATACATGAGCAAATCTTGGGAGCCATTTATAAGCTGACATTTGTACAAAGTTATTTAACGGAACACGTGAAGGAAACTAACTAACAGAAACAGAAACAGAAACAGAGTAACTAATCCCCTAGCTGATGCACGTCCAGAACCCCCCTTCAAACTGATGGTTGAGGAAAAACCAACAGTTTGGGTCTAAGACGAAGAAAAGAAGTAGATGGCAGAGGCTTGGTAAGAGGATCAGCAACTTGATCAGAGGTAGGAACAAAATGTACAGATAAAGCTCCTTGCTGAACCAGGTCCCGAATGAAGTGATGATCGACTTCGATGTGTTTGGTGCGTGCATGAAAGACAGGATTATGAGCAAGAGCCTTAGCACTAATACTGTCTGTGAGCAACAATGGAGTATCCGAGAGAGAAATATGTAAATCAGTAAGAAGAGATTTTAGCCAAACAATCTCAACACAAGCCAAAGCCATAGACCTGTATTCACTCTCAGTGCTACTTCGTGAAACAACCTTTTGCTTTGAAGACTTCCATGATATTAAACAATCACCCAAAAACATACAAAAAGCCCCAGTACTTCTGCGATCATCTGGGCAGCTAGCATAATCAGCATCACAATAGGTGACCAATTCAAGAGATATAGGGGCAGAGAAAACAAGAGCAAAATTAGATGTGCCTTTGAGATATCGAAGTAAGCGTTTTGCAGCCAACCAATGGACATTAGTTGGAGAAGCCATAAATTGGCAGAGTTTGTTAACAGCAAAGGAAACATCTGGTCTAGTGATGGTTAGATACTGAAGGGAGCCAACAAGCTTTCTGTAATCAGTAGCATCCTCCAAAGGAACACCATCAAATTTGCTGAGAATTTTGCCAGAAGACATTGGTGTAGTGACATGTTTAACATCAGTCAAGCCAAAAGCATCCAACAGATCAGTAATGTATTTGTGCTGAGACAGAGACAAACAGTTATTACCATAAGCAACCTCAATACCAAGAAAGTAATGTAGAATCCCCAAATCCTTAAGAGCAAATTGCAGATGCAGATCAGAAATAAGCTTGTCAATGAGACTATTGTTGGAGCCGGTGACAAGAATATCGTCAACATACACTAGCACGACAAACATATCATTGTCAGCAGTTTTCACAAACATGGAACTATCAGATTTAGCATTAGTGAATCCCATGGTTAATAAACAAGAGCTAAGCTTATGGTACCATGCCCGAGGGGCTTGTTTCAAGCCATACAAAGCTTTGTGCAACTTGCAAACCAGATGAGAACCACCATTTTCAAAGCCAGGAGCCTGATACATGTAAACATCTTCCAACAAATCCCCATTTAAGAAGGCATTGTTGACATCCACCTGCCTGATTTTCCAGCCTTTTTGAAGCGCAAGAGTAAGAACAACCCTTATGGTGGTTGTTTTGACAACAGGGCTAAATGTTTCAGAATAATCAACACCAAACTCTTGAAGAAAACCTTTAGCCACCAACCGAGCTTTATATTTGTCCAAATCACCATTTGACAGGAATTTGACTCTAAAAACCCACTTACATGAGATAGCTTGACATCCTTCAAGTAAAGAAACTAGGGTCCAAGTGCCATTGGCAGTGAGTGCATTTATCTCTTGCTGCATAGCCAAATGCCATTCAGGTACTTTGAGAGCTGATTTGTAACTTTTAGGGACAGGCTGCACTTGAGAGACAGTAGAAGTAGCATGAAAGGATTTAGGTTTAAAGATGCCAACTTTAGAACGAGTAAGCATGGAATGAGAGTTTGTTTCAGTAGGAGGTTGATGTATACAGGAAGAAGGAATGAGAGATGAATGAGGTGGAGGAATAACGTTGATATCTGAAGAAAGAGCTCCAGATGAAGTAACAATAGGTATATCAGAAATAGGGAGTTCATTGCCAGGAGCATCAACATCAGAAGAATCAAAATTAGACGAAGAAGATGGAGAGGATGAAGGATCATTAATAGTTGGAGAAACAGAGACTGAGGAACCTGAAGTAGACAGAGAGAAATTAAAAGGAGCAGATTTGTCTGACACATCAGATGGGACATGACAAGCAACGGGAAAATGAGCAGGCACTTGTATAAGAGGCATATCAGAGGAAGCAGGCACAGACTGTGTATTGGATGATAGAGAAGTAACAGACTGAGCAAAAGGAAAACAAGATTCATTGAAAACAACATGACGACTAGCATATAATTTGCCTGATTCTTTATGAAGACAGAGATAACCCTTTTGATTAGAGCAGTATCCTAAAAAGACACACTCTAAGGATCTAGGCTGTAATTTTGTACTGTTATAGGCTCTTACACAAGGAAAGCTTTGACAACCAAATGTTTTGAGAAAGGTGTAGTCAGGTTTCTTGTTAATAAGAACTTCATAAGGAGACAAACCAGCTAAGATTTTAGTTGGAAGTCTATTTAGAAGATAACCAGCAGTCATCATAGCATAAGGCCAAAGATGAATCGGCATACCAGCTGTGGATAGTAAAGTAAGACCCCTTTCTACAATGCGCCTGTGCCTACACTCAACAACTAAGTTTTGTTCAGAACTGTGAGGACAGGTCAAACGATGAATGACACCCAGTTTTGTAAGAGAAGTCATCATAGGCTTAAATTATGTTCCTCCATCAGTTTGAATAGCTTTAATATTAGCACTAAACTGTTTTTCCAACATAGTTTTGAAACTAAAAAATGCAGAACTAGTCTGAGATTTGCTTTGAAGCAAGAAAAGCCAAGTGAATCTGGAGTGATCATCAACAATAGACAGAAAATACCTATAGGAGGTGCAGGAATTTTGTGGTGCAGTCCACAGATCAAGGTATAACAAATGAAAAGGAGTAGATACACGTTCATGAGAGTGCAGAAAAGGAAGTTTGTGAGATTTTGCCAGTTGACAGTGCTTGCAAAATTCTACACTGGAATTGGAACAGATTGTTTAGAGACATATTTAGACAAAGCACTTTTGACAGTGGGAAAAGATGGATGACCTAACCTATTATGCCATTGCTGCAAAGAAGCTGAGAACATTGCTGGAGACAGAGAAGTAAACTCAGATGACAAGGATCCTCCAACTGAACCATGCACCTGATACAAACCGTGCTCACTTGGACCCTTCAGCTTGACCTTCTGGGACAGAAGATCCTTAACACAAAAACCATCAGGAGAAAATTCAATAGACACTCGGTTATCACGACACAACTTATAAATAGAAAGCAAATTGGTAGCAGCCTTTGGTGCATGAAGCATATCTTTTAAAGATAACATACAGTTTTTGTTAATTTTCAATTCACCAGAGCCAACATTAGCTATAGAGGTGTTAGTTCCATTACCTAACATGATTCCTTCAGAGCCAGAATAGGGTATGGATGTAGTGAACTGAGACGAGTCAGAAGTGATATGATGACTAGCACCGGTATCGAGTAACCATGAGCACTCAGAGGATCTTGCAGGTGAGCCACTACACTGAGCTATCATTGCCTGAGCTCCAGAGCTTTTACCAACTAACAAGTCTCTAAGAACAAAGCACGATTGTGCACTGTGACCAGATTTGTCACAAATTTGACATATAGGACGATCACCTGAACTCTTTTTGTATGAATTCTTGAAGTAATTTCCACCAGAATTAACAGATCCTTTTGAACTTTGAGTATTTCCATGCAAGAACTGCTTAAGATTCCACCGAGAGGTATTGGAATTGTATTTTGGTCCATCACCAGTCCTTTGTCCATAAGCCTTACCACCACTGTTCTGATTATGATTTCTTGGAACAAATCGAGCAACATTAGCTTGAAAGAATCCTCCCTGAGATCCAAGATCTTCCTTCTCAAGCATTCTATCATAACCTTCTAGATAATTGTGAACAGCATTGATGGAAGGTCTAATTTCACGCATCTGGATGTTAGAAATGAAGTTGTTGTATCATGGTCCCAAACCAGCCAAGATATATAACAACAGATCCTTTTCTTGAACTGGTTCTCCAACTGCTGCTAGATGACCTGCAATTGTTTTGGCTTTGATAAAATATTGAGATGCTGAGAGACCTTCTTTGTTTAAGTTTTGTAACTGTTGCCTTAAATCCATGACTTTAGATTGAATGTTTGCAGAGTATGAATCCTCAAGAGCAAGCCATTGCTCTCTAGCAATCATGCCACTAGTTAGGTAGCCCAACACACTCGTCGAAACTGAACCATAGATCCATCCTTTAATAATTGAATTCAATCTGTTCCAGTTCAAGAAAGATGCATTAGGAGTGGATGAATTTTCAAGAAAACGAGGAGGAATAACCAGAGAACCATCAATGATTCCCTCAAGTCCATATGCTATAACGTATGTCAGCAATTGATCCTTCCAAATCATGTAATTATTTTCTTCTAACTTTACAGACAAACAGACATTTATTGGAGGCGAAGAAGAAAGATTCTGAGCCAACAAATCAACTTGACTCATTGTTGCAGCGTTTATAGTAGAGCCTCGTGGTGGAGCAATATCAGCACCAGGAGAGCTAAGAGGAGATTGTGAGACAGCATCTCTGTAGGATTGATTTGGAACGCCATTAGCACCCTTCGTATTCATCACGAAATCTGGATGATAGGCTCTGATACCATTCAAAGCTTTGAAGCTTGTTTACCAGAAAGAATGTAAAGCGCGGGAAAACTGAAGTTCAAAAATATGTTTTTGTTATCAAAAGGAATTCGATGAAATCAGATTACAACTTCTGAAATGTATTGTCAGCTTATATATATACATGAGCAAATCTTGGGAGCCATTTATAAGCTGACATTTGTACAAAGTTATTTAACGGAACACGTGAAGGAAACTAACTAACAGAAACAGAAACAGAGTAACTAATCCCCTAGCTGATGCACGTCCAGAACTAGTAAAATTGCAAAAATTTCCTAATTGTTAAATTGAATATGTTGATCTTGTCATTGGTTGTTTAAAAATTAGAGTTGATTAGTGATCGTATTCAACTAAATGGTAAGAAAGAGTAGGATCTCTTAGGCGATATAAGGCTTCTAAAGCTAAAGTTCTCAATTGAAGGAGGCACTGGGTTGTGCTTCATGACATAGGAAGATAATTAACGCATAATTATATTTGTTAAATTGGAATCTAGGTGAAGATCGTCCTTAATCACATGCTTGCATCTCGTTAATCTCTTAGATTCTATCATTTTATTAATTTATGTATTTTCTATTTGAAATCTAAACCAAACCCCTCATTTACTTTTATGTCGTTTTCAATCACTAGTGTTAATATGTTAATTGTCACCAGTTTTCTTCGGGTAATGATCTTACCTCCGTTTACTGCAATTGACATATATTTTTGTAAGAGTAAGGTTTTAATATTGTAACGTGCCTGCCTATTTTGAGTGTGTTATTAAATGACCAAAACATATTGTGATATAATAATAAATCAAGCTGCATCATAAATATTGGTGTGACTTAACTCATTTTCCGAGACTAACAAATGATGACTAATGAACTCAAAAGAGGGTAGAAAGAGGGTAGAAAATCGTAACTTCTTAAGCATAATTTCATCTTATAATTATAACTATTATAAGGTTATAAGGTGCGAGATTACAAATTAATATTAATATAAAAATGACCATCCTAATCCCATAAATAACTTACCAAATTTTAATCGATGATGTTTAACATAAGTATTAAATATTTCCTCATATAACCTAATACAACATTTATGTATCAAGTATATAATAACTTTTAAAATTCCGTAAGATCCTAAATAATTGTAAAAACATAATTAGTTACATTTTGACATTCTTTAAAATACTATTAATTATAAAAATGTAATTAATTATCGTCGCAAACTATGAATGTCCTAACCTAAAAATAGAAATGAGGATACAAGAACATAAGGATTAACATCCATACGTTCAATTCAATGCATACACGTCATTTGGCAATATACAAGGCACTAAAATATAAAAATATTGATATTATAATATTACTTTTTCCATACTGAATTAAGGAAACAAATATCGGTATGTCTGCTTAACAGGGGTGTCAATTCGAGTAAATTAGGTTAATTTAAGCTGGTTTAAACTAGCCTAATTTAAATTAGTTCAATCTTAGTTCAATTTAAATTTAATTCAAACTAGTAAATGTGTGAATCCGAACTCAAACTAAACACAAACGAGCTGGCTCAAACTGGTTCAAATTGTTAATTATATATATTTTTTTAGTTATTATTACTTTTTTTTATTAAAAAAATATATTTAATAATTAATGCTCAAACAACATTACATAAAATAATAAAAATATATATATATAAATATAAAAAAAAATAATTATTAAAGTAAAAAGTTAATTACTAAATTAATTAGGCAATGAATAAATGCATTAAATCTCACTCATACAAAAGTTAAAAGTCAACATGTTCTCATGAAAACTCATATTAAAAATATAAAGAGTTCTCAAATCCAAATAAAATTTCTTCTAGTTATTAAACAAAATAAATAGAGATGAATAGATTAAATAAATATACTTACTAAAAATTGAACAGTTAAAGTAAATTAAAATGTTACACGAGAACATAACTTTTTTTTATATACACAAGAATAAAACTTTAACTATTACATAATATATAAATCTCAAGACAATGAACAAGTGAAAAAGAGAATAGCATAACACAAGTATCGATTTAAAAATAGAAACTTTATAATATTAATTTAAATTAAATATAAATATTATTTTTTTGTTTAAAAAATTAGGTAGATTTAAACGCTAAATGCATTAACATCAAATAATGTAGCATAATATTTTGACAAAATGAATAAATTATAATTATTTATTCATTATTAGCTTATTTTTCAAAAGAAAATGGAAGAAAAATAACTAATATATTATAAAAGAGAAGTACTGAAAGAAATGAAAGATTATTTTAATTTTAATATAGTCTTTTTTATTTTTTTATTTAAAATTTTATTTTATTTTATTTTATTTCAGGCTAACGGACTGGCCCTAACCTAGCTCAAATTTTTTCGGGTTATTCGAGCTATGCTGAAATAAGCCCAAATTTAATTCAGATCATGTTCAATTCGTATTTTTTAATTCGATCAATCAAACTATAGCTCAAATTATCACCCCTAAATGGCTATTAAAGTTAGAGTATTTAATTAAGTTCAATAGCTTTTTCATTTGTGACAATTTTGTGCATCAAGTTTTAAAAAGTGAGTTTAGTCCCAAATTGTAAAATTTTAGGTTTAATTTTTATTTTTTTAACTTAATCTGAAAACAAAAATTTAAACATGAATAACTGCTGAAATATTTTTGGGAAAATAACAAAACTAGCACCCCTAAACTTGTAATAACAAAACTAGCATCCCCTGTGTTCAATTAGAATTGAACGACGATAATTTAGACCCGTTCAATATTGAACGTTCAATATTATCCGTTCAATTAGAATTGAATGACGATAATTAGACCCGTTTAATATTGAACGTTCAATATGTTACGTTCAAATTGAATATTGAACGTTCAATATTAAACGTTCAATTCTAATTGAACACAAGGGGAGTGTTAGTTTTGTTACTATAAATTTTAGGGGTCCTATTATTGGTAATTTTTTAACATTTTTTAAAATAAACCTGTGCTACCACTTTTTCAAAGTTTGACAAACTAAATTTTCACAAAAAAGTCATTGAATTTATCTGATCTATTTTGAAAAGTTAGTAAACCTGTGCAGTCACCCTTTCATATTTTAAATAGCTACATGATAAAATGCAATTAATTCTAATACATAATTTTATTAACTATATATGACTAAATTTTGATTTATTTATAGTATTAATTATTATTTATTACTTAGACTAAAGAAGAAACTTATAAGCAAAAACGAAAGGTTTTTCATTGAAATTATAAGATTAAAGCTTTCAAAACTCTTACGATCTTACATTTCAGGTAAAATTTTTCAATAAATTGATTTAATGACAATGAATATGTCTCTTCATTTATTAATTTATATGAACTATTCATATTCCTTAATGAAATGGACACGTTCAGTTTTCGAATTAAAAATTAATACATAAAATTTAATGGTTTTAATCAATATTCCTTTTTCCCGACTGTTGCATTAATTCATTAATATTCCTTAAAAAGAATCTTTTAATCCATAATTTGTTGGTTGTTTACATTTCTATAAGCTAGCAACAATACCGAGTAATAAAGTTATTAAATATAAGGTCTAATTTTAATTAAGTAAGTAAGTTAACTTTAACTCATTATCTAATAATTCACTCACTCTATTCACAATAATTTCCTTTTAAAAGTAAAATAACATGTTATATATAATTAGGATATTGAAGTCAAATTTTAAGGCTTTGGCAAAAAAAAAAAATTTACATTTTAAGGGTTTTTTTTTTTTTTTTTAAACCATCTTATTTGTTTTTTATTGATATTTTTGTTTTTACTCTTTTATATACTCAAATTATACTCTTTTTTTTTTTTTTATATCTCAAATGGAGCACTGATTTTATTATTAGAAAACTCATAAATGTGACTCTTGTATTATAGCCTTTAATGCTCCACATTCTCGTATGTTAAAGTTTACATTTATTGAGTTATAAATTGTTTACTAAAAAATAATTGGATAATTAAATCAAGTATTCTCTATAAAAAAATATCATTCCTTTAGCATCTTATTAATATATGGTTATTAGATTATGAATTAATATAGAAGTAAAAAGTGAAATATCATTTGTTTTAGTATAATTAACAGTTTTATGAAGAAAAAAATGTATTACAATAATTAAATTAAAGTGTTGATATCAATTTTAATAAATTTATATTAAAAAATATGAACACATAATGTTTGCATTTTGATTGTAATAATACTTATACAAGGTACGAATATAAAAGGCAACCGTTTGTCACCCAATAATAAATTAATAGTTAATTATTGTAAAGAAACAACACATAATAAGAGTGGAAAAAGTTAGAAGTTAATTTGGTAATTAATGTGTAAATTAACTGCCACTAATTATTCTTTCATACATACATATTGACATATTTTCCTTTTGTTCATTAAACATATATATATATATATATATATATAATCTTTGTCAAAAGAATAAAAAAAAAAAACCTTATGTTTTAATATCCCAAATTTAAAAGTAATCATTTCGTTAAATGAAAAATGTATTCTGAAATAAATTAGGACTTTCGCTATATATGGAATTTATTAAGAGATAGAGGATATAATAATAATAATAATAATAATAATAAGTATTTCATGGAGATAATTTTCAATGAAATAATATTATATTTTGATTAGAAATTTGAGATAGAAAAGAATTTCAAATAAAAGAATTGTTTTTTTGAAATTAAAGCACAAAAAAGGGGTAGGCGTGGAAGGCACACCCACGCCTCTTCTTTAGAACAAATATTAAATAATATATATATATATATAAAGAAAAAGAAAAGATAAGTCTTCTATTTAGACAATAAGAGCAAGAAGCAAATAAAACCTACTACAACTCTTATGTTTCGGCCTCCTTCTACCCTACCTACATCTCCATTGTTTCAAGCCCCCAAGCTAACATAATTTGATTAAGCTATGAGAAAAACTTTTGAGACATAAACTAGGTAAGCTATTTTCTCTTCTTCCCTCACTTTAAGAATTATAATTTAAATTTTTATGGTTACAATTTGGGGAATGAAAAACATATTTTTGATGTTCTATAACATATTTTATGACTAAGTTCCTAAATTTATCATGAAATTAAAATTATATTGCTAGAAATTCTGAAGTATTGATAATTATGGGATGATTATAAAGTGTTTGATTAATATTTTAATATTTAAATTATTTTTATAATAAACTATACATCTTGAAAAATCTAAAAAATATTTATCTGTTAAAATCTCAGTTATATTGAATTTGATATGAATTTTTGAAGTTTATGTTTCAAATTTGTCAGTTTTGAATAACTCGAACTTTAGGGTTATTTTATATGTTTTTCAATCGAAAGATAAAGACAAAAAATTTATAGTTTCAACTATACACAATAAGGAAAAAAAAAATTGCTTCAAAATCATTACAAAACTCTCAATATTTAATTTTTCATGGTTTTGCGAATTCTATATCTTTGTCTAGAAAATAGGAAACTAGGTAGATTAGAATTAAAACATTGAATTAGTTGGTTATGGAAAAAATATGTGAAAATTTATATGATATAATTTCTGTGTTTTATTTATGATGTGTTAAAATTTGATAATTTTTAGAGCAGTTACAAATATTTTGAGAATTTTTTATTTACAAGTGTTTGCTATTGAAAAGTTTTCTTGCAAATTCATATAATTAGTTTCAAAACCTGTTTTACCCATGAAAATAGATTCTAAATTATTTGAAAAATTTTATGTATAATTATATTTAAGTTATAAAATTATGTAAAAATTTTAATTTAAGATGATTTACCGATATTTTTCTAAAAATATTTAAGTGCAGCAATGATGCTGACTTTCTCATACTAATAGTTTTGAAAGTTAGTAATTAATATGCATTCGATTTTATTTAAAAATTTTAATGAACATTTAAATATAGACTATGAAAATTATGACAATCTTCATAATTTTATTACAACAATTAAGTCCAAATAAATTATACAGTTTCTATTTATGGTAAAACAATGAATAACTTTTGAATGAAAATATGAATTTTTTTGGAAAAAAGTATTAAGTATAAAATAAAGGTTAGACCTAGCTATTATAAATAATACTTTCAAATCATTTTGATTAAGTTATATATATAGGGTGACTTAACATGAGAATCTAACAATTATACAATTATAATTTATTTAAGCTAAACTCAATTGAACTAGTCAGTGACTTTAACTGTGTTAGTTATTCGTATCAGGTAAGTAAACCTACTTAAAATATTAAGTATATTTTTGAATTATAAGTTTATTTATTGTTCTAAGAAAATGCTTGTATTTTATTATTATTTTGGGTGAAATAATATTTTATGAATATTTATGATCTGTCTCAAGTTTTCCTATTTGAAATTGAGCATTGTTGACATATGTATTATTTTATACATGTTATCGTAAGCATAAATTTTACACATGTTATCATAAGCATAAGTTTTATAAAAACTTTTATGCATATGAAATCTTTCAAAAAGAATAAGATCTTTCTACATAGTTTTCAAGCAAGCATATGTTTTGATAGAATATATGAATCATTCAAATATAAGTTATGATAAGTTTAAGGACCGTATGTAAGATGTGTCTCTTATATAAGTATGGATACATCGAGAAATAAGAGTTCTTATCGTGAGTTTGGATGTATTTGTGCATGTGAGTGATATGGAATTCCAATTTGTTTCAAACTATTATTATTAGGTTTACTTGCACGTGTCGTTCTACATGTTGGTCACTGACAAGTAACTTATAAGGCTCTTCTATGATAAATTTAAAGAATTATTTATGGTACTTCTAAAGAAAAAAATAAGCACTTTGAAAAGTGTTTCAAATAAATAGAAAAGTATTGCAAGCGTTACTCTATAAGAAATAACAATGCATTGTAAGTTTTACTATATAAACATGTTATATAAGAAATAGCAATGCATTGTAAGTTTTACTACATAAGCATAAGCATTTTTTCTAAGAAATATAAATGCATTACAAGCAATGCTATATATTCATAAGCATGTTATAAGAAATTATTATTGTTAAGTATGGTTTTGTCTGCTGTGTTGTTTAATATTTCAATTACGATTAGTTTACTTAATAAGTGGTATCACTGAACTAAGTTTCATTCATTACTTTTCAGAAACCTATGAAAAAAATTTAACATCATTAAAAAATTATTGGTCCTCTTCGTAAAATTTTGTTTTAGAAGGCCAAGCCTAAGATTTTCTTTGATTATATAGTAACTTTAAGGTAATTAATTTTTAAAAGTGATACGATTTTTTCTTTGGGAAACTTTATGTGAATTTCATTTTTACATGAGTGAACTATACTTTGTCTTATCAAGTTATGAAAATGTCGGGCATTACATATTCCTTCCTTACAAGGCATTTGTTCACTTATTTAGGATTTTTTTTTTTTTTTAAGTTTGATTGATTCATAATCTACTTGGTGGTTATTTATTTTAAACTCTATTTTTTTTTTTTCATTTGGCGATGCAAACTTTCAGCTAATTTTTAGAAGTGGTTATGTTAAATAGAAACAAAGCTTTGGAGTGAAATCAATTATGTTATTTGATATGATTCTTTCTTTGGTCTCCAAATTTCTTTCATTTGTTTCTCTTATTATTTGATTTTAATTATAATTACTTTTGATAGTTAAACTAGAAATTCAAATATTGATCATATATACGCATAAATTTTTGAATTTATTACAAATACTAATAAATTTTATACATTAATTTGTGTTTTGATAAGGATTTGTATGTATTATGTGGTTATAATAAAATAATCTTTGTTTCTTCTCATTTTGAAAAATCCTAATTTTGTTTTGCAATTTATGTATATCTTACCATGAAAGCTTTATTATATTCATTTCAATGAAAAATTTTGTGCCCATATCATATTATTTATTTTAATTACCATTAGAATAAAGCAAGACATAAATTCTAAAAAATAAACATAAATAAATTATATTCGATTTTCACAATGAATTATTTATATTTTATAAACTTAAATTATTTTATAATTATTTAATAAATTATATTCGATTTTCTTTCCAAAAGTCCCCTTGTGTCTGCGGACATGAGAGGCTTGTACAACGTAGAAAATTGGAATAACAATCAAATTGCAATTGACAATATGCAACAGCTCGTCCAAGCACCACGCTGAAGATGCATAGTTTTCAGAGAAAATAATAACAGCAATTTTGGACGACTCTATTGCTTTCAGGAGAGCTGGTGAAATGTGATCTCCACTCTCAAGTCTGTTATCCATGTAAGTCTCAATGCCTTTATCACATAGAGCACGATGAAGATGGCTTGTGAATTTTTTGCGGGTATCTGGACCTCTGAAGCTAAGAAACACATGATATTTTTGAGTTCGATTAATATCATCATATGATGAAGAAGAAGAGCCATCTGAAGCAACAGCAGAACAAGAAGAAGAAGAACCCCCAAATCTTATAAAAGAAGAAAAATCACCCCAAATTAATCTCATTATAGAAGAAGAAAAAACACCCACCATATTGATTATACTAAATTTTCAGGTAGCTAGAAAACTAAAGGAAACCCAAAATTAACAAGCAAATTGATGAGGGATGATGAGAAGAAAATGAGTGACATTTCATATATGATATTAATTATTGTGATAATGACAATCACAATGAAAAAAATACCAGTTGATTCTTATCCTTTGTCTTTTATAGAAAAAACAAAAGAGAAAAAAATCTGTCTTTCAATTTTAACTTTACTAGTGTCTGATTATTTTTTTTTACTTCAAAATAATTTTTAAAAATAATGGTCATTTCTAAAATCATTAAAAAAAAAATGTTTTTATAATCAAATTAAATGTCTAAACAGATCTTAAAAATCTTAACCTAAAACTAGCCAAAAAAAAAAAAAAACGTAACTGGCTTTTGGACTGACAAAATAAAGACAATGTAATAATTTTTAACTCACAAGCAAAAAAGTTGAATACTTGCAGTTGCACATGTAGCTCAAGCAGTACTAGATTTTCTACCCCTCTTCAGTAGTTCCTGCAAAAATAAAACACAATAAATCCAACTAATTAATTCAAAAAGAAAATAAATGCTGATTTTTTTTTTTTTTTTGTCACTTGAGTATAATTATTAGGGTTAGTAGTTAGTAGTTAAGTTTGTTTGTATTAGTTAGTTTTTTTATGTGTATATATACCTTTATAACTCATGTATTAATTACTTGAATAATAATACAATTTATTTTTAGTTTTATCTCTTCTTGTATTTTTTTTGAATGGTATCACATCTATGAAGCTCTAAGCTTCATGAATCCTGGGAGAATTAATCGGCTACAAGTTTTTTTTCGTACTGACTCAACTATATTTTGTTTCAATTCATTGGTTTTGAGCCTTTGGGCTTCAGTGCTTTCAACAATGGTGACTTGGAGATTTTCAATGGCACTAGAATACCAATTTTTGGGTTACTGGTATTAGGAGTGGGCGTAGATCCGATAGGTCTGCTATTAAATCATTTTACAAGCCAACCTTATCTTGGCTGTTTTAAAAAATTCAAAACCTTAGCCGACCTATAATCCCTAAAAAACCAACATTCAAGCCGACCTACAATGTCAGTTTGAGGGAGGTTGGTTTGGCGGTTTTGGACCTATAATTTTACTTAAAAAATTTTATCATAATAAAAAATACAAACAATATTTTACCCCTATAAATAATTTTTTAAAAGTTAGAGCCTACAAATGTGTTGCTTTCGGTTATAAGAACTACTATCCTTGCTTATATTATGTGTCATATGGGAATGATATCTCATTATTGATACTTCATGTTTGATGTTCCACTACTCACCATCCTAAATTTAAAATCATGATTTCAAAAGCTAAATATTTGTTTAAGACTTTTACATTGTATATTTGTATAATATTAATTAATATTTCATTTTATTTATTTTTTATAACATTTATTATATAATATTTAAAAAATATTTTAATATATAAAGTGTATGTCGGTTCGATTTTGTCGATTTTATTTTTGGCGGACCTACAATCGAATCGACTAGGTCGGTTTTGTAATATTTTGGACCTTTCAGACCAATCAACCTCCAAAAACAAAAAGCATATGCTTGATTTAGACCTAGACTCGGATTGATTGGTCATTTTTTAAAAAAAAAAATGTCCACCTCTAACTGGTGCATCAATCCCAAAACTATGCTCTGTGTTAAAGACAATGTTCTATGGGATTTTGTCTAAAATAGGCAAATCCCATAGAATAGTTTAAAAAAAGGCTCATTTATGTTTTAGTTTAAAAATGGGCAATTTTTAACTTTGAACCTGAGATTTCCAAGTTAGCAGGTTATTTTTATTTTTCTCTTTCTCTTCCTATTCCTATTCCTCTTCGTCTTCCTCTTTCTTTTCCTCACTGTTCGCAGTTTGTTTCATAATAGCCCCGAAGCATCTTCCCAACGACCCGCATCTGGCGTCTTATGAACAAATAATAAAATTAACGATTCTAGAGAACATTATAAATTATGGTAAAGAAAATTTGGTGAAATCAACCTGAAATCAGAACCAGCAAAATTAAGACGATTTGCAATATGGCTACTAAAAAAGGGCAGGTATTCCAATCCTGCTGATGTCAAATTTTCTTCAAACTAAACTAATAAAATATAAATATCCAAATAAACCCTTTGGATCTGTAGATTGTTTATTGTAGTATTTGTTGCAAAATCTGAATTCGGATTGACGGGGCTTGATCTTTTCTTCTTTCATTTGATAAATTACTGACATGAATTGAAGTTAATTACAATTTTACAATTGATATACCAGATATACTCTGAGATATACCAGATATACCCCCAGATATACCAGATATATCTCGAGATATACCAAATATACCCCCAAATATACCAGATATACCTCGAGATATACCAGATATACCAGATATACCCCGAGATATACCAGATATACCCCCAGATATACCAGATATACCCCGAGATATACCAAATATACCAGATATACCTCTAGATATACCAAATATACCCCCAGATATACTCTCAGATATACCAGATATACCCCAGATATACCAGATATACCAGATATACCGGATATACCCCCAGATATTTTTTCAGGATGAGACGCAACAATGGAGAGAAAATCAGTGAAGAGAAAAAGAGAGGGTGCGTAGAGAAGGAGGGAGAAGAAGAAAGAAAGAAGGAGGGAGAAGAAGAAAGAAAACCGGTTACTGGGAGAGTAAATAAAATTTTGCCCATTTTTAAACTTTAACACAACTTTACCCTTTTTTAAACTTTCTTACAGATTTTGCCTATTAGACAAAATCCCATGTTCTATGTCATGTAATTGGTGGAAATATTTTCAAGATTCAAGAGCAACTATGGCGTGGTTTTGGTTCTCCGTCAGAGGACGAGTTTCACTTTTCTTGGAACAAAAATGGGTTCTTGGAATTGTTCTCTGGAAATGGTTTTTGTGTTACACCTATTGGGTTTAAGTGTGACGGGTTCAGCAGTCAAAGTGTTGGGACCGCCACCGCAGATCTATTTTCCTTATTGCGTTTTGGTGAAAATGGCCATTTAAATGAGCAAGAAGAAGAAGTTTGTAGCCGATGGAGTTTTCTTCAAACGAATTGAATGAAGTCCTAACTAGGGAGTTAGCCGAGGATGGTTACTCTGGAGTCGAGGTCAGGGTCACGCCTATGCACACTGAGATTATAATCAGAGCCACACGAACCCAAAACGTTCTTGGTGAAAAAGGAAGGAGGATCAGGGAGCTGACTTCTGTGGTGCAGAAGAGATTCAAGTTCCCCGAGAACAGCGTAGAGCTTTATGCTAAGAAGGTAAACAATGGGCTTTATGCTATTGCCCAGGCTGAGTCTCTCCGTTACAACCTTCTCGGTGGTCTTGCTGTTCGTAGGGCATGCTATGGTGTTTTGAGATTTGTCATGGAAAGTGGTGCTAAGGGTTGTGAGGTTATTGTTAGTGGAAACCTCGGAGCTCAATGTGTTAAATCGATGAAGTTCCAGGATGGATACATGATATCCTTTGGTCAGCCGGTCAATGAGTATATTGACTCTGCTGTGAGACATGTTCTCCTTAGAGGGTGTTCTTGATATAAAGGTTAAGATTGTGCTCGATTGGAATCCGAAGGGAAAGCAGGGTCCCACAACCCCTTACCAGATCTTGTTAGAATTCATCCTCCCAAAGAAGAGGAGGAATACTCGAGGCCTGCTGCTTTGTTGCCACCTGTTGATATTGAGGTTCCAGTCCCAATCCCTGTTGCTTGAAGTTAATCAGTGTGTTGAATGAATCAACTGATGCCCAATATTTTCAGTTTTTTTTTTTTTTTTGGTAATGATTTTAAAATCTTGATTTTGAGTTGGTTCGTCTTCAAGAATCAAAAATCGGTGTTTCATCACTTAATTTTGATATAATTCTTGCTCTATTGTGAGCATTTGGTTTTGCTCCTCTTAGTATTTGAGAGTTGGAGTCTTACATTCAGTTTCTTCTAGTGTTTCTCTTTCAATGAAACTAGGACCTGATGTTTGTTTTTTACTCATCTCTGTATTTAAGAGATGGAGCCTTGCATTCAGTTTCTCCTAGTGTATCTTATCCTTCAGTGAGGCTAGGACTTGATGCTCAGTATTGGCGTTTGCTTCTAACAACCCATTTTTTGTTTTCTCTTTGGCTAGTGTATTTGATCACATAGCTTTCATGAGTTTCAAAATTACGTATTCTTTCACAAGCGTATGTTGGTTTTTTCTTTCAACGTATTGTCTTTGTTTTTGTTCCTTGTAAATCAAATTGATGGATATTCTCCTACCGTCAATTTAAGGGGATATTAGAGTTAGTAGTTAGTAGTTAAATTTGTTTGTATTAGTTAGTCTTCTTATATGTATATATACCCTTATAACTCATGTATTAGTTATTTAGATAATAATACAATTTACTTTCAGTTTTATCTCTTCTTGTATTTCTTAGAAATACTTTTACCTGTTTCGTTGAAGCCATTGTTAGATGTTATCTTTCTTTCTTCTCACTATGGAATTCTTAGATATTCTAGAATAGACTTTCTTGTACATATTGCTTCACTCTCTTCATCATTAATATATTTATGGCACATCAGATTACCGAAAAAAGTTGAAATTTTTGAAAGCTTAAGAGAAGTCCTTGGAGATCTGTTTTATTACCAAATCAATGAAAAGCTAATATTAAAGTTTAGGATGCTTTGATATCCATCTTTTTAAAATTTAGGATGATTTTGATACTATTTTAGAATTTATGATACTTTGCTACTATAGAGATATTTGGAATAGACTATATATTGTTTGTGTATGAGTAGGTTAATTCAAGTGATATTGAGTAGCTATAGTGCTGTTAAATGGGTGAGCCGTGTTGGTTTTGGGTGACTCATTTATGATTAGACTTGTGTAAACTTGACCTATAATTAATCCAATTATTAAACAGGTCATAAAGTACAACTCCTACTTAACCTGTTTAATAAATGGGTTGACCCATTTAAATAGATCAACTAACATATATTATATTTTATAATATAAGAAAATCTAAGATATTGTATCGAGTATCAACATATACTTATATAACCTATTAACATAATAAATTCTAATTAGACTCTAAAAATTAAATTAATTTAACCATTATTTTAACAAAAAATATTAAAATATTAACTAATATAAAATAAAAATAATATCAATAATCATATACAAGGGCAAAGCCAGAAAAAAATATTGGGAGGCTGAATTTTTTTTATACAAAGTAAAAAATTAGTAGGAATTACAGTCTCAATTCAATAGTGAATTTTTTATGTCATATTATAATAGAGACATAGAGTAAGCACTAAAAAAATATAGAGTTAACGCATTATAATTAACTTATAGAAAAAATTAAACAAAAATATAATAAGTTAATAAATATTAGTATAATAAAATAAATTTATTAACTAAAAAATTTAGGAAAATACATATATGATTTAGAATGTAAAAAGTAAATATGATTTATAATTTTAAGCTTGAAGCTATATTTAAAAATAGATATTTATAAACATTATAAGACTGACTAATAATAATAAAAATAATAAAATTTTTATATAAAAAAAGTTCAAATAAATTTTAAAAGATTATTAAAATAAAATCTCAAATAATATAATATTAAATAAAGTTAAAATTTAGGTTAAAATAAAATATGATAAGCATCTTGTTTTTTTAACTTTATTTTTATAATATATTGAGTTTAAAATTAAATATTAAAAAAAAAAGTATTATGTATAAAATAAATTATACCTGTTTCACCTGTTTCGTTGAAGTCATTATTAGATGTTGTCTTTCTTTCTTCTCAGTATGGCATTCTTAGATATTCTAGAATAGACTTTATTGTACATGTTGCTTCACTCTCTTCATCATTAATATTAGGGGTGAACAAAAAAATACAGAACCAATCCAGCCCAACCCAATCCAAAAAAATCAGTTTTTAAGTTTTATTGATTTAGTTCAATTCTTCATAATAAAAAATTGATTAATATTGGATTGGTTTGGTTTTCATTTATTATAATCTTAAAAAAACCAAACCAACATATATATATATATATATATATATATATTTATATTTATATAATCATTACAATTTAATTTATTTAATTCATAGTTGACACTTAGTTTTTTTATTTTTGTAGACATGTTTGGAATATAACATACCTCAATAAACTCAATGGCGAGTTGGCGACATCAATGATTTCAATATAATATTTATGTTTTATTAATATATTAGAATATAGGAGCTTGAAACATGTTTGAAATTTTATTTTATTTTTATGTTTTTTCTTGGATAATTTAAGTATTTTATTTTTATTCTCTATTTTATAATATATTGTAGTCTATATGTACTAAAGATTTGAATTTATATGTTTTGATTTGTTATTTGTTTCTAATTAGTTATGTTTATGAGGGCAACCTTTTTTATTTTAGATAATATTTTAGAAAAATTTGTCCTCTAATTTGTTAGTGAGAGATAAACAAGTTTTGTCCATTTTTGTCATTACAGTTTGAATATTTAAACGAAATTCGTGCAAGCACTTCTCTACCAAGTACTCTCATTTATTTTGTCTTTTATTCACGTGATATACTAATTTGATATTATTTAATTATTTATCCATTATAAATTTTTAATTACATCATCTTTCATATTTTTGTCGGTAGAGTTTTCATTACATGAATAACATTGGTGAACAATATTATTGGATCTGAAAGTTAGTAAATTTTGTCAGGTATGTGATTACGATTTCTTATTGCTTATTTGTCTTAATTTTAAATTTTTCTTACACTTTGTATTTGATATGAATAATGGTATTAGATAAGTGATCAATATCTATATTTTTAAATTTAGGTATTATAATAAAATTAACATTAAAAATGTTAGAAATTATATATAATACAAGAGTTTTAAAAAAATTTAATAAACAAAATTTATTATCGTAAAAAGAGGAAGAAATTTCCTTTAACCAAACCAAAAAATTTGGTTCGGGTTGGATTGGTTTTTTAAATTTTTTAGTTCGGTTCGGTTCTTTTTTTAAAAAACTGATCATATTTGGTTGGTTCCAATTTTAGTCTAAACCCAAACCAACCCATATTTGTTCACCCCTAATTAATATATTTATGGCACATTAGATTACCGAAAAAAGTTGAAATTTTTGAAAGCTTAAGAGAAGTCCTTAGAGATTTGTTTTATTATCAAATCAATGAAAAGCTAATATAAAAGTTTAGGATGCTTTCGATATCCATCATTTTAAAATTTAGGATCTGGAATTATACTTGGAATGGGAAAAAGAGGTTGAACATATCTTTGATTGTCACAACTATTTCGAGGAGAAGAAAGTGAAGTTAGCGGTAATCGAGTTTAGCGATTACGCGTTGAATTGGTGGGATCAACTAGTGGTACTTAAGAGGAGAAGTGGAGAGAGAGCTATTGATAGTTGGAGAGAGATGAAGGCTATCATGCGAAAACGATTCGTCCCAAGTCAATATTACTGGGAACTCTATCAGAAGCTACAAAGGCTTAGTCGAGGTTCTCAATCAGTAGATGAATATTTCAAGAAAATGGAGATGACAATGGTAAGAGTGAATGTGGAAGAAGATAAAGAGGCCACAATGGCTCGGTTTATAAGTGGGTTGAACTACAAAATTGCCAACATAGTAGAATTACATCACTATGTGGAGATGGATACTATTTTAGAATTTATGATACTTCTGCTACTATAGAGATATTTGGTATAGACTATATTGTTTGTGTATGAGTAGGTTAATTCAAGTGATATTGAGTAGTCGTAGTGATGTTAAATGGGTGCGTTGTGTTGGTTTTGGGTGACTCATTTATGATTAGACTTTTGTAAACTTGACCTATAATTAATCCATTTATTAAACAGGTCATAAAGTGCAACCCTACTCAACCTGTTTAATAAATGGGTTGACCCGTTTAAATAGATCAAATAACATACATTAGATTTTATAATGTAAGAAATCTAAAATATTGTATTGAGTATCAACATATACTTATATTACTTATTAACATAATGAATTCTAATTAGACTCCAAAAACTAAATTAATTTAACCCTTATTTTAACAAAAAAATATTAAAATATTAACTAATATAAAATAAAAATAATATCAATAATCATAAGAATTGTGATACATTAAAGTTAAGGTGTTAAAGTCTCAAACAATAACAAAAAAATCTAACAAAAATATGTATCATAAATTCTATATAAGTAATTTAAGTTTAAAATAAATAATAAATAATAAATAATCAAAATATTCAAAATTAAACTAAATAATATATTATTATAAATCGATAAAAATACAAAAATAAAAGATGAAATAAATTTAAACATCATTCCAAGAATATTTTAAAATACAAACCTACAAAATAATTAAGTAAGAAACAATTACCTACATACCTTAATAATTTTAATTATTTATTTGGACTACCTATATAGATTACGAGTTACCCGATTAATTAATTATAATCAAATTTTTTAAATAGGTTAAATAGATCGATCTGTTTACGATTCAACCCACATAAGCTCAACCTAAACTTGAATATTTTATAGATAAATCGTGTCAAGCACGAATCGTGTCAAAAACTTACCGGCTCTAAGTAGTTACATACATAAAATAGGGGCGTTAGAAAATGTTGAAAAATATTGTTGTTTGGTGTTAGATTGAAGCTCCAGTTTTGGAGTTTGATGTTACATATATACATAAGGCCTATTTATAATTATTGGAAGCTATACATATTTTTTTTAGATTTATCTAGATATTTCTAAAATATTCTTCCAACATTTAGCTACCTAGAATTCTAAATTTTCTATAATTTATTAATAGATTTAGCCATATTGCATAAAATTTGAGACCTGAACTAGGTCTCACAAGGTAGAACTTTAGGACAAAAATCTCTCTCAGACAACCAATTTAAGACAACTCAAAGGATAAACGATCATGATGATCAGAGTTCATCAAACATAAAAAAAAAAAAATATATGATTACATAAAATGTATTTGTCTAAGAAATTACCAACTACTTGTTGATTCCAACCAGATCTGATTATAAATGAAAATTATCACCAAAGAAATAGCATTTAACTTTTCTAAAATATCATGAACAATTTCCTTAACCAACTCAGCTTCCAACCTAACAAGCATGATGTTAATTAATGAAGAAAAAATGAAAATCACTTAAAATAGGGTTTATTTTAGATGAAATCTAAAAAGCATTGGAGTTAAGCACATTTCACAATATAGAGTTGGGAGTTTAAAATTTTTACAAACTAGTATAAAAAGGGAAAAATAAGACAAGTTAGGATATATAGAATTTTCACACCCGTGTGGAATATTTCTAAAGGTTACAAGAGTGTGGAATTTTCACATGGGTATGTGAGAGTGAAAGAATGAGAAAAAAAATGAAGAATAGTAAATTTTTGAAACATATTATGTAAAATTAGATTGTAAATATTAATATAATTCAACATAAGTTTAAAAAAAATGACAAAAGATAATGATTGTTCAACATAGAAAAAGCTAGTGAATCATAATGCATCATTATAAGACAGGAGAGTGTAAAGTGCTACTTTCTCTAGAGCCTCCCTCCAAGCATCCAAGCGTTGTTGGAGCTTCTCTAAAGCTGTCTCAGAAGTCCCCATATGTCTGCAGACAGGAGAGGGATTTACATGGTAGAAAATGGGAATAATAATCAAATTGCAATTGACAATATGCAATAGCAATTCCAAGCACCAGCATGGTGAAGATGCATACTTCTTGGAGAATGAATTTTTTGCGGGTATCTGAAGCTAAGAAACACATGATATATATTTCTGAGTTGGATTAATATCATATGGTGAAGAAAAGGTAGCATCTGAAGCAACAACAGAACAAGAAGAAGAACCCAAAATTCACAAGCAATTTGAAGAGGACCTCCAAACCTCCACCAACATCCACACGCCTTCTTAATTAACTTGTTCGTTCTACTTTCTAAGTCAAGCTAATTGTGATTAGGAATAATGAGAATTGTTATTGTTTGTGCCACTATGGTACAAAAAGCATGAGGAGATATTTATACAGCATTGCTCAGATCATACATTTATATATATACATTAGTATAATTGCATTGATACATATATTATTGTGCTACTATGTGTATTGGGCCTTTGGACTTGCTAATTAGTTTGTTGGGTTGCTGTTTTGTAAATTTTTTCAGATCCGTGGATCACTTTAGCTGTTTTAGACCAAAGGGCATTTATGTCGATTACTTGGATGTATATATATTTATCCGAGCTAAGGTTTTTGTGTGTGCTCTGGTCATTTTATTTTCTCCTTGCGCCGCGACTCTCTTCTTCTCTGTTCTCCTTAGAGCTTCATCACCTAGGATTTCTTCTTCCATTTTTTGGTGTAATTCTGTGCATATTAGTGTAGTGTTTTAGTTTTTGTGTGAGTTCAAGAACTTGTTGAAGAGATTATGATTCTCGTGTGGTGTTAGGCTTTACCTCTGTTTCAGTTCTTGTTGTTTTACTCACCGTACAAAAATTCTCTTTTAATGGATATGATTTTACCCTTATACAATGGACTAGACCGTGTAAAGTGGGAGCCGAACTGCTTTAAATTTTGGTGTTCTTATTTTTGTTTACATTTTTGCAAGTGATTTTCCTTGGCTGTTAAAATCTTTCTTTGTACTCGTTTAAAGATTACTGAGTATTCTAATATTTTGAGCGTGGGATTCGTAACAAGAATAAAAGGAGTGACATTTCGATATAAACTGATTGATAGTTTGGTAATTAGGAGGGTCATTATTTTCCACCCAAAATAAAATATTATGAATACTTGTTTGTTGTTGGAGAGTGGGGACAGCTTTAGTTGAGTTCGATAGACAACTTATTCAATCAACTATTTCAGAAACAACTCAAGTCTTGATTAACACGTATCAAGTAAATTCAAAAGAAGATCACAAAAATGAGTATAAACTTAGACTCTGTCCCTCTGAAGACATTACAAAACAACATGAAACAATTTATACAAACTAAACAATCACAGATTAAAGCTATATTTATTATATCTTGAAGATCATGACAATCTTCAGGATTTTCAGACTTACATGTGCATAATGTTACGATAGTTATATTTAGCTCTTGAATCAGTAAAACTTTATAAACGGCATATGCCTTACACTGACTAAAAACAAATGTTTCATATTATGAACTGTCATTTAATGAGTGATTAATAAGTAAAACAAAATTATAATGTTATATTTACAAATGTTTTGCATCATTGTTAGAAGTTATTGGTCACCATATCTTCTAAAAACTTAAACTAGGAGGATGACCAACTATACTTTTATACATTCTTCATTCGTGTTGGCTCTATCCACCATACAGGTCAAATACTTGCAATTGAATAATTAGATCTGATACCACATTAAAAGTTATTAATTACTAACTCTCCTACAAGCTTAAGCGGCTAGAAATAAGCCTACTATATTTTTATACATTCATCAGCTATCAGCGAAAGACTGCCTGAGAACCAAAACTCAATGAAGATAACTAAAAAATTTATAACTCGTTGATGCAAAAAAAGCTCAGGCAATGGGTTTTCTGTTCCTCTTTAGTAATTCCTGAGGGGGGAAAATGCAATAAATAATTGATAAAATAAAAATCTGATTTTTCGGTTATATACCTGAAATTAATTTTACCAGTTTGATTGAAGCAATTGATTGATGCTGCCTTCTTCTTTTTTTCTCACATTGATACTCTCCACACCAGCATGAATAGTCGTTCTGATATTTCTTCAGCTCTCTAAAGGCCAACTGCAAGAGCATCGTAATGCAAATTGAATGGACTAATAATGCAATAAATGATTTTGAATTTTGTTTAATGGAACACAGACACAAAATGTTAGATGTTCCATCAGTCATCTCTAGTAATAGGACGTGTAAAATCACCCATGAACTTATCAAGCATAGTCTCAAGACCAAAGTCATCCAGAACCGCACCAAATTTGTTCATGCAACACGTGAGAGTAAAGAGTAGAGGTGAGATAATTAGGTGAAGTGACAAGAGTGTAAAGTAAGAGAGTGAAAAGTTATTTTCTTTTATTATAATAAATTAATATTAATAAGTGTACTCATTTTGTAAGCACTTAGCTAGGTCAATAGATCTGTCTTCAAACTGAACATAGTAAACGACCAACCAACTAGTTGTGAACATTAAGTACTGTTTAGTATACTCTAATAGAACATATAATATAATTGAATCAATATTTTATATTATTTGATTTGCTTAAATATATATAATGTAATATAATCAATTATATGTAGAGAGAAAAAAAAGATTACACATACTAGGATAAAAAATGGGGATTACATTACATGTGTATGAAGGGAGTCGTCCTCTGCAGCTCGTGTCGTCCCGGCCAGAAGCTCGCATCGTCCCTGCTATCGCGTTCGGTCAGTAGCTCGCATCGTCCCTTCCAACGTCCATTCAGCCATCATCGTCCCGTCCAGCCATCGTGCGCGCCCTCCCTCCGCACTCCCGTGCGCAATTGTATTTTTTTTTTCTGAATTTGCAAAAAAAAAAAAATTCTGAAATTGCTTTTTTTTTTTTTTTTTTTTTTTGAAATTGTAATTGTATTTTTTTTGCTAAAATTATTATGATTAAATTTATGTAATTAAATTTTATTAATTGTTGTTATGAATTGCTAAATTGTTGAATTTAAAATAATTATATAATTTTTTTTTCCATTTCATTACATTACAGTGGTCAAACCAAACACTATAATACTGATTCTTTTTTTAATTACAGTGACTAAACCAAATACTGTAATAGTAATACTGATTCCTTTACATTACATTCCATTACGATTACGATTATAATTACGATTACATTCAGCGAACCAAACGTAACCTCAATCTCAATCATGGCCAATCAACTTCGATCAACAACGAGCAAACATGTAAGATTTAAAAAGAGTGGAAATATTTTTTTTCCTAAAAAAATTATAGAGTTTTTTACTTTACATTTATTTATAAATATTCGGACTTTAAATTTGTTTATATTAATTTTGGAGAAATTCTAAAGACATCCCACATTTTTACTTAAAATATCTCACTTTTATATTAAAAATTGATAAATTTATCGATATGTTCTTCGGACATCTACTAATATTTTGCCTATGTTAAGTAAGGCTTAACGAACCTTTTAAAGTAGGTTACAAAGCCTTTTTCCAACAATTCGATAAAATCTACCGAAATTACAGGCAATTTACAAAAAAATAATAAGATAAACTAGTTTTAGCTAATTGTTGACTAAATTTTGTTTGACATATATATATATTATTTTCAATATTATGAGTTTTTTAGGATCAAAATATTAGGATTTGCAACGATAAGTAATGAAGTGGTAGGAGAGATATTGAGTTTGAATGGAAAAAGAGTGATATGTACTAGGTTAGAGAAATTTTTGTGTGGGAGGGAAAATATTTTAAGTAGTAATATGTCTTGATTATGTTAGAATATTTAATGATAAAACAATCATTTTATTATAATTTTAATTAATTTAAAATATTTTACAATTAGTGGATGTCGTCTAGTAAATTTTGAAATTTTTTTAGAATTAATTTTATTAAAAAATTTTTCAAAAAAAAAATTTGTCTATAAAAAACATTAATGAGTGTTAAGTTTAAAAAAGGTCACTTACGGGCTAAATTTTAAAAATGAACATTTATATTTGGCTAAATAAATAGTCATCTCTCTTTCAAGGAGGCAGCGGGGATTCGACTTTTTCTGAAGGTAGAGTGCTACGAAAGGAAGTTAAACAGAAATTTTCAATAAGCACGAAATTGATTCTTTTGGGTAGATGCCTAAGCGGTTAATTGGGACGGACCGTAAATTCGTTGATAATATGTCTACGCTAGTTCAAATCTAGCTCGACCCAATAATTCGCCATAAAATAAGCCATTTTTTATTTGTTGTTCTCCATAAATGCTCGATCCAATAGTCAAAATAAAAATGTCAAATTATCTTAGATATGTTTACCGCTATTTATTTATTATATTACTCTATTCATTTTTTTCCAACAAATTCTGAATTTATCGATGATCAGAAAAGAGCATCGTAGAAATATCTTTATCTTCTTCCTTTCCTCTTACCGTTTCTTGTCATGTTTAGACTTTTTCTCACTCATCAATTACAACCCAAATAATAATCTATATTAATTATAATACTTTTTATCTCCTATTTTAAATGTAAAAAGTTAGAGATAATACTCTTTTGGGCTGTTAAAGTGTCAAAGATTTAAGGAAAACAAGCTTCATTGATTAGAAAAAGAAAGCATAAATTTTTTGAATATTTTTTACAAAATTTTTGCAATAAAATGTAGGATTTATATTTATATTATATTATTTGTGTAAAAATTTTGTTGTCATAAATGAATATACTGATTTGTTCATAATCTGGGTTCTTCTATTCTTTTTTAATGATAATTGTTCTGTGTGATTTATTATAACAATAAATAAAAATTGATCAAAATATATTAAAATTGATCAAATTTTACCACTTGGGAGAAATTAATCATATACACCAAAAAAATACCATAATTGTGTAAAATTGATTAGATTTTATTAATGATTAAAATTGGTCAAACATAATAATGATGACTAAATTCATTGTTATTATTGTATAGTTAACTAAATACCCTTAGTAAAGCTAACATTACATAAATTAGTATTTTAACCATAAATGCGAATTAGCCTACTAATTAAATGTTAAATAACAAACTAAAGAAGCAACAATAACAAAAGCCTAATATTTCTAATTATTTGCTTTTTATATATTGTCACCTATAGATATAAATAATCTTGAAAAAATGAATGGTAAAAATAAAAATAAATAAGCGAATAGAGCTTCTTATTTTATTATTATTATTCGATGATAAAATTAATACTCATGTAAATTAGTATTGTTATTTGTATAATTATTTATTTCATTTTTTATTATTTATTCAATGAAATGTATTAATAAAAACAAAAATTTGTATAAAATAAAAAAAAGATATAAAAAATTAGATTAAAATATAGTCGACCACAATATATCAACATTGATCAAAATATATCATTATTGGCTAGAATGGACCACAATATGCTCGTGAGTTGTCAACCACAATGCTTATTGAGTATTATTGTAACAAATTGTATTTATATTTTGTAAAATGTAGAGAGCTTAATTTAAAATGAGGATATTGATTTTTTACTGAAGATGTTAAAAATAATTTTGCATATAAATCATATCAAGTCATTACGGTACAAAATTTTCAAAATTAATGCTCATATAATCCAAGTACATGAATTTTTATTCTTAAACTTACTACATATTTAACTACCTTAAATTTTTATTATTAAACTTACTACATATTTATCAAGTCATTACATATTTATGTTATATTATTTGTTATTATAAAGTTTAAGTATTAATGTTTTATGTATTTCACATCTATTCATAGTGACACCAATGACGATATGAATCCATTTAATAAAAATTATATTGATATGGAGTTTGGTGTTCATAAAATTTCATGTTGTTATGTCGTGCTACTAGTTTTCAAGATATTAATGTCCCTTATTTAGTTAATATAAAATGCACAACAAACGACTATCTCATTACATATTTAGAGCTAATATTTTTTGCAATTGTCAATGGTGAGTAAGAAGTTGTTGGAACTTGCAACATTTTTTCCCAACACTAAGAAGAAGAAAGGTAGACAAAGAAACTGCAAGTGACAACATTATATTTTTATATTCATATTTCTCAACTATTGCTTGTAAAATTATGGGATGAATTTATTAATATGTAATAATGAGTACGATTAATAAGAATGAATTTGTATAAATTAGAGTAATATTATTTTGATTAATTGAATTATGTTAGATATGTTTTGGTCAACATCAACAAATAGATTTTTACTATCCTTGATTTTGTTACCTGTAAATCATATGTTTCAATTTATTGGTATGTTTACAAATAGTTGATATTAATAAAGAATAAAGAAATTTGTATAGATTGAACAAATTGACCAAAATATACCATCCAAAAGAAAATTTATCAAAAACTATCCGAGTTGAACAAAATCCTTTAAACTTATTAGTGCACCGTTTTATCATAAACTATGCTTAAATAGAGTAAAATGATTAAATTAAAATAAATATTGGTATTATATTAATATTATCAATAATATTAATACTTTTAGTAGTAAAAAATAACATAATAAGTCAAAAATAATAAAGTAATATTATAAAATATGATGATTAATTCAAACATATCCATCAAAGTACAAAATCAATATATTTATCAAGCTTCCTTCAAACTTCTAAATGCTATCCTGCAAATCAAATCAAGTACACATATAAGGTAGACCAAAATCAACCATAATATATTAAAATGGATAAAAATATATTAAAATGGATCAAAATGTATCACATAAAAAAATAAACCCCATACATCTAAGAACTATAATAATTGAGTAAATTCGTTTAAATTTGATCATTAATGAATAAAATCGATCACAATATATCAAAATTGATCATAATATACCATATCCTTTTAAAATATAATGTAATAGGACGGAATTGACCAATTTACATTAATTGGCCAAAATATATCAAAATAAACTAAAATTTCATAAAGCATATTTATCAGCACAAAATATATAAAATACACATAATAAAATAAATATAATTTAATATACTAAAAATCGACTAAATTATACTAAAATTGGTTATAATATATCAAAATTAACCATAATCTTTTAAAATTTACCAAATTACAACACAATATATCAAGTCGGCTAAAATCTATCAAAATTGACTATAGTATACCAAAATTGACCAAATTACACCATATAGTAGAAATAAATCACATATACCCAAAAACTACAATAATTGACTAAATTTGTTTAGAATTAATCATCAATAACTAAAATTAACTACAATATACCAAAATTCACTATAGAAAAATACCAATGCCCAATCTTCCCTAATTTTTCCCTTCTTTTCTATTTCCCTAGTTCTTTTATCTTCCCGTTCTACATCACCTAACTTTGAAATGACAATAAGAAATTTACGCAAGGAATTCAGAAAACAAGCCACCAACATACATTAGTTAAACACATCATGGCTATAAACACTAAAAATACCATGAAAAATGCATTCCATTTGGACTAATTAGATTTTCGATTAAATCACCGTACATAATTGGACAAAACTTAAAAAGTACTAGTTAATTAAAGATCTGGTGTAAATAAGAAGCCAACAAAAGAACACCCTGGAATAAGAAAAAGTATACAACCAAGGTCCAAAGCTATTTAGAAGCAATAGAAATGCAATATGCGTTATTGCATCACATAAAACTATTACAGAACAAAAGGTTTATGAAAGAGTTTAATCAACATAACAAAATGCGAAACCAAGATAAGATGACAACAGAAAATTATTCACGTCAAAACGGATTCTCAACATATATGAAGACCACAATAAATTTTTGAAGGAAAAAAATATTGTCTGCGAATTTCAAACATTGAAACATCATAACCCAAAAAAATTCTCAAATCTATAAACACATGAACACAAAAAATAGACAAAGCAAAAAAAAAATTAAAAGAACAAACTTTACAAGAAATTCAAAACAACTTACCAAAAACAAAAGAGAACGATCGATTAGGATTTTAAGGGATTGATTGAAAAAAAGAGCAATAAAAAAAAGAATGAAAAATAGGGTAGTATCAAATATAGATGAGATGAGTAAGAGGACGGCTACATTTACTGGAATTATAAAAAGAATAGTTTTCATATAGAAGAGATTTGAAAGAAACTCCCGCTTAAACAAAATACGAAACCTAGCAAATAATCTGGTTGATAGTGGAACTTCTTTTAGTGGAACTTCTTTTCTTCCAGAATCCATATTCAGTTAACTCTGCCTCATTCATGTTTGAGGAAGCTTCTCTTTAAGGGATTGCAAACTTTTTTTTTTTTAATCTTTACCAACACCAATTGAAACTATTAAATTCTAGTTAAAAAGAGCTTCTTTTTTAAGTTTAATAGAAAATAGGCCTTTTTTGAACTTTGCACATTAAAGTGACTTTTTTAGGCAAACCATAAGCGCTTATTCAGCATTTCCTTTTTCCTATTCTATTTGTTTTCCAGGAATGAAAAAGCACTAGATTTAGCCGACTGGCAATCTATTTATGTTACACTCTCTACTTCTGACTTTTGACCTCTTCCAGTTTCTACGTTCTTAGGAAACTAACTGAAACAGATAACATTTTCTCTCCATTTAATCTTGGATGCTCTCACCTACTCTTTTTCTTCTTCCTTTTTCTCATCCTCTTCACTTCTCTCGCACACCTTCCTCTCCGAAAACCCTAACTGTTAAACCCTCACCACTTCTCGCATTCCTCCCAATGAAGGATCCTCCTCCTTCTTCGTACGGTGCCGCTTACGTCCCTCCTCCTCATCGTCTACACTCCGGCATTACCTCGCCGAGTCTCAACTCTGCTGCTTCCATTAGCTCCAAGCTTCGGTCTAACAACAGCTCCGGTATAAATCATAGAAGTGACAGTAGTACTCTGCAACACGAAACACAGACAGAGGAACTTTATCAGATGCCCAATTTACAGTTTAATGCTGCTGATGACGACTTCGTTATCGAGGAAGGGTCTGATCGCGAAATTGATTCATCCTCACGCCCGGTGAGATTATGTAATTTATCTCTTTTCGGTGTTTGATTTTAACAAGGTTTGTAATAACGTGTTGGGTTAGTGTGTATTTTACTATAGGAGGGTTTGGGTTAGGCTCAGTTTGCGAAACGTAAACTGAAAGTTGGGTCTGTGGTTTCATGATATATGTGGGCATTTAATTTAGGATTTCTGAGGCTAGTAATTTTGAAAGTGTGTATTTTTGGATCGCTAGGGAACCACTCTGGTGCTAGCGTAGTGTGAAATTACCCAAAAGTTTGATAAATAGAGAGAATTTGAAATCTTGTTTTGCTTCTGGAGAGAAGTTTTCGTATCTTATGAATTTTGAGGGTTCATTGTAACGAAACTGAATGAAAGTTCTTTATCTTCAAGTATTGGAATACAATTCTGTAACTTTACGAGGAGACCTAAAGTTTCTATTGAGTGTATGGTTTTGAAGTATTGTTAAACAAGTTAAAGAGGCAACATCACAACATCTCTATGGCGTGTGTGCCCTACATCTCTGGGTTCTATTATTTCATTAGTATTACAGAAATGTATCCTACTCAAATTTGTCACTCTTTCATTATCTCCCTTTTTATGTTCCATTAATACATGAGTGGCATCTGACCTAACTTTATATCTGATCACCAATGCTTCACCTAAACCTTACCTTATGCCAACTTCTCTCCCTCTGTACCTTTCTGACATAATTTAGTTTCATTGTCTTTGCTTGCTGCTCGCCCCCACCATTTTAGGCTATAAGCTCAAATTTAGACCTACTGCCATTTTTCTACTTCTAAAAGTTGGTCGCTTGGGGAGGGAAGAAATGAGGAGGAGGGTGTTGTGATGGAGAAAGAAACCATGGTAATGGTGGTAAAGTTTGAGCTTCTGCATTCTTGATAGCATTATCATTAATTTGTTGGCTATATAGCATTGTGTGCATGTGACTGTGTGGGGGGCGAGGGTGGGGTTAGGGTGCGATGGAAAGCAGTATTAGTACTCAAGATGTTCATGGACTCTCCTATCAATTTTCGTTATTGGTCTGGTGACCTCTTTATTTATGTTAAGTGTTTATGATTATCATTCATTATTCAAAAATATTTTCAGGATTCTTTTTCCTCTTATAACACTGAAGAATGGAATAGGAAATTATCCATGCTTTTGAGGGACAAGGAGAAACTAGAGTTGGTTTCCAGGGAGAAAAAAGATAGACGTGATTTTGAGCAACTAGCTGTTTTGGCAAGCAGAATGGGGCTTTATAGGTACCATTGGTTTGTTTGGTTTTATAAGTATAATAGCAATTACTTTTAAAAATCTGATCGCAAATATGCTCTGCAGTCATCTCTATACAAAGATTGTTGTCTTCAGTAAGGTCCCTTTGCCAAACTACAGATTTGACCTGGATGATAGACGCCCACAGAGAGAGGTAATTTCTTGATATTGTGTATCCCTCTCTTTAGCATAAACTTAAATCAAGAATCTCATTCGTATTTAGTACCTTCGTTTTCGTCACTGCAAATCTTGCATTTCTATGTCACCTGTCCTTGTCCTTCATAGTCCAATTTGAAAGTATTCTTCTTAACTAATCTAAATTTGATAATCATGGCATTTTTCTTGCTGATGCATAGTGCAAGAGGTTCATATTCTTTCTCGATTTCATTATTGTTAACATTGAAATTTTAGTAACTTCTCGATTTCATTATTTTTAACATTGAAATTTTAGTAAAGTTTTCTAGTATCAACAGGTGAGCTTGCCTCTTGGGTTATTAAAGAGGGTTCATGGCCACCTGGGAGAGTTCCTGTCCCAAAAGTCATGGACTAATCCTGATGTTTCATTTTCAAGATCTAGTAGTAGTTGTAATACTGCAACCGATGAAGGACTATTTGAGGTACCTGAACTTATGGCATCTGATAAGGTTGTAATGGAAAATGTTCTTTCGAGAAGAAGCTTGCACCTGCGTGATCAGCAACAAGTTTGGCAGGTTTTTGTTTTTAATTTTTATGTTGATGTGTGCATTTTTCTTGCACATTATTTCTAGTGCTAACTGCTAACTAAGCATTTGTTTGGTTACTTTACGGAATTGCACTTGTACTACTTACTAGTTACTTTAGGTAAACAAGTTTATGACTGAAATGTGAATGACATGAATTATTTGCACAAATAGAGTGTTATCATTCATTGTTAAAGTGGAGACAACATAATATAAATAGATTCATATATACGAAAGTACTAAACTACCCTTATCCTTATACTCTCATACTTAACAACATGGATGTTCTACAGCTGTCTAATCACTATATTAATTTACTTTCTTTTCCTTGTTGATGTTAGTTTGTGGTTTTACAACTCAATGTTTGACCCCTTTGAAGCATTACATTTTTTCTCTTCATAGTTTAGCAATCAGGCAATCAATATTTGGTTATAGCTTGTCGATTATATTGTACCCTCGCTGTTGACAAGCAAAAACATTTCATTTTATTTGGTACAAGGCATTTTGCAAAAATACATAAACAGGAAATATATTCAAAAATTTATCTATTGAACATATTCCTTTTTTCAACCTGAAATAAAATATCTATTGAACATATTCCTTTTTTCAACCTGAAATAAAATATCTATTGAACATATTCAAGAAAAAAAAAACTGGTGCTTTTTTTGGCGTGTTAAACCTCACAATGTTTAGCGTGTCAATGCTCGTGATGTCAAACCTATTCTTTAGCTACTTACTGTCTGGGGAGGAACAGTCACATAGCTTGGACATGTAGATGTTGACATCCTTATAAACTTGGACTAGACATCAAAGATATGAGGACGGAGGAATAAGAAATGAAAACTGAATCTTAACTCCTTGGGACTTTTACCTGCAGTTATTTATTAATTGTTATTATTTTTATTATTATAATAATTATTATTATACTTTTATTCACTCACCCTGCACATGTATATAAAGCCCCCTTCTCCTTATCATAGAAAGCAAATGATCCCATTTCACATTTGAGAGAAGCGGATGTGTTACAAACATACAAATGAGTGTATAATGGTGCTGTCAAGATCGGAGATGGACGCTCTAGAGAAAGAAAAGAGACAAGATATAATACTATTAATATCAGTACTTACAAGGAGCAGAATACGTCCTGTAATGTATTTCAGATTGGGAATTTTAGTATTAGCAGTTTAGGATGTAGTCATTTGTTACTGTCTTTCTGTGCTCTAGTGGGTGAATATTTATTATGTCCAATGAAACCTAGCAGAAATCTATGATGAGGGAACTTCCAACATTTGGTTGTCTTTATCCTTTTACATGGATTCTTTAATATTTAATAATAACTGTGCAAGAACTCTGGTGTATCAACATTTCCTCTGAAATGGTTGTACTTTTAATTGCAAATGTGAGTAGTTCAACTCGATTATCCTTGAATTTGGTGACTTTTACATGAAGGGTAGGTACTGCATAATTGGCAAATTGTCTGGAAATGATTACCTTATCATGAAGTGTTAAGGACACCCATTTTACATCACAAGTGTTGCTTAAAAGAAGTATTTACTTTATTAGGAATGAGTTATGGTTAAATCGTAACCAACCAAGCTAGAATTCAGGCAAAATTTCAACTGGCTATTTAGTTGACAAGCAAATTCTTAAGGTATAATTTTAGCTTAACAAAAATTTTAACTTAGATAGACATTGCACATTATTTGGTTGCAAATGAAATTTTACGTATGTTTCTAAATATATGTTTGTGTAAGGATTTAAGAGCCTTAGGGGACAGTATCTTAGTCCAACTCAAGTCTTATCTTATTTGGGGTATTCAAGATGTTCAGGTGTTGCTTCAAAACGTGGAGTAGTAGGTAGTTGATCTATATTTGAGTGCTTTGGCTGACTACTATCATTATTACACTGTCTCTGTTCCACGTCTAGCAAGCTATGGTTCTATTGTTCTTTTTGCATTTGAAACAAATGTAACATTGATTTTATTTTAAACATACTTCTAGGGTTCTCTTGAAGGTAAAGAGATGCTGGATTTTCGTAGAACTCTTCCTGCCTATAAAATGAAGGATGCAGTATTGTCAACCATTTCAAAGAATCAGGTGGTTCATTTAAACATTTCGTTCATGTGTGAAATCATATTGCTATTTCAGGAAGTTCTACTTTATTAAATTGTTTAAGAGCTGATTTAAAAGTTTATCATGAAAATGTAATCTTCCCCTTTTGGGCTGAAGATGCAACTTTGCAAAAAGTCTTCTATAGTTCTCGTTCTGGTTTTTCATAGAATAATTTGGAGATCTTCTGCCCACGTGAATCTTGTTTGTTAACCATTTTCGTTTTCTAATTTTCAATTTCTTAATTCTGTATGAAATTTTTAATTTTCAAAATTTAGAAAAAAGTTTAAAACTTCTTTATAACCAATTTATGTTTTCAATTTCAAAAATATAATTATAAAAAAAAAATTTAATTTGTAAAGAACTTTTCTCTTTTATTTTTTAATTTCAGAATTGGCCCCAGTATCTATAGTTTATTTGTCTCTTTTTAATTATTTGCTTAACAATGGTTTAATTTACATCTTGTAGGTGGTTTTCATCTCTGGTGAAACTGGCTGTGGAAAAACCACACAAATTCCTCAGTTCATTTTAGAATCTGAGATTGATTCTGTTCGTGGAGCTGCGTGTAGTATTATATGTACACAGCCTAGACGAATATCTGCTATGTCTGTATCTGAGAGAATTGCTTCAGAGAGAGGGGAGAAACTGGGTGAATCAGTAGGTTTTTTCAACTATCTTTTCGTGCATGCACCCTATGCCTCTTTATTAGTCAGAGGTTTGAAAGTTGATTTTCACATTTATTTTCTTTTTTCTTCATTTTACAAAGGTTGGATATAAGGTTCGGTTAGAGGGTATAAAGGGGAAGGATACACGGCTTCTCTTCTGCACCACTGGCATCTTGTTGAGAAGATTGCTTGTTGATAGAAATCTGAAAGGAGTCACACATGTTATTGTGGATGAGATCCATGAACGTGGAGTGAATGAAGGTAAGTGATATTTTACTATATGATTTAATTTAGAAATTAATAAAATGCATGTATGACTTCTTATGGTGATTATTTGATGCCAGATTTTTTGCTCATTGTTCTTAAGGATCTCCTTCCTCGTCGACCAGAATTAAGATTAATTCTGATGAGTGCAACTTTAGATGCTGAACTCTTTGCTTCCTACTTCGGTAGGGCGCAGATATTTCACATCCCGGTTAGTTGAAGCTCTATTTGGCAGTTTTTCATTCCATTCTCTTTATGAACAAGTAGATTTAGTGTTGGATTTCATGGTCATGTACTTTTATAATCTTTGTTTTTTCTTTCTTTCTCCTGCCTTTATGAGAATTTACACTGACAAAGAAACTCAACTTCTCACTCCCTCCCAACCTTTATTTGACCATAAAGTTCCATTTTAGTCTTGCTTCCCAGTGGATGGGAATAACAGTCTGGTGCATGGAGTTCAAATTCCTGAATTTTTGTTTCCTAATTAGGGTTTTACATACCCAGTTCAAACTCATTTTCTGGAGGATATTCTGGAGAAGACAGGCTACAGATTAACCTTATCCAACCAAATTGATGATTACGGCCAAGAAAAGGCATGGAAAATGAGTAAGCAAACGCCAAGAAAGAGGAAAAGCCAAATTGCTTCAGTTGTTGAGGTATGCCCAACATTATATGATATTGATTTTTATTTTACTGGCACCTTTTGACTGCATCATTTTCCTTTCTAAAAATGTGACAGGATGCACTCAGAATGGCTGATTTTGAAGATTATAGCCCCCATACACGGGAATCTCTATCTTGTTGGAATCCTGATTGTATTGGTTTTAATCTCATTGAGTACCTTTTGGGCAATATCTGTGAGAATGAGAGACCAGGAGCAATTCTAGTTTTCATGACTGGGTGGGATGATATCATTTCTTTAAAGGATAAGCTTCAAGCGCACCCTATTTTAGGTGATCCACAACAAGTCTTGTTACTGGCATGCCATGGTTCAATGTCTAGTTCGGAGCAGGTAATTTTATTTATACATATAAATGTCAATATCATTTGGCTATTTAAGGGGCCATTTTTCTGTGTTGTGGTGAAATACCTTCGGCTGTCAAATTCTAATCTCTAGTTTGAAATTGGAATTAAGAAACTTTGTAGAGATGCTGAGCTAATTGTCAATTTGCAAAAGCTTTTCAGGCTTCTCTTTTCTTTTGAAGTTGGATGAAATTCCTAGGAATTGATTGGCATCCTATAGAAAGCCATGATTTTGAGTAGGAAGTAAGCGAGTTGTTTTTGGTAGTGAGGAAGAGAATTGAGAATGCACTTCGTCTGGATGTGTTCACTATTGCCTTCAGAAATCATTAGAATATTACTTGGGTGATTTGTGGCTAGTGCTACTTTTTTTCATTGATTGATTGTTTGATTCTCTTGAAAAAGAGATGGTCCAAGTGAAAATCTTAGTTACAAGATCATTATTTATATATTGAGTCATTGATAGCCAGGGTTGAGGGATGGTATTTTTAGTTAATGAAACTAATCTCTTTGCAAAAAAGCATATTTCAATGTCGCTAAAGAGAGCATGGAGGAGATAAGGGAGGTGTAAAAAGGGAATAGTTAGTTTTCAGAGTGGGGTTAAGATGGTGTATGGTAATGTAGAATCTGGTTTTTTGGATGAAGTTTTGGCAAATAAGGATTTATCATTGGGGGGAGGGGTTTGACAGGAATTGTGAGATGCTTATTATTGGTTTCTTTTTGTGATTTCGAGTCTTCAGGTTCTTCTTTGACAGAAGGGATGATGGAAGTGAAGATAGTTTATTTTAAAATAATTATGATTTAGGTAATTGGATCCTTGATAGCTCTTAGGACTTTATCTTAATGTATTTAAATTTCAAACTTCGTTATTTAGTTTTGAATTTGTTATCTTGTTTAAGAATAACATGTATAAATAGTGTTGTCGGTATTGTATGCAAGGCAGAATTGATTTCTGAATTAAATATCAGTTTCTTCCTTAGTTCTGTCTACTTTTGTTCTCCCTATTTAGCCTATTTCTTCCCCAATTGCTGAATTCGTAAAATCCCTAAACCTATTTTCTTTCTTAATAGTATTCTTTGCTTTTGAATGAGTTGGACTTGTGGCCCACATCCATTGTTGTAATATTTTCTATGTTTTAATGAAGCTTTCGTTTCCTGGCCCCACACCCACGAACAAAAAAAAAGAAGAAAATAAGATAAAATAAAGAAAATAATAATAACAAAGAAAGAAAATCATAGAAGGTGGCCACCTGAAAAGGAGGGTAGGACTATGTAATTTTAGGTTTTTCCCTCCTAGGACCCAAGCAAGATTAACAAAGTGATTTAGATCAATCCTTGGCCATGCCTTCTATTCTATTAATTGTAGTATCAATTAAATTTGTTCTGTAATGAAAGAACTTGCTGTTAATCTTATTTCTCAAATATTTAAATAAAGGAAAGAAAGGAGGAACAAAGACAACTTTTTCGCCTAATTAATTATTGTTCTCTGAAAAATATTGCTGCATAGTACAAAAATTAATGGTATTCTGGGTCTCTATGCATTTGACTTTTCTGATTCTTGTTTCCTTGTTTCTAAATTATTGAACTGTAATGATTGCAGAGGTTAATATTTGTGGAGGCTGAACATGAAGTGCGGAAAATAGTTCTAGCAACTAACATTGCAGAAACGAGTATTACAATTAATGATGTTGTTTTTGTTCTTGACTGTGGAAAGGCAAAAGAGACATCATATGATGCACTGAACAACACCCCTTGTTTACTTCCTTCATGGATATCCAAGGTTTCTGCCCAACAAGTAAGATTATGAACAGCACCCCTTGTTGTCGTTAGTATTCAAGGTTTTCTATTCAGCTAGTAAGGTTATCTTCTGGCTGGATCCTGCACCTGGTGGGGGGAGGGGAAGCCAGAGTTCACAGATACCCTTTAGATAAAAAAAATATTCTCTGAATTTGACATGCATTGACAACAATCAGTTGAGTTGTATGCCCCTGTATGTATCCAACTTACTGTGGTCTTGTCCTGATCCCTATCATTATTGGCTGTCTTTAATACCATAGCCATTTCTAATGGGCAAAAGAAAAAGAAGGTTCCAGCACATAATTGATGGAATATTTTGTCTTTTTTTCTTTCTATACTTTATATAATCATGTTCGACAATTGATTATTCAAATTTGATGCAAGGTTTGTTTAGTTTCATATTGACTTTGCTGTTTAGATTGATTAAAAACTTGAATTTGTTTTTATTTTGTTTATTGTAGCGGCGGGGAAGGGCTGGTCGTGTTCAGCCTGGGGAATGTTTCCATATGTATCCTAGATGTGTATATGATGCTTTTGCAGAGTATCAATTGCCTGAAATCTTAAGGACACCTTTGCAATCGCTTTGTCTGCAAATTAAGAGTTTGAAACTTGGAAGTATTTCTCAGTTTCTATCTAGAGCTCTACAGTCTCCAAAGCAACTAGCGGTAATAAAAAATATCATATTTCTCGTGTAACTAATCATATTAATATTTTTGTTTTATTAAAACCAATGACTTGTGTCGTCTAAGTGGGAGAATTAGATTTATTTCCTAATCATGTGGACAGACTGTCATGTCCATTCTTTGTTTGGCAATGATTCATACGTATGACTTCAGTTGTGCTCCTTTACACGGTAAACTTGCAGAGAAATGGAAAAAACATCAGGATGTATGGTATAAACTGACATGGAAATTACGAACTTTTAGAATTTGATATTCAAGAATATAATTATTAGGCAAAATATCATATACATGTGTGCCATATAATACCTACATGTATCTTTGCACATAGGAGTGTCAGGCACCATAGCGTACCAAATGTTGGGTACTAGATCATTTCTCTGATATGTAATGTTTATTTTTTGTTTTTTTTTCCTGACTGTTTGCTTAACATTTGCCTGCAGGTTCAAAATGCCATTGATTATTTAAAAATGATTGGTGCCTTGGATGAAAATGAAAATCTAACTGCTCTAGGTAGGCCAAGATTTGAGTTAGTTACTTGATTCCTTCAACTTTGAATGATAAGGATTTCTTTAAGTTGTTTAGACTTTTAAGTTTAAGAATAAGCCTTTTAGGTTCTGAATCGTTTGACAGGGCGCTATCTTACTATGCTTCCTATGGATCCAAAACTTGGGAAGATGCTCATATTAGGTGCAATCTTGAATTGCCTGGATCCAATATTGACGGTTGTTTCTGGCCTTAGTGTCAGAGATCCTTTCTTAACACCTTTTGAAAAGAAGGATGTAAGTCAGCTACTGGTCTTACTATATTATTTTAAATGAAGAAAACAATTACATGCTTTATATTTCTTTATTAGCTGGCAGGATCTCTTTGCAGTCACTTGTGTGCAGCTAGTTTGAATCATCTTATATACAATTACCAGAGTTGTCTGTGACACACCTGCCACACTGCAAAGTGCATGCAGGAAATGCAGCGATATTTTTAGTGATCTTGTAGAGGGTTGATACGGGGGCAGAGAGTTGGTGTTGAACAACTGCCAGCGTTTTCTTTCAAACCCTGTCAATTTTGTGCGTTACAGTTTTGTTAGGGGCTGCTTGCTTGAACTTGTCTTCTAGGTCTTCTTGAAATCCTTTCAGTAATACCACTAAAACAAGTCGATTCCTCCAAACAAGGAATCTGTGAACAATAAATAGCAAAATGAGTTAATCCATCAATTTCATCCCATTCTCTATAAGGCCTCTGAAACCAGCTGGTTCTCTAACAAAGGTAATTATCAGCAACATTAGATTTAGGAATGTCAAGACCTTATTCGACGTGTTTTATTATTGTAGATGTTGTTTGGAGTACTTTTGGTTGGTGCATATGGAATGTGGTAAATCCAAATAAGAGTTGAAATTACATTCATATAATTTGATATACTGATTGGAAGCATACTCAAGTTTGATCTGCTTGTCTATGCAGCTTGCAGAGGCTGCAAAATCTCAATTTTCCAGAGATTTTAGTGATCATCTTGCACTTGTTAGAGCCTACGAGGGGTGGAAAGAGGCTGAAAGAGATTATGGTGGTTATGATTACTGCTGGAAAAATTTTCTCTCAGTTCAGTCAATGAAAGCAATTGATTCTCTTAGGAAGGAATTTCATTCTTTGTTGAGGGATACTGGCCTCATTGATGCCAGCTCTACCAGCTATAATGTATGGGGTAATGATATGCATCTCATCCGAGCAGTTATCTGCTATGGTCTATATCCTGGAATTTCCTCCATTGTGGTAAGTAATGGCTTCTTCTGCATCCTCTTTAAGTTTCTTCCATCTTTTAATGAGTAAATTTCTTGAAGCCATATCTTTTTTTTAGTTGCTTTAGCCATTATGGTTTCTTTATTCTATAATCTATACCACAAGGAGTTTAGATCATGAAATAAAAAACTTTAGCATGTAGTAGCTCTCAAAAAGTCATGTAGTGCTTTTGAAAACCATGCTTTACTTTGATACTTGATAGGCAAATAAAAGTCAAAGACATTAATCTTTTTATTCTGTTAGTTTCCAGTTGGATGCTTTGTTGTATATTTCTCTATTTTCTCTGTTTTATAATATTCTTATGGTAAGTTTAATCCTGTATCATTTCTTTGGGGGCTTAAATAATTTTACAGCACAATGAGAAGTCGTTTGCACTTAAAACCATGGAGGATGGTCAGGTGCTTCTGTACTCTGGTAAGATTTCATATATTTTATGTTAATACATCTTGGATTGTCTGTCTGTTCCTTCTGGTTTAACTTCCTGTTTGTTTCACTCACCTAGAATTCTGTCAATGCTCGGGAAGCTAAAATTCCATATCCATGGCTTGTTTTCAATGAGAAGATAAAAGTGAACTCTGTTTTCCTACGAGATTCCACAGCTGTCTCTGATTCAGCACTTCTTCTATTTGGTGGAAGCATCTCAACAGGAGATATTGTGAGCTAATGTTTTCCCCTCTTTCCCTTTGATGGATATTGCAGGTTTTTTGATCTGGTGATTGTTTCTTCACAAGTGATTTGTCTCTGGCAGGATGGACATTTGAAAATGTTGGGAGGATATCTGGAGTTCTTTATGAATCCAGCTGTAGCTGATTTGTTCAAGTGTTTAAGGAGAGAACTTGATGATCTAATTCAGATGAAAGTATGTGACCTCCTAAGGTCTACTTTATTTTTCAAATGTTCTAAATTCATTGTATATTTTGACACACTGTTTTTATGTTCCTTAAGCTTCAAGTTACTGTGTAATTGATTTCTCTGCTTCACTTATGTCTAATTTCAATCTTGGTTTGCGTGGGCAGCTACTGAACCCCAAGATGGACACAGATACCCATCGTGAGCTCCTATGTGCTGTGCAATTATTAATCTCAGAGGATCATTGCGAAGGGCGGTTTATATTTGGTCGTCAGGTCTTCAAGTCCTTGAAGACACCCGGGATCACACCACAACCTCCCATGGTGGTTTCAAGGACTGAAAGTGGACCTGGTGGTGATAATTCTAAGAGTCAGCTCCAGACGCTGCTCACTAGGGCAGGATATGCTGCCCCTACCTACAGTACTAAGCAGCTTAAGAACAGCCAGTTCCGAGCCACAGTGGACTTCAATGGAATGCAATTTATGGGCCAGCCTTGTAGTAACAAGAAGAGTGCAGAAAAAGATGCAGCAGCTGAAGCACTTCACTGGCTGATGGGTGAAACACAAACAGGCGATGATTATGTCAATCATGTCTCCGTGATGCTAAAGAAAAGCAAGAAGGACCACAATTAAAGCAATGCAACGAACTCTATATAGGGCATTTTGGGCAGATAAGAGAGAATGGTTTGTTCATAGAAACCTTTAGCATAATTAGATGAGCACCATGTTTTTTTTTTTTAAATAAGAAATGAGTACCATGTTAATCTAACCATCTACCTTCAAAAACTATGTAGGTTGAACACAGCACCAGTAGAAGCTGGTAAATCCAACATTTATATCATTTTTATCGCCTTTGCGGGAACCACAGGCAGACATAGTATTTGAGGAAGTCTTTTGTTGGATTATATTCTTACTGGACCTAGAGCTACAGGCTTAAAATTATCCAGTAAATGCTTGCGTTTAGAATAGAATACTGAAGTCTGAAGTGTCAAGGGGTTTGGAGAATCAATGAAGTTGCCTTTAGTTATGCCCCTGGAACGATATGCATGTGCATTACGGCAAGAATCAAGTAGTGATTAGTTCCCGCCATTGGTAGCTCATATTTTTCCCTAGTTGTATCAATTTTGAAATCTATAGGTCTGCAAAAAGGCATATGCACCTTGTGTTTATAAATATTTGTAAATTTCAAGGACTGTTATTCTCTAACAAACCATGTTTAGTTTCTCAGCACTGCCCTGAATTTGTTCAAGTAATTTATTGTGTCGTCTTGCCTTTATAATTGAAAATAAATGCCATAACTTTTGGGTGTTCGTTTTTATTTTAAGAACTATTTGATTATGCTACAGATCTTTGCTAGACCAGGGGTGGCAACTTGGACCAAATAATGAGTAAATATTTTTTGGGTTAAAATAGATTGCTATTAGTTTTGGGCTTGTAAAGTTATTGGCCTTTTCACTATTATAAATAAATAAATAACTTGATTATAAATAATTTAAATTTTTATAGCGTGAAAAATATGTCAACATGACAGAAATTACACACAAAAATGCGTTAACACCACACACAAAAAAAAAAAAAATGATTGACACCCTTGGGGACTTGCTAGAGCATTATGTCCTTGAACAAACTTTTATATTTGATAGCCATGCATTTACTTCTAGGGCTTGATAAATAATGACCCATGCAATTACAAATGTCTTGGACATGGACCTACATGTGCCGTTTGGAAATGCTCTCTAAATTATGCGTTCCACATTTCCATTTAGTATTGATTATATCTTATATTATGAATTGTTCGTTTGTATTATACTATTTTATTATGATTAATTGGTATTAGGTTATTTAAGCAATTAATACAAGGAAAAGAACTTCTAGAATATTTTTGCCAAATGGTTATATGTGCTTTTATATTTTTTTTCAAACGTGCAATCACTTTCTATAAAATTGCTTTTAGTATAACATACTTCTAGTAAAACTAATAGTGCACCAGAAGGGGCACTTCTATTGATATTTTTAATCATTTTAACAATTGAAAGCTCTTTAGAGATATTTCTTCTTTACTATACATGAAAAGTACTTTCATGGACACAAACTTTCACTATAAAATCGCTTTTCCCTAAAAATGTTTGTTTCAAACCCGTTTTTACTCAAATTGCTTCTTTGATTAGTGCATGCAACTAAAAAGCTCATATGGTAGAGAATGAGCTCATTGAAAGAAAGAAATTTTATTTTCTGAACTCAACAAGTTCAGGAAGTACTTCTGATATATTTAGTGGTTGGTAATGACCCTTCTAGGAAGTCTCCATACTTTTGTTTGTCAACATAATTTATTTTATTTTTTTGTGCGAATTATTTTTTTTTTCTTTAAACACAAAAGGTTTATCTAATGCATGCATGAAGTGCTTGTACTTTTCAATGAAACCCCATTTTTTGGGGTATAGATCTCGTTCTATTCATCTAGTTGTTTTCTTTATTACTTGTTGGTGGGATCAAAGAGATGCAATCAGGCAAAGGAAGACAAAACTATTAGACTTCTTACATGTGATTCTTATTTAATTATTTGGGAGATAAAACCGCTGATGGGTCTTAGATTTTACTTGATAATTTAATTATTAAAAAAACTATAATAAAATTTTCTTTTCCAATGTCTTTCTTTGTCTTACAAGAAAAGATTCAAATACAATTAAAATAACACTTCAAATCTCAACACAACACTACCCTAAAACTTTAACCATACAAACAAAATGAAGAAGGAAAATTAACAAAAATAAATTTTTTAAAATTTATAATAATAAAAATAATACTCCATTAATTGCATGATGTTCAATTAGACACGTTCAATATTGAATTGATTTAAATTATCGTAGTTTAATTGGACCACATTTAAAGAAAAATAACTTTCCTTTTCAACTTTTCTAATACAAATCCTCTGCCACAATTCATGGGTCTTCCACTTAATTTTATCCGCATTTTTTTTTTTATTCAAACCCTGATTAACAATATATCCAATCAATCTATCTTTGTAATACTTACTGACTTCCATATTATTGTAATTCATAAAATAAAAATAAAAATATTAGACAAACCTCGAAAAGTGAAATTGATATATGGGGTGTCGGGAGTATGTATTTAAGATTAGGTAAATAATGTTGAAGAAAAATATGGAATCTGACCCTTATGAGTATGAGACAGGCTGGGAAGGTCTGCCTCTTTGATTGTCCTTTTATGCATAACACAAGTTTTGGGGTCTCATTATATTTTAAAGCACTTTATGGACAGTATCATAGAGTAATTGACAACGTTGGTCCTGTCCTGTCCTTCTGGCAAATTACTACTTTTTGGTAATTTTAATTTTTTTTTTTTTAATTTAGGAAATTTTAATCAATTAATATTATGATAGTTGAAGAACAATCGTCCAGATCTTATTTAGCCAAGTCAAGATTAATTGTATTAGTTAATTGCCTATTCTTTGTTCTAATTGTGAATATATATATATATATATTGAAAGAGTGAGAATGACTATGTCAATGGCATTATTGTTTTAAAAATAAAAATAAAAAACTCAATCATAACTCATGCGACTCTCATAACATTCATTTACAACATGTTTGTTTGTCCGTATAAAAAGATTGAGAGGAAGTCGCTAGAAATATATATATATATATAAGCTCATCTTAAATATTCTTAATTTACTAAAGGCATCCAGTTGTAGATTTCTTATGTAAGAAAATTTTCAATTTATTACTTTAATTTTTTATTTACTTATAAATTTGATACTGATAAAATTTGTTTCACTTTTGATGTTAATTTTTCCAACCAAATTCAGTAAAAAAAAAAAAAAAAATTAACTACTCATGAAATACAACTGGGTTAATTAATGAAAAAAATATTCCTAATTTGGATGGAAAAAAATAACAAACAAAAAAATGTTTAATTTTTAATCCACTTTCACGTTATGCACACGTATGTTTTTTTATATAACATAAATAATATATATTTTACGCATGTTAAAAAATACAGTGTACGTCTGTTTTATTAATCTATACCGTAAAAAACATATATTTTTTAATGAAAAGTGAAACAATGTGAACAATAAATTCGTATAAAAATGGGGGTAAAAAAGTTGATAGAAATGAATTTTATAAATAAAAGTGCGAAATTTATTAAAAAAAAATATAAAAATAGTAAATTATTTTTTAATTAATTAAAAAAAAAAAAAGTAGTTCTAACTCGTTTATATTCCGATGGACCATAGAAAATGTATGTGAATGTTTTATTTCTTATCACCCAAATTCAAGCTAAGTGGTATCACTTTGTCGTTAAGAAGCAACTCAATTGTCTTCAAAGGATATTTGTCTTCAAGCTGTGGCCTGTGTGAATGGTAGAATGTTAGGTCACCATTCCAATATTGGCCTGGGTCTCTCATAGGGAATTAGTATTATTGACTTGAAAGTATAATTAAAACCTTATTTTCTATTTATTAATTTATTTTTGTGTAAAAAAAACATTATTTTCTTTGATGTTAATAAAATGAATTGACTGTTAACAGTAGGGTTAGGGACCCCTTTATGTTTCTTATAATAAAAAAAGGGTACCCTTTGAATGTGTGGATACTTTGTTAGGGGAGGCTGTTGGACCATAAAATATGGTTTGAGAATCCCGTGACAACCTTTATTTTATAAAAGGGAAAAATACAAAATAAAATTCCAAAAATTTGGAGTGGTGTCTTGTTTCAAACTTTTCTCACCACTATTCTATGTTAGCATGCATATATTGTTTTAATTATATCACAAAATAACCCTTAATATTTTCAAAAATAGCAAAATCACCCATCAACTTTAAAAAATAGTCATTTATATCCCCTTAGTTATTGTTTTATTAAAACATTCTCTCCATATTTCTTAACTTTTAGAAAATGTTTGAAATAGTGACAAGAACGGATGTGTAGTTATTTTTTGTGGTTTCATGAAAGGTTGAATTATAATTAAATATTAACCCACCTTCAAATTTGAAAATAGTATTATTAAATGATGAAAATTATTGTTTTTTTTTTTTTGCCCGAATTGATATTTGAAATATAACATTGTTGATAGAATCTATTTGTAATTTTAAAACCGTATGTACGTATTTAATTGATAAAAAACATCTTTTTTCACAACAAGTTTATAAGTAATAAAACCCTGAGGAGGTGATTGATATAATTCATACAATTAACTTAACACAATTTTATAAATACTACTTTGTAAGCTTTCTATAATATTTAATCAAATTCTACGTCGTTTAAAATACACTAGAAATTTATAATACATAGTATTTTTTTTTATATATATGTAACAAATTTATAACAATAATATTTCATTAAAATTTAAATTCATTAATGATATTCAACAAACAATATTTACAAATAATATTTCACTATATTATTATTTTCAAAAATGGAGCAAATTGGAGACCGTGTAGGCCATGTAGATATGTCATTATAATATTATTTTTTTATTTTTAAAAAAAAAATAATATTTGTTTTGATTAAACAGCTCCGTTTTTGCTGGCTTTGATGCCCCAGTCCCCAAATGTACGTACAACCCATTGAAGAAAAGTAAACCTTCTTTATATGTCTCTTAGTCTTGAATATTTTCAAAAATATAATGTAGATTGTGGAAATGTGTATACAGATAATTTATAATTTATTTATGATAATAATGTAATTATGTAATACACAAATTTTCTTTTATTTGTGTTCATGAAAAAACTAAGAAAAAATAAATAAATAGTTTCTGTGATTTTTATAAATCAATTTGTCTATTCATATTCAGAATCTGAATTTTTAAAAACCCACTTACCCACATAGAAGTAGTAACAAGTTGCTCTTCTTATGCACTCCACATATAATAAATCTCAACCTTTTTTATTAAAAATATAATAATCTTAACTTGTACGTTTGTTAGGTTTAGGATTACATTAACTCACGCCTACTTTACCGCAACATTAGAGTTCATCATAAACCTAAAACAACATAACAAAATTTCTTCATCGTAATCTAATATATGTACAGTACCTTTTATTGTAAATATGTAATAATAAACAATTATAATTGAAATCATTGTGAAAAACAATGAAGTGTTTATTTATTAAAAAGTTAGTGGATAATAAAATAAAAATAAAAATGTCAAATTAATATGTAGATATAAAATTAATTAAAATAAAAAGTGTGTCTAATATTAAAAGGATCGTAGATTCGGGATAATGAGAAACAAAAATCTCTTAATTATCAAATATTTTACTTTATAAATATATATATATATATATGTTTTTTTTTTTTTTATATTAGTAGATTAAATCATGCTTAACAATAATATTGTTATGTTCGTTTGTTAGGTTTCTGCCTTGTTGTGAGTTGTGTTCATCTTGGTTGACAAATAAAAATTTAAACAATTTTTTAAATAAATTATTTATAATAATAAATAATAAAAATTTAAATTTATAAAAAAATTAGTGATAAATTTCAATGTAATTATGTTTTAGTTGTGTAATAATCATGTTCATGTAGGCCAGTATTTAGATTTAGATAGAATTTACCGCCCAATTTGGGCTTCATTTTCAAATAACTCGACTCGCCGACAATCCCTCGTTGTGGGACAGAGTCCGTGCACGATAGAGCTCTCACTCTCTCTGACACCCAACACTTTAATAAAAAGGATAAAAAAGTATTTTTATTATTATATTTTAAAATTTTTAAAACGTTTATTTGATCGGGACGCTTGTTGCTCCTCGGCAGTTGTCTACATGGTCTTAATATTGGGTCGGCTCCACCCAAAAAAATAATTTATTAAGAGGAATAAATCATCACAAATATACAAACAATTTATTTTTCATATTTGTACGATATAAAACTCATCCACACACTGTTTTATACCTTAATCATAGTTCATACAGTTACCATGAAATGGTATTAATTATAATTTTTATTACCTAAAAGAAAAATAGGATTGTTAGTCATAACACTATTAAGTGTCATATAAATATCGTATGTCCTAGGTCATAAATATAGTTTAAATGCAAAAAAAAATAAAAAAAAAATACATTAATAAGCTTATAATTTCTTATCTTTTATTTTATAAAATTTAGAATTATTCATATTTTTTTTACAATTTTTTCAAATATTTAACGATTTTATTATGATTTTTTACAGTTCTTTAATTAAACAAAAAAAAAAATTATACTCCCTTTTTTCTCTATTTTGATTAATTTGTACTGTCATTTCAATCAATTTTTATTATAAATTAGTTATAAAAAAAATTCTTTTTATAAATAATTATACTACTTAGTACTCATAATTGATAATTTATGCAATTATGGAACAACTTAAAAAAATTGCACCGTTCTTAAAAATTTATGTTTGATTATCAATTTAATAAAAATTGCAATTTAATAAAAATTTAATAAAAATTGCAATTTTTATTAAATAAAAATTGCAATTTTTATTAAATTTTTATCAATTTAACAAAGAACTCATAAAAATTTATGAATTGCAATTTAATAAAAAATTTTATTATAAATTGCAATTTTTATTAAATTTTTATCAATTTAACAAAGAACTCATAAAAATTTATGTTTGATTATCAATTTAATAAAAACTCATTCTCAATGGTCGGTCAAGTTTTTATATGGAACAACTAAAAGTAAATATTAATTTCCTGAAAAATAAATAATAAATTGAAAAAGAAATATTCCTCGTTGTATTGGTCTGCCATCATTGAAATTCTCCTTTCGTCCCCCGTTCCTTTTATTCTCCATTCATTTATTCTGTGGGAATACCCAATGAAAAAATATTGATTGTTATTTGAATATAATTGTTGATAAAATATTTCATGCTAAAGTAATTCTTTTTTAAAAAAAATAATAATTATTATCTATTATTTTATTTGAAAAATCAATAAAATTAGTAAAAAATATCACCCACAAAATTCCAAGTGGGTATTAAAAAGATGTATATTTGAAGACGTTTAATGTGAACTAATGTATGAATATTATTATATTATTAATTTTTTTTATCTAACATTAAATAGAAGGAAAAATGATAGCTTAAATTTACAACTTTTGATTTTAAATTCATATTTATTTAGCAAGCATGACAAATATATTACCTTTATAAAAATTTAACAACAAAAATTTATTATCTTGATAAATATTTTTTTTTAAAATGATAAATTTATATTATTATTTAAATAGATAGAAATGTGAAAGTTGTCCCTTCATGTTAGAATATTGGTACCGTCATTTTCAACAAATTCAGAAATGTCTGTAATAAAGACTCGAAGAGCAACCTCCGTACTTTGTATAATTTTTAATAACCAACAACATTAATAAATGTATGACCCAAAAAAAAAAAATCAAAAATTGAGAGAAATTAAATTCTCTAGTTTAAATCGTATGTCATTCTTTTCGCTTAGTGATACAGTAATGTCTGAGATTACTAACTAAAGAAGATTCATTGTCTTTAGTACACCTGCAATTTGTCTCACTGATTACTAAATCAGTTTACAGAATTCCGTTACCGTGTTATCATCGATATGAGTTAAACTATGGGTTGGTATTCATATTTATTGTTGCTTAAATTTTTAAGTGATATTTTTAAGGTATTTAAGTTTTTAAATTAATAAAATTAAGAATAATTTGATTATTTTAATTTATTATTATTATTTTTTTAGATTTTATGTCACATTGATCATAAAATTTTAAATAATATATTGGTCCTGTAATTTTAAATATGGACTAATTTAATCCTATAATTTAAAAAATTATTTCAAAATAAAAAATTAAATATAAAATATAAAATAAAACTCTATATATTTTTTTTCCTTCCCATTTTAATGGGGTCAGTTCTTTTTTCCCTCTAAGTGAGCTTTTTATTTTGTTTGAAAAAATTTGGATGAAAATTTTATTTAAGAAAACTAAATTTCATTAATTCTGATATCAAATTAATATAGAAAAGGAGAAAAAAATAAACGAATTAAAGTTAAAGATTCAAATGAATAAAAAATTGAAGAAACAACAAATAATTGAAAGAAAAATTAATATTATATTTAATTTATTTTGGCCCGTGAAATAAATAAAATACTAGATTTTATATATAGAACTAAATTTAATAATTATTTGTAAAAAAATAGATAATTAAAAATTGATGTCAAAGAAGATAAATATTTTTTTATTTAATTTTAATAATTTTTTATTTTACTCCTAAAGAAATCTCAATTTTTATAATTTGAATCTGACTAACAATTTTTAAATTATATGACTAAATTAGCTATCTTAAAAGTTACAGAATTAATGTGACATTAAATTCAAAGAATAATAATAATAATAATAATAATAATAATAAATTTAAGATGGTTAAATTATCCTTTATTTTTTGTTATGTGACATTCATGTAATTTATTTTTAGATACCATTTAAAAATTAATTTAAGATGGTACTTTTAAGATACCATTTAAAAATTAAGGTATCAAAAAATGAATATGAATACCATTAATATTTCAGCCCCTTAAATTCTCATATTATATCATTTAAATGTACCTAACAGAAATGAGGAAATTAAATTTCATATTTTGTAGTTGAGTATAGTTTTAGTTTTTCCCAAATTCAAATGATGAAGTTGATGTAATAAACATCATAGACAATATTCATATACATTTTTTCTTTTCTCTTTAATTAATAAAATATTTGAGGTTAGGGAAATATGTAAATAATTGATGGGCAAAAAAACAGAATTATTTGACATGAAAAAACACAAATGATATTCTTGATCAAAGAACAAAGGGTAAAAAAATGGACAAATAATTTGTGACACAACATTTATCCTCTTTGTTTTTGGCTTTAGTGGGATCCTATCTACCTATGAATGTAATGAGTTGAAGTTGTACACTTGTAGTTTCTTTGCCTAACTAAATTATTACGATTTGATAAAAAAAAAAATACACAATATTATGAGTTTTTTATTTTATTTTTTAATTTGGTGTCAACTATATCCAAAACATACATAAAAATATAGTTTAATTATATGATATAATTCTTTTTCATATATAAAGTTTCATTTTTAACTCCTTCGAGAAAAAAGTCTATATTCATTTTTTTAATAACATAAATTAACATATTTTTTTTAATATTATAAGAAAATAAACCTATGCTTTTTTATTATGGTTTTAAAAATAAAATCACTTAAATAACTGAATTATTTATGCACGAGAAGATAAAAATATTGAGAAAAAAATATATATACATAAAAATAGGCCGCTGAGTTGTTACTGCAATGAATCTGTATCATTTACGGATGAAAAGGGATACATCCAAGTGAAACAAATTTACTTCAAAGCTGAAAAGAAAAGGATGAGATAATGGATTGGTACTTTCTCTGTCTGCAAAGAATTCCTTTTCTCTCCATTCGTATCTTCAATGTTAATTCATTTGCTTCAATGTCTTATAAAAAATCAGTAAGATACCATTGTAATCAGACAAATTTCATCTACCTACATAGTACAAAGATTTTAGAATGTTGACTCATATGCTCAAAAAAAATGTCGATATAGTTATTTATATTAAAATATTGATTTTTTTAGCAATTGAATAAAATGCAATTAAGACATGAATATTCAACAATTGTTCATTTATTTTTTTTAAGAATTCACATTCAAGAATAAAATATTTAATGTCACTTTTTATTTTAAAATTTCAATAAATTATTATTTTTAATATTTAAAATTATAATAATTTTTTTATTAAAAGATTTATTTTTTCTGATTTTACTCTTAAATGATTTCATGTTTATTGTTTTGTTTTGTTTTATTTTATTAAAGGCTCACGTTTTAATATATAGGTATCTTTATTATATAAAAATTAATAATATTTTAATTAAAAAACTCTTAAAACAAATTAATTTGTTATTAGTTAACCACATTTTTCAAACAAAATCTTTAAATAATTTAAAAAATTAAATAACATCAACAATCTAACATAAAGACTTAAAAAGGCTGACTACTAAAGTAAAAGAGTACAATTTCATTAAATGAATTAAGAGAGTATATTTAATTATATTAATTAATAATTATTTCAAAATTTAGATATATTTAATTAAAATTTTTAAAAATATTTTAAAAATTTAAGTGTATTTCAATTATAATTTTTAGAATTTTTTAAAAATTTAAGTATATTCAATAACAATTTTATAATTTTTTTTAAAAATTTAGTAGTATTTAAAATGTGGTCGATTTTAAAAAATTTTAAATGCTGATTGATTTTTAGTTAAAATTATAAGAAAAAAAATATATATTTATTATTTTTTCTACCCTTAAATTTTTTATAAATTAAAAAAAAAAATTAATTACAATTCAAAATATGTTGTTAAAATTTACTTAATTTTTCCTAAATTTACGAAGATCGAGGACATGGCTTTTTTAATAGTGATCGAAGCGACGTATCATTGAGAATAAATCATTATCAAGTCATAAGAAATTGGTAATTTTTGATACAATCATTGTAATTCTGACCAATAATGATTTATATAAAAGGTGCTGAGATTTTTTGTTTACTGTTATCATTTTAATTACTTTAATTATAACATCTCAGTTTATAAAATTTCAATCATTGAGCTAAACTGTAAAAAGTAGTAATAATTTCATGTATCATTTATCCATTTAACTGAATATATGAAGGATTATTGAATTAAACTATTGAAGATTTCTTTGAACAACCACATCATTAAAGGTATAGGATAAATTAACAGTTAACAACTATTGTTCCTAGTTATTAACTACACAAATCTTCTAACTATATTTTTGAGTAGTTTAACCTTAAAAATACGGTAAAAAAATAAATAAATACCCAGTAAATTTAAGCTATACTCCTCTTTTAGAAATTACTTATAGTTTAAGTGGTAAGATTTATAATTCTCCTAATAAAAATTTAAGTTTGAATCTTACCTGAATGTGTGTAAGTGTGTTTTCTCTTATTAATAAAAAGAAGAGAACTTTAGAGCCCCTTTTAATTCTCTTTCTTTAATCCGCAAGATGCAATTACAAATTATGCATTAATTTAATATTTTTATTATTAGTTTTAAAATTTTATTTAAGTAAATTAATATTTTTATTCTAATTTCTTTAATTGTTAACAAAAAAAAAAAAAAAGTTTTACCATTTCCTTTCAAACTTGATTTATATTTATTCTCATTTAGTTATGAATTAGTGACACCCTTATGGTTAAAAGATTTAAATTATACTTACCGTTTTAATGCCAGATTATTAGGTGATGTACATCATTTTTAAATGTTACTCACATAAAGAATGGGTCATAAATTTAAATATCATTTTCGAACACTATTTTTTTCAATTTAACATATTTAATATAAATTTAAATATTAGATTGAAATAACAATGTAGTAATCAAAATCTAACATGTTAAAAAAATTCACATTATTTAGTCTCAACTTTTTAATTTGAACACATTTAATACATTATTTTAAATTTGATTAAAATATGATAAATTTTAAAAAATAATAAATATAATATTAAAAAAATTGAAGAATAAAAATGTAGAATCTAACAAAAGTGTTATGGTGTAGTTACGCGAAAGAAAAAATTATATACACAATGGAATGCTCACAACAATCTTTTTTAAACACTCGCTTGTGTATATGCTTTCTTAATTAATAGTTTAATGTGTATGTGTCATAATATAGAAAATTATTTTAAAAAAATTAATTTTTTTTAATTATTTTAAAAAAATTATCATAATACACGTCAGACAAATAACTAAAAGAGTATATATATATAAAAAAAAAAAAAAACTTTATTACAACAACATTGGAAGTAATAAATAATAATCTAATAAGATAGATGGACCTTTTTTTTAAGACACACTTATTTTTACTTATACAATTTTTAATATAAATTTTACTTTATTAACATTTTTTTTAATATATTTTTAAAAAAAAATTATTTAAAATAAAAAAAAATTGTACATATATTACTTAAAAATTAGTACAAATAGAATATGTGTAATTAATAATGTTGTTAGTACGCATAAAAAAAAGAAAAAAAAAGAAAAGTGCTGCTAACATTTCTGTTTCCAAATGATGATTTCATGGAATGCTCTGGAAGAAAAGAAAAACGCACAATACACACAGGTATCAATGCCATTTTGACATTGGGGTGTGAAAATATGTTTAGGAACCGCACGAGTGGATGTACTTTTTATTTTACAAATCAAAAAAGTAAACACTATTTCAAAAGAAGAGGTATTAGTTCCTTAAAGTAGGTGGTGTCCTTACCACTTAGTTAAATTATTATTATTATTGTTATATTTATAATTAATTATAAACTTTATCAAATAATAATAATAATATTAAAATATAATTAATAATAAAAATAAAATAATTTTTTAAATATCTTTATTATTATTATTATTATTATTATTATTATTTTGTTAATTAATATTTTTATTTTTACTGTCCACAGCAGATTTTGAACATACTAACTGCACCTTGTAAACAAGGTGAGAAATTTTAGTGGTCTATAAGCCCATCGTGCTAATATTCACAATATTACTACTCTAATATAACTTTAACAAAAGAATTAATTATTAAATTAATAAAGACATTGAAAGCAATGTAAAAGAATCATGGAACCAAGGGGCAATTGACAATGAAGGGAACAAGGGACCACTCAACACCTCATATCTTGTGTCCATCAGAATTATCAATTCAATGCCTCATTTTGGATTATAAGTGCTTTCACCGTTTAATGTCTTCAAATTTCCCAAGTTTTAAATGACGTGCGACATACGCTATTTTCATCTTAGAAATGGAACTATTATTCTTCCCTTTTTTCCTTCCATTATTTATTTATTTTTTTTTTTAAAATAATACTTCAATTACTTTATTTTCTTAAATTAAACATATTAATAGCTTTTATTCATTTTAATATTATATTCATAAAAACTTAGTCATTTGCTTTGGTACATCTTTCTAATCAATTATTTGCACAACCTCCCATTTTAAAAATATTCAAATAGATTATATTTAATTTTAAAAAAAATGCTAAAATGTCTAAAAAATTCAACAATAAGATGGATCCTCATACTGTTGTTTAAATGACTTATAAAACTTGCCTCAATTCAATCTTTTTTATTCTTAAGAATGGTTTCTTGTAAGATAGAAACGATTATTCTTGTTAGATGGATCTACATTCATTCCTGAATGTCGTTGGATATTGTTCACTTTTTAATTTTTTTTGTAATCATTGCATGCAATATCGACAAGTGTGTTCGCACCCCATAAGTGATGAGAAAGAAAGGATTTCTTGGAGCAACCTTAGGAGTAAACTTTCATGTATGAGCATTTAGTATATGTATCAGTCTATAGAAGAGTGAAAGTGTCTCCACTATTGATGATCTCTTCCCTAATCTTAGATAGGTTGTTTGAGGGTTCATTGTTGTGTTTTTTATGCTACCCTTATCCAAAAGCTTCGTAGGACCACATATCATTAACCAACTTTTAAAAATGTGACTAATGTATTTATATTGTAAAATTGAAGTTGTAAAGTATCATGCTACCTTTTTCTATTATAATTTCTTCTTCCTTTTTTTTTTAGAATTTTTTTAATTCATTACGTAATATTAGAAACAAAAAATTAGGACTTTAAATTTATAAAGTAACACGTGACAATTCTAATCCATACATTTTCTTGAGTCGTGTACTAATTATATTAGCACGTGTGTTAAAATTGTCACCTCATTTAAAAAAATTATTTTCATGATTATATTTTTAAAAAAATTAATAAAACACTCAATCGATATATACATGAACACAAGTGATTACTAAACAGGTCTACGTGTGATTATGTTATATTTAATTTATTTATTAAATATAATTATATAAATTTTATTAATTTTATATCAAATCGCTCATATATGTAATTTTTTTTTAATGTATTTCACTGCTAAAAATCACCACTCATAGTATTCATAAAATAGTTACTAATATTACTATATTTTTATTCTTTACTAAATTACTGACTATTATTTTAAAATTTTTCTCCAAATCTTTCTACAAAATTTAAACAATTGGTTTTTATTTTATTTTCTAAAATAAATAGTTACATAGCAATATTAATTTCTCGACAATCACTATATATTTATCAAATTTTGAACAAATTTAAAAATAATATTATTTAATCAAATACTTTTATTTTGGAGAGTAAATAAAATAATTAATAAAATATAATTAATCATAAAATTCCTTCTTATTTTATAATTTTTACTTGCTAAAAAAGTATGACTTTTATTAATATAATTATATAAAAAAAAAATTCACATATTGTTTCTAGAAGTTAACTATTCAATATGTTTTTAATAAATATATACTAAATATATACATTATTTACGTCCATTTTTGAAAATAAAAATTTTAAAATTATTTTATTTTCACAATAAATTTGAAAGAATAAAAAAATTAATTTTGATATTATTTTAAATATATTATAAAAATTAATAAAATTAAAATAAATAAAATAATTTATGCACTCGCTAATATAACATAAAAATATCAAAAAATAAATTAAGAAGAGAAAAAAAACTCATGTGAACACGTAAATGTTTTGGATTTAATTCGAATTTTAATTATGAATAAAATAGTTATTAAAAAAAAAAAATCCAGATATGGTGCAAATAAGAATATTCAAAAGGGTATTTATGTCAATAACCGAAAAATCAGCGTCATAGTTGATTAGTTTTCAATTTCTCAATTTACGTTTCGACCGTATCTTCTCTTTAAAAAACATCTTCAAATCTCTCTTTGACCATAGTACTCTCTCTCTCTCTCTCTCTCTCTCTCTCTCTCTCTCGGTGGGCTGTTAAATATAAATTAAAATATTTTATAAAAAACTATATCGTCTTCCTCTTCATCGCCATCATAACAGTGTCTCACGCTCTCGCTCGCCTTTTCGCCGTTGTTGCAGAGCCAGTGTTTCCGTTTAGCCAAAAAAAGCATTCTCAAAGTTTCTAACTTTTTCTTCTTCTGTCGCTATAAAAGCTAAAATTACAGATAACAAAAACAGAAAAAAGCATTTCATTATTTCCTTTTTTATATTCGCTTTGCTCATCTTCATCTCCACTATTATAACTTCCTCTCTATACTTTTTGGGCGTTTCCTATCTGATCCGATGGTCAGGATCTTCTCGTCAATCCAATATTACTTCTAAGCTAGGGCTCCTTTTTTGTAAGTGCCACCTTCCTTTCTCTTTCTACGTAAGTCTCTCGCTTAACCACTTTTTTTGCCATTCGATTTTTCCCACTTTTTATTTTATTTTGTTTTGTGTATTCTTCTTTTCTTTTCGCTTTCTCTGCATGTTTGTATTCATGTAACGATTTTTGTGTTCATTTTCAAATCCAGTAACGTATTGGTTTGGATTTTTTTTTTTTTATAAAAAAAAAAATTCTTCTGGTATTTGATTTATTAATTATTACTAGCGGCCTTTCGATTATGCAATAGGAACTGTATTTCTTGGAATTATTGTTTTTGGAATTCAATGTTACTTTGTTTGCTAATTTTTTGTTCTTATGATTACCAATTATTTTTTTTTGGATTGAGATTTCGTGATTGGTATTTTCGAATTCAATTATTGTTTTGTTATTCACTTTTTCTCTGATTTATTCTCAGTGCGTTTTCTTTCTTTTTCTTTTCTTTTTTTAAACAAATCTTTTCCTTAATTCATGAATATCTTTTGTCGGATTTTATTTTATTCTTTGGATGCTTTCAGTTTGTTATAGGATTTTAAAACCCTTGATGCGAGTCTTTTGAAAATTTGTGTTGATTTTCTATATTTTCTTATTAGTGTTTCTACTTTGTTTTCAAAACAATTTTTTTGGATATCTATATTTCTTTTCATTTCTGGTTTCTTAGTACAATTCTATTCATTTAATGTTGGTAGTGTGGGTTTCTTGAAAAAATATGTTGATTTAGTGTCAAGTCAATTTTGTGAAGAAACTTTGTTGTGTGCATTTATAGATATTTGTTTACTGTAAAGGGTTTTAATTGCGTTAGAGTTACTAATGGTAGATTAGCGTCATTATAATTTTGAGCTATCCTAGGCGTAAAAGTACATGACGTGTTTGAATTTTCCTTTATATTAAGCATGCTTAGAATTTCATCTAGTCTTTATTTTCGGTATGCGTTATGTGTTGAATACGTTCAGAGGTATATCACATACATTAAAAGGGTGTGATTTTACAACTGGTGCGTGTGGTTTTTATATCGGATGGATTGTGGATGCTTCTTGATATATAACTATATAGCTTTAAAGGTTTACAACTTCTTTACCTTTGTATATAACCTTTTTTTTTGGCTAATAGTATATGACCTTTTTGATAGTATATAATGTTACTATTATAGTTGGAGTTTTTGGTGGGAGTGGGTTGTTACTTTCTTGAAGACAGTTGTTGGATGCCACCTTGGTTTTAGGACAATGATACAATCCGTAGGGACTATACATTAGTGGACTGTGGGGTAAGCTGGGTTACATTGATGGATATTTTTTATGGAATCTATTCATCAAAGGAAGAGGGCTTTGTGGTACTTTGGGCGTTAATTTTTTCAATTAATTGTTAGAGCGTTTGACACATTCAAAATTGTTGTCATCATAAAGAAGCGATGCTATTACAGCTTGCCCTATGATTTTTCTAGTTTTCCCCCGTCATCTGATTTAACTTTCTTTTTCCTTTTTTTTTTTGGGACCAATATTTTCTTTTACTAATTGAATAACTCTCAAATTCCAAAGTGGTTTGGTTTATGAGCATTATTTATTACAGCCATAAACATTTTAAAGAATTATGATTTTTGTCAATTCGGTTGCCATAAGGTTTGGAGTGGGCTAATGAACTTGCTTTTGCTGCATGGTTTTTCTGGGCAACTGATGCGTTTCCTGTTAAATGTTTTGCATAATCACGGTGATACTCTGATCTCTTGTTTGATATATATATCTCATTGACTGGATATTGGTGTGAAGTTATTTTTTTTTATCCCCTACAGTGTCTAAAACTTTGGATTTCTTTCTTTAAATGTTGTTTATTATCGTCTGTTAATAAACTTATAGAAATATTTTTACTAGCATGTGTTGGGACTGACTCGTCTATGTGTATTCTGCTTCAGTAACTCTTTCAGACACTTATTTTGTATTTTTTCACGTGAAATCATTTTTTATTATATTATTTTGTAAGATGCAATACATTTTACAGCACATGCTCATATTTGCTAGTGCAAATTAACTTGTATTTAATACTTTGAAAACTTTTGTTTTTACCAAATATATAGCTGGATCAATTGGAGCAGTTCAGATAAACTCTTATACAATTGTATGATCTGTATCCTCTCAATTCATTAATCAATTTTTGGGTTTTTGGATTGGCTAGCGAATATTGTTTTGATATATATTTTTACAAATTGTTCCTTCAATGACATGTCTATGTGCCCTAATATTATTTCTTTCTTTTTGAAAATCATGTGCAAATATCAGATGCGAGGTCAAATGGAGCCTAATGGTCAGAGAAGAGTGAGGAGAAAGGACTATTCTGGTCAAGAAAATGGCGATAGTCAATCAAGTTCTGGCGATGAACTTGATCCATGGACAGCATGGGCATATAAGCCGCGGACTATTTCACTCCTACTTATCGGTGCTTGCTTTCTTATGTGAGTTGTCTGACATTTCACTAGTTGCTATTACAAGATGCTAATCTGTGACTGAGCATTCCATATGCTTTAGTTTATCAGTTTTTAATCCATACATGTAGCATTTTACATGTATTATACTATTTTGACTATTAATAAGTTATGCAACCTGGTTTGATTTATCTGACAAACTGAAATCATAATTTTTTGTTATGCCCTGCTTAAGGTCGCACACCCAGTTTGAACTTTCTTTATAGCCTATTAAGCAGTCATGCGCATTTTTTTATGGAAATAAGAATTTTGTCCCAAGAGTAACTCAGTTTCCATTTATATGTCTTGTGTTACTTCTATGCTTATTATTACTTTTTTTTTTCTTTTTGAATAAATGTTTAGAATTCCTTTTTTCTTAGAACAAAATTTAAAGAAATTTCATTGCGTCTTCTATTTGTTTTTCTCTAGTTAAATGCTTTTTTCTCTAGGAATTTTTGTAAAATTCCATATGATGTTTGGGTGAGCAAACACTGTATTTGTTCTCATCTTTTAAGATAAATTTAATTCTAATTTCCTTTTAATGCAGCAGATAGTTTTAGTAATGATGAATATAAATCAACATGCACCGTATATGTTTTTGCTATAGTGCAGCTGTGTTGACCAAATACTGATTTGTGTTTGGCTTATAACATTTTAATGGGTCCCTTTCTATTTGTTCCATTGGTTTATCTTTCAGTTGGGTAAGTGGAGTGTTAGATCCAGAAAGCACTGTGTCCCGTGATGTTGTCACATCAGTTAAGAGGTTTCTTTTCTCCCTCTTCTTCCCATGGCTTTGATGTTCATATGGCTATATCATCAGTTACATTATGTAAATTTGTCTAATGACTTTTTTCACTCTGATTTCTCTAGGGGTTTATGGGCTATGATTGCAGTTTTTCTTGCTTACTGCTTGTTGCAAGCCCCCTCTACGTAAGTAATTTGTTAAATTTTGTGTTGTACAATTCGTGCATATCATTGTTCGCATAATAACGTTGTTGACTCATGTAGACATATAATGTAGTTTTTTTGTGTGGCTCCAGTAGACCCTAATTCTTCCGTGATATTGATCAAGCTTATGCAATTTTCATCCCTATCTATGTTCTTGGACTAGTGGGAAACTATAGCGACTGATATAGAAGACCATATTTGTCCATTCTGATACATTCGTTGCCTCTTACATCAAATACTTCTTTGAGACTCTGATTAATAAGAAAGGCTATAGATATTAGGATTTGTTTGTTCTTGATGTTACTGCTGCATAATTTATTCTAAAATTATTCTGAATGTATGTGGAGATGATGAGTAAAAATGTTTTTAACAGACATTAAGGTTCCATCTCCTTTTGCTGGAGTTATGCGGTGTTTATGGTTTCTCTTTCATTCCAGAAAATTTCTGTTCAGTTCAGTTAGAATTTGCAGCAGCATTCTTGTGAGTATTAGAAGTATTCTTTAACACATGCATTTCATTTTATACAGGGTTCTGATTAGGCCTCATCCTGCAATTTGGCGCTTAGTTCATGGAATGGCTGTCATTTACCTTGTTGCCCTTACATTTTTACTCTTTCAGGTTGGTCTTTGTCATGTCTATTTCACTTGTATACTTCTCAAACTAACTTTTGCTTCCTCCAACCCAGATAATATCTCTGTTAAGCTGATATACTTCGGGGTTATGCATTTTTTAAATCTTGTGCGATACTGAGGATTGGATTTTTTTATTTTTAGAATCGTGATGATGCGCGACAATTTATGAAGTTTTTCCATCCTGATCTTGGCGTCGGTAATGCATCTTCCCAAGTTGGCATAATGATTAATTTAGTTTTTGTTTTTTTCAAGTTGATGAGATAGGCCTGGGCACCTGGCAACATCCTTAAAAAATTTATGACTACATATTTGCAGGATTTTTTAATGCTTGATTAGATTGTAATATTATATGCAGAACTTCCTGAAAGGTCCTATGGAGCTGATTGTCGTATATATCTTCCTGAGAATCCTTCGAGCAGGTTTAAGAATGTTAAAGTATGATTCTTCTTTAATAGCCTATCTACTCTTGTTGTATCTTGATTTTATGCTGGTTTAAGATCAGCGTAGCCATTTTCTGATTTTCATAATTGTTTTCCTCTAGGAAACACTGTTTGATGAATTTGTTGTAGCTCACATTATTGGTTGGTGGGGCAAAGCTATACTGATCCGAAATCAACCCCTTCTTTGGGTGTTATCTATTGGATTTGAGTTGATGGAGGTTGGTTTCTTGACCTGATTTCACACGAATGTTTTTCTATTTCTCACCTCTATCTCTGCTATGAACAATGTTCCTTTTCCTTTGCTGAGATGCGATTGTCCTTTTTTTATTTTTATTTTTGGTTTGAGTGTATTATGTTTGTTCAAGTTGTGATCTATTTTGTGAACTGATGGGTTTAAATTTTCAGCTTACCTTCCGCCACATGTTACCGAACTTCAATGAATGCTGGTGGGACAGTATTATCCTTGACATTCTGATCTGCAATTGGTTTGGTGAGAACGTTCTCCAAATTCTAAACTTTTTAATGATATATTTCTCACTTTTCAGTTGTAGTGCATCAAATTTGGTCAGTATTCATATTTTTAATATAATATTTGTTCGACATTTTTATTTTTGACGCATCCCTTGTAATTTCTTTACGTAAATTTTTGTGGTATTTGTATTTCAAGTATGTAACTAGTTTATTTGCACATTTGAGTCTTATGTCTTTAGGGAATCTTTCTAAAAAGGGACTAGAACTAGTGAAAAACATCACTTGAGGTCCCATATGTAGTTTTATTTTTTTATTAAGAAAGGAACTCCAACAGGTTGCTTTACCAACTGTAATCAGTAATCAAAATATCGACCTAAATATTGGCCATCAATTTTTTTTCTATTTTTTAAAATTTTAATCCTATCGACTTTACCTTGAGCATAGGTGGTAACTTATTATAGCTAGTGAAAATCAGCTGGGAGTCATTTTATTTATAAAAAAGAAAAATCCCCTATGGGCTAATTGAAGTTTTCCATGTTCCTTGGCTCTTTTAAGGCAAATGTCCCATGTCTTTTGTACTTGATATGTTAATCTTTGGATATTTACATGTTTAGCATTCAGACTTAGAAAATTAGTTTTTTTTTTTTTCCTTCAAATCCTTTCAGCTTGGTTTACAAGTTGACAATTTTTTGTCAAGTATTTACCTGGTCCAAGAATCTCTGATGCATGATTGTTTCTTTCGTCTTAAGAGTTTATGGTCAAATACTTTAACATAGGAATGTGGACTCACAATAGTTTTTAAGGACCCTCGAGTAAAAACTTGCTGTGGGTGCTACTAATTTAACTATTTTTTGGGCTCAAATACAGCAGTTTCTGTAATAAGACTGTTTTTCATTACTTTTACAGGTATATGGGCAGGAATGCACACTGTCAGGTACTTTGATGGAAAAACATACAAATGGGTTGGTTTAAGCCGTCAGCCTAGCATTATTGGGAAGGTATGTTTTCAACATGCTCTCTATATGCTCTGTTTAGTTTAGAGTAAACTTGTTTGACTTCTATGACGACACTCTAAGTCATTTTTAACTATATGACTCAACCTTCTAACTTAGTAAAATGAGCCTTCTTTCCATGATACTTTTAAGGTTATTGTAGTCGCTGGTGTCTGCCACCACCTTGCATCGCCTGTCGCCACTGCTGTCTGAGGCTGAGCTATTGGCAACACTGTGTGCCTCTGACCCATGTTGCTTGCGACGTGACCCAACCTGGTTCAACATCACCTATGCCCTCTCCTACTGGTTGACGAGTCTTCCAATAACAAAGAACTCAATATAGAGCAATATAGAGCTCAAATTCTGTCAAGCTTAAAATGATACCTTTAATTGGGCAGATGGAAACATTGCATAGCCATGAATCTTCAATCAATGCATCATAATCCACCAATGGTAGAAACCAAGAATACCAAGGACCAATCCGGTCATATATCCAATGCCAATGCATCTGACAACTCTTGACAAAGCACAAAAATATGAAGGTCAACTAAGTAATCAATAAGACAGCAACCAAAAGAGAAGTTATGATTGTCTTTAATCACGTTACTCAAGTAATCAAACCACAACCCTACCAAAACGAAAGCCTTGAGAATACCCAAACATTAGGGGAAACTACAAAAAATACCAGTTCAATAGGCCGATTAATCCTGTGGAGAATATTCTGCTTCTTTCTTTAATCATATTAAATAATCACTGGATATTCAGCGTGATGCCTGTTTTTATCAGCCAAATATCCTTTAGGATCAAACATGGTAGTATAGGTCCAAGAAAAGAGAAATCAAACCAACTCAAAAACACCAAACCAGCCCAAACCTCTTAAATGAGCCAAATCAATCCTAATCAAATAAAGATATGAGGTTGCTGAAAAGTGGTGTAGAGAAAAGCTAGGTGCCGTCATGATGGTGTTGATTTGGGACTGAAATTGTGCCAGCGATGTTGAACCAGGAGCAGCAGTGGCACAACATAATATTGTTATCATAGTTTGGTGGTGTCTAATGTAAACACAATAATGTCTTGCATTACCAGTTGGAAATTTCCTTTTTCTCTCCTTTCCTTTTGTCCTGCATAATGTGATGAAATTGTATGATGTTTTAAGATCCACTTTTCACTGGTTCAGGTAAAACGAACATTAGGACAATTTACACCGGCACGGTGGGACAAAGACGAATGGCATCCCCTTCTGGGTCCATGGCGTTTCATTCAAGTTCTTACTCTTTGCATTGTGTTCCTGACTGTAGAGCTTAATACATTCTTTCTGAAGTTCTGTCTGTGGATTCCTCCTAGAAATCCAATCATTGTATATAGGTTGATACTCTGGTGGTTAATTGCAATTCCAACAATTCGTGAGTACAATTCGTACCTCCAAGACAGGTACTCCATCTCTCTTCCTCATACTTAGTGATACATAGGATTTTAATAATCATTATATGCACCTGGCTTTTTGCATTTTTTTTAACCTTTTGTTTAATTGTCTTGTCAATTCTGCAGAAAACCAGTGAAGAAAGTTGGTGCATTTTGCTGGCTTTCGCTCGCTATTTGCATAATTGAACTTCTCATTTGCATAAAGTTTGGACATGGTATGTTCCTTTTCTTATAATACTAAAAGGAGTTCTACAGTTACTACCAGTGATTCATAAGAATCGTGCCACATCCAAGCTGATTCCTGAGACAATGATTTTTATGGTGTTTGTTCTTTGCAGGATTATACCCGAAGCCTATGCCATTATGGCTGGTGGTCTTATGGTCATCTGTTGGAGTGGGAGTTCTATTATTCCTTATTGTTTGGTCATGGCAGTTGCATCAAAGCTTAGGGAGAAAAAGGCAATGATTTTGCATCGTGGTACATTATTCTTTGGTTCCTATTCTTGAGATTAACCATCCATGTTGTAAATACTTGTCACCTTTCTTAATTTTTAAATGCTTATTCTCTTTAGATTAGTGTATCACAGTTTCTTCAGCAGAGAATACCCATTCTTTCTTGTTTGCCTTAAATTGCAAGGCTCTAGGTTACTAGGTTTTACACCATGAGCAAAAAAGTTTACCCTAGTCTGAGAATGAGCAAATTTTAACTTATATTGTATTTTTAAGTTTTTTATATATATAAAAAAAATAATATGCTGATATTTTCTTTAGGGTACATGACGAACTCTGAAAACTCAGTTGGCTAATAGTAAATCTCTTTTTGGAAGAGGGAAGGGAGGTTTACAGAATCCAAGCTACTGAATTGGACTTTTCAGTTGTCAATTTGATGCTAATAAGCAATCAAACCTTTTTTGAAATGACTTTTTTCTTCTTTTTTTTTTTTTTTAAATTTTTTATAATCAATTATAAAATAATAATAATAATAATAATAAACGGAGAAAAACAGAGGTGATCAGCTAAATCAGTTATACAACTAATCCTAGTAATACACAGCTTCTCACTACCTGAAAAGTTACGTATGGTACTATAAATGTATTCTGGCTATAATTTCAATTACTGTGCAATAAGCAATACAGCTATAAAAGCTTTTCAATCTTCATCTAAAGTCAGGGGAGGCACATGTGGAGATGTGAAAAAATTCACAGATATAGAAATACACGTCCACTTTATGCAACTTCCAGCTTAACATTTTCATTTCAGGGTGCTTTTGAGGATGTCTTGAAGATTCTCACAGAGATAAACAATATATGCCCATTTTCAATTATCTTAGTTTTTCCTAGGTAGAAAATGGAATTGTGGTAAGCTTTTTCTTCCATACAGTTCTTCCTCTAACAATCTCGTCATTTTGTTTCTCTGCTATTGTTTGAAGAAGATGTGTATACCTTAAGTGTGTTTTTCCGAAGGATCCCAAAAGTCCACCTCCCTCTAGAATATCAGCTGCTAATGAAATCCCATTAAGGAGACTGATATCACTTCTTTGATTCATTCCATTTTGGAGAATTCCATCATCATCTGGTTGGCAAAGTGAATGAACTATATCTGAACTCCCACACTCCCTTCTGTATTCTAGTGTTATGCCAGAAAGTTGGTGCGACTCCAAAATGTGGTCAGGAATTGTCTGTTCAAAACGTGAATTAGAACACTTGGAAAGTAGGAATTTTGTTTAAATTAGGCTCTATCATTACCAAAGCTGAAATTCAAAAAAAAAAAAAAAAAATGTGATTTTTGGAAAAAAATTATTTACTTTTATGTTTCCACACTTTCCTTCTCATAGATGTACGTTGTTTGGGTCTCACATAATAAGTGATAGTACTAGGATTCATGTACACCAAGAGTATTGAAAGCATTTTCGTAATTTTTATTAAAAATTGGTTTTGTGACATAGAGTAACTGGTCACTGCAAATTTTAAGTAAAGAATGAGTATGAAAAAGGGTGGAATTTGATCGAATGTAATTAAAGTTGGTCTAACCATCACATTTAACCAAAATTCAATAAACTTTTGAACAACCCACGATGGGTTTGTTCGTGATAATGCCTCAACTCGACTAATATGCACAAGAATTCAAGTTTGAGTGCTGTACTCTGTGTAATCTGAGATTTTTTTTTGCACAAAGTTATGTGACAGCACCTCCTATTTGATTACCCTAATGAGGCTAAATTTGATTAGTGGTTGAAACAAGTAAATAAATGTCAAATTTTTAATGATAAAAAGAAAAAAACACAATATGATACATTTTTATACTTTAACCATGTGAGAGCCTATTTAACATAAACTCCTACCAAAATTTTATAAAAGAAGAATCTAAAGTTGACTTAATATTTTGTTTTACCTCAAGCATCCATCTGACATACTTCACATTGTTTACATGGTGGTTCATATCCAAATCACTTCTTTTAGGCTACAAATTAAAAAAAATAAAATAAATAGTGAATTAGTATGTATGTGATTGATTATTTGGTTGTGCTTATGCGTGTCAACTATTAAAGTTTGGTTCTAATATTTTTTCTTACCTTCAAATCAGTGTTCACATACTTGGCTTTATCATCCAACTTGACAATTTTCTCAGGGTAATCTTCTTTGATTGCTTGTTTCTCTACAAACCAAGGTGAAATCTCAGCCCTAACTTCTTCTGGCATTTTCGATAGGCGCCTTGTTTTTCGATTCATCATTCCCCAGGTGCTGTGTCATATTGAGTTTATAGCATGAATGATAAAAACTAGCATAAACCAAGTGGGCAACAACAAAGAAGAACAGTAATTAAAAAGTTTAAAGAAATTAGAGTTATACCTTGTTCCACAAACAAACACATGCCCGGTAGCTTGGCTTCGGATTAGCCAATCTCGGCGCATTCCATTCTTGCCTGATGCACCAACCCATGTGTCAATTTCAACTATCTCTCCCCTGCCAAAAATTGTACATCAACTTTGTTGCTTAACACTGATTTTTTTTTTTTTTTATAGATCAATTTGATGTGCTTTGAACCACAACTATTTGATATCAGATATTCTGATTATGACATTTTTAGACAATAAAATTTATGATCCTTTTAAATTGTACTTTTATGTTTAAAAAAATGCAAGTTGGACTTGGAGATTGTTAGGCACAAATATTTAAGAAAACAACTAGAAGAAGAAACTGATGCCCTTTATAGTTTGATATGTTCGAGAGAGTATACAGCAAAAGTTCAAACATGGTGTTAAATCCTATGGAATTTTTATATTAGTTTAGACATTGACCTCTTCTTAATTTTTTTTTTTTTTTTTTGAGGAAAGACCTAGTCTTATAAACAAAATGTAATTGTCAGAAAGACAGATGTTAAGTAAATAAATATAATTATTTTTGAACAAAGATGATAAGTTTGGACAACTGTGTTTTGATTCCATTGTAAACACAAACAATGTATATACTTTACTACTACTAAAATATAACCATTTATATCATATACATAGATTTGAAACTTTCCAGATTGGATATTGATCAACTTGAACTTGCAATCTTGAAACAACCCAAATAAGATTCTTCTTCATCATTTCATGGGTTGCCCCAAATCCATCACTTAGGAGTCCAGACATCCATACATGATTCAGTGCTGTTTCCTACATAATATTAGTCAGAATTCATAATTAATTCTTTATACTTGTTTCCAAAAATCTTTTCTATCAAGGTTTTCATTTTTATTTATAACTTTATACGGCCATAACATAAGTCTTTTAGTTATGTCAAATAGAGCAATTTCATCATTTTTTAGTAACAGTTTAGTTATTTTGTTATAAAAAATAAAATTGATCATTTGTTTTTGCTTTTTCACTTTTCAGTAACACATTGATAAAACTGCTACAAAAAGATAACTAACGACTAGAAAATAAAATACCAAAGAAAGAAACCAAGTTAAAAGTTGTTCTTACCTGAAGAAGATTGAGGATGCTCTCCAAAGTTGCAGTTTTATCAGGACCAACTTCATAGGATCTAATAACAACTGTCTGTCTATAACCAACACCACCTTCAATAATAAGACCTTGACGGTAAGGATCAATAATCTGCTTCTTTGTTGGAATATTTTGTCTAACTTGAAGATCACTAACACTTCCATTTTTAGTAATAACTGAAGAAACTGAAATGCTTGTTACTCCAACCTTTTGATTTGGTATTTCAACCTTATTACTAGAAGTACTCACTTTCTTAATCTTCAAACCATTTATGTTTTGCAAACTTGGGTCTTCATTTTTTCTACTGAATGAACACCTTATAGTAGAGAAAGTTGGATATGAAAAAGTAGCCATTTTTATTATTTTGGAACAGAGAAGTGGTACTCAAATGTTTATATAGGTTGAAATTAGAGAAAATTATTATTAGGAAAAAGTTAAAAAAGAATTTAGGGGACAAAATTAGGAAACTTTGTTATAGAGTTGAGTATAACAAAGATTGCCTTGTGTGTGCTGAAAGATTGTGGTTTTTTTTGCTGCAATTTTGAGTTGTGGTATCATAGGAGTGACCGTTTGGAAAATTGGGTTATTTTTGTCTGGTATTTTTGATTCTATTATTAGGTTTATAAAATACAAAAAGGTGAAAGTTTTAGTGAATTTATTGGCTTTACTTGGCTTGATTTTACTCCATTTGCATTTTGGCTTAGAGAATAACAAATAAGCCAAGCTTCTTATAAATAAAAAATAAAAAATAAAAATAAAAAGCCAAGCTTGTGGTTTCTTGGTCGGTAAGAAAAAAAAAATCGTCTCTTTTTTCTAAATGCACTTAATATGCTTTAAAAAAAAGTATTTTCTTTTTTACTTCTATTTTGAACTTTTGTACTATAAATATCGTTTGACCCATTGACTTAGCTAAAAATCATGTTAAAGGGGCACAGGTACACTATCAGTAAATTCCTTTTATTCGTAGTTTTTTTTTTTTTTTTTTTTTTTTTTTTTTTTTTTTTTTTATAATGAAAAAACCTCACCAGGATAGGGATATATAGGGCTATTGCCACACAACACCACACACCTGGATCATCGGAATTGTTGGTATGCCACAAACACGGTAAAGAGCCACGGCACCAGCGGACTGCAGTCCGACTCAGCAGAGCGCGGAGGTTCGAAGAGGCAGTATAGCCACATACCCGGAGGCCAAACCATAACGCCCTTACCAAGCTTCGAACCCGCGCCCTGCCTTGTGAGGACAGAGGACTGGTGCTTAGCACAGGCGCCCAACCAACTGGGCTATCCCGTGATGGGCACCTTTTATTCGTAGTTAAGTAAGATGGTTTATTTTTTTAATAACACATAATTCATTCCGGACATCATATCCTTAATTTTAGAATTGGGCACCTTATAATTTGGTACCACTATAATGCAATAATACGGGCAATAACATAAAATTTAAAAAAGAAATTTACAATATAAAATAAATAAAAGAATAAATTTATATTTTTGTTAAAGAATATTAGAATAAATATTTAAGGATATTCTTTATGAAGAATAAAAATATAAAATATTAATTATATTGTGTCATAGAATAATAAAAAACCTAATAAATTAATAGTGCATGTAGTTATTATAAAGTTGAATAAAAATTGAACATATTAAAAGAGTAATAAAATAAAAAGTTAATTTTTTTTTGTTATTGTTAAAAGTGTTGTTTTATAAAAGTGCGATAGTTTAGTTGATAATACAGTTAGGTTATATGCACGAGATTATAAAATTGAAGTTGGTAAAAAGGTACGTAATAGTTATCAAGACTTCTCTAGACAACAACTTTTAGTATTAATTCACTTTAATATTCTCAAATATAAGTATTATATAGGTGTTGATACAAGTGAATAAAAAATATTGACATTATATGATTTTTCCATCCGAAAAGACTCTTAGTGATAAAAAAAAAGGTAAAGTTTTAAACACTTTTTTATCATGTGATAATTTCCTAAAATAATTTGAATTTGGCTATTTTCTAATAGAAAACTAAGTCTTTTAGCACTCTACTAAAGAAAGCGATTGATGTTGCTTTAAATTTTCTTTACAATAAAAAAGCAAAATGAAAATAGTCCTCACACTTTTCTTTTACCCAATTTTAACATCTAAAAAATTATCAAAAATAATATACTTAAAATTTATAATAATAAAAATAACATTTTAATAATAATGAACGTTTAATATTAAATGTATAATATTAAATATTCAACATTAAACAAGTATAAATTGTCATAATTTAATTTAAAAGACATTCAATTATATGGGTGTTTAAAAAAACATAATGTAACAATTATTTTTTAATTATAAGAATATATAATTTTAACATAAAAATATTATTTTTGTTATAATAAGTTTTGAATGATATTATTTTTGTTATTTTGTTATTATCTTTTATATGAAACGGTGACAAAGATGTCTTTAAGATGATTTTAATGTTCTCAAATTTTTTCTCCTTCCTCCTAGATAGCATTAGCAAATCGTTTTTTTAATTTTTAAAAAATTGAGATTAAATTATGTGAAATTATACGTTGCTAATAAATTGTATGGAAAAATTATGGACATATTTGATAACAATTTTAATTTATGATTAAATAATTAATTTTATGATTTTTAGTTCTTTTGTAAATATAATCACTAATATGTTTAATAACAATTTCTTTTTAATAATTTTCAAGAAAAAAATCAAAAATTACATACAAGTTGTTTTATAACGATTTTTTTTTTGTTTAACTTCAAAAGTAAAGAAAATTTTGTTATATATATAATTTTTAAATTTTAAGTTTCTAATATTTTATTACTTGATAAAATAAAAAAAAAACATTTTATTACCATACTTACACATATAAAATTGATTCTCTCTAAAAAAAATTTTTTTTAGTGAAAATGAAAACAATTCAAAATTCTTCTTTTTAAAGATTTTAGTAGTAATTTTTTCAAAATATAAAAATTGATATAAAAAATTCTTATGAAATACACCTAATTAAAAAATTAAAAATTAAAAATATTATTGAATACGCCAAAAATAAAGTTGTGGATAAAAGTGTGTATTAAAATAGCGGAGGCCTAAATGAGTAGGTAAAGTTGAAAACAATGTTAGTGGGGGAGAATTAATTTATTACTCTAGAAGTAATTTTTAATAATTTATTACTCTAGTATGGTAATGTTTTCTGAAAATATATTTGCACAATTTCACATGTCATGCACCTTGCTATACCCTTTCAATTATACTCCCGTCCTAACGAATCATTTCTATTTTTTAAATAAATATAATTTCTTTTCACACCCAAATAGTGAACTTTTTTTAAAGAAATATAATTTCTTGTTGGTGGTCAGTAATATGTAAAATAAATATTTTTGCACCCAATATTGTTATTCTACAGCATTTTTTATTTATCAAATCATATTTGAATCGATGAGATTTGAATCAAGGTATTTTATGAAAAATATTTTTAAAATTTTGAAAAATATTATTTATGCTTTTAAGATATGCAAGTAATACTTATTTTTAAGAAAAGTAGCTTTAAATACATACTCTCCTTTTAAAATTATTACTAAATTATCAATTAAAATCACTTCTAACATTTTCATCTCAAATACTTAAATAATTTTTTTTAACAAAACTTCTTCTTTTAAAACTACTTCTAAAAAGTACATTCAAATAGCTTCTAAATTTCTTTCGTATGTGTATATATGTAGGTATATATATATTTATATATGTGTATATGTATTTGTACACACATATATATACCTACGTGTGTATATATATAATCATTTTTGTTTATTGGTTTCTAGTTGCTATTTATTTTTCTCCCCAATTTTAAAACATACAGGATAAATTATTCTATTAAAATATGGTAGATGTCGCAAGAATTAAGATGCCTATTAGCTAGGTAAAAAAAAATGCAAAATGTATATAAATTTACATAATTATTTACATTCACGTTAATTATGATGCATGTTATAAATTCTTTTAAAAATAAATAATTTTTCAAAAAATATTTATATATAGGCAATGTGTTATTTGATTAAGGTTATGACATATAGGCAAGAGCTCCAACCAAAATATATATATATATATATATATTGATAATACTGCAAAGATGATGAGCATATCTCCAACTCTAAAGAGAAAAAGAGGTCATTTTATTGCTTCAACACTCCCATATTTAAATCTTAAATCTAACAAGTTATTGGATGCATACAACAGAATTACTCTCATTTAAAACTATGTATAGAAAAGGATTAAGTATGACATTTAGCCATTGTCCTTTATCTCGGGTTAAAACAATATCATTTAGGTATACCTTACGAATAGGTGTTTGGACGATCCCAATACTAAAAGCAAAACAAACAGAAACATAGAAAAATAAAACTGTAAAAAAGATAGAAAAACAAATATATATTCTCCACGAAAGATTATAAACATAATTGAAAAAAATGTAAAAAGATAGGGAAGTAGTCGGGAAAAGTTAAAACGATAAAACAAAATTGGAAAAAAGAATAAAAAGAGTAACAAAAAATAAAAATAAAAATAAAAAAGTATCTTGTTTGAAGATTTAGAATTGAACTGAGGAGAGAGAAGGGGTTATTTCATGCTATTATTTAAAGTAGTTTATGTAAAAACATAACATGAGTAAAAAACTTGAAAAATTATTGCATATGAAGTTATGAACCACTTCAACTTAATTTTGAACGGTTACCAAATAAGTCATTTTATTTTGAAATTTTTTATTTTCAAAGTACATAAACTAGAGTTCAACTAAATAATAATGTTCTAAACAAACGCCATTACTTTATTTTTACAAAACAATTAGCGAACCAAATTATGCAGGCATACTTCGAACCTTTTGACTTGAATTGAGAGTGGAGTAAGTCAGAAGCCAGACTTAAATCCAAGCCACACAATTTACTGTTTTCAGTTTGGAGTTTGGATTCAACTAAGATCAGAGGGAAGGCATTGCACCATGCAAACTCTACGCAAAATAAGAATAAGCTATCCATTTGGCCTGTCATGAAAATGAGATGTGACTACGACCAAATACTCTGTATAGAACTTAGATGTCTGATTGGGTCATCATGCCTGTACTATGGGGGTGGGTATGATATATTTCAAAGGATTGAAAACAACGCAAATCAATTCTCGAGCAAGGTGATGAAACCAATTTGGCAGCATTTGTCCTTGTTCGTATTGAAGCATAGAAATGAAAATCATGATAAATATCACATAACACTTTGATCAGAATGCAACGTGCCCTAAAAGTGGAGGTACCATTGGAGCTCAACGCGATGTCTGATTAAAAATCTAGTTTGAAATCTCAAAACAATTAAGATATTCCAAGGTTGTCCTCTGTGAATCACTAAATATCTCACTCAAATAACTTTATAACAAAAAAAGGTATAGCTAGGAATTAAGAAACAGCCGAATATTTCTGGACAAAAGTATGAAAGTTTAAAGCAATGCTATCAAAAATAGTACATCGCTGAAACAAGGTCTTAGTATCAGCAAAACAAACCTTCCTCACTTCTTCTTTCCACCCTTGGCAGCATCCGAAGCCTTTGACTACATTACAAAATTACAAAGACATTAAGTAAAGGCAATATAAAAAGTCAGGCATCTTCAAAGAACACAAAAAGAATCAAGTAGTTGGCTTACTTTCTTCACACCACGAATCTTTTTGGCCCTGTTCTTTCTCTCCTTCATCTGCTTCCTTGACTTCTCTATCTTTGTGTCAAGCCCATTCTGCCAAGGAAAGAGAAGATTAATGAGTTATTATGATTATTGCCAAAAATGATGTTTATAGGAGAGCAAACAACCAAAAAATATTGTTAATAAGTTAGGACAAGTGCGAACAAAGGAGGAACTATTAAAAAAAAACTCAGAGATGGAAGTAGTGATAACTGGATATCAAATGGCAACATAACAGAAACAACCAATGGGTTGCATTCATTTACTTGACAAAACCAGCAGTGTTATATTACTGGTACAGAGCCATTTACCTAGAGCATATATTGATTAGAATTATGTCAAATTTTGCTTCTTTTTTTTCAATGCAGTTGCGAACTTGTTTGACAAGTGACACCATGTTACTATTGGGATAAATAGTTCACAAGTTTCTTATGACATCTTAAAGGATAAATGCTAAACATCTCTTGAAGTAAAAAAATAAGGATATAAGAGAGAGATGAGTGGATAAGAGTTGCTTGTAAAAATAAAAGCACCGAAGTATACTGAAGCATCTCATAGTTGGAAAAATGGGCATAATAGGATCCAAGAACTTAATCACAATTGTAAACCAATCACAGGCCTAACACATCAGTAATAGAATACAAATGGTTCGGGCATGCGATAGATAAGAATTGGTCAGTCAGATGCATAATTTTAAAATTTAATTGACCTCAGATTTGCATAACCATTGACATTAAAAGCAGGAAAATTATAAAATGAACAGACCAATATTTCATACTGATATAGATGTGGCAGCTTATTCAAACAAAAGATTTAGCATTTGTAGTTAATTAGTAGTAAACCTGTAACCTAGTAGGGAAGTATACGTTTCAAAAGCAAACAAAGAGAACAGAAAAGGTAAATCATAATTTGAATGAGAGCACATTAAATAAAATGAAATAGAAAGGCCTCTGCACGAAAACATCTTGAAAAAACTACTCTGCCAATAGAGAACAAAAACCACAGAAGCATTTTAAATTTATAATGTGAACTAAGCAAACTATTCAAAGCAGCACTAATGAAAAGATCCATGATTCTAAGAAATTCCCCAAAGTCAGCATGGAACTTACTCTGATAAGCCTGTACTTTGGTTCAAACTTCTTCGCACTCTCAACTGAATCATAAATCAGCCCAAATCCAGTAGACTTCCCACCACCAAAGTGGGTACGGAATTTAAAAACAAAGATTGCATTAGGATCCCTCACTTCATACATTCTCGCCAACTTCTCCTTGATCTCAGCCTTCATACCAAGCACAATAAAAACCAGATGATTAGCCAGACAACATAAAGCAAGCAAAAGTGCTTCTTTAGTTTATCAAATAAAACATCACTCCAAGATTATACCTTAGAAACATTGGCTCTTCCAGGATGAAGCACGTCAATGACCTACAAAAAAGAGCAGAAATATTTTAAACCATTAAGATATTAACCTCCATAAAAAGCAAGAAAGTACCATGAACAAAAATTACTACAACAAAAACAAAAACAATTACTACAAAAACAAAAACAAAAAAAGGATTGAAACTTACGAATTGCTTTCTTGAGAGAAGCCTGTTGGTCATGAACTTACGGGTACGTAACGTCACAGCTTTTTCCGACATTGTTCTGAAGATGAAATCGCCGTGTAATAATCTCTCTGGCCGCCGACTGAACTAGGGCTTTCGTGATCAGATGTGCCTCAAACACGATAACAATGTCCAGTTATTGAAGCAAAATGACCTAAATACGGCTAGGAAAGCATAATCAAAACAGGCCCACATATAAGCCCCTTCTCTGTTTTGAAGCCCAACCCATATATATTTTTTAATATTAAAAAGCATAATCAAAACAGGCCCACATATAAGCCCCTTCTCTGTTTTGAAGCCCAACCCATATATATTTTTTAATATTAAAAAACATTTTGTGATAAAAAGCCATAAAAAAATAAACGCACATTCCCGCTAAAACAAATAATTTAATATTAATGCTAGCAGTCCTTCAGTATATATCGTCTCTTTGGCGTCCCGAACTCGTGTTTTCATTTTTAACGTTCAATATTTTTTCCGATTCTATTTCGTTTCACAAAGTAAGAGAGAGGAGTTGTGTTTGGTAGTTTTCGTTTCTTGTTTCTAGTTAATCTCAGCAGTGAGCCTTGGTCACTGAAGAACAGAATAATGACTACTGAAGCAGGGGACGAAGATCAAATGGTCAAAGCCGTAAAAGCTGTCCAAGAACTTTACAATATACGAAATACTTATTTTCCGAATAACCAAGATGAAAGAATCGAAAAATTGAGCTCTCAAATCGTTCTTGCTCTCGGGCTCATCGCTTCCATTCCTCTTGGTAATTTTCATGTTTCTTCTAACCTCAATCCCATTTCCATCCTCGACTCCTTGTTTTACTTACCATAGCGTTTTGCTCGCTTTTGAACTTCTTTCTTGCTTGTATGAAGAACTATAGTAAGTGTTCATAAACATTTCTTGCAGTTTTGCCTTGATATTCATTTCAATCCATGTGTAGTTAATACAAGTGTTTTTGACGTTTTTTTTAGCTAATCTTGCTCGCAGTTTCTTATTTCTTGGTGTTTCTTTCTTTCTTGCTTGTATCAAGAACCATAATAACACTTGTTTCAATTTTTCGTATGACGGAATCGAATTGTTAAATGAAGACCCACTATTTGTTGTGGTCTCTTTCTCATTCGTTGTCTGTGTATAGATTGAAATTGTATTCTTTTGAGACTACCCATAGTTCGCAATTTTTTTTTATTATTATGTAGTGTTTGGCCACCGTTCACACTTCACACATTAGTAGTAGTATTTAATATTTTTTAAGGAATTTGTTATTTGTCTATATTTTTTGGCAACGTAGTTACGCACATGATTTAGTGAAAGGCTGATTTTGTGATTTTCATATTTAACACGTGATTGTATTATTGTTTTGCTGATTTAGTGATCTTCACATTGTGATATGTGAAAGGCTGTCACCTTCTCACAAACTTTCATTATATGAAGTCTTCATCATTATGATTCTTTTAATGTAACTGTTGGAATTAAAATATATTTTTTAGGTAATATTAAATGCTGCAATGTTTAAGTAAAATTTTGATAACTGAAAACCCATGAGATTATAGTTTCATAGTTTGAAGATTTTGGATAGAGTTTTTAGCAACTTTTTTGTTATGTTGGTTACTCTTGCCTTGGAAAAATTATGTCTTTTTATTCATGATTTCACTTTTACCAATTATGCGAAAAATGTCTATGCTTTTGCATTGGAAAATTTACCTCAATTTATTGACATCATTAATTCATTCTTTTAAATAATAATGAAGGTGCACATTTATAAAACTGATAAATCTTTTACGATATGCATCAACTTGATCATGTATAAAGTATAATTTAATTATAATGTTCAAATGGAATATGTGTTATTTTTCATCTTGGCAAAGAATCTGGTGTATAAAACTTAATCCAACATTGATTGCACTAAATTCTAATGGTATGTTATATGAACTAACCAGAAAAATATGTTGTTGTATAATTGTTTATGATCTTTGATCGAGGTTATGTTAAAGCAGATATTGGTAGTATTTGTTCCAGGGGTTCTTGAGTGCATTGTCTTTAATGATTTCTTCTATTCTTTCTTTCTATGAACATTGTTTCTTATGTTGTGAAATATTTTGTTCTTTTGCAGAAGAAAGAATTGATCCTGCCGTCCGAGCAATGAATGAATATGTGAATGGAGAGATGTTGAATATATTTCCTGATTATTGTAAAGAAGCAGAAGATCATCTTTCTCAAGCGGTAAGAATGAACATTACGTCTAGTAGTTTAACCTTTTTGAAATGATCATGCTGAAATTTGTTGTCTGAAATATTTGATCTTGAGTTGCAGGTTAATTTGAACCCTTCTCTTGTTGATGCTTGGCTCTCTTTGGGTAGGTGCATGTTGAAAAAGGGAGATCTACCCGCGGCAAAGAATTGCTTCACTCTTGCTCTAAAAGAGGTCATCATTAGTCCTAGACCGATATGTTTATTTTGACATGAGTTATATATTACCATTATTTTCTTTGATTTGCAGGGTCCAAACAAAGAAGTACTTTGTCAACTATCAATGCTTACTAGAAAGATGGCTCAAGGTCGTCTTATTTTGTTTAATTATACTTCAATTTTCCTGTCAAGTAATTTAAGTAATATGTGTATTAACATGACTACTGTGAGTTAATCCTAGAAGCTGCACGATCTTTTAACATGAATTTATTGTACATTGGCAAGTAAAATAAAGATGTTTTCTCATTGTTCCATCTTCACACAAAGATATGTGTGAGAAGCTAATTTATAATGTTTGGAACAACTTTTCATTTCAACTTTTATTCATGGATTAATACAAAGCAATTAATTTGATCAAGTAGTAGTGAATGAACCAGTATTTTGCATTCATAACCGAGCATTATGATGCAGACATTGTATATTTTGTTGGCATCTATGTTAGTTGTCTAGACAAATTCTATGGGAACCAAAAATATCCTAAATTTTAGTTTTTAAATGATTAATTATTTTTCCTTTATGTTAGTGAGGCATGTATTATTCAATTTTTGATCTTTGATTGGATTTCATTGTCTCTCCTTATTTTCTATTCATGTACTTTAGAATTTTGGTTTGACTTCAAAGTTCAAGCATCATTATTGTGCTCATTTAAATTTTTGTCTTCTGTAGGTGCTGAAAATCAAGCAGAACTCGTCGAAGAGAGCATTCTACATGCTAGAAAAGCATTAACTTTGGATGTTAAGTATGGAAGCTCTTGGTGTAAGACAATTTGACTATGGAAAATTCTAATGTTATGGTGTTCACATTGAATTTACCTTGTAATATTCTGGAGTCCATTGCACTTGTTTTGCCTATATGTGTGCCTTCTTTTGTATGGCTTCATTAGCTTGTTAGTTATACATGCATTTCAATATTTTGAATGCGCCTAACAAATGCTGGATGTGCACCTCAAGACTATTTTCCTTTAAATTTTCTAATTCAATTCTGTTTAGATTCTTACTAAATTTTTTTTTACTCTGTCCAGTTCTACATCTATTTTATCTCCTATTGGCAGATAATCTTGGAAACTCATATCTCACAAGTTTCTTTGCCACTGGAGCTGTGGACCGCAGCAAACTTACACAATCCTTGAAGGCATACCAAAATGCTGTAAGTTTGAAGAGCAAGAACTTATGCAATGAATCTTTATCCTGTATTTTCATTGGTTTCTTGTGACTTTTGTTTTCCTACCACTCTTTATAATGAAGATGCTTAATGTTTGATTATGTGGATCAGGTGAAAGATAAAGGACTCAAGTGTAATCCAGATTTGTATTTTCACTTTGCCACAGTAAGTTTAAATTTTTGTTACATTTTTTTGTAAGGTTCCAAAAATTGCCTTGAGGCAATGTGGTTGATGGGGACCTTAAGGCTAGTGCCTCATCTACTTAATTTAAACCTCATACCTTTTACAATGAGGCGTATGCCTTGAGACTATACGCCTTGAGGCAACATAAGGCTTATATCTCTTTTTTGAAATCATAAAAGGCCAAATTGTGTTATTTTTAAGCCAGGCTCAAATTTTTATAAAGAACCAGTAGCTCATTAAATGAAAAAAAAAAAAAAAACGAAATTAAAAGAAAAAAAGAAACAAAAAGGCTCTCTAGACTCAAGAAATGAAGAGGAAGACCAACATATTAACACATATTTTGTGACTTAATTGTGTTTCATCTTTTCCAACTTGTGTGACTTTATTGGAAACTTATTGTACGAATTTATTTGAATTTTAACATGTGATTTAGAAGTTTATTTTTAGGGAATATTCTAACATAACTTCTCTTACTAATTTTATTCAAATATGGACACTGCCCTTGTATCACCTTGAATAAAAATAGTAAAACGAGGTGCATATTTTTCTTATTTCCGTGGTTCTTTACTTTATATCAAAATTTCTTATGCTATTTTTTCATTTTATGATTTGTCTCAACTCTTAGGTTACTCTATATATTAGGTTACTAACAGTTATATGCATCTTTTTTCGATTTCAAGTGAGGCTTTTGCCTCACACTTGAAGGCGTAATCTCATTTGGGGCAATCACCTCGGCACCTGTTTTCGCCTTTTGGAACCTTGCTTTTTGTATGATTTCCTAAATCACAGAGAGCTGATTCACACTGTCCTTCAAGTGGATGATTGTGTAATAGTTTTTCTATTTATATGATTACAAACATTTAGGAACTAATTGAGCTATAGTACATGGCTACGCGGATGGTCAAACAAAATATGAAAATTAATAACCATAACTGATAGTTTCCTTCTGAAGAAGTAAATAGTAATGTTGATTGTTGAAAAGTTAAACTATCTTAGAAATTTTTCCAACCTTATATTTACTATAGACTTTTTTGCTACATGTCTAGTTCTGAGCTCATGTCACGAGTCTTCTTTCTTAAATTATTTGTCATCTAATGTCTCTTTGTCAGGCACACAGATACATGGAGAATTTTGAGAGGGCCCTCACTGGATTTGAAGCTGCTGCTGCTTTATGGGATCGTGATCATAAGGTTTCAGCGTCGATTCAAAATGTGATTAACCAAATTGACAAGTTGGATAATTCCTTGAAGGTAATGTACTCCAGGTCTCCTTTGTGCTCTACTCTTCCCGTCCTATCTATAGTCAGCATCATGAGTAGAGAGTGGATTTGTGGAAGTAGCTGCAAATTAGAAGTTTCTCTAATATATGTTGTATAATTAATAAGTGTATAATTAAGGATTTTGAGAATCATCCCGCTTAAGAACACACTATTGTGAATTTTGCATGGTAGTTTTCAGAGATGTGGGCTGTGGCTGGCTGGTTCTAATTGCTTTTTATTTACAGGAGCATGCTAGCGTTAAGAAATCGGCATCTTTAACATTAGATCTAACTTCTTTAAATCGTAAGCTACTTGACTCTTGCATATATGTACTTTGGCTCAATTGTTTGAACCAATTTGTGCCTGCCTTGTTTTTCTCGTCTTGGAAGATATTGATCTGTGCTTATGGGTGCACACACTTTCATACATTAGTGAATACATCATACAGAATGGTTACAATTGATGCTCTTTCGGAGGGTCTGAACAAAGGAGTAGCAGTTCTGGGAAAGACGCTATCATTCATCGAACATGAGACAACACCTCCTATGTATGTCCTTTGCTACCCAGCACTTGCTCTTCCCCTTTTTTTGTCTTTTCTTTTAAATTGATGATGATTTGGTATTGTCTTTTTCATGCAGCTCAATCATAAAACCATTTAAACCATGAAATTCAAAAATGCTCTGTTCATCTTTCTTTCCCATTTTTCTCGAGATGTTTGTTAGGGGCGGCAAAAAGATCTACATGATTGGAGCTCCACGAATATTTATTCCATGTGATCTGCTCTAAATTGGATTGAATCATGAACCACGTACAAAATTAACGGAACGATCCAATCCATATATTCAAAACTAATTTTTGAAATTATAATTTTAGAACTAAAGAAATTGCACATTTTCAAAACATTTTCCTAATTTTTACAACTATTTATATGATGAATTATCATTTTTAAAATTTCTTTAATACATTTTCATAAATCTAACTTTCGCTCTCCTACATTTTTCATAAATTTAACAATCATTGCTTAAATTTTGTTAAACCAAAATTCAAATCTCATCATATTCATAACTATTCGTTTGTATTTTTTCTATAGTTAAACAATTTATTCTTTTATAATTTTTAAGTAATTAACTGAAATCTAATTTTTAATAAAATAAATGTCATTGGCTTTATTGAATGAATGTGTAAATACTTGATCCAATCCATCTCAAATTAAACCTTATCATATCATATTAGTATTTGTGCATCTTAACCTTTATTTAAAAAAAAAAAAAAAAAATTTCCAGTCCTTTTTATTTATTATTATTTATGTTTTTCCCTTTACATGTTCAAGTATTGTTGCTTTTAACAAATAGTCATTTTTATGTATAACTACTTTTTACTTTTTATTCTGTTGTTGATTCTTTTCAGATATTATGTGATATGTGACTCGGAAAAAGAATGCTTTGTTCTATCATTGTTCAGGATACAATTTGATATGGTAAGGCTTAAATGACGTTGTTTGTCTTTTATTCCTCTTAGCAAAAGCATTGAAGTTTTTGTTTTTTAAATAGGTTTGAAGGTTGCATGTAGCATGAAGAACATACATTTTTCCTAAAACAAGCTGCTCTTTGGATAGTTAATTTCGTTGCATACAAGTTATTTGACAATTGGGTTTTTGGTCTCTCAATTTCTTAATGCTTGTTGTTTCATTACCCGTGATGACTTGGTATTTGACGTCTTGGAAAAGTAATTATGTGGTGGTGAAAACTTGAAGGGGTGATATATGATAATTATCTAAATCTAATATTAAAGAAAAAAAATAAGAGAAGAGAGAAAGGAGAGAAAATAGAAGCTAGGGTTTCTTAGAGTGCAAAAATTAAGTTGTAAAATAATACAAACTAAGACTTTAAAGACAAAATAAAAATAAAAACACTAAAATAAAGAAAAGTACTAAAATAATCTTTACTAAATACATATAATTACTCTAATATATAAAGATAAAATAGGAAATCACTAAAATAATCTTACATCGGAAAGATAATACTAAATACATATAATTACTCTAATATATAAGAACATATAATTACTCTAATAATACCATTCTTGTCTTCATAAGCAAAAGCTACTATTGGTGTTCATTCTTGCAATAATTTCATATTATGTTGAACTTTCTCACAGATCAAAACAGGAGATCAACTTATGCTGATAGAACCCTTTTATTACCAGAATGATTTTTCTTGGAAAGAAAAGGTACTCTTTTGCATAAATCATTTTGTGCCAAACTTTGACGACTGGTTTGTTCCCTCCATTTATTTATTCATGGTATCCTATACTGATTCTTCAATTCACCAATTTATTCAGGAGTACAAGTTCAAATTGATTCGCTTGGATGACTTAAGTCAACTGATTGTGAATGGAAAGAACTTGTTTCCACGGCAAGCAGTCGTCACTACTTCAACACATGCACATGATAAACCATAAATTTTTGCTTTGACTTAGTTTTAGACAAGTTTTATCAAATGTCTCTATAGGGACATCTTTAGCTGTATAATTTGTACGTATAAATGGGGATGATAGAAAAAGGGGTATGAACATAATCTCTTGCCCTAGTCTAATGCCACCATAGTAAAACAAGGAAACATTATATCTTGATGGAAGATGGTGATCACTCAAATTCTCTCGCCTTTGACAATTACAAAGTTAAACAACACGAATTATGTAGTTGGCTTGCCTCCTTCACAACACGAATCTTTTTGGCCATTCTCTCCTTCATCTACTTCCTTGACTTTTCTACCTTGTGGCAAGCCCATTCTGCCATATGCAAAAATAACTTAACTTGAACCATAAAATGGAATGAAAATTTCATCATAATTCAACCTTGAAATGCATACAGAATAAAAATATAAGCACAATAAAAAAATGCCCAAACCCTCAGTCAGTCAAACTCTCGAATATTATTGGGTCATGATCACAAATTCCATTAGAACAATCCACAGTTTCACACAAACTTGAATACCCGCCACCATACAAGTCAAACCCAACTTTGTTAGTGGAATTCACTGTCTTATTTTCACATTCATTCGTAATGCTCCTTCGGATATTGGGAGAGTGTGTGTGATAAATATTTGATTGGGCATTGATGTTAGGGGAAGATGAGATTTGGGGGCTTATTTATTTATTTTTATGTTTTTAGTATACTTTTAAAAATATAAAACTAAAAATACAAATTTATCCTTTAAAATCACTGTTTTATTAACTTGTTAAATAGTGAGGGTATCTATGACATTTTGCAGAAGTTAGGATTAGGAGTGGAGCATTTCCTAGGGCTACATGAGACTGTAATCCTAGATAATGTTTTTACAAAAAAATTTTACGTATATTTTTAATATTAAATAAATAATTTATTTATAATAATATATTTTATTTAATTTTTGTATAAGTATTTTGGCATGTATCTATAACATTTAACAAATAAAAGGGTTAAAGTTATTTTAATTTTGAGTAAATGGGTTAAATATATGTATTTTTTGCTCATATATTTGATAAATATTAGTGGTATAAATAAAATTATAGTTATATATTGTATAAAATATTTCTTAAATTAATATACTATAATCCAAAAATTACTTTAAATATTTTGGTTTTTTAATTTATAACTACCTAATTTACACCCTGATAATTGACTTAAAGTCTGTACATCTTATATGTAGACAGTTTATAAGTCATTAAATTACAAGCTTATTTGCTCAATTATTTAACTTTATACTAAATATTTTAAAAATAAAGATTAAAAGAAGAAGCATGTGATAAGCTTCGAATTAAATCTTTTAAGCTTTTATAATTCATGTAGTCAAACTTTTCATATTTTGTTTCAATAATTTTAATTTTATCTAATATTATATTATTTTATATTATATTTTAAAATTTTATTTTAATTTATTTAAAAAATTATATGAAAATTTTAATATTTATTTACCCTTAATTTTTCATTCATTTTATTTTTATTACTCAATTTCATATTATTTATCAACATATATTTTTAAATATAGTCTCAAGTTTAAAATTTTAGTTATAACTTCTTCCTTTTTTACATTTTTATATGTTTATTTTAGTTTGAGTTTTAACACTAGTAAATTTTGAAATCTTTGATTGAGATTTTTATTTACTTAAATTTTTAAGATTATAAATTCATTTTATATTTATATAATACTAATTCTTATTAATTTATTATATTTTTGTCTAATTTTCATTATAAGTAAATTATAAAGTGCTAACTTTATGTATTTTTTAGTTCTAATTCTATGTCTTCATTATAATATAATATTAAAAATTTAGTATTAAATTGAATAGAATCTACTATAGCTTCTAATAATTCTACATTTTCATGTATTTTTCGTTTTTAATATGTAAATAAAATTCTCAACTTTATATTTTAAAAAAAGTTCGGCCTATTTCTGGCTTCTCCGAGCAACCTTAAAGAAATGCAAAATCTCATGGCTATCAATGACAATTTTCAATCTTTGGCTATTAGCGGGTGTTTCCTGTATGTTGGTTGTATGGCATAGGCCATGGAAACTATTGAGATGGCTATGTCTAAGTTTGTGATGTACTATCTGAAGTGAAAACTATTCAAAGCAGCATGGAACGTACTCTGATAAGCCTGTACTTTTGTTCAAACTTCACTTCACTTTCTATTCAACAACGTATCAAAATTTTTTATTTTTTATAATTTTAAATTTAATTTAAATTTAAAAATATTTAATTCAAATTCGACCATATAATGTACTCAGTTCAAACTAATCCAAATTCAAACAAATCGAATAAATCAGACTTAAATTATAACTAAATTTTAAATTATTGTTATATATAAAATACAATATATACTAATATTTAATTTTAAGTTGGTTTATTATTAAAAAAAATTATTTATTTATAGTTATAAATAAAAAAATCAAAATAATAAAAAATATGTTATTAAATATTATTAAATTATTATAGAGGGTTTAACATTTATTTTTATTTTTAAGTTAAAATAGTAATTTAATGTAATTATTGTATGTATAATATTTAATTATAACATATTAAAAATAAAATATGCATTTATTTATAATTTTCATAATAATTCGGTCTGAATCGAATTAGAACATATTATAAAATCTATTAATCTGAATCTAAATAGATTGTATACTTTATAATCTAAATTCGATCCGACTATAAAATTTGTTAATTTAATTCGATTCAACTATAAAATCTGTCAATTTAATATGATTCGATATAAACCTAACAGATCAGATCAAATTTTTCAATTTATTCGATTTAATCGAATTATTTGTTAGAACCCTAACTCTCAATCAATGTTTCAAAAAATGACTTGAAGCTTCAGGCTTGAGATGATGGATTGATTGATGGGGGCTTTGAGCCTAACTTTTTTTGTGACTTTATATATAAAATAGTGATATTTTTATGGTTTGTGACTCTATATATAAAATAGCGGAAAGTGTTCTGATTTTTTTAAAATTAAATTATTTGTATTATTTAATCTTTTAAACTATAAATGATGTTATTTGGTTCATTAATTTTAGAAAAATAAGTCAATTAAGGATAAAATATATTATTGTAATAATTTTTTAATTAAAATATTATTTTTTAAGAGACTAATTAAGAACAAATTATATTATTTTAATATTTTTTATATTAAAATATTAATTTAAAAATAATATTTTAATTAAAAATCAATAAAATTATGTGTTTTGTTCTTAATTAGCTCATTTTTTTAAAACTACGGAACCAAATAACACCACTTATAATCTAAGAGACTAAATGATATAATCTAAGGATCCTCTATGACCCTGCTCCTTATAAAATTTTATTTTATTTTTACATTTTATGATTGAGGTCGTAACTTTTAATGTATTTTTACTCTACATAATAAGTTGCTAATAATTTTTTCATTTTTTTATTTTAAGTGAGGCTTACGCTCTATACTGTTTTGATGTTTAGATAGACAACTATCTTGGTACTCATTTTTGCCTTTTTTGAACCTTACTCTCAACTGAAATCATCGATCAGCCCAAATCTCGTAGACTTTCCACCACTGAAAGAGAAATTATTCATTATTTTTGAAGTAATTGATAATGTAATATTTCAAGTCAATTTAATGGAAGATTAGTGTAATTATTTTTTTGAAAAAAACAATTACTTAATATTTGATAAAGAGAGCAATCAATGATATATCTAAAAAGTATACTCCATAAATAATAAATAATATCGCCAAAGATTGCATTAGGATCCTTCATGAGAAATGATTAGCCAAAGATTGCATTAGGATCCTTCATTAGTACTGAATTTAAAAACAAAGATTGCATTAGGATCCTTCACTTCATACATTATCGCCAACTTCTCAGCCTCCATACCAAGCACAATAAAAACCAGATGATTAGCCAGACAACATGCATTAACGCACACAATAGTGCTTCTTTAGTTTATTAAATAAAATATCATTTTAAGAGTTTACAAACAATGGCTCTTCTTTTCTTTCTATTCTCCTCCATACAAACATGAATGGCGAAAAAATAGATCTCAAATCAACAGTACTTCCCGCTTTATTGGGGTCGTACGCTCAATGAAACCAAGTCAATATCACCATTTATTATTTTTTTTTTTCACTCCCCAATTTAAGTAACAAATCAAATTGATCCGGTAAACAACATTTCAACAACACATTGAATGATCTTGAAATCATTTCTAATTGGATAAAATAATGCAATAACAATAACAATAACAATGCATATTGGAGCCACTTAAGAGATAGAAAAACAGTTAAAAAAAATTAAGGGCCTATTTGGCCTTGATGCTTAAAAAATTAAGGGGAAAAAAATGATTTTCAGAAACAATGTGCTTGTTTGGAAATTATTTTTAAGAATAGATGGATCAGAAAACAAAAAAAATATGATAATTAATAGAAAGACAGCATTTAATTCAAACATATGTTTTTAAAACAACTTTTCACAGATATGTTTCGATGCCTAAATTCAAACATATGTTTTTAAACTTTTAAATTATACCATTTAGTTTCAAACATCTAAAATTTCACACAAAAATTTCTAAACTTTTAAATTCTATAATATAAACTTGCATTGGAGGATCTATTAATTCAACTATCAAAAGATTATAAATTAATCATTTTTTTTTTTCCGAATTTTGCTGGAGATTGGTAATAGATGGAATTTTTATAGGACCTATTCTGCTGACTGGATTTATCGCCACTTTAGCTAGTTTAGCGACTCAATACAAATAGAGCCACTTTCTTCTCAAGACCTTTTACCTTTTTCTCATGGGAATTAGAATAATTCTAGTTTATCTACTTCTATTCATGGAAAGAAATGTTTGTGTTGAAAGAGGCGACAATACCCATAATCGAAAGGGTTAACAGTATGGTGGTCACACAAGGAAGATAACTTGCAAGAAAAAAAGTGGGTCAGACACTCTCCAATGCCTAAGTCAAACATTGGAAAGGAGGCAAAGCCATGGGAGAAGATGAAACATAATTGAAGCAAAAATGGAAGAGAATAAGCTAAAAATGGGAAGTGTTTGGCCTAACCCCTACAAATGAGTCATCCCTACCTTTGTATAGAGGCTAGGGCACACATATTCTTCATAGGCTTGGGCCACCCCTTAATAGGCCCCATACATTTTTAAACATTAAGTTCCTCACTCTCAACTTTAAAGCATGAGGACAAAGAGAGTAGTTGTTTGTAATCATGTCACCATGAATGTCAATCATAACTAAAATACAAGACTAATAAGGTTCCAGCATAACATTAACTTACCACATCTGCATAAGTCATGCAAGATCATAATTTCAATAACTCTAGAGTTTAGATAAGATAATCAATTTATAAAATATCAAACAGAGGCCTCAATTAGATAACGTATTCAAAAAAATTAAGGTCACGTTTGGTTCGCTGAATATAATCGTAATCGTAATAGAATGGAATGTAAAGGAATCAGTATTACTATTACAGTGTTTTGTTTAGTCACTGTAATAAAAAAAGGAATCAGTATTACAGTGTTTGGTTTAACTACTGTAATGTAATGGAATAGAAAAAAAATTATATAATTATTTTAAAAATACAATTTCAGAAAATAAAATTTCAAAAAAATATAATTTCATAAAAAAAAATTAATAAAAAATACAATTTTAGAAAAAAAAAATACAATTACAATTTCATAAAAAAAATACAATTTTATAACAACAATTTTAATAAAAAATACAATTTCAGCAAAAAAAATATAATCTCAGATAAAAAAATACAATTTAAAAAAAAAAATACCTTCAGAAAAAATACAATTTTATAACAATAATTTTAATAAAAAAAAAATTTCAGATAAAAAATACATTCAGAAAAAATCGCGAGGGATGCAAGCTGGACGACGCTAGCGCACGACGGTTGGACGGAGGCTGGACAGGACGAGAGCTGGACGGCGACGCGAGCTAGATGGGACGCGATTTGGAAGGCGACGCGATCTGGGCGGCGACGCGAGCTGGGCGACGTTTGGTTCGTTGAGCTGGACGACGACGGATGCCGAGGAGGCCTATGAACGGGACGACGACGAGTTGGACGACGATGCCGCCAGCTCAGGAATGGGATGCGACGGACGGGCCGGCTGGAACTGGCGCATGCGTTTCGCAAATGTTACTGTTCAACACATAATGTAATCCTCATTCAGTGTTATTAGATGTGTAATCCTTATTACAATTTCAGATGTAATTGATTACATTACATTACATGTATTTGGGCAAACCAAACAATGTAATGTGCTGAATCAATTACATTACATGTCTCTTTACAATCTATCAAACACCACCTAAAAGTAAACATTTTAATATACAAAGAGTTTAAGTCATTTACTCTCGAGTCCAAAGCACAATAACGAAGATAGTAGTTGAGTGCGACCATGTCACTTAAACTGTCAATCATTATTGAAGTGTACAAATAAAACCAGAGTTTTAATATATCAATAAAGTAACTCAAAATAAGTCGAGACCTACCTGGCTTATTTTGACATTCCAAAATTCTCAAACTTTCAAATTCCATCATAAAAAGAGAATAAATCATTAATGAGGCATAATATATTTTCATGTCAAATCAGGATAAGTAACCCGAGCTTCAAGAGAAATCCATTATAAATAATAAATATGAGAAGATGCTCAACGACTTTCCATGCCACACAGAGACAAATATATTGGGCTTTAAGATAAGTCCACTGTAAGTAAGATATAAATCAGATATACATTCAATAGCCTTTCGAATAGTATGGAGGTAAATAATTGAACTGCATAGTAATTCTTATACAAGTGAGTGGGCTCTAATTGTCTCATTGTCCCCTCATTAGGTTAGGTCATAGTTGATGGCCGATTAGATATGTGTCAGTTGGATGGGGGCTCAGATACCTCCTTGTTCCAATCAAAATAATGCGTTATTTTATTCTCACGATGGGGCACCACCAAATCAGTCAAGGCTTGCAACTCGAGGTACCTACCCTAAAGAGATGGGCAGGCATCCCGAACTCAATGCACCTTCATTTGCCTGGGCGTGTGATAAGCCTTTTACGACGGCATCCAATTGGATGGGGGCTCAGATAACTCCTTTCTCTAACTAGGGTTTGTGCATTATTTTATTCACGTGGTGGGGTCACCATCGATTTTGTTTGAGCTTGTCGCCTGAGATGATTACCTTAAAAAGAGGTCAGGCATCCCAGACTCTAGGCTCCTTCCTTAGGTTGGGTATTTGACAAATGGCGAGCCTCTTACACCCGTATATCTAATGCATAGGGGCTCAATGCCTCCTCGCTCTAAAAGAGAAACTGCGTTATTTTATTTGCAAAATCCTTAGAGAAGATATACAAACTTTTATGTCATATTAGGATAAATAGTCTAGTAAATAAATATCAAGAGAATAGACCATAGAAAAGGTTCAACGGTCTTTATACCTTGTCGGAATAAGTAGCCCAAAATTTATAATAAATCCAATAATATCAAGGAGACCGGAGATGATACTCAACTGTCTTCCAAGTCATGCAAGGATAAATAATATGGACTTTATCATAATTTCACTAAAATTCAAGAAAATCCCAAAATTAATAGCCTTTCATGCTACGCTGAGGTTATGATATATTCTTTGATCTCGACAAAATAGGCAAAATAATAGGCTTAACGACCTTGTATGTCATGCCTTCATGCTATGTTGAAGTGAGTGAATGATCCAAACTTCATAACATCTTTTCATCAATATAAAGACAGAGATTGTAAAATAATCTCAATGGCTTTTCATGCCAAGCTAGGAATACTAGTCCAAACTTTAAGATAATTCCAAAAATACTAAGAAAATAGATCGTAAAAAAACGCTTAATGACCTTCCATGTTGAGATGGGGTAAATAGCCCGAACTTCATGGCATTTGAAGATTGTCACAAATTCCAATAAGTCCTGAATATTTGGAATATGATGGAGTATGAAATAAATTTTAACTACAAGTAGTATACAATTATAAAATTTTGCCAAATTAAAATTATTGGTCTTTAAATTTTTTACTAGTAAGCAACATGACACATGACATGAGCTTCGTTCGTAACATAGCTAACAGTGCGTTAAAGTTACGGGATAATTTGACAAAATAAAATGTCAATATAATGAGGCTAGGCTTGATAATAGTCCTCTATAACACATCCCCTTTCAATACACCAATTACAAATTCAATATGCCACAAATAAATTGTTTCATACAAATAAGGGGAGCATGAACATTAAGCTGGCATGCTAATAGCCATCCAATATCAACATTGATTAATAAATCAAGCTAGCCATTATATTCATTCAAAAATTCAAATCATGCCTTATAAAATCATATTCTCCAATAATTAAAATAAATTAGAAGTAAAAAAGATAATTAGATTATTAAGAAAACTTTCCTTCTTTAAATGTTTACAACGAGAAAGTTCACAAGCTTTTGGCCTTTTGCAACTTTTCCTCTTGATATTGAATAAGGAGATTTAGATGACCATAAATACATGTTAGTTTACTCTCCTCACAGATAGGAGTTCGCAAGCTCTTATTAATATCATGTGTTGAATACAAATCCTTCAATTAATGTATACAAATATTCTTGAATAAAGAGCAAATGATTAGGAAGCTTATACTCTGAAAGTTTTTTCCAGGACTAAAACAGTTGATTATTAATCTCATGCAAATGAAGCAAAATATATATTCCATCATTAAATCTCATGTATATATATAACTGATAACATGAAATATAATCTTAAAGCATAACCAATTAATATAGCAGGTAAATGAATTGTAGAATATTATCAAAGACATAATAAGCCACGTAGAGATAGATAATTTTAAATTGAAGAAATGTTGAACCATTACATTATAAGACAAATATATAGCAAAGCTTTGAACTTTACAAGTATGTAGATCAAAATGTGATGCAATGTCAAGACATGTTACTACTAGAAGTTAGTCATAATATGTTAACAAATGCACTCTACTTGCCCATGAGGACACTCACAAGTATCAATAAGTAAATAATTCATAGTGAAGTTTAATAATAAGAAGATAAAGGAAAAGCAAGTTCCAGGATTGCATAATGTGCGGCCCATTAGTACCAAGTTCGAATGCCACATATTTATAGTCTTGACATGACTTCCTTAGTAACTAGTATCCTTTGAGTAGGGATGACAATTTGACTCGACAGTTCGGGTATCTAATTCGTTCGGATCAGTTCGGTTCGGAAACGGATTATAACATTATCCATTTTATTTAAAACATTTTGGTTCGGTTCAGTGTAAAAATTAGTTCAATTCGAGGCACCATTTGGATATCCACTTATTTGCTAAAAATTTTAATTACATAAAAATTTATAATATTTGTTTTTAAATTTTTTTTAAAAAATGGGTCAACGGTCCAACTTTTTTGACCCGCGGATATTACCCGAAACCATATTGTTTGAAACGGTTCAGTTTAATTTGAACTGCGAGTGAAAACAGTTCGGATCAGATTTGACTCGAACTAACCCGTTGCCATCTCTATTGTTGAGGATTGCACAAGTCCAAGGAAAATATAGTCGATTGAGCAAAGAAGGATGTCTCAAGACAATAAATCATAGAAGATACACAACGACCTTCTATGTCATGTCGTGACAAATAGCCCAAACTATATAATAGTTTCTCCAATATTAAGAGTTGATGAAATCATAAAGTCATGGAAATCACAATAAATCTTGATAGAGACAACATTACCTATAATCGAAAGGGTTGAAGGTGCAAAAGATAACGTTCAAGACATAAAACATATTAGAAATCTCTTCGATGTCTAAGTCAAATATTAGAAAGGAGGCAAAGCCATAGGAGAAGATGAAGCAAAATAAAAGGAAAAAATGGAAGAGAATAAGCTAAAATTTGGGAAGTATTGGCCTAAGCCGCATAAATGAATCATTCTCACCTTTTTATAGAGGTTAAGGCACACATATGCTTCATAGGCTTGGTCATCCCTTAATGGGCTCGGTACACTCCCAAATAGTATGTGTTCAGCTACAAAATTTATTTTATAGTTTGAATACTAAAATACATATTCAGATACATAGGTTTTAACTTCATTACTAAAATACATATTCATATACATAGGTTCTAACTTTATTATTAAAATACATATTTGTGAATTGAAATTTTAGGACCTATATATAAAATTTAAAAAATTTAGGACTAAATCGTATGATTTAAATGTTTAGAAACCAATATATAAAATTTAAAAAGTTTGAGAATTGAGTCGTATGATTTAAACATTTAGAGATATATGTGTAAAATTTTAAAAGTTTAAGAAATATGTCGTATGATTTAAACTAGTTTAAGAACTATATCTGAAATATGAAAAGTTTGGGACCAAATCGAACGTTTTAAAAGTTTAGAAACTTATGTGTGAATTTAATTAAAGTTTGAAAACTAATGATATAATTTAGCCATAAAATTTTTAAAATCTAATATTTATAATATTACTTGGATTCACGTTTCAGTTTGGGGGCCTCCATTTTTAATAGAATCTCCAATACGTCCCTATAAAGATTGTAAATAAGAATGGGAGACAAATTCTAAATCGAAGATGGGAAACACATTGACAACTCTAGGCTTTAGTGATAGTGTGTGCGTTAAATATGATAACAATGTCTATTCATTTAAGAAAAATGACCTTAACACCTCTAGGATGAACATAATCAAAATTAAGAAGCCCACATATAAGCCCTTCTAGCCGACTCATATTATATATATATATATATATATATATAAATAAATAAAAAAAGATTAGTAATATTGTTATAGCTATGAGTGTTTATGGTCCAATCAGGTCTCATTTTTAGTAAAAATAATAATTAAATTAGACTATTTATATGGCTTTAACCAAACAAATCAGACCAATTGACTAATAAAACTGTTGTAATCGGACGGTCCAATTTAGATAATGGTTTTCCACGATTTTCATTTTTTTTCCTCCATACCTGTTAAAACTTAAAATTAACATAATAAAAAAAACTTTGAATTTAACTAAATTATTTAAAATATGCTACAAATATAAATCTTATAGCATCCTACATAAACTAACAATTAAATTTATAAAAGATAAAATTATCATAAACTACATGTAAGTATGCAACTGCAAAGTAATATTTTGATATAAAGATCATCATGAAATTAATTACAGTTTAGAGCTCAATAATTTCACAAATCTATAGCAAAATACAATAATACATCAATCTATGAAAAATTCAAATCAATTATAGTCTAGGAAATTAAAAAGTTTATACAAGTTTATAACAAGGACTAAAAAGCCCAAATTCATCAAATTATTAGTGAAGCCTCCATAATATATATATATATATATAACTTTTTTATATGTTATAAATAACGGTTGATCCGGTCCGATTTGGTTAAAATTCGCAAAGTAGGATTGGACCGTATGAGAAACGATTTGAAAAAATATACACCAAATCGTGTGACTTACAAAATTGATTGCCGATTCGGAACGGTTTGATCTTTTTGTGTAATCCAATTTAGTTCAGTTTTTAGACACTCCTAGTCACAACAATAATTTATTAATTACAATTTTATTCAATAATAAAAGCACTAAGGTATAATTAATAATAGGGATAAAATGACTTTTTATATATATTTATTAGGGTTTGGTACCTTTGGAGTATATCAGATTTTACTATGATATTTTAAATAATCCCAAATTTTAATTGAAATCCTTAAACTACTAGAAATTTAGTCATCGATACATTTTTGGTTAAGTTATATAATTTTTTTTAATTAATTACAAATTTGAAATATTAAGATCAATTTTTTATTTTTAAAAGGGTATTTTTGTCTTTCCATATTTAATTTTTATAAGAATAATCTTCTTTTAATTTTTTAAATTATTTTAGGACATGTCTTAAGCTATTTATATTAATATTTATTTTCTTTTTTGTTTTTGTGTTTCCTATATTAAAATTTTATATTAAAAAAATTTTATGAACCATTTTTTTACAAATTATATTCTTTTAATTATTTAAATTATTTTATGAGAAGTCTCTATATATATCAAGATTTTTTTTTTATTTCTTATAAGTAACTACTATGAAATTTTGTGCCAAACCAAAATAATTCAAAAACAAACAAATATATCATTAACCCACCATAAAAATATACAACATATTAATTAAAATAACAATTTTAAATCACAAAAAGTACCATTTTTTACAATTTAAAATTTAAAATAAATTATGTATCAATATTCAAAAATATTATCTCCAATTTAGTCGACTTGAATTATAAAAAATAAAAATAAAAGAAATTTTAATTTAAATAACTTCTTAACATAATTAAAAAAAGTTAAACAAAATAATATAAATATGAAAAGTCAAAAATACCCTTTTTAAAAATGGTAAATTGATATTAATATTTTAAAATTTATAATTAATTAAAAATAATTTATAACTTAGCTAAAAAGATATCAATGACTAAAATTTGGGAAGTTAAAAGTCTTAATTAAAAATTGAAATTATTTGAAGTATTAAAGTAAAAATTAAGATACTTCAAAAATATCAAACCCATTTTATTGTGACAATAATAAAAGTGAAAAGTTATTATAGTAATATTATTACTCTTTTTTAAATAAAAAACTTTTTTTACTTATTGTTTGTCTTAATAATCGTCTTTAGGAAAACTACTTTTTGTAGCTGCAAGTAGTTATTTATTACAGTAAAAAAAATGCTAAAATTATATAATTATGTAAATTTCTATACACTTTTATATTTTAAATTATTTATATTATGATATATTTAAAAATTATTTAAAAAAATGAAAAAGTAATTTATTTTTCTATATAATCTTATCACATATGAATATTATGTACCAAATTTTTTGTCCCTTATCTCTTCTTTCCATAAAAGATTATCATATATGTTAATTTTTTTATGTCAATTAATTCTACTTTTACGCATTAAAAAACAAATAGATTTTTTTTATCATTAAATTTTTAAGTTGTTAAAAAAGTATCATTGAATTTTAATTTATTACTTTCATACCATTAAATTTTGTAAATGTTACAAAATATAATCAAACTTTTTTTGTTATTTTTATATTATTAAATTTTACAAATGTTACAAAAATACTTTCGGCGTATGTGTAACTTGTTGTTAATTAACTCCTGTTAATTAATTAACGATTTGACATCAATGATATTTTTGTAATATTTTTCAAAATTTAATGTTATGAAAGTAACAAATAAAGTTCAATAGTATTTTTGTAACATTTATAAAACTTAATAGTATGAAAATAACGAATCAAAGTTCGATGATTTTTTTATAGTATTCCTAAAATTTGGTAGTAGAAAAATTTATTTACTCTAATTTATTACATAATTTTTTTTACCATAAATATCTATTTATTAGAAAAATTATATGAAAAAAAATGAAAGTTAGATGTTCATGGTTTTTCATATAAACTTTTATTTATTTATAATCAAGAGATGTTGGAGGTTAAAGAGAAAGTGTAATAGATTGATGGATAAGATGTAGAGTTGTTTGATAGAAAAAAAGAAAAAAAGTAATTTATGTGAAAAAAATTATTGAAGAGAAGTACGAATCAAACTTAAAATTATTTTAGACAAAAAATATCTGACCTTTATAATATTAAGGTCATCTAATTTTTTTTTTTGGATATCTAGATGTTATAAATTGGCGCTAGCGAAAGCGTAATTCGGGTCTAATTTAGTTGCACAAATAATTAATTTTGGGTAACAGCAAAATAATAAGTAATAAGAAAAATAAATGGCACACAATGATTTAAGTAGTTCAACCTTTCAAAGGTCTACTCCACTAACGACGGCACACCGAGAAAAATCCACTATTAGATCCAAATGGAGAATACAAACACCAATATTCAAAAACCACTGAAAATACTAAATCTCAAATACACTAACATATTCTTCCAATGGCAAAACAGTAATCAAAAGCAAGAACAACAATAAATCAATTTTTGCAAGATAAATAATATTACTGTGCAATTTGCCGAACAAATAGAAAAGGAACCTTTTGAATGGTGGCAGATCCCGATTTCCAGAGAAAGCAAATGAAGGATATGTAATTCAAAGTGTAATATCAATTCTTCCGATTAATATTAATTCATGTTGATTTCTTGGTGGCTGATGAAGTGATGATTGGTTTCTTCTCTTCACTGTTTCGATGGTTCTTTTCTTCTCTTCAATTCTCACTAGCGGCAACAAACAAAACAATATATATATATATATATATGTGTGTAGGGTTACATATATTAATTAAAGGGATAAATTACATATATGCCCTTTCTTAAAAAACAGTTTTGCAGCCATATTAACAAATCTCCACCTTAGCTCAAAACAGAACCAAGTTCTTCAAATTTAGGATTCCTCGAAATACCAAATGACCGTCATCCAAAAGCCCTGAAAGGCGATCACTTACTACAAACACCAACCAAACCCAAGCAATGCTTGAACTTGTTAACTAGAATTGGCTTGGTCAACATATCAGCTGGATTCTTTGCAGTAGCTATCTTATTAATAATAATAGTACCCTGAGAGACAATGTCACGAACGAAGTGATATCTGACATCAATATGTTTGGTCCTCTCATGAAACATGGTATTTTTGGTCAAGTGTATCGCACTCTGACTATCACAAAATACAACAGAAGTATCCTGCTATAAACCCCAATCACAAACCAAACCTCTAAGCCAGATGGCTTCTTTCACTGCTTCTGCTGCTACCATATACTCTGTCTCTGTAGTGGACAAAGCAACTGTAGATTGCAAAGTAGCCTTCCAACTAATGGCACAATGAGAAAGAGTGAAAACATAACCTGTCAAAGATCTTCTCTTATCCAAATCTTCAGCATAATCAGAGTCTACATAACCAATAACACTGCAACCAGTATTAGAACTCCCATCATATACCAAACCAAAGCTAGAAGTGCCTCTCAAATACCGAAGTATCCATTTCACTGCTTGCCAATGACCCTTTCCAGGGTTACCCATGTATCTACTAACAACACTAACTGCATGTGAAATATCTGGACGAGTACAAACCATAGCGTACATCAAACTACCAACGGCACTAGCATATGGAACCTGAGACATGTACTTCTCTTTTTCTTCTGACTGTGGTGACAAATCCAAAGAAAGTCTGAAATGTGCAACTAGTGGCGTACCTACAGGTTTAGACTCTTTCATACCAAAACGTTCAAGTACTTTTTCAATGCAACTTTTCTGAGACAAATAAAGCTTGCCCGCTTGTCTATTCCTGTAAATTTCCATGCCCAAAATTTTCTTTGCTGCACCCAAATCTTTCATCTCAAACTCACCACTAAGTTGAGACTTTAATTTCTGAATCTCAAACTTATTCTTAGAAGTAATAAGCATGTCATTAACATATAGCAACAAATAGACAATTGAACCATCAGAGAACCTTTTATGATAAACACAACTATCGTAATCACTCCTAGAGTAACTATGATCAATCATAAAAGAATCAAATCGCTTATACCACTGCCTAGGAGATTGCTTCAAACCATATAATGATTTTTTCAATAGACAAACATGATCTTCCTTACCTAAAATAACAAACCCCTCTGGTTGATGCATGTAAATTTGTTCCTCAAGCTCACCATGTAAGAAAGCTGTCTTGACATCAAGTTGTTCTAATTCCAAGTCAAATAGTGCAACCATAGCAAGTAACACACGTATGGAGCTATGTTTCACAACAGGTGAAAATACTTCATTGAAGTTGATACCCTTTTTCTGAGAATAGCCCTTTGCAACAACATGTGCCTTGAACCTAGCTGCTTCAACCTCAGGTATACCTTCCTTTTTCTTGAAGACCCATTTGTTTCCAACAATCTTCTGGCCCTTAGGTGGTTTTACCAATTCCCAAGTATGATTCTTATGAAGTGACTCAATCTCTTCATTCATAGCAACTAACCACTGAGCAGACTCATCACAAGTGACAGCTTCACGATAACTAATAGGTTCATTCACCCCAATAGTCTCTGCCACAGACAATGCATAAGAAACTAAATCTGCATCTGCATACCTCTGAGGGCATCGAATCTCTCTTGTTCCTTTACCCTTAGCAATACTGTATGGTTGCTTTTGTTGCTGTTCTGCTACATCAGGAGCAGAATCATCTACCTCATCCACAAATGGCTGATCTGAAGTGCTCTCTTGCACTTGACTTGGAGCTCCACTCTCAAGCTCCACCTGCTCACTAACACTGGGGTCTTTACCTGCAACAATAGACTCTTTTTTATTTTCCAACATGGAAAACTCATCAAATTTAACATCTCTGCTAATTAAAAATTTAGGTGACTTGGGTTCAACACACCATAGTCTATAACCCTTCACCCCAGAAGGATATCCCAAAAATATACATTTCAATGCCCTAGGCTCAAGCTTACCATCATTAACATGAGCATAAGAAGGACAACCAAAAACTTTTAAATCAGAATAATTAGCAGGAGTACTAGAAAATACCTCAAACGGAGTCTTCAACTCAATTGCAGTTGATGGAGACCTATTCACCAAATAGCATGCATGGTTATAAGCTTCTGCCCAAAAGGATTTATCCAAACTAGCTTGAAAGAGCATACAACGAGCTCTTTCCAAAAGAGTTCTATTCATACGTTCTGCAACTCCATTCTGTTGTGGTGTATTACGCACAGTGCGATGTCTCACTATGCCATTCCTTTCACAAAACTCATTAAACTGACCCTCACAAAATTCCAAGCCATTGTCAGTTCTCAAACGCTTGATCTTCTTGCCAGTTTGATTTTCAATACAAGCCTTAAATGTAACAAATCTTGAAAACACATCATTCTTATTTTTCAGAAAATATACCCAAACGTGACGAGAGAAGTCATCAATAAAAGTCAATATATAACGGGCACCACCCTTAGAATCAACACGAGAAGGACCCCAAAAATTTGAATGAATATAATCAATAGTATCTTTTGTTTTATGGATGGCTGTACTGAACTTAACCCTGCGATGCTTTCCATAGACACAATGCTCACAGAAATCAAGCTTCTCAGTTTTCTGACCACCAAGTAAACCCCGCTTGCTCAAAATAGACATCCCTGCCTCACTCATATGCCCTAACCGCATATGCCATAAGCGAGTCGTATCTGAATCTTGATCTGACGAGGATGAAACTGAAACACTGTCAATGACAGTGCTACCCTGAAGCACATAGAGACCACGAGACAATTGCCCTTTAATAACTACCAGAGCACCCTTAATAACTTTCAAAACTCCACCTTCAGCTATGTACCTATAGCCCTGTGAGTCAAGAGTATCCAAAGATATCAGGTTCTTTTTCAAATCTGGAACATGGCGAACATCTTTCAAAGTCCTGACAATACCGTCATGCATCTTAATCCGGAGTGTACCAATACCAACAACCTTACAGGACATATTATTTCCCATCAAGACAACACCCCCATCAATGGACTGATAAGAAACAAACCAATCCCTATTGGGGCATATATGGTAAGTGCAACCCGAATCAAGAATCCAAACATCTCTCGAAAAACTAATAGATACTGACAGAACATTATCACCTTCGGATCCAGAACTATCTACAATACCAGCAACATCATTAGTACTAGAAGATGTTGTGATAAATTTTCCTTTACCTTTGAGTTTCGGACAGTTAATTTTCCAATGCCCTTCTTGACGGCAATAATTACATTTGTCTTTTCTCTTTCTAGATTTTGATCTAGACTTGCCTTTATTATTGCTTGATCCTTTATCTTGCATTCTACCTCTGACAAACAAACCACTGCTACTATCGTTATTACCTGTAGACACCTTTTTCTTCAACTCTCTGGAATTCAAAGCTGCTTTGACATCTTCCAACGAAATAGTGTCTCTTCCATATAGCATGGTATCAACAAAATGTTCAAACGAATGAGGTAAAGAACATAACAAAACTAAGGCCTGATCCTCATCATCAATCTTAACACCAACATTTTTCAGATCACGAATAATTTTAGTAAATTCATCAAGGTGATCGTGCAAAGGCGTACCTTCTGACATTCTGAAAGTGTACAAGCGCTGCTTCAAATATACGAGGAGATCTCTCATCACCAACCTCGCATAGTACCTCATTAGACAAGGATAGCTGAATTGAACTGAGAACATTTTCCATCAATGCATCTTTTTCTTCCTCAGTCAATTTTTCTGATAATTTATCCTTGCCTTCAAGTGTCTTAACGAGCCCCTCTTTAACCAATATGGCTCGCATCTTCATTCGTCAAAGACTAAAATCATTCCTACCATTGAATTTCTCAATTTCGTATTTTGTCGCTATGATAGAAAACCCAAAATTAAATTAATAAAAGCACAACCCAAAAAAATATGAAACTAACCAAATAACCAAAAGCTCAAAATAAATCCAAAAGAGCAAACTTGATCAGTTCCAATAATTAACAGAATAACCTAAAGCTCTGATATCAATTTGTTATAAATTGGCGCTAGCGGAAGCGTAATTCGGGTCCAATTTAGTTGCATAAATAATTAATTATGGGTAACAGCAAAATAATAAGTAATAAGAAAAATAAATGGCACACAATGATTTAAGTGGTTCAACCTTTCAATGTGAAAGGTCTACTCCACTGACGACGGCACACCGAGAAAAATCCACTATCAGATCCAAATGGAGAATACAAACACTAATATTCAAAAGCCACTGAAAATACTAAATCTCAAATACACTAACATATTCTTCCAATGACAAAACAATAATCAAAAGCAAGAATAACAATAAATCAATTCTTGCAAGATAAATAATATTACTGTGCAATTTGCCGAACAAATAGAAAAGGAACCTTTTGAATGGTGGCAGATCCCGATTTCCAGAGAAAGCAAATGAAGGATATGTAATTCAAAGTGTCATATCAATTCTTCCAATTAATATTAATTCATGTTGATTTCTCGATGGCTGGTGAAGTGATGATTGGTTTCTTCTCTTCACTGTTTCGATAGTTCTTTTCTTCTCTTCAATTCTCACTAGCGGCAACAAACAAAACAATATATATATATATGTGTAGGGTTACATATATTAATTAGAGGAGTAAATTACATATATGCCCTTTCTTAAAAAACAGTTTTGCAGCCATATTAACACTAGATCTTTAGAGTTCAAATCTCAGTTATTTACTATATATAAAATTATAAATAGTGTATTTATTTAAAAGAAATTTTTTATCAAAACGTTTTTGGGAACTATTGTAATTTTGATCATATTTATTGCATTCTATAAGTATATAATTGTTTCATGAGGGCAATAAGTAAAATAATAACTGCTTTGGATGAAAGGTATTAGAATTTTTTTTCTTTCAAGTGAAGCTATTTACTATTTTTTTTTTTTTGCTAATTCACCCCAAGTCACTTTATTTTTAAAAATATTATATTCATTTCAATTTATATCATTAGATTTAAATTAAAGAAAAAATTCCACAAGATAAAGGGCATTATTAAAAATAAATTAATTTCTTTCATTTGTTTCTAATCTTAAATACAATAATTTTATGTTTACAAATATCTCATATTATATGCAAGTTTTTTTAAATAATAAACCAATTTTATAAAGTTACATGATCTTACTTTTTCTCTTTTGAACACATAACTAATTATTTTTGTTAAAAGAACATATAATTATTTGTTATTGATTTTATCAATAATTATTAAAATTAAATCAAAACTGTAGGTTAATAATATGTCTAATTAAAAGTACTTTTGTTTAGTTCTTATAGTTATTGTAAAATATATCACAAATTTATCATCATTTCAACTAACTTGCAATTTTTTCTTCATTATAATTTAGTGGGCTCAACGTTACTTACCAATAACATTGCTCCAGATTATTCGTGATACATATCTAATTTGATGTACATGGTATATTTCATGATAATTAAGATTTTCATATTATAAGTTGGATCGATTCTACACTAAAATCAAAATTAAACAAATAAAATCGATTCTTGAAAATTAAAAATCGTTCCAATCTAATAAAAATTATAAAATCAGTCCTACCAAACATTTTCTATTGTTTGAATTGGATGGATTGATTCTTGTAATTTTTTATATTTTTCAAGTTTTATTTTTATTTTTAATAATAAAATAACTATTATATTAGCAATTATAGCTTAGTTATACCAAAAACAAATTAGGAGTTCAATCTCCAAAGTGTGAGAGTTTTATAATATTATTTAAAAAAAAATTATTGTATTAAATTCTATGTTTTATATATTGTTTAAAACTAAAAATATTTTGATTTTTTTAAATAATAAATCAATAAAAACATGTACTATAATTCTAAATAGCATACAAATTAAAATTTATTTAATTTTATATCAATTAAGCATATATTAGATGCATAAAAAATACTTAATTAAGAAATACTCATATGATTAAATAAATACTAATATGACTTACATATATTTAATTATATGCTATTTATAAGTCTAATCTAATTAATTATTTATTAAAATAAAATAACTATATCTACAATAATACCAATTTTTTAAATTTTTATTTAATAAAAAAATATAAAACTAAAAATTAATAAAATGAAATTTTTAATGAGTAGGATCGATTTCTATAAAATTTTTAATATCAAAAACCAATCCAACCCATATCTTGGATCGATTTTGAATTTTTTTGAACCAATCCAACTTAATAAAAGGGAAAAAAATCAAACATTATGAGTAGGATTGGTTCGAATTACATAAGTCAAATTGAATCATGTACACTTTGAACACCTCTCATAAATAGTTATATTCTCTCTTAAAAAAATAATTATATGCTCAAAAATCAAAATGTGAGTCTATGTAGCTTTATGAAGTTGTTTTTTTGTTTTAAAAATTTATATATAATATGAGATATTCATGAGCATAAAATTGTTGTGTTAAAAAATGATAACAAAAGAAAGGGATTAGTTGATTTTTAACAATATTTTTTATTATGTGAGTGTTTTTTTTTTTTCCAATTTGAATGAAATAATATAATTTAAATTAAATTTACTCGTTTTTAAAATCAAAGTTACTTGAAATAAGTAATGTAATACAAAAAAGAAAAAAAAAAAAAAAAGTGACTAAAATGCACCACTTAAAAAAAAAAAAAAAAAACCCTTTTAATACATTTCATCCAACAATTTTAATAGAGTTACTGGAATGATTGTGGACATATTTTTGAAACGATTAAATTATTTTTCAACAAATATTCCTATAATTTTTTTTCGAAACCATTTTTTGTTAAATTTTTTTGGAACATTTGATAACCATTCCTAAATAACTTATTCTTCTTTCTTTCTTTCTTTTTATTTTAAATATCAATGGCATAAATATAATTTATTTGAAAATTTTTGAATATTAAAAATATATAGAAGCAAAGTCAATTTTTCCTACTTAAACACCTTTGTAAAAAGTTATATAATTTCAGAATTAGCAAAATATGTTCAATAATATCATTTAATTAATACTTAATATTTAAATAACAAATGAGATATTAATATAAAAGATGCAATTTATCTTAAACAATCTCTTATCTATTATAAAACCTCTATAAAATATAATTTTGAGAAAAGTGCATGAAGATCTAAAATAATGAAAAAAATTTCAAGTATTAATTGATTATTTTACTAAACAAGAAAAAAGAAATGATTTAATAAAAGGACAAAATAAGGAACATTTAGATCTTGAAGCAAGTTTTGAACTAGTAAAAATAGACATAGAAGAAAATAAAGAAATTCAAGAATTAAGTCGTTGGATAGACCAAGAAATTGAAGAATATGAATTTGGAACTGAACAGAAAAAACTATGACTAATATATAATATTTTGAAAGAAAATATATAAAATTATTAGAAGAATATTTTGATAATGAAGATTATGAAATATGTTTAGAAAGTTTTAAAAGATTTGACATTTTTTATACTATTATACACAAAAATTTATTCTTAATAAATCATCGTGTAGGAAAAATATTAAGAAACTATTTTACACAAAAATTTGTACAATTAAATAAAGAAGAACTTGATAACTTAATTTTTGAGTTTTATTTATTTAAGAAACAAATTGGAAGATGAGCTAACTGAAGCTGAAAATCAAAATAATCAAAATTCAATCGTAAAAATTGGTAACTGAGCCATAAACATAAAACAAAACTAAATAAAAAGGCTCTAAACAAAATATTTAAAATAAGATATAATCAACCAAATTCAAATAAAAAAATAAATTATTTAAAATATTATAAAAAAGAAACAATAGAATTAATATTGCAGATTAAAGAAATAACCAAAGGATTACCTAAAGAAATAACACAATTAATAATTTACAAAGTACTTTACAATTAAAATAAAGAATTAACATGATTACATTATAAGTAATAACAAATGCTTACACAAGCAAAAATCTGTAATCTAAAGGAATTAATTAATCTAATTCGAAATACTGAAAACAAAAAAGAATTTAAAAATTTTACAAAAATATTTTTAGCATGTATAGAAATAAAAATGAATAATACAATATTATCACAAGAACAAACAGAAATCTTAAAAGAAAAATTAAAACATTTAGAAAACACAAAAATAAAAGAAAATTTTATAAAAGAATTTAAAGTCTTTATGAGTATAATCTTAGAAAAGTTAAAAGAAATTCTTTAAATATAAAAAGAAATAAATATTTTAGAATATGAAAGAAAATAAAATTACTAAATTTTTGGTAAAAATTACTTTCAAAAATTATGAATTTTGACTCCAAAATTTTTAAAATAAAACATTTGAATAAAAAAAGTAAACTTTTATATCACAAAAGATAAAATTAAAAAAACAAAAAATACCCAAAAGGTATGAACTTAAAATCCCTTTGGAATGCTAGTAGAATTTGCCTATATTTTTTAGTATTAAAAAACATTTTGTGATTAAAAAAAAAAAAACACACACACACACATTCCCGCTAAAACAAATAATTTAATATTAATGCTAACAGTATATATGGTCTCCTTGGCGTCCCGATCTCGTGTTTTCATTTTTAACGTTCAATATTTTTTCCGATTCTATTTCGTTTCACAAAGTAAGAGAGAATCGTTGTGTTTGGTAGTTTTCGTTTCTTGTTTCTAGTTAATCTCAGCAGTGAGCCTTGGACACTGAAGAACAGAATAATGACTACTGAAGCAGGGGACGAAGATAAAATGGTCAAAGCCGTAAAAGGCTGTCCAAGAACTTTACAATATACGAAATACTTATTTTCCGAAGAACCAAAATGACAGAATCGAAAAATTGCGCTCTCAACTCGTTCTCGCTCTCGCTCTCGGGCTCGTCGCTTCCATTCCTCTTGGTAATTTTCATGTTTCTTCTAACCTCAAGCCCATTTCAATCCTCGACTCCTTGTTTTACTTACCATAGCGTTTTGCTCGATTTTGAACTTCTTTCTTGCTTTTATGAAGAACTACAGTAAGTGTTCATAAACATTTCTTGCAATTTTGCCTTGATATTCATTTCAATCCATGTGTAGTTAATACAAGTGTTTTTCACGTTTTTTTAGCTAATCTTGCTCGCAGTTTCTTATTTCTTGGTGTTTCTTGGTATCAAGAACCATAATAACACTTGTTTCAATTTTTCGTATGACGGAATCGAATTGTTAAATGAAGACCCACTATTTGTTGTGGTCTCTTTCTCATTCGTTGTCTGTATATAGATTGAAATTGTATTCTTTTGAGACTACCCATAGTTCACACTTCACACATTAGTGAAAGGCCACCGTTCATATATTTTTTATTATTGAAGGAATTTGTTATTTGTCTATATTTTCTGGCAACGTAGTGACGCACATGACTTAGTGAAAGGCTGATTTTGTGATTTTCATATTTAACACGTGATTATATTGTTTTGCTGATTTAGTGATCTTCACATTGTGATACGTGAAAGGCTGTCACAAAATTTCATTATATGAAGTCTTCATCATTATGATTCTTTTAATGTAACTGTTGTAAAATTTTGATACCTGAAAACCCATGAGATTATAGTTTCATAGTTTGAAGATTTTGGATAGAGTTTTTGGCTACTTTTTAGTTATGTTGTTTGCTCTTGCCTTGGAAAAATTATGTCGTTTATTCACGATTTCACTTTTACCAATTATGCGAAAAATGTCTATGCTTTTGCATTGGAAAATTTACCTCAATTTATTGACATCATTAATTCATTCTTTTAAATAATAATGAAGGTGCACAATTATAAAACTGATAAATCTTTTACGATATGCATCTGCTTGATCTTGTATAAAGTATAATTTAATTATAATGTTCAAATATGTTATTTTTCATCTTGACAAAGAATCTGCTGTATAAAACTTAATCAAACATTGATTGCACTAAATTCTAATGGTATGTTCTATGAATTAACCAGAAAAATATGCTGCTGTATAATTGTTTATGATCTTTGATCGAGGTTATGTTAAAGCAGATATTGGTAGTATTTGTTCCAGGGGTTCTTAAGTGCATTATCTTTAATGATTACTTCTATTCTTTCTTTCTATGAACATTGTTTCTTATGTCGTGAAATATTTTGTTCTTTTGCAGAAGAAAGAATTGATCCTGCCCTCCGTGCAATGAATGAATATGTGAAAGGAGAGATGTTTAATATAATTCCTGATTATTGTAAAGAAGCAGAGGATCATCTTTCTCAAGCGGTAAGAATGAACATTAATTCTAGTAGTTTAACCTTTTTGAAATGGTCATGCTGAAATTTGTTGTCTGAAATATTTGATCTTGAGTTGCAGGTTAATTTGAACCCTTCTCTTGTTGATGCTTGGCTCTCTTTGGGTAGGTGCATGTTGAAAAAAGGAGATCTACCCGCGGCAAAGAATTGCTTCACTCTTGCTCTAAAAGAGGTCATCATTAGTCCTAGATCAATATGTTTATTTTGACATGAGTTATATATTACCATTATTTTCTTTGATTTGCAGGGTCCAAACAAAGAAATACTTTGTCAACTATCAATGCTTACAAGAAAGATGGCTCAAGGTCGTCTTATTTTGTTTAATTATACTTCAATTTTCCTGTCAAGTAATTTAAGTAATATGTGCATTAACATGACTACTGTGAGTTATTGGTTTATAATCCTAGAAGCTGCACGATCTTTTAACATGAATTTCTTGTACATTTGCAAGTAAAATAAAGATGTTTTCTGTAGAATTAAGAAATGAAAAATATAATATTTATTTCTGTATAAAAATTGATACAATAGAACTCCTATTTATAATACAATTATGACGATTAAATAAATAAAATAAAATCTAAATATATCTATGATAATCACGAATATTTTTTAAACAGATATATACAGAATTTAAATTCTAACCAACAGAATCCCCATCTTATATGGATTTTCACATTTTCTCATTGTTCCATCTTCACATAAAGATATGTGTGAGAAGCTAATTTATAATGTTTGGAACAACCTTTCATTTCAACTTTTATTCATGGATTAATACAAAGCACTTAATTTGATCAAGTAGTAGTGAATGAACCAGTATTTTGCATTCATAACCTAGCATTATGATGCAGACATTGTATATTTTGTTGGCATCTATGTTAGTTGTCTAGACAAATTCTATGGGAACCAAAAATATTCTTAATTTCAGTTTTTAAATGAGTAATTATTTTTCCTTTATGTTAGTGAGGCATGTATTATTCAATTTTTGATCTTTGATTCGATTTCTTTGTCTCTCCTTATTTTCTATTTAACATTCACTTGGACTGATCATGCCATGTCTTCATGTACTTTAGAATTTTGGTTTGACCTCAAAGTTGGCGCTGAAAATCAAGCAGAACTCATCGAAGAGAGCATTCTACATGCTAGAAAAGCATTAAGTTTGGATGTTAAGTATGGAAGCTCTTGGTGTAAGACAATTTGACTATGAAAAATTCTAATGTTATGGTGTTCACATTGAATTTACCTTGTAATATTCTGGAGTCCATTGCACTTGTTTTCATTGCAAAATTTCTTGTTTTGCCTATATGTGTGCCTTCTTTTGTATGGCTTCATTAGCTTGTTAGTTGTACATGCATTTCAATATTTTGAATGCGCGTAACAAATGCTGGATGTGCACCTCCAGACTCTATTTTCCTTTAAATTTTCTAATTCAATTCTGTTTAGATTCTTACTAAAATTTTGTTTACTCTGTCCAGTACTAAATCTATTTTATCTCCTATTGGCAGATAATCTTGGAAACTCATATCTCACAAGTTTCTTTGCCACTGGAGCTGTGGACCGCAGCAAACTTACACAATCCTTGAAGGCATACCAAAATGCTGTAAGTTTGAAGAGCAAGAACTTATGCAATGAATCTTCATCCTGTACTATCATTGTTTTCTTGTGACTTTTGTTTTTCTACCACTCTTTATAATGAAGATGCTTAATGTTTGATTATGTGGATCAGGTGAAAGATAAAGGACTCAAGTGTAATCCAGATTTGTATTTCCACTTTGCCATAGTAAGTTTCAATTTTTGTTACATTTTTTTGCAAGGTTCCAAAAATTGCCTTGAGGCGACATGGTTGATGGGGGCCTTAAGGCTAGTGCCTCATCTACTTAATTTAAACCTCATACCTTTTACAATGAGGCGTACGCCTTAAGACAACATGAGACTTATATCTCTTTTATGAAATCATAAAAGGCCAAATTGTGTTATTTTTAAGCTAGGCTCAAATTTTAATAAAGAACCAGTAGCTCATTAAATGAAAAAAAAAAATCAAAAGAAAAAGAAGAAACGAAAAGTTTCTCTAGACTCAAGAAATGAAGAGGAAGAAACTAATAATGACAAACATATTAACTCATGTTTTGTGACTTAATTGTGTTTCATTTTTTCCAACTTGTTGTGTGACTTTATTGGAAACTTATTGTGCGACTTTATTTGAATTTTAACATGTGATTTAGAAGTTTATTTTTAGGGAATATTCTAACATAACCTCTCTTACTAATTTTCTTCAAATATGGACACTGCCCTTGTATCACCTTGAATAAAAATAGTAAAAAGAGGTGCATATTTTTCTTATTTCCGTGGTTCTTTACTTTATATCTAAATTACTTGTGCTATTTTTTCATTTTATGATTTGTCTCAACTCTTAGGTTAGTTTTACTCTATATAATAGGTTACTAACAATTATATGCATCTTTTTTGGATTTCAAGTGAGGCTTTTGCCTCACACTTGAAGGCATCTCATTTGGGGTAATCACCTCGGCACCTGTTTTCGCCTTTTGGAACCTTGCTTTTTTGTATGATTTCCTATATCACAGAGAGCTGTTTCACACTGTCCTTCAAGTGTATGATTGTGTAATAGTTTTTCTATTTATATGGTTACAAACATATAGGAACTAATTCAGCTATAGTACATGGCTACGCGGATGGTCAAACAAAAAATGAAAATTAATAACCATAACTGATAGTTTCCTTCTGAAGAAGTAAATAGTAATGTTGATTGTTGAAAGTTAAACTATCTTAGAAATTTTTCCAACCTTATATTGACTATAGACTTTTTTGCTACATGTCTAGTGCTGATCTCATGTCACGAGTCTTCTTTCTTAAATTATTTGTCATCTAATGTCTCTTTGTCAGGCACACAGATACCTGGAGAATTTTGAGAGGGCCTTCACTGGATTTGAAGCTGCTGCTGCTTTATGGGATCGTGATCATAAGGTTTCAGCGTCGATTCAAAATGTGATCAACCAAATTGACAAGTTGGATAATGCCTTGAAGGTAATGTACTCCAGCTCTCCTATGTGCTCTACTCTTCCCGTCCTATCTATAGTGTGCATCATGAGTAGAGAGTGGATTTGTGGAAGTAGCTGCAAATTAGAAGCTTCTCTAATATGTGTTGTATAATTAAGTGTATAATTAAGGATTTTGAGAATCATCCCTCTTAAGAACACACTATTGTGAATTTTGCATGGTAGTTTTCAGAGATGTGGGCTGTGGCTGGCTGGTTCTAATTGCTTTTTATTTACAGGGACATGCTAGAGTTAAGAAATCGACATCTTTAACATTAGATCTAACTTCTTTAAATCGTAAGCTACTTGACTCTTGCATATATATACTTTGGCTCACTTGTTTGAACCAATTTGTGCCTGCCTTGTTTTTCTCGTCTTGGAAGATATTGATCTGTGCTTATGGGTGCACACACTTTCATACATTAGTAAATACATCATACAGAATGGTTACAATTGATGCTCTTTCGGAGGGTCTGAACAAAGGAGTAGCAGTTCTGGGAAACACACTATCATTCATCGAACATGAGATAACTCCTCCTATGTATGTCCTTTGCTACCCAGCACTTGCTCTTCCACGTTTTTTGTCTTTTCTTTTAAATTGATGATGATTTGATATTGTCTTTTTCATGCAGCTCAATCATAAAATTATTTAAACTATGAAATTCAAAAATGCTCTGTTCATCTTTTTTTCCGATTTTTCTCGGGATATTTGTTAGGGACAACAAAACGATCTACTTGATTGGAGCTCCACAAATATTTATTCCATATGATCCGCTCTAGATTAGATTAGATCAAGAACCACGTACAAGATTTATGAAATGATCCAATCCACGGATTCAAAACTAATTTTTAAAATTATAATTTTAGAAGTAAAGAAATTGCACATTCTCAAAACATTTTCCTAATTTTTACAACTATTTATATGATGAATTATCATTTTTAAAATTTCTTTAATACATTTTCATAAATCTAACTTTTGCTCTCTTACATTTTTCATAAATGTAACAATCATTGCTTAAATTTTTTTAAACCAAAATTCAAATCTCATCATATTCATAACTATTCCACGTATTTTTTCTATAGTAAAACAATATTATTTTTTTTTATAATTTTTAAGTAATTAGTTGAAATCTAATTTTTAATAAAATAAATGTCATTGGCTTTATTGAATGAATGTGTAAATACTTGATCCAATCCATCTCAAATTAAACCTTTTCATATCATATTGGTTTTTTTGGACAACAAATTGGGTTGGATCTGATGCATTACAATCCCTAGTGTTTGTGCATCGTAACCTTTACTTTAAAAAAAAAATTCCTACCTTTTTTTTTGATTATTTATGTTTTTTCCTTTACAAGTTCAAGTATTGTTGCTTTTAACTAGAGTTAGGGAAATAGTCATTTTATGTATCACTACTTTTTATTCTATTGATTCTTTTCAGGTACTATGTGATATGTGACTCAGAAAAAGAATATTTTGTTCTATCATTATTCAGGATACAATTTGATATGGTAAGGCTTAAATGGCGTTGTTTTGTCTTTTATTCCTCTTAGCAAAAGCATTGAAGTTCTTGTTTATTAAATAGGCTTGAAGGTTGCATGTAGCATGAAGAGCATACATTTTTCCTAAAACAAGCTGCTCTTTGGATAGTTAATTTCGCTGCATACAAGTTATTTGACAATTGGCTTTTTGGTCTCTCAATTTCTTAATGTACCCATGATGACTTGGTATTTGACGTCTTGGAAAAGTAATTATATGTATCTAAATCTAATATTAAAGAGAAAAATAAGAGAAGAGAGAAAGGAGAGAAAATAGAAGTTAAGATTTATTAGAATGCAAAAATTAAGTTGTAAAATGATACAAACTAAGACTTTAAAGACAAAATAAAAGATAGCACTAAAATAATCTTACATAATCTCTTACAAAGAGATAATACTAAAATAAAGAAAAGCACTAAAATAATCTTACATAATCTCACGGGGAGATAATACTAAATACATATATATAATTACTCTAATATATAAAGATAAAATAAAGGAAAGAACTATAATAATCTTAAATAATCATACCGGAAAGATAATACTAAATACATATAATTACTCTAATATATACATTCTTGTCTTCATAAGCAAAAGCTACTATTTGCGTTCATTCTTGCAATAATTTCATATTATGTTGAACTTTCTTCTCACAGATCAAAACAGGAGATCAACTTATGCTGATAGAACCCTTTTATTACCATTATGATTTTTCTTGGAAAGAAAAGGTACTCTTTTGCATAAATCATTTTGTGCCAAACTTTGACGACTGGTTTGCTCCCTCCATTTATTTATTCATGGTATCCTATACTGATTCTTCAATTTCACCAATTTATTCAGGAGTACAAGTTCAAATTGATTCGCTTGGATGACTTAAGTCAACTGATTGTGAATGGAAAGAACTTGTTTCCACGGGAAGCAGTCGTCACTACTTCAACACATGCACATGATAAACCATAAAATTTTGCTTTGACTTAGTTTTAGACAAGTTTTATCAAATGTCTCTATACGAACATCTTTAGCTTTATAATTTGTACGTATAAATGGGGATGATAGAAAAAGGGGTATGAACATAATTTCTTGTCCTAGTCTAATGCCACCATAGTAAAACAAGGAAACATTATATCTTGATGGAAGATGGTGATCACTCAAATTCTCTCGCCTTTGACAGTTACAAAGTTACACAAAAAGAATTTTGTAGTTGGCTTACCTCCTTCACAACACGAATCTTTTTGGCCACGTTCTTTCTCTCCTTCATCTGCTTCCTTGACTTTTCTACCTTCGTATGCAAAAACAACTTAACTTGAAAAAATAACTTAACTTGAACCATAAAATGGAATAAAAATTTCATCATAATTCAATCTTGAAATGTAAAAGTTTTTAGTTACGGATCAAATATACCTAGAGAGAGGTGAATAGCTTATTTTCAATTTTAACAAATATTAATTATGTAACCTAATCACAACGGCCAGACATACAATCGCGTGTAAAGATAAAATGCGTAGAAAAAAATAACATACGATATTTTTAGGTGGAAACAACCTAGGTCATTCCAATGACCTAAGAGGAAAACCACCGGTCTATCAGACCACCTAACTATCCACTATGAAAATCAATGTTCAATTACAACCATAGGTCCTAGAACTACCCTTCACAAATAGATCTCCTTTCTGTAATTTACTTACGAGCCGTCGCTCCTTTCATAGCCTCCATAAGCTAAGTGTCTGGATCTGGACCAACGTTCCGATCTACTTGAGTCCCACAAGATCAATCGAACCCGTCAACTTTGGTAATTTCAAGTCACACTAAATACCGAGTACGTCACCTGAAACGTTAGCACAAATAGCACAAGTGAAAAGTGTGTCCTAGAGCAGATTCAAATAATGAAAAACCCTAACTAGCAGATTCAACAGCATATGATGTAAAAACAAATCAGCTAGTAAACTCTAGAACTATCATGCAATTCTAAATATCATGAAAGACAATTAGGCACGTGAATTATTCAAACATAACCACACAGTATGTTTGAACAATTAAGATAAGAAAGTGCCTAAACTTAAAGATGAAGAGAAAAAGATTTTTCTTTGAAAACACAATTCAGATATGGAAAATATTAGTTTTGTGTGTGGTTAATATTTTACACAAACAAATGTTGCTTATATAGGGTCCAGTTTGACTTGAAAGAAGATTAATAATAGAGTACAACTCTACTCATATCAGGATTTAGCTTTGACAAAAATTCTATTCATGTTAGGATTTAGCTTTCACAACAATTCTACTCAAACAATGACTCTTCTTTCACAACAATTCTACTCATAGAAGGATTCTACTTTCACAACAATTCTATTCATACTAAGTGTAATGCTCAATTGTGTGAGGATGTATGCATGAGAGAATATTTTACCTGTCATATGGGCATTGCAAGCTTGGTAACTCCATCATCATGTATCATCTGATTAAACGGTGGACGTTTATGCTAGATTACAATCAAACATTTTGTTCACGAAAATTGTCAATACTCATAAACCTTACAATCTTCTCCTTTGGCATTTTCGTGTAACAAAACCACTCTCTCACTACATAACGCTCATAACTAAAAAAATCATTACATCAATTACATACTTTCAGTAGTGGAACTATCTATGATCTGGTGGACCATCTTTGCTTGATACTTGATACGCTCAGTCCACTGAAAAGAAAGACCAACAAATAGCACACAAATTTGGCTTGCAAGCCTCATTGTTTATTAGTTCAGTGTATATAGAAGTGCGAATGAAATGTAGTGAATCCAATCTCTCCCTCTAAATCCAATCTCTCCCCCTAACAACATGAATATTTCTCCCCCTTTTTAGCATACGAAATTGACAAATTATGAAACAGTTAAGATTATATGGATCACTCTCCCCAAAGTTTAACAATTATCTTTGTGGGCTAAAAATGCATATGATCACACATGTATATGTCCAAAGCCTGTAGGAGGAATTGCATAAATCAAAAGAAGAATAATGAAATATGTATGCAATGACTCCCCCCTAAGCTCTATGACTCTCTAGACGTAAAACAAATTTAAAAGAAAAACAAAAAATATTTTTTATTTTTTTTATTTTTTTGACCATACAAAGCAATAAACTCATTTAAGACGAATAATCATATAACCAATTGAAAAATAATTTTTGCTTAAATTTTGATCATTCATTGTATTAACAAGTAAAATAAATAGGTCACACAAGCATACTAACACATATAATGACGTATTGACATTCACTTAAAGTAGTATACAGTGTGAACTCCACTTGTATTTCAATAAATTCATTTATGACCAATTATAAGATACTCAAAAGAAAATAATTTCATCTATCATGCTAAATTATAATTGAGTTTTCATTCTTACATAATAAAATATGTCTATCAAAAGGAGATTTCTTATTTTTTTTTGAAAACCTTTTTGCTCTTTTTTTTGTACATGTCAAATAAAATTTCTTAAATATTTATTTATTTATTTATTTATTTTTTTAAACATGTACGAGCCATAAATCTAATATGATGACTTTCACACTAGTTATGAGATAGCCCTCTCCGCTCACTATGGTAGCTGCACACATCATAGTAGGTAGCCCTCTTAATACTAGTTGTCTCCCTAAGATGAAATATTTTAAAAGATAAAAAATAGAACTCAATATAATTTTGCAGTCAAGATTAGCTCAAGTCTTAGAGTCTCTCAAAATTAATTATAAATTTCATCGATGACATACATGAGTGTTTAGTGAGTGTGTGAATAAGTTCAGTCAATAGTGTCATCACATGAGAATAATGTAAATATGTGCAGAATTTTGAATTGTAGCATTGAATATACAATGAGTATAAGTATTATCTGAATCCAATACCTTGTAGATTTTTTTTTTTAAAACAATCTTAAAAAAATTCTAACAACAAAAACAAAATAAACCTATGAAAATACTCACCTAGGGTTATTTAAGCACTCAAACAAAAGTACTTAGGTAGGCTAGCAATAATGATCAAGTGACAGGAAACATGCAATCTTTTCTAACCCAATTTTTCATAAATTTTGACTTCTTTATGTTTTTAGATTGAGATTTAATTGTATTAGGTTTTAAAAACATACTCTTAGACTCATCTTTCCTATTCAAATTCAACATATGCATGGTAGGATGATAATTATGAGTTCTATAGCTATAAGCATGAAGATAATTATTAGATCGAAGAGTATTCATAAAAAATCTACAGTTAGGTCGAATATGGCCTTTTCTACCACAATGATGACAAACAGGCACAAACTTAACAATTTTAGTTACTACAGTTATAGTGGGTGTTTATGTAAAATTAGTAGCAGTAGAAGTAGAGTTAGAAGACCTTACAAATGTAGTTTTTTGAAGTGGAAGGTGTACAACTTTCATCTAAGAATCTAAGGCCACGTGTATTACCGAAAGACTTACCAATGCTCAACATCTTGTCTAGTCGTTCAGCTCCAATAGTTAATCTCTTCACAGTTTCTTTTGATTCATCCAGTTCCTGCACAAGCTTTGAATTTTCCTATTTGATACCTGCAAGACTCAAACTCAACTTGTCAACATGCTCAGACAATTCAACTTTTTCTTTTTCTAAAATTGACAAATTAAGGTCTTGCGAATTGATTTGATTATTCAGCTTTGTTACAGTTATGAGAAGCTTATCTTTTTCTTTCTTGCAGTTAATTAAATCAATAAATAATTCTTCAAAATTGTTTGCATTAAATTTTGCAAGAATAGATTTACTTCCCTCATCATCTGAGTTAAGGTCTGACTCACTGGAGTATCCACCAACAGTTGCTGTAAAAGGTACGTAGTTAGAGTAAACATTTTCTGAACCACTAGCTTGGTCTTCATCATTTTCTGTGTCACTAAGGGTAGCATTGAAAGCTTTTCCTATTTTCTTCTTCTTGTTGGCACACTCAGCTGCATAATGACCAAAACTATTGCATTCAAAACATTTAGGTCCAATTGGTTTAGTTTTCTTACCTTCTGAACTCATTGGCACGAGTTCTCTTCCCTTACGATCTCTTGATTTTTCTTTAATTTGTAGATCCTTTATGTTGAACATTTTCTTGAGTTTTCTAGCTAGGGTGAGTAGATCTTCATCTTCTATAACATCATCACTATCACCATCATCAACATTGGTGGTTTTGAGAGGAATACCAATGTTCCTTTTGGGTGTTCGAAGGTTCATCTCAAATGTTTGAATTGAACCAACGAGTTTTTCAATCTTGATGGTGTCAATGTCTTTACTTTCTTCTATTGCTGTAACTTTTGCTTGAAAGTGTTCTGGTAGTGAGCATAAGACTTTTCGAACTAACCTGCGTTCATCAATTTTATCTCCAAGATTTGAAGAAGAGTTAGCAATATCATATAAATTAGCATAAAACTCAGAAAATATTTCATCCTCCTCCATTCTAAGATTTTCAAACTTAGTAGCTAGCATGCGAAGTTTTGTTCGTTTAACTTGCGACATTCCCTCATGGGCAACCTCTAAAGTGTCCCAAGCAGCCTTAGCAGTTTCAATATCAGAAATACGTCGGATATCATCCGGTGACACAGCACTAAAAATAGCATTAATACCCTTTTGATTCCAACCAATACCAATTTTATCTTGAGTAGTCCAATCCATCCTAGGTTTAAGTGTGACTACATTATCCTTGGTAACCGTAGGTGGTTCCTAGCCATAAAGCACAGAATTCCATACACTTTCATCTAAAGAACGTAAAAAGGCTCTCATACGAGCTTTCCAATATGGGTAGTTAGACCCATCAAAGTAAGGTGAACGGGTTCTAGAAGAACTCTCTCTCAAATGATCCATAACAAGGTCCTAGGCAACACTAAGTTTATCTAGTGACCCGCTCTGATACCAATTGAAAGTTTTTAGTTACAGATCAAATATACCTAGAGGGGGGTGAATATGTTATTTTCAATTTTAACAAATATTAATTATGTAACCTAATCACAACGGCCAGACATGCAATCGCGTATAAAGATAAAATGTGGAATAAAAAATAACACACAATATTTTTAGGTGGAAACAACCTAGGTCACTCCAATGACCTAAGAGAAAAACCACCAGTCCACTGGACCACCTAACTATCCACTATGAAAATCAATGTTCAATTACAACTATACGTCTTAAAACTACCTTCACAGATAGATCTCATCTTTCTGTAATTTACTTACGAGTCGCTGCTCCTTTCATAGCCTCCACAAGTTAGGTGTCTGGATTCGGACCAACGTTTCGATCTACTTGAGTCCCACAAGATCAATCGAACCCGTCAACTTTGGTAATTTCGAGTCACACGAAATACCGAGTACGTCACCTGAAACGTTAGCACAAGTGAAAAGTGTGTCCTAGAGCGGATTCAAACAATAAAAAACCCTAACTAGCAGATTCAACAGCATATGATGTAAAAACAAATCAGCTAGTAAACTCTAGAACTATCATGCAATTCTAAATATCATGAAAGACAATTAGGCACGTGAATTATTCAAACATAACCACACAGTATGTTTGAACAATTAAGATAAGAAAGTGCCTAAGCTTAAAGATGAAGAGAAAAAGATTTTTCTTTGAAAACACAATTCAGATATGGAAAATATTAGTTTTGTGTGTGGTTAATATTTTACACAAACAAGTGTTTCTTATATAAAGTCCAGTTTGACTTGAAAGAGGATTAATAATAGAGTACAACTCTACTCATATTAGGATTTAGCTTTGACAATAATTCTACTCATGTTAGGATTTAGCTTTCACAACAATTCTACTCAAATAAGGACTCTTCTTTCACAACAATTCTACTCATAGAAGGATTCTACTTTCACAACAATTCTATTCATATTAAGTGTAGTGCTCAATTGTGTGAGGATGTATGCATGAGAGAATATTTTATCGATTTAATGACCCGTTATATACTGTTTTTGGGCTGATTGTTGATTTTTTCACATATCGCTCTACGACACCGTTGCGTTATCTTATTTTTACGATTTTAACCCTCTTGATCGTTTGCGTTATCTTATTTTACGCTTTGTAATATCACAAACAGGTTTGTATTATGTTTGTTTTCGTTATTGTTATTTTGTTTATTTTTCAATCGCTATTGGTTTCACTATTATTTTTTCTATTGAAAGCAGATTTTTTTTATCCATTTCATTGATTAATTAATCTCCTATTTTTCATTGTTGGTGCATGATAAGCTGAGATACTCTGTTTTTGCTATGCAAAACAGAGTATACAAACTCAAGTAAGTAAAACATTCCTACTTAGCCAACAATATTAATTCTGTGAAATTAAATTCAAGATATTTGCAACAATATTAATTCTGATGATAGAAGGTAATCAGGCTCTAAAATAATGTTGTGAAATCGAATCTCCAAACTGAATTTAATACCAAATAGTTCAAAGCTCAGCAACAAGGAGTGACATTCTTTTAAGCTCTCCTATCCTATCAACAATAGCACCCATAACTTCCCCTAAGTGATTCTGAATGGCATAGCCTAACCTAGTATAACATGTCTGCTCATAAACTACTGCATCTGCATCCACTTTAATTTTGAACAAGTTTACATAGTATGTAAATAGATTTACATACTATGTAAATTGGTTTACATACTAGATTTACATACCGTAATAGTTCCAATTTTTGCTGCAATGTTTGTCTTGGGCACGAGTGTCTTCTGCATATCATGGAAAAGAAAAACGAACAGAAGAGATAGTATGTAAATCTATTTACATACTATGTAAATCAGTTTACATAGTATGTAAATAGATTTACATACTATGTAAATTGGTTGATTTTCTTTTTCTTTAGGTGATATCACTGCACACAACAAACATTTTTCATATAGTATTTAACATACCATTTCAAGGTTTGTCGTTTCGAATAAATTTTCAATTTAATGTAGTTTTTTTATTTTTGATAACCAGTTTAATGTAGTTATTTGTTTAAGCTTTATTGTACTTTTTAATATTTGTTCCTCAGTTCTTTCTAAGAAGATTATGAAAATAGTTTTGATTGTTATAAAGTAATTCTAATGTTCTAATTAAACATATAAAGCAAAAAATCTAATTACCAAAAAATAGCAAAAGGCTTCTATACTACTCTTCTTTTAGATTCGTGTTGATTTTGATAACAAACTAAAGAACCAAAACCTATTGTCAGAATCTTATTCTCTACTTATTAAAGCCGTAGTATTCAAGAATTGAATAAAGAAAGGATTAAAGTAAAAATATACTTAAATAATCAATATATAACCAAATTCATGCTAATGTTCACATTGGTGTTTTCAACAAGTTCTAGCACTGACAATATTCAATGAGAAAACTGATTTACATATGTTTACATAGTATGTAAATCAGTTTACATACTATGTAAACTGATTTACATACTATGTAAACAAGTTACATACTAAGAAATTTCTTACTATCGAACTTGTCATTCTGCAAAATCCAAATTGAGAATCATGCAACAAGGCATTCCTCCAAGAATATGAATGAAAACTCAAGTTTGTCATGAATTTTTTATTATTCTTGTCGATCGAAACTTACTGGATTATGAATATATTTTATATACTACTCTTCTTTTGGATTCGTGTTGATTTTGATAACAAATTAAATAACCAAAACCTATTGTCAGAATCTTATTCTCTACTTATTAAAGCCGTAGTATTCAATAATTGAATAAAGAAAGGATTAAAGTAAAAATATACTTAAATAATCAATATACAACCAAATTCATGCTAATGTTCACATTGGTGTTTTCAACAAGTTCTAGCACTGACAATATTCAATGAGAAAACTGATTTACATATGTTTACATAGTATGTAAATCAGTTTACATATTATGTAAATCTATTTACATACTATGTAAACAAGTTATATACTAAGAAATTTCTTACTGTCGAACTTGTCATTCTGCAAAATCCAAATTGAGAATCATGCAGCAAGGCATTCCTCCAAGAATATGAATGAAAACTCTGGTTTGTCATGAATTTTTTATTATTCTTGTCGATCGAAACTTACTGGATTGTGAATATATTTTAAATTTTGGGTTAATGTGCCTTCCTTAGCAGTAACCCATTGCTTGAGATTTAATTAACAAATCTCTTAATAATTACAGCTTCCATTACGTATTAATATAGGACTTAGGCTTTGTATTTTGTTTTTAGGCAAATTAGAGTGAAAGGACATTTATGTAATTTATCTAATTTTGATATAACTAAAACACACAGTTTTGATCTTATTATTGCTAGTTTTAGAAAATTTAACTTTTAATCAGATTTGAAGCTATTTAGGCAAATTACTCTATTTTACCGGTCATATGAGCATTGCAAGCTTGGTAACTCCATCATCATGTATCATCTGATTAAACGGTGGACGCTTATGCTAGATTACAATCAAACATTTTGTCCATAAAAATTATCAATACTCATAAATCTTACAAAATGCATACAGAATAAAAATATAAGCACGATAAAAGAAATGCCCAAACCCTCAGTAAGTCAAACTCTCGAATATTATTGGGTCATGCTCACAAATTCCATTAGAACAATCCACAGTTTCACACAAACTTCAATACCCGCCACCATACAAGTCAAACCCAACATTGTCAGTGGAATTCACTGTCTTATTTTCACACTCATTCTTAATGCTCCTTCGGATATTGGGAAAGTGTGTGTGATAAATATTTGATTGGGCATTGATGCTAGGGGAAGATGAGATTTGGGGGTTTATTTATTTATTTTTAAAAATATAAAACTAAAAATACAAATTTATCCTTTAAAATCACTGTTTTACTAAGTAAAATAGTGAGGGTATCTATGACATTTTGCAGAAGTTAGGAGTAGGGGTGGAGCATTCTTAGGGCTATATGGGACTGTAATCCGAGATAATTTTTTTACAAAAAATTTGTATGTATATTTTTAGTATTAAATAAATAATTTATTTGTAGTAATATATTTTGTTTAATTTTTGTGGAAATATTTTGGCATGTATCTATAATATTTAACAAATAAAAGAGTAAAAATGATTTTAATTTTAAGTAAAGGGGTTAAATATATGTATATTTTGCTCATATATTTGATAAATATTAGTGGCATAAATAAAATTGTAGTTATATATTATATAAAATATTTCTTAAATTAATATGCGATAATCCAAAAATTACTTTAAATATTTAGGTTTTTTATTTTTATAACTACATAATTTTCACCATGATAATTGACCCAAGCTTCGTACATTCTATATGCCTAAGTAGGTTATAGGTCATTAAATTACAAGCTCATTTGCTCAAATATTTAACTTTACACTAAATATTATATACTAAAGATTAAAAGAAAAAGTATGTGATAAGCTTTGAATTAAATTTTTTTGTTTTTATAATTCATGTAGTCAAACTTTTCATATTTTGTTTTAATAATTTTAACTTTATTTAATATTATATTATTTAATATTTTATTTTAATTTATTTAAAAAAATTATATGAAAATTTTAATATTCATTTACCTTTAAATTTTCATTCATTCTATTTTTATTACTCAATTTCAAATTATTTATCAACATATATTTTTAAATATAGTCTCAAGCTTAAAATTTTAGTTATAACTTCTTTTTTTTTTTTTTTTTTTTACATTTTTATATATTTATTTTAGTTTGAGTTTTAACACTAGTAAATTTTGATACCTTTGATTGAGATTTTTATTCACTTAGATTTTTTAGATTATAAATTCATTTTATACATGTATAATACTAATTTTTATTAACTATTATATTTTCATCTAATTTTTATTATAAATTAATTATAAAATGTTAACTCTATGTATTTTTTAGTTCTAATTCTATGTCTCCATTATAATATAACATGAAAAATTCAGTATTAAATTGAATAGAACCTACTATAGCCTATAATAATTCTACATTTTCATGTATTTTTTGTTATTTAGTATGTAAATAAAATTCTCTACTTTATATTTAAAAAAATGTTCAGCCTATTTCTGGCTTCTCCGAGCAACCTTAAAGAAATGCAAAACCTCATGGCTATCAATGACAATTTTCAATCTTTGGCAATTAGAGGGTGTTTCCTGTATGTTGATTGTATGGCGTAGGCCATGGAAACTATTGAGATGGCTATGTCATGGCTATGTCTAAGTTTGCTATGTACTATCATAAGTGAAAACTATTCAAAGCAGCATGGAACGTACTATGATAAGCCTGTACACAAATCTGTAATCTAAAGAAATTAATTAATCTAATTTGAAATACTGAAAACAAAAAAGAATTTAAGAAAAATTTTACAAAAATATTTTTAGTATGTATAGAAATAAAAATGAACAATATAATATTATCACAAGAACAAACAGAAATCTTAAATGAAAAATTAAAACATTTAGACAACACAAAAACAAAAGAAAAATTTATAGAAAAATTTAAAGTCATTATGAACATAATCTTAGAAAAAATTAAAAAAATTCTTTAAATATAAAAAGAAATAAATATTCCAGAATATGAAAGAAAATAAAATTACTAATTTTTTGGTAAAAATTACTTTCAAAAATTATGAATTTTGACTCAAAAATCTTTAAAATAAAACATTTCGATAAAAAAGTAAACTTTGATATCACAAAAGACAAATTGAAAAGGCAAAAAATACTCAAAGGGCTGTCACAAACTTTTATATTGTTTTGCTGATTTAGTTATCTTCACATTGTGATATGTCAAAAGGCTGTCACAAACTTTCATTATATGAAGTCTTCATCCTTATGATTCTTTTAATGTAACTGTTGGAATTAAAATATATGTTCTCTTTAAGGTAATATTAAATGCTGGAATGTTTTAGTAAAATTTTGATACCTGAAAACCCATGAGATTATAGTTTCATAGTTTGAAGATTTTGGATAGAGTTTTTAGCTAACTTTTTTGTTATGTTGATTGCTCTTACCTTGGAAAAATTATGTCGTTTATTCATGATTTCACTTTTACCAATTATGAGAAAAATGTCTATGCTTTTGCATTGGAAAATTTACCTCAATTTATTGACATCATTAATTCATTCGTTTAAATAATAATGAAGGTGCACATTTATAAAACTGATAAATCTTTTACTATATGCATCAGCTTGATTTTGTATAAAGTATGATTGAATTATAATGTTCAAATGAAATATATGTTATTTTTCATCTTGACAAAGAATCTGGTGTATAAAACTGAATCAAACATTGATTGCACTAAATTCTAATGGTATGTTATATGAATTAACCAGAAAAATATGCTGCTGTATAATTGTTTATGATCTTTGATCGAGGTTATGTTAAAGCAGATATTGGAAGTATTTGTTCCAGGGGTTCTTAAGTGCATTATCTTTAATGATTACTTCTATTCTTTCTTTCTATGAACATTGTTTCTGTTGGAAAAATGAGTTTTTAATCCATAGTTAAATGTCATTTTGAGGTATCATTTTGAGTGAGATATACTTGATACAAGTGTATGGTTATAATTGATTTTGGTTCTCCTCCATGAGGGCTTCAAAATAGTATATTTACATGCTCAAAATGATATTGGAATGAATGAGAAATTGAGTCTCGGGATGAATGAGAAATTGAGTCTCAAAGTTCACTCATTGAGAAGAAAAAATGTAGTGTTTTGTATTTGTTCCACATGGGAAAAACAACAACACATAGAATGCTTTATAAAGCATTTGCTTTCCTATGATAAGTAAGCTGGTGTAGCAAAGAAAAAAGGCTTTCTAGTATGGACATGAATGTCATCTAAATTTGATGGGCCTTGTATGGTTCAGTTTTGCTATATGTAATTTTTTATTTTCCTTCTCAGAATAAATATAAAAAATTGGCTCATGGTTTGAGTTATAACTTCTTCTTAAATATTAAAATTTTAGTTATAACTTCTTTTTTTTTTTTTTTTACTTTTTTATATATTTATTTTAGTTTGAGTTTTAACACTAGTAATTAAATTTTGATACATTTGATTGAGATTTTTATTTACTTAGATTTTTTATATTATAAATTCATTTTATACATGTACAATACTAATTCTTATTAACTTATTATATTTTCGTCTAATTTTCATTATAAGTTAATTATAAAATGCTAACTCTATGTATTTTTTATTTCTAATTCCATGTCTCCATTATAATATAACATGAAAAATTCAGTATTAAATTGAATAGAATCTACTATAGCTTCTAATAATTCTACATTTTCATGTATTTTTTGTTCTTTAGTATGTAAATAAAAAAATTATTTATTTATAGTTATAAATAAGAGAATCAAAATAATAAAAAAAATATACTATTAAATATTATTAAAGTATTATAGACGGTTTAACATTTATTTTTATTTTAAAGCTAAAATAGTAATTTAATGTAATTATTGTTTGTATAATATTTAATTATAATATATTAAAAATAAAATATGCATTTATTTATAATTTTCATAAAAATTCGGTCCGAATCGAATTAGAACAGATTATTAAATCTATTAATTTGAATCTGAATGGATTCTATACTTTACAATTCAAATTTAAATATGATCCGACTATAAAATCTGTCAATTTAATCCGATCCAACAATAAAATCTGTAAATCTAATCCGATTCAACAATAAAATCTGTAAATCTAATCTAATCCAATTAGATCTGATCCGATCCAAACCTGACAGATCGAATCAAATTTCATAATTTAGTCAAATTAATTGAATTATTTATTCATCTCTAACTCTTAACCAATGTTTCAAAAAGGGACCGGACGCCTAAGGCCCACCTTGAGATGAGGGATTGATTGAGGCTTTGAGCCTAACTTCGGTTTGTGACTTTATATAGAAAATAGAGAAAAGTGTTATATTTTTATGGTTTATGACTCTATATATAAAATAGCGAAAAATGTTATGAAAATTTCTTAAATTAAGTTATTTGTATTATTTGATCCTTTAAACTATAAATGATTTTATTTGATCTCTTAATTTTAAAAAAATAAGTCAATTAAGGATAAAACACATTATTGTAATAATTTTTTAATAGACCAATTAAAAATAAATTATATTATTTTAATATTTTTTATATTAAAATATTAATTTAAAAAATAATATTTTAATTAAAAATCATTAAAATTATGTGTTTTGTACTTAATTAACTCATTTTTTTTAAACTAAGGAACCAAATGACATTACTTGTAATCTAAATGATTAAATGATATAATCTAAGAGTCCTCTATAGCCCTGCTCCCTATAAAATTTTATTTTATTCTTACATTTTATGATTGGGGTTTTAACTTTTAGTGTATTTGTACTCTACATAATAGATTGCTAATAAATTAATCTCTTTCATTTGTTTCTAATCTTCAATACAATAATTTTATGCTCACAAATATCTCATATTATACGCAAGTTTTTTTTTTTTTAAATAATAAACCAATTTTATAAAGTTACATGATCATACCTTTTCACTTTTGAACACATAACTAATTATTTTTGTTAAAAGAACATATAACTATTTATTATTAATTTTATCAATAATTATTAAAATTAAATCAAAACACTAGGTTAATAATATGTCTAATTAACCAAGTATTTTTGTTTAGCTTTTATAGTTATTGAAAAATATATCACAAATTTATCATCATTTTAATTAACTTGCAATTTTTTCTCTTATCAAAAAAAAAAATTTGCAATTTTTTCTTTATTATAATTTAGGGGGCTCAACAGTACTTACCAATAACATTGCTCCAAATTATTCGTGATACATATCTAATTTGAAGTACATGGTATACTTCATGATAATTGGGATTTTCATATTATGAGTTGGATCGATTCTGCACTAAAATCAAAATTAAACCAATAAAATTGGTTCTTGAAAATTAAAAATCATTCCAATCCAATAAAAATTATAAAACCAATCATACCAAACATTTTCTATTGGTTGAATTTGATGGATTGATTCTTGTTATTACATTAGCAATTATAGCTTAGTTATACCAAAAAAATTTAGGAGTTCAATCTCCAAAGTGTGAGAGTTGTATAATATTATTTAAAAAAAATAATAAAATAATTATTGTATTAAATTCTATATTTTAAATATTGTTTAAAACTAAAAATATTTTGATTTTTTTTCAAATAATAAATCAATAGAAACATGTACTGTAATTCTAAATAGCATAAAAATTAAAATTTATTTAATTTTATATTAATTAATCATATATTAGATGCATAAAAAATACTTAATTAAGAAATACTTACTTAAGAAATATTCATATGATTAAATAAATACTAATATGACTTGTATGTATTTAATTATATGCTATCTATAAGTCTAATCTAATTAATTATTCATTGAAATAAAATAACTTTAACTACATTAATACAATTTAAAATTTTATTTAATAAAAAAATATAAAACCAAAAATTAGTAAAATGATATTTCTAATGAGTTGGATCGATTTCTATAAAATTTTCAATATCAAAAATCAATCCAACTCATATCATGGATAGGTTTTGATATTTTTTTTTAACCAATCCAACTTAATAAAAGGAAAAAAAAAAAATCAAACATTAAGAGTTGGATTGGTTCAAATTACATGTTTCAAATTGAATAGGTACATTTTGAACACCCCTTATAAATAGTTATATTCTCTCTTAAAAAATAATTATATGCTAAAACATTATGAGTTGGATTGGTTTTTTGTTTTAAAAATTTATATATAATATAAGATATTTATGAGCATAAGATTGTTGTGTTAAAAAATGATAACAAAAGAAAGAAATTAGTTGATTTCTAACAATATCTCTTATTAATTATGTGAGTATTTTTTTTTTTTCCAATTTGAATGAAATAATATAAATTAAATTAAATTAAATTTACTCATTTTTAAAATCAAATGACTTGGAATGAGTAACAAAAAAAAATTGATTATGAAAAAGTTTTTAATTACGGATCTAATAAGCCTAGAGGGGGGTGAATAGGTTATTTTCAATTTTCAACAAATATTATATAATCTAATCACAACGGCCAGACATGCAATCGCGTGTAAAGATAAATGCGGAATAATAAAACAACACACGATATTTTTAGGTGGAAACAACCTAGGCCACAACAATGACCTAAGAGGAAAACCACCGGTCCACCGGACCACCTAACTATCCACTATGAAAATAATGTTCAATTACAACCATAGAGTCCAGAAACTACCCGTCGCAGATAGATCCTCCTTTCTGTAATTTACTTACGAGCCGCTTGCTCCTTTCACAGCCTCCAATAGTTAGATGTCTGGATCCGGACCAACGTTTCGATCTACTTGAGTCACATAAGATCAACCGAACTCGTCACCTTCGGTAATTTCGAGTCACACGAAATACCGAACCTGTCACCTGTAACGTTAGCACAAAAACACAAGTGCAATGTGTGTCCTAGAGCGGATTCAAACAATAAACAATCCTAACTAGCAGATTCAATAACATGCGATGTAAAAACAGGATCAGCTAGCAAACTCTAGAACATTCAATATTAAGCTCAATATCATGCAAATCAATTAGGCATATGAATAAAACATGAAAAAGCCTAAGAACAATAGATGAAGAGAATAAGCACAATTCAGATGCTAGAAAGTATTAGTGCTATATGATTCTAAATGCTCAAGTTGATTAATTATGCACAAACATCCCTTCACTTATATAGAGTCCAATCCTAGTTCAAATAGGATTTGCAATTTACTATAACTCTTTTCCTATCAGGATTTACCAATTATCACAATTATCCTCAAATAAGAATTCTGTTCTTAACATTAAATGTGGTCAATTAGGTAAAAGAAACATAAGGGTCGAATTAAGAAATAGAGTTTGAGTAGGAATATAATACTGGCTCGATCGATCGACAGGCCGTCTCGATCGATCGAGAAGGTCTCGATCGATCGATACACAAAACTCGATCGATCTAACTCAAACAGAGAGAACCTGGATCGAAGTTGTTCTATACTCGATCGATCGAACATGGTTCGATCGATCGGTCCAATTGCTCGATCGATCCAGTCCAAACAGAGAGCACCTAGATCGAAGTTGTCTCAGTCTCGATCGATCGATCACTCGATCGATCGACCAACATGTGCACAATACATTTTTCGTTACGATCCATACTAAGTGTCGTGCTCAATTGTGTGCAGATGTATGCATGATGGAATATTATACCTGTCATATGGGCGTTGCAAGCTTGGTGACTCCATCATCACGTGTGGTCTGAATAATTGTTGAATTCCTATTCTAGATTACAATCAAACATTTTGTTCACGAAAATTGCCAATACAAAATAAACCTTACAGATTAAAATGCACCACTTAAAAAAAAAAAAACCTTCTATTACACTTCATCCAACAATTTTAATAGAGTTACTGGAATAATTGTGGACATATTTTTGAAACGATTAAATTATTTTTCAACAAATATTCTTATAATTTCTTTTCGAAACCATTTTATGTTAAGGTTTTTTTGGAACATTTGATAACCATTCCTAAATAACTTATTCTTCTTTCTTTCTTTCTTTTTTTTTTTTTATTTTAAATATCAATGTCATAAATATAATTTATTTGAAATTTTTTGAATATTAAAAATATATAGAAGCAAAGTCAATTTTTTCTACTTAAACACCTTTGTAAAAAGTAATATATTTTCAGAATTAGTAAAATATGTTCAATAATATCATTTAACTAATACTTAATATTTAAATAAGAAATGAGATATTAATATAACTTCATCTTCTTAAATAAAAAAAAATAATAATAATATAAACATTGGATGTATCAAAACTTTAAAAACATGTTTGATACATTGTGTTAAATATATTAAATATAATTATATTAAATTGAATTATATTAAATTATATTATAATTAATTTATACAATATTTAATGATAACTTGCATAATATAATCGGAAAAAAATTGAAGAAAAATATTCTTGTTAAAATAATTTATATTTAAAATAATATGCAATTTATGTAGTTTTCTTAAGTATAAAAAAAAATTATTATATAAATTTTTTTAAATTAATATTTAATATATTTCTATATTTTATTACATTTTAACATTAAAAATATTATTATTAATTCGAAATAAGAAAAAGTAAGGACACGTAATTTTATAATTGAAAACTTACATAAGCTAAGTGTCCAGTATAATTTAGACCTATATTTTTTTATGATAATTTTTTTATATAACTATACTATATTTATATTATATGATATAATTTAATTTTATAGTTAAATATATAACTATACAATAATAGTATAATCTAAATACTCAGCGTTGCTTGACAAACATATGGTAGGTAAAAAAAATAATACAAATCTATTTTTTCTTCAAATAGGACAATTTAATTCTTTTCTCTTCATGGGTACTTTAACTCACTCAATTTATTTTTTAATAAAAAAAGTACTAATTTTTTTAATAAGTAATATTTGATATAATTTAAATATATAAATTAAAATAAATAAAAAGTAAATATTACCACTAAATTACACTAAAAAGTACCAATTAATTTCAATTATGACATGACTAATCTAATGGTCAATAGTGGCAATTTAGATGTATTATTTTGTGTTATATTATGTATCTTATTTCAACATTAATCATAACCAACTTATAAAATAATTAATACATAAAAAAAATATCTAATTTTTAATTATTATTCAAATATTTATAATATCTTCATTTCTCTTCTCTTGTTTTGTTTTTTGTTTTTCTCTTTTCAAAGTACGGTATTGATGATAAGAAAAAAAAGTTCAAATACAATTACAATTTACGAATAATGCAAATAAATGTACTATATGTAATAATAAAGATGTAAGTTAGGAAGGTCGACGTTAACTCCATCGAGTAACAACGATTTAGTTTTTGAAATAGAAGTAACTCAATTTGTTAAATAATTGACATATTATCTAAAATATACTTGTATATTAAAAAAATCTTACAAACCTCTCTTCAATTAAGAATATGATTGAAAATTTTAGTGATAGAAGGTTCTCATCACAATGTAAAAAAAAGTTGAATTAAAATTTAATTTTTAAATGATAATAATAATAATAATAATAGGCAATAATGTCAGTTAATGAAAAAGATCGAAATTAGCAAAAATTCATGAAACAAATAAGCAAATAAGCATATGATGTGAGTAAAAATACAATAAACAACAAATAAATTTGGTAAAAAAATGATAATAACCAAAACAATTAAGCTTATAAAATACATTTGGTAAAAGAGTAATAAATAAATTAGGTAAAAAACAATAACCAAAATAATTAAGTATATGAAATACATTTAGCAAGTTTCAAATGTTTTTTTTTTTTTTTTTAATTCCGTAGACTTTGTCCACTAAAAAATAATTTTACTAAAATATATCAAAATAACTAATTTATAGCACAATAATACTAAAATTATTTTTATAAGACACTTAAATTAGGGATTAGAAATTTGATCTTAAGCGTGTGAGTTATATAATCTAGTGTTATTAAAAAATTTACTTATTTTAAAAAAGAAAATAATATTTTATTGTAACTTAATATATATATTAATTTATTTTTTACAATAAAATTTATCCTATTAATAAATAATATTACAACTAGATCAACATTTCACCTCTCTAATTTAGAAAAATTATTAATAACACTTAAATTTAGACAAACTTTTATAATAAAATCATTTATATCGCTACATCGCACTGCCAATTATCTTAATAAACAAATCAATTATGCATTTTCTAAAAAAAAATTGAATTTGTTTTGGAGTACATATTAACATTTCTCTTCCAATATAACATTAACACATATTTATTACACCATATTAAATATTTTAATTATATAATTTATATACAGTTATATTTTGGCTGTGAAATCAACCGTATCATACAGTATAAAAATAGTACAATTATGTAGAAATTTTGTATAACCAATACGTGTAAGTCTAAACAATACTAGACAATAAACTTAGTTTATTTGAATTTTTAATTATAAAATTATATGTTTTAACTTTTTATTTTATCTTAAATTAAAAATAATATTTTTTTTATTTTTAAAAATGTAATAAAAATATAAAAATGAATTAGATATTAATTTAAATAAATTTTATAATAAAAAATTATTTTAATAAAAAATATATAATTAATTTAATTCGATTGTATCTTCTATCAAATACTATACCAATTAATTATAATATAATTTAGTATAATATAATTATATCTAAATAAACTTGTATAAAGTCTTACGGCTTTCATATAGCTATAAAATATTCCAATTGACATAATTAGCACGTGTCAGTTCACGTGTTTAACACAAGGACAAAAACAGAAAATCATATTCCCGCCAAAGCAAACAGTATTTTTTTCATTTTTGAGTTGCGTGTTATTTCTACTCTTTCCGCCTCTGAGTCTCTGGAACTCGTCCTTTCAATAATTTTTTCGATTCTTGATCGTTTCACAAAGAAAGAGAAAAACCTAGTGTTACGCCATTTGGTATTTTGCGTTTCTAGTTACTCTCAACAGTGTTCACTTCCTTGGACACTGAAGAGCAGAAGAATGACAACTGAAGCAGGGCAAGAAGATCGATGGGTCAAAATCTTAAAAGCTATCGATAAATTTTACGAAATACGACATACTTATTTTCCGACGAACCAAGATGACAAATTGGCCAAAATGAGCTCTCAATTCGATCTCGTTCTCCGGCTCGTCAGTTCCATGCCTGATGGTAATTTTGATTTTTCTTTTAAATTCAATCCTTGCTTACTTACTATTAGCGTTTTGTTCGTTCTTGAGTTAATCTTTCTCTAGGTCACTTCTTTCTTGGTGTTTGGTTCTTGCTTGTATGAAGAACAATAGAGCGTTGCTTGTATCAAGAACCATAATAAATTTTCCTGCAATTTTTCGTATGACGAATCGAATTGTTAAATGAATACCCACTTTTTGTTGTGGTCTTTTTCTCATTCGTTGAAAACGGATCTTCTTGAGACCACCCGTAGTTCGTAGAATCTTTTTTATTACTACTATTAAAGAAATTTGTTAAATTGCCTGGCAACTTTGTGATGCACATGATTTAGTAAAAGGCTGATGTAATGATTTTCACATTGTGATATGTGAAAAGCTGTCGCACCATCTCATAATTCTGTCACAAATTTTTATTATACGAAGTCTTCATCATTATGATTTCTCTTTTAATGTCTCCAATTTTATGAAATATATGTATAAATTTTAAAATAGGGGTAGTGTCAGGGGAGGTTAATATTAAATGCTCCAACGTTTAAGTAAAATTTTGATACCTAGAAACACATAAGATTAAAGTTTCATAGTAAGAAGAATTTTGGCTAGAGTTTTTTGTTACTTTTTCTGTTCTGTTGATTACTTTTTCCTCGAAAAAATTAGGTTCTCTCTAACATTGGTTACTTGTGTTTTTAAAAAATAGATTTGCACTAATATTGCATTTTATTGTCTTAGAGTACCAAATCATCACTTATTCTAAGATATGGACCTGCATAACCTTGTATAAAGTTTAAGTGAATTATAATGATCAGATGGAATCTATGGTATCTTTCATCCTGACTAATAATCTGGTGCAAACGGACTCAAACATTGATTGCACTAAATTCCAATGGTACGAGATATGAATTAACTAGAAAAAATATGGCGTTGGGTAGTTATTTATGAACTTTGACCAAGTTTATATTAAAGCATATATTGGTAATCTTTGTTCCAGCCTTCCAGGTGTTCTTAAGTGCATTGTCTTTAATGTTTATTTCTATTCTTTCTTTCGACGAACGTTGTTTCTTATGGCATGAAATATTTTGTTCTTCTGCAGAACAAACAATTGTTGCTGCCCACCGTGCAAATTTTGAATATGCTAGAGGAAAGATGTTAGATATAATTCATGATTATTATAAAGAAGTAACAGATCACTCTGGAACTGTAAGAATAAACATTAGTTCTAGTAGTTTAACCTAGTTGTCATGCTAAAGTTTTTTATCTGAAATATATAATCTTAAGTTGCAGAAAAATCTGAACCTTTCTCTTGTTGATCCTTGCTTCTCTGTGGGTAAGTGCATGTTGGAAAAGGGAGATCTACCTGCGGCAAAGAATTACTTCATTCTTGCTCTAAACGAGGTCATCATTAGTCTTAGACTAATAGTCCTATTTTGGCATGAGTTATATCTGTATATGATTATTATTTTCTTTGATTTGCAGGGTCCAAACAAAAATATACTTTGTGAATTATCAATGCTGACAAGAAAGATGGCTCAAGGTCATTATTTTGTTTAATTACACTTTAGTTTTTGTGTCAAGTTAATTTAAGAAATATGTGTTTTAACATGAATTTCTTGTATATTTGCAAGTAAAATAAGGATTTTTTCTCATTTGCTTCATCTTCACATAAAGTTCTATTTGAGAAGCTAATTAATAATGTTTGGAACAACTTTTCATTTCAACTTCTATTCATGGATTAAACACAAAAGCTTTCACTTTGATCAAATAGTAGTGAATGGACCAATATCGATGTTTGCATTCATAACCAAGCATTATGATGCAAACATGGATATATTTTGTTAGCACCTTATGTCAGCTGCCTAGACAAATCCTATTGGAAGAAAAAATATCCCTGATTCTAATTTTTGAATGATTAGTTATTTTTCCTTTATGCCAGTGTGGCAACATATTATTCAGGTTTTGATCTTTGATTCCATTTCTTTCTCTTGCCTTATTTTTTATTTGATAGAGGTAGAAACTCTCTTCATTTTCAAGTTCCCCTAAAGTGAAAAAGATGTAGGAATTATTAAAAGTATCATGCCATATCTTCATACTTTAGAATTTTGGCTTCACTTCCAAGTTCAAGCATTATCATGCCTATTTAAATTTTTGTCCTCTCTAGGTGCTGAAAATCAAGCCGAACTCATCGAAGAGAGCATTCAATATGCCAGAAAAGCAATTACTTTGGATGATAAGGATGGAAGCTCTTGGCGTAAGACAATTTGACTTTGAAAATATCTAATCTTTATGGTTTTCACATTGAATTTAATTACCTTTGTGATAATCTCCGGTCCATTACATTTGTGGTCCATTACATTTGTTTTCATTACGACATTTTTTTGTTTTTCATATATGTTAGCCTTCTTTTGTATGGCTTCATTAGAATATTAGTTGCACCCTGATGCATTTCAATAATTTGAACGCGCGCTAACAGCATTGGATGTGCACCCACAAGACTTTGGTTTCCTTTAATTCTTCGAATTCTATTCTGTTGGGATTCTTATTAAATTATCGTTTATTTTGTCCAGTACTAAATCTATTTATCTCCTATGAAAAACTGGTGGCTGAAATTTTTTATTATTTCTGATTGTAAAAAAATTGTGCAGAGAACAAGAATAAAATAGATAGCTACATAACTAACTTTCATGAACTTTCCCCTTAGACCACAACAACTAAGGAAAGTTGACATCTTGAAAATTATGGAAAGAAATAAAAATGACAATAGCTATTTAATCCAACACTCCCCCTTAAATTGGTGCATGCTTATTGATCATGCCCAACTTGCTTACAAATAACTCAAAATTCCGCCTAAGTAATCATTTTGTAAACACATCTGCGATTTGTTGAGTTGAGGGCATGAATGATATGCAGATGACTCCACCTTCTAGCTTCTCTTTTATGAAATATCTGTTAACCTCTACATGTTTGTTTGGTCATGTTGAATCGAATTGTTTGCAATGCTATTTGCAGCCTTATTATCACATAATATTTTCATGGAAAATTCCACTGATCTACTAAGTTCTTCCAGAACCCATTTTAACCAAATTATTTCACACACTCCATTAACCATTGGCCTGTATTCTGCTTCTGCATTACTCCTAGCTACCACATTTTACTTGTTACTTCTCCAAGTTACCAAATTTTTTCACAGAAAGGTACAATATCCAGAAGTGAATTTTCTGTCAGTATCGGATCCAACCCAATCATCATCAATATAAACTATAATTCTCTACTAATCATTATTTTTGAAAAACAAACCTTTTCTTGGAGTTTCTTTCAAGTATCTTAGAATTCTGTAAACAGCTTCCATGTGTTCTTCATATGGAGCATGCATGAACTGGCTCACCATACTGACAGCAAATGAAATATCTGGTCAAGTGTGAGATAGATAAATCAACTTTCCCACAAAACGTTGATACTGACTTTTGTCTACTGGAACTTCTTCCTCAACCTTTCCTAGCTTAGAGTTAAATTCCATAGGAATATTTGATGGCTTGCATCCAGTCGTTCCTGTTTTTTTTAAGAGATTTAGAATATATTTTTATTAAGACACTACTATCCCTTTCTTTGATCTAGCAATCTCCATCCCAAGAAAATATTTAAGTTGTCTAAATCTTAATCTCGAATTTAGATGGCAGATTCTTGTTCATTTTGTCCATTTACTCAACATCATCACCATTGAAGATAATGTCATCTTCATAGACAATCAACACGACAATCTTCACTTCAATTGAAGTCTTCATGAGTAATGTGTGGTCTGATTTTCCCCCGTTAAAACCTTGAATTTTTACAAACTTTGTGAATGTCTTAAACCAAGCTTTAGGAGATTGTTTGAGTTTATATCAAGATTTCTTTAACTTGCAAATTTTCTTCCAAAACTTGTCACCAAATCTTAGAGGAGTTTTCATGTACACTTCTTCTAATTCACTATTCAAGAATTCATTTTTAACATCTAACTAATGTAATGGCCAATCCAAATTAACTGCAAGAGATAGTAATATCCTTACTGTATTTAACTTAGCAACTGAAGAAAAAGTCTCGAAATAATCAATTCCATAGGTTTTTATAAAACCTTTGGCAACCAGCCGTGCTGTTTATCTTTCCATAGAACCATCGAAATTGTATTTTACTGTGAATATCTATTTGCATCCAATTGGAGTCATCTCTTTTGAAGGGTTAATGAATTCCTAAGTCTTGTTTTTTTTATTTTTTCAGAACTCTCAACTCTTCAAAAATTGCCTCCCTCCATTTAAGAAATTTTAGAGCTTTCCTGTATATTTTTTGTAATAACCAGACAAGATATTTTTAAGGTAAACACCTGGAAAGATGGAGTCAGACTTTGATAGGATAAAAAATTATGCAAAGGATGTTTGGTCCAAGTTATAATACTTTTCCTAAGGGTGAAGGACATCTCTAGAGTTTTATCTTACACTAATGTGGAATTTGAATTATGAACACATTTAGTAGGACCATAGTTGAATTGAGGGTTACTTGATTGATTTTCAACCTCTAGACTTGTCCTCGAGTTAGATTCTTTGCCAAGCTGTAAGTTTTCAGTTCCCTTTTCTCGTTGGGTATTTCCTCTTATAAATTTTCCCTTTATAACGAATGTCACCTTGCCAGTCATACATTTCTTTTTCTTTTTGAGTTTCATCCTCCAGTAGCATATATATTTGATCCCTATTTTCATTATTTGCGATATTAACAGTTGAGTTATGAACATCATCCACCTCTTTTAAAGGTTTGGATTCCTTGGGATTTTTATGTAAAACAATTTCAAATTCACTACTTTGTCAATTTTTAGAAACAAGATAATCAGGTAAAAATCGTTGATCAACCAATCAAAATCCGAATCTTCACTTGTTGTCTCCCCCTGAAGAAGAGCAGATGAAAACAAAAGTTTATCTTCAAAGAAGATGATATCCATGGAAATAAAAAAAAATTGACATTGGATCAAAACATTTGTATCTCTTTTGATTTGGAGGATAACTAACAAAGATACGTTTTCTTGCTTTAGGATCCAGTTTTTTTCTATTATTATCATGAATATGAACGAAGGCACACACCTAAACACTTTTAGTGGAAGATCAATAGAGAATCTAGGAGAGGAAAAACATTTCTTAAAACAGTGTAATGGGATTTGAAAGTGTAAAATTTTTTAAGGCATTTGATTGATTAAATATGTGGCAGTAAGAATAACCTCATCTTATAAATATTTTGGAATCTTAGTTAAAAATAGTAAGGATCTAGCATCTTTCAAGAGATGTTTATTCTTCCTTTTTGCCCACTTTATTTTGTTGTGGAGTATGAGGGCAAGAGCTTTGGTGAACAATGCCTTTTTTAACAAATTTTTTTTTTTCCTAATATCTTGTTAAAATATTATTTTATATTGTCACTCCAGAAAATTAAATTCATGTTTGAAATTGTGTTTCAATCATGTGAAAAAAAATTGAAATGTATTTGCAGCCTCAGATTTTTCATGAAGTAAAAAGACCCAAAAAAATTCGAGTATGGTTATCAATACAGATTTTATGAAGCATTTTTGCCAAGATGTTTTAGTTCGTGGAGACCCCCATACATCACTATGGATCATAATGAAAAAGCTTTGGAAATAAACGTGTCAAATAATGAAAATTTAGATGTCATGCCATAACATAATTTCATTCTCAGTAAGAATTGAAATAGAACAGAACTGAGACAACTCTTTTTGGATTGTCTTTTTGAGTTGTACCCATCTTTGAAAAAATAGAGACCTAGCATTGCTAATCATCTGTTCTGTAGTCAAATCCTAAAAGTGACAATCAGAAGAAGAAAATTTAGCTTGACAATTATGATTAAGAGCTAATTTACTGATTTACAACAGATTACAAAATATTTGGTAACATGAGCATTGTGAAGTATGAAATTAGTGGAAATAACCACTGAGCCATTCTCTCGTACGACCGAGAAAGTTCCATCTGCTATCTTTACTCTTTGATTTCCTGCACAAGGAATATACGAAGAAAATAGTTCAGGGGACCCATTCATTCGTTAGACTCCTTTTTGAGCCAAAGAACAAGAAGGGTTTGAATTTATGTGGTTTTGGGACTGAAATATTCTACATATATGTTCTATCTGTTCCTTGTGAATGGCTGCGATTTTGAAGAGCTTTCAAGCTCTGATTCAGTAACATGAGCTTTGTGGATGGCTGAGAATTCTGATTCTCTATTGTGGACTTCTTTTTCCAGTTAGGGGGCTTCCCGTGGAGCTTCCAAGTATGCTAGGAAAGTTTGCAATGATCACACCAAGGCCTTAACTTGGGATTTCTCCTTTCTCCGTCAGTGTCGGTGATGAGTGCTCGAAAAGCACTAATATTTCGTGATTAATTGTGCTTAATTGTTTGATATATAGATTTATTATTATTGTTTATTCAATTAATTTCATAAATCTATCCATTCGGAGTCACGAGTATATTTTAGTGTATTTCAGGTGTTTTTAGCGTCAAATGAGTCAAATAATGAAAACACGCAAAGACGGAACACTTACGGCGCTCGGATCACGAGTTACGGGCTAAACGAGACAAATATGTAAGCCTTACATAACGAGCCATCACATATGTAAGGGAGTACATGTGAAGAAACTGAAGACAAAGCGCGCCGCGGCGAGGAAAAGTCATGCCGCGGCGGGGAGCTCTCGGGTTTTTACACAATTTTCAGAATTTGTGTTGCGCCGCGGCGGGGAAAATGCATGCCGCGGCGCGCCTATTCCTAATGCAATCAGGAATCCCTTACATCTATAAATACTTACTTAGACCCCCTTTACAACAGAACTCGACCAATTCGTACACAACTCTGATTCTTCTCAATTTTGCGACCCAAACACTACATTCAATCAGTTTTGAGAGCGTTGCCACACTCTAACGAAGCGAGAGACACTATTCTAAGGATTCAAGGAAGCCAACGACGATCGAAGATAAAGCTTACGGAGAAGAACGCTATCCAATCCATAAGCGGTATTTAGATCTAGGATTTTCTTGTTGTTATAGAATTAATTCCTCTTCTCTTTTTGTTAAAGTGTATGATCATATTTTATTTGTCTATGAATATTAATATGAACATGAGCGGCTAGTTTAATTATGGATGTTTAGTTTGTGTTGCCATGTTTGCTAGAATTGTGTATGGTGTATCTTAATGATTTATAAATAAATTACTTTTTGATTAAGAGCATGTTTAGATATTTGATTATGAATAATCATGGGCCCATTTGATGTTCGTAGTTAGGTTGAAAAATCTGAGAATTTAGTTATAGGAACGTCACCTTAACTTTATTCCGAAACACTTAATCGAAGCTTCAAGTTAGTGACTTAGTCATAGCATTAATTTGATTGGCATGTTTTCCTTGCGCATAATTTGATTACTATTTGATTTACCCCCGCCAAAGGCAATTAATTAGTTAATCAATAAAGAGACCTACCCCCGCCAAAAGGAGTCTCGTAATTAAAAGGAAAGCCGGTAGTTTAGTTTATATAGGACGTTCATGTTATCTCACCATACATTTTCGATGCAAGCATGGTCAACCAAGCTAAACGTCCATACATCCTCCATTGATATTTGAATTGATTGTTTACTTGCGATCTTGTTTTCGTTTGATTGTCGTATGATTGTTCTCGTCACAATTCCAACTTGTTTACAGTTTTACTAGCTTTAGAATTCTAGTTACTTAGAGTTTTAGTTTTACTAGAACTCTATTTAATTGGTATTTTATTTGCTTTAGGATTCTAGTTAATTACTTAGAGTTTTAGTTTCACTAGAACTCTATTTAATTAGTGTTTTATTTTCATTAGAACTCTATTTTGATTAAAAAGTTAGTTATTTAAAACCACTGCAATTTCTTGAGAGACCAACCTTAGAAGTTGCTTGTCACTTTACTACGAGTGATTCGTATACTTACAAGTACACATTTTAACACATCAAGTTTTTGGCGCCGTTGCCGGGGAATTGACGTTTTGAATAATTTTCTTTTTAACCTTTTAGAGTTTCTTAATTTTTTTTTATTTGTTTATTTATTTTATTTGTTATCTTTTATTTATTTGTTTGTTTATTTATTTATTTTATTCTATTCTAAAAATACAAAAAAATCAAAAAATCAAAAAATCAAAAAAAAAATTCAAAAATACAAAAAAATTCAAAATTCAAAAAATTCAAAAAAAAAATAGTGCTTTTAATTGCTTAATTTGTGGTGCTTTGATTTCTCTGTTGTTTTTGTTAGTTTTTGAAAGGTACCGTTCATAGACAACATCAACAAATTTTAAAATGCACCTAATCAGGCTGGATACTGAAATCCATGAGCCAATACAAGGCCTTTTGAAGAGCTGCATGATATGACAGACATGGAGGTATGTAGCATTTGTGGTTTATATGGGCATTATGCTAATATTTGCACTTTTGCAGGTGATTACTATGCATCCACTAATTCAAACTTTGATCTTAATGAAGGATGTCACCCACCTTGGAATGATCCCTATTTTAGTACCTATAATCCTGAGTGGAAAAATCACCATAATTTTTCATAGCAAGCAAACTCTACCCCACCTTATGCCCAATACAACATGCAAAGTTCAAATTTTGAACCATATGACCCACCTTATGCACAATACCAAATGCAAAGCTCAAGTTTTCATCAATATCCATCTAGGGCCACCTTCGAAGAGAGCTTGAATTCTTTCATACAAGGAAGTAGAGTTTCTAATCAACCTAGGAAGCCAACCTTAGAGGAAACCTTGAATGCTTTCATACAATCTACTAGTGAAAGGATGGAGTCTGTGGAGGCATCAATGAAAAGAATAGAAATGCAAGTTGAGCAATTAGCGGAACAAATTCAAAAACAAGAAGAGTTGCCCACTCAAATTGAGCAAGTGAAGGATGACACAATCCTTCAAAGTGGTAAAAATTTTGAAAATATTTATTTTCCTGAAACTTTTGATGATTTACCACTTCGTGTAGAAAATACAGATGGAGAACAAGCAATTCTCAAAGAATGTCAAGCTGAGGAATATCAAATTCTACAAACTTCTATGGAGAACAAGGAGGAATTATCTTCACCTCCCATGCCACACAAGGCACCTAAGACTTGCACATTCCCAAATCATTTTCCATACCACTTCCACAAAAAAGTGTGTGCTGTGCTTCATAGGAAACAACTACCGAGATGGAAGGACAAGCTTAATGACATATTAGCTCGAAAAATTAATATCACACACTTCAAGATCTTTGATGATGGTGGATAGAAACGAATTAGCAACGTCTTGCTAAGACGTTAAAGAAAGCGCTTGGTGGGAGGCAACCCACCATATTCGGTAGTATCAATTTCTTTTCTTTATTTTCTTTTTATTTAGTTTTACTTTCTTTTATTTATTTTTATTTTAGTTTGAATTGTTTAACTCTGTTTAATGTTTTCTGTTTTCATTTGCTTTAGTTATAATTTAAAATTGGGATTTGGATTTGAGTTGTTATGCATATACTTTGAGGTTTCATACATGTTTCTTGCACAATAAATGCTTCATCATGAGAAAAGCAAGGAACAATGAACCGGAGCATACATGTAGTGCACACAATCTCATACAAAAGGGGGGTAACTTCTCACACTTTTTTCTTATTTCTTTTGTTCTTCTTTTTCAACATTGAGGACAATGCAAAAATTAGGTTGGGGGTGGGAAGAATATTCCATGAGCATGAAATATGACCAATTTTAAATTTTTAACTTTTGTCACTTGAATTGTTTTAGGTTAGTGTCGTGTCTACTTGAGTCAATCCGGAAATCTATGATATTAACATGATTGTAATGACGGTGACATATGAGAGATGTTAGATTTTTACCTAAGCAACGAAGCACATAAATGTTGGATTCATCTAATTTGAGGATTTTGTGGTACATGTGGTAGTTTGCATGGTTAGTATAGCTATTTTGATTTGTGGAATGTATGCATGTTCATGATATGTTTTAAGTCTCAACAAGCTCTAGAACCCATTTGAAAACAAATTGAAGCGAAATAATATAAACAAATGCCACCTAGAAAGTGATTTAGGCCATCCTTGGACCGTTTGGACTTTTCAAGCCTCCCCGTATTATTGTTATCCATAGTATACCCTTGAACTCAACATTGACATATATTGTACTACCCTTAGTGATAAGAGTACTCAATATAATATTTGATTTTCATGAGCAATTATGTTGAATTTATCTTGCTTCATCATCAAAAAAAAAAAATGATGATGATGGTTAAAAAAATAAGCAAGAAAAATAAAGAAAGAGAATCAAGCAAAAAGATCCAAGGGACATATGGAATTCATAGGAGGATGAAAAAGAACACTTGGTGGAAAAAGTTGAAAATAAGTTTGTGACATAAAAAGTACTCTTGTCCTATTGAAAACATCATTTTCGTACTTTCATAATCACACACCTAACCACAACTTTACAAGCCTAATGAAGTCCTATTGATTCTAGGTAGTTTGATTTCTATATTAGTGGAGATGAGTTTGAAAAATGAGCATATGGAGTTTGCAAGTGCAAAATTCACATTCATATTTTACTTGCACATTTTGAGATATTAAAATGTAATCTATGAATAGCATGCATGACACGATCAGATAGTATAACTAACGGGTTTGTGGTTTGATTGGTTGTTCAAAATTCGATTACCATGATGAGTTTGATGTTTGGACTGTTTTTGAGCTTAGGTGATGTTTAACTATTTCATGTATCATTCGTTGTTAACAATTTTTGAGATGTATGCATGGATTGATTCGAGTATGTTTTGAGTCTTTATTTGTGTCAGTTACGATGTTTGCGGGTATCATCACTGGAAACCCTCACGAGACTATAACTCGTCCACTAGGGCCACCTAGGGGTTTAAAGGCTTGTTGCATATGCTAAATGCAACCGTGACAATCTACGGAAGTGATTTAGGTTAGGTTAGTTTATTTGTTTGTTTTTAATTTTATTTTAGGTCGCTTCACTTGCTAGAGACTAGCAAGAAGCTGGTTGGGGGTTGTGATGAGTGCTCGAAAAACACTAATATTTCGTGATTAATTGTACTTAATTGTTTGATATATAGATTTATTATTATTGTTTATTCAATTAATTTCATAAATCTATCCATTCGGAGTCACGGGTATATTTTAGTGTATTTCAGGTGTTTTTAGCGTCAAATGAGTCAAATAATGAAAACACGCAAAGACGGAACACTTACGGCGCTTGGATCACGAGTTACGGGCTAAACGAGACAAATATGTAAGCCTTACATAACGAGCCATCACATATGTAAGGGGGTACATGTGAAGAAACTGAAGACAAAGCGCGCCGCGGCGAGGAAAAGTCATGCCGCGGCGGGGAGCTCTCGGGTTTTTACACAATTTTCAGAATTTGTGTTGCGCCGCGGCGGGGAAAATGCATGCCGCGGCGCGCCTATTCCTAATGCAATCAGGAATCCCTTACATCTATAAATACTTACTTAGACCCCCTTTACAACAGAACTCGACCAATTCGTACACAACTTTGATTCTTCTCAATTTTGCGACCCAAACACTACATTCAATCAGTTTTGAGAGCGTTGCCACACTCTAACGAAGCGAGAGACACTATTCTAAGGATTCAAGGAAGCCAACGACGATCGAAGATAAAGCTTACGGAGAAGAACGCTATCCAATCCATAAGCGGTATTTAGATCTAGGATTTTCTTGTTGTTATAGAATTAATTCCTCTTCTCTTTTTGTTAAAGTGTATGATCATATTTTATTTGTCTATGAATATTAATATGAACATGAGCGGCTAGTTTAATTATGGATGTTTAGTTTGTGTTGCCATGTTTGCTAGAATTGTGTATGGTGTATCTTAATGATTTATAAATAAATTACTTTTTGATTAAGAGCATGTTTAGATATTTGATTATGAATAATCATGGGCCCATTTGATGTTCGTAGTTAGGTTGAAAAATCTGAGAATTTAGTTATAGGAACGTCACCTTAACTTTATTCCGAAACACTTAATCGAAGCTTCAAGTTAGTGACTTAGTCATAGCATTAATTTGATTGGCATATTTTCCTTGCGCATAATTTGATTACTATTTGATTTACCCCCGCCAAAGGCAATTAATTAGTTAATCAATAAAGAGACCTACCCCCGCCAAAAGGAGTCTCGTAATTAAAAGGAAAGCCGGTAGTTTAGTTTATATAGGACGTTCATGTTATCTCACCATACATTTTCGATGCAAGCATGGTCAACCAAGCTAAACGTCCATACATCCTCCATTGATATTTGAATTGATTGTTTACTTGCGATCTTGTTTTCGTTTGATTGTCGTATGATTGTTCTCGTCACAATTCCAACTTGTTTACAGTTTTACTAGCTTTAGAATTCTAGTTACTTAGAGTTTTAGTTTTACTAGAACTCTATTTAATTGGTATTTTATTTGCTTTAGGATTCTAGTTAATTACTTAGAGTTTTAGTTTCACTAGAACTCTATTTAATTAGTGTTTTATTTTCATTAGAACTCTATTTTGATTAAAAAGTTAGTTATTTAAAACCACTGCAATTTCTTGAGAGACCGACCTTAGAAGTTGCTTGTCACTTTGCTACGAGTGATTCGTACACTTGCGAGTACACATTTTAACACATCAATCGGCTCCTCTAGATATAAGGGCCGAGACATCAGTTCTTGCTTCTTGTTTCCCAAACATCACCTTCCTTCTTGTTTATTCTCTTCGCACTTCTGAGAAGACCTCTCGGATAGAGGGCAGTGGCTTCCTACCCAAAATTCTGTCTCTAACTTCATCCAATTCTTGATTAAGTCTAGCAAGGAAAACGTAGACTCTGTCGTTCTCTTCTCATTTTTTGTGGCTAACACTATCAGCTGTGCAATCCCAATCATCTTCATAGCAAAGATCCAACTCCTACCACAACGTAACAATTTCATTGTAAAATGTGGTAACATTGAGATCTCCATGTTTAGATTTCCACAGCTTTGTTTTTAGTTCGAAAATTTGAAGTGAATTTTCCACATCAAAATACATCTCACGTATTGCATCCCATACGTCCTTGGCTGTAGGTAAGAACATATGGGGTTTTGCAATAGCCGGTTCCATAGAATTGATTAGCCAAGCTATGACTAGAGAATTTTCAGATCTCCATGTTGCCATCGCTGGATCTCCCACTAGTGGCTTTGTTGATTATACGGTTAGCTGTCCAAGTTTTTCTCTACCATCAATGGCCAATTTAACGGACTGAGCCCATTCTAAGTAGTTATGGCTATTCAATTTGTGACTTGTCAATAGAAAAGAGGAAGAAGAGCCAAACATATCACTGCTGCCGTTATGTGTAACGAAGCTGCTAGTCCTCTGTTCTGGTGTGCTTTCTGCACTGACACCTCCTCCAAGTGCATACGAGTTTTTTTTTTTTAATGGCCTGCCGGTAGTCCATCTAGAGCTGCTGCTATGATACCATGAAAAACTGGTGGCTGAAATTTTTTATTATTTCTAATTATAAAAAAAACTGTGCAGAGAACAAGAATTAAATAGATAGCTACATAACTAACTTTCCCCTTAGGAAAGAATCACAACAACTAAGGAAAGTTGAAATCTTTGAAATTATGGAAAGAAATAAAAATGACAGCTAAATAACAGCCGCTTAATCCAACATCCTATTTGCAGGTAATCTTGGAAACTTATATCTAGAAAGTTTTTTTGCCACCGGAGCTGTGGACCGCAGCAAACTTGCGCAATCCTTAAATGCATACCAAAATGCTGTAAGTTTGAAGAGCAAGAATTTTGGCGAGGAATCTTTATCCTGCCTTATCATTGTTTTCTTGTATTTTTGTTTTTCTACTGCTCTTTATTATGAAAATGCTTAATGTTTGATGATGTGCATCAGATGAAAGATAAGGCATTGAAATCTAATCCTGATCTACAATTTAACTGTGCCGTAGTAAGTTTAAATTTTTGTTACCTCTTGTTTGTATGATTTCTTACATCATGGAGAGCTCTTTCACAATGTCCTGCAATGGAATGATTGTGTAATAGTTTATCTATTTGTATGATCTTTTGCAATAGTCCAGTTATAATACATGGCTACGCGGATGGACACACAAAAACTAATAATTAATAACCATAACCGATAGTATCCTTCTAAAGAAGTAAATATTAATGTTGATTAGTGAAAGCTGAACTGAGTATCTTAGAAATTTGGCAAGCCTTGTATTGACTATTGACTTTATGCTACACGTCTAGTTGTGATTTCATGTGACGAATCTTCTTTCTTAAATTATTTATCATCTAATATCTCTTTGTCAGGCACATAGATACATGGAGAATTTAGAGATGGCCCTCGCTGGATTTGAAGCTGCTGCTTCTTTATTGGATCCTGGTCATGAGGTTCAAGCGGTGATTCGTCGTATGAGAAATCAAGTTGACAAATTGGACAATGCCTTCAAGGTAGCACTCCAAGTCTTTGATGTGCTATTCTCTTCATGTCCTCCTCTCTCCCTCCTCTTTATAAGTGACAAGGCATTTGGATTTATGATCATTTAGAGTCCATTATGAGTAGAGTGAGTGGATTTGTGGAAGTAGCTGCAAATCAGAAGTTTCTCTAAATATATGTTGTATAATTAAGCATTTTGAGAACCGTCTTGCTTAAGGACACACTATTGCATACGTTTCATAGCAGTTTTCAAAGATGTGGCTGGCTGGTTCTAATTACGTGTTACTTACAGGGACATTCTAGAGCTAAGAAATGGTCTTCTTTTAAATCAGATCCAACTTATGTAAATCGTAAGCTAACTGACTCTTTCACATATTAGGTCAATTGTCTTTCGGAACCAATATGTGCCTGCCTTGTTTTTCTTTTCTTGGAATATACTGATTGTTGGCTGGTACTTTTGGTTGCACACACTTTCATATATTAGCAAATACCTCACACAGAATGGTTACAATTGATACTCTTTTGGACGGTTTGAACAAAGGAGTTGCAATTCTGGGAACGGCGCTATCATTCATCATCATACATGAGATGGTTCCTCCTATGTATGTTCTTTGCTTCCCAGCACTTGCTCTTCCACTTTCTTCATCTTTTTTTTTTAATTGATGATGGATTGGTATAATCTTTTTCATGCTTAGTTCAAGTTATTATTATTATTTTTTTCATTTTTCTCAGGGGGCTTGTGCATCTTACCCTTTACTTTAAATTTTTTCCTATTATTTTGTTTATGTTGATAATTAGGTACTATGTGACATGTGACTCGAATAAAGGATGTTTTGTTCTATCATTGTTCAAGATACAATCTGATATGGTAAGAGCTGGCGGCTTAAATGTCATTGTTCTATCTTTTATTCCTATTAGCAAAATCATTGAGCTTTCTGTTCTCTGAATAACCTTGAAGGTTGCATAGCATAAAGAACATACAATTTTCCTAAAACAAGCTTGTGGTTTATTTGATTTCGTTACATACAAGTTACTCGAGAACTGGGTTTTTAGTCTCATTTTCTTAGTGCTTGTTGTTTCACTGCCTTTGATTTTGTGTTCATGCTCCAATATTTGACGTCTTGGTAAAGTAATTATGTGGTGGTGAAATATCAAAGGGTGATACTTTCGTATGTTCGTAAGCAAAAGCTATTATTTTTGTTAATTATCTCAATAATTATAAACTGAACTTTTTACTCACAGATCAAAACAGGAGATAAACTAATACTGAAGGAGCCCTTTTATCACCAATACGATTTTTCTAGGAAGAGAAAGGTACTCCTTTGCATAAATCCTTTTGTGCTAAACTTTTATGACTGGTTTGCTTACTTTGAATAATGAATATCAATTCATTGTGTCCTATACTGATTCTTCAATTTCACTAATTTAATCAGTACCAGTTCAAATTGATTCGCTTGGATGACTTAAGTCAACTGATTGTAAATGGAAAGAACTTGTTTCAATAGCCAGTGATCGTCCTTGCTTCAATACATGCATAGGATAAACCATAAATTTTTGCTTTGAGTTAGTCTTAGACAGTGAAATTTTCTCCAGTTGTATAGTTCCAATTTTATCAATTGTCCCTATAGAGACATTTGTAGCTTGTATAATTTGTACATATAAATAGGGGATGATGGAAAAGGGCAACGTTATATCTTAATGAAAGTGATGAAGTTTGTTAGGTGCTTGATATGCATATGGAAAATGGTGATCATTTAAATTCTCTCTTGTTAGTTTCTTTCTATAATTTTTTGTGAATGTTTAAATTTTGAAATTGAATGAATAGTCATGAAATAGTGAATAAATCTGAAGTTTTAATGTATGAATTGTAGAATAAGAGATAATGTGACGCAGCCAGAAATTAAAGTATTATTAGTTTCCATCAGTTTTTTTAGTTTAGTATTTTATTTTCTTTTTGCTTAATTTTTATAAATCAAGTTTAATTTTTTTAGATTTTGCTTGTACTTGGAGATGCAAGTAATTATGTTATTACATGCACCTAAGCATATTTTTAAAAAGTGAATAATTTTGCTCGTCTTTCAAGACTTGCTAGTACATAAATGAAATTGATGTAGTCTTTAATTTTTGTTCCAAATCTTGTTTGGTATTCGCAAGAATTAACGAAAGATTTGATGTGCAATTCAACGAATTTTATAAGTCTTATTTTCAGTGTTTTTCGTTATTTAACGGGTACAAGTAAATGAAATTTAAGAATTTATCCAATGTCTTTCTTTTCCCTTTTTTTTTGTTTTTTTTTTTTCATTCTTCTGCTTTCATCATACTGCCTTTGTTTTTGCCACTCAAAATTGCATGTGTGAGGTTACTTGGGTCTAAAAAATGTGGCCAAATCGATACAAACATTTAGTAGGTTTTACATTACCCTATCGATCAAGAAAGGTGCTCAATTGAATGTGCAAAGCGTAACTTGTTCACCTAGAGGTGGTGCCCAATTGATTCAATGGGATGCCAAGGTTCCACGTCTATATCACCAAATGCAAAATCAACCCAAGAGCATGAGATCAAATAGGATGGATTGAGGCATCTTAATTGGTTAAGATGGTGCTGAATCTATAGAACACTTGTTGAAACAACCTTTTATTACATAAATAATTTAGTTATTCAATTGGTTTTATTTTTAATTTTTCTTAATAAAAAAAACATATATTTATTTTCTTCATACTACAAAACATATGTTTATTTTGTTAAAATAATTTAATATGAATAGTTGAATAATAATACAACATGTAAAAGGTAACATAATTAAATACCTCTAGTATACCTGAGATTTAGCAAGTGTGTAAGGATTATAGAAATAATTGCATTTACGACTTTTAGATGGCTTAATGACTCTTGCTTATAAGTATTTTATTTATAATAAAACTTTTATAATATAAACTCTAAATCTAATGTGCCGATTTAGGTTTATGAGTTTGGCGAGCCCATAGGCCTATCACACAATATTAATTATAATAGTTTATCCCATTATGAACTTAAGTATAACATATATTTATGTAATAATTGTCTTATTAATCAAATATTATCCTAACATGCTTTATAAATTATTTGATATAATTTAAAGTTACTAATGATTATACTAGTTCACATAAAATAATTCCAACACATTTACGTTATAAAAAAATGATCATATATTTTTTTCTCTAAAAATTATTAAAAATGAAATTTTATGTATAAAGAAAATTATATCATACAATTATACCTTAAAACAAATCCAAAATTTTCATTTTTACTAGTTTTGGTCTCAAATACATGCAAAGCAATAAATCAACACAACTTGCATTCAAAACAACAAATAATATAAATTTAGAGGGACTAATCTTATCTAATAATAAATAATAAATAATTGAAAAAAATATTAAAAACAAAAATTATGATAACAAGTATATATATTCTTTATATTAATATTTAAAAAATAGTAATTTAATCAAGCAATAACTAAAATATTCACTTTAATAAATAAATTATAATATAAATAAACTTAATACTAATCCTCAAATTGGTATTAATTACCTACTATTTTATAATTAAAAATTAATAGCGATAATTATTAACTCTATTATAAAACCCATATCTCCTACTCCTTAAACATTTCACACTTTATTATAAAATAAAATAAAAAGGCCTTACCTCTCCTACAAAAAATATATACATATAAAACGTATTAATGACACCTTATTATATCACAGATAAAAAGAAACGTCTCCCATCCCTTGATTGAGGTGATATATAGACATTTATTTTATATCATTATTAACAACAAATTTACCAAATTTTTGGTGAGAGATCCATGTTACGTCATTCTCATTATTTATATTTTTATAGAGATTGAATTTATGAAGAGAGATTGAATTCATTAATTATGTGCATGTATTATATTTCATTCGTAATTTTATGTACATTGAATTAATAAATAATGAGGCTTTCAAGCCAAATTAGTGTGCTATTTGTTAGTCTTTTTTTTTTCAATATACTGAGCATATCAAGTATCAAGCGAAGATGGTTGCACCGGATTATAGATAGTTCCACTATTGAAAGTGTATAATTGATGTAATGATTATTTACTCATGAGTGTTGTGTAGTGAGAGAGTAGTTTTGCCACACGAAAATGCCAAATGGAAGGATTATAATATTTATGAGTGTTGGCAATATTCGTGGATAAAATAATTAATTGTAATATAGTATTTAAGCTCGCTGTCAAGTCAATCAATCAAAGTTAAAGAAACTACAAAGCTCCCAATATGTATGTATCAAGTAAAAATATAGGTTTCATGCATACATCCTCATACAATCGAACACGCATACTTAGTATGAGCTAAAATGGAAAACTATGCATGTGTAGTTCAATCTGGAGGTTCTCGGGTTGATTTTTGTGCTAACTAGATAGATCTAATATTTGGTTAATCAATCGAGTCAATCGTTGATCGATCGATTGAGTAAGGTTTTCGATCGATTGAGATTAGTTATCGATCGAGTGGTCTCGGGTTAATTTTCTGAATTGTTGAATGTAGGTAGATCGATCGAGATGAAGTATTTGATTGATCGATGTATTTTGATAATTTATTCCACTTTTTTTACTTACCAATTTGACCAATTTAATATTAAAAGTAGAATCTTTATATGAGTATAATTGTTATGGAAGTAGAATTATTGTATGAGTAAAATTATTGTGAAAGCAAAATCCTTGTATGAGTAGAATTTAGCTTTATTATTAATTCTTCATTAGGTCAAATTAGACTCTAAAAATAACTTTTGTTGGAGAAAAATATACCACACTGAAAAAATATTTTTTACTTCTGATTGAATTTTTAAAAGAAAAATCTTTTTCTCTTCATCTATTAATCTTAGGCACTTTCTTGGTTTAATTGTTTAAACATATTGTGTGGTTATGTTTGAATAATTCATATGCCTAATTGTTCTTCACGGTATTGAGCTTTATATGATCGTTTTAGAGTTTGCTAACTAATTTGGTTTTTATAGTATATGTTCTTAAATCTGCTAATTAAGGTTTTTTTATTATTGAATCTACTCTAGGATACACTTTGCACTTGTGTTATTTATGCTAACGTTTTAGGTACTAAAGGTGACGTGTTCGGTATTTTGTGTGACTCGAAATTATCGAAGTTGACAGGTTCGACTGATCTTGTGAGACTCAAATAAATCGAAACGTTGGTCCGGATCCAGACACCTAGCTTGTAGAAGCTATGAAAAGAATGACGGCTCGTAAGTAAATTACATAAGAGGGATTTATCTATAAATGGTAATCTAAGACCTGAGCTTGTAATTGAACATTAATTTTCGTAGTGGATAGTTAAGTAGTCCAGTGGACCTGTGGTTTACCTCTTATGTCATTGTTGTGACCCAGGTTATTTTCACCTAAAAATCTCGTGTGTTATTCTTTAATTTCACATTTTATTTTTACATGCGATTGCATGTCTGGCCGTTGTGTTTAGGTTACTTAATTAATATCTATTAAAGTTAAAAATAACATATTTATTTTTTTAAATATATGTGCTCTGTAACTAAAAAATTTCGCTAAAAAAAAAAATCATATATTCAAAAGAAAACTAAATCGTACATTCTGCAACAACTTTTACTGGAATACTTGAAAGAAAGCATTAATATCCCAAACATATTTGTGGAGCTTGTAAAATACTTCAGACATTGTGTTTGGTAAATATGAAAGTCATGGTTGCTTCAGAACAAAAGCAGCACATATCGATATTGACATAGATATTATTATTAACCTTCACATAAAACTTAGCATCCTATAGTTCTCTACAACATGAAGGAAGGAAGAATGATTTCATCCTGACACGATTTACAAAATCTTACTAAGTTATAATCTTTGTTCTAATTTTAAATAATCAAATATCAAACATTATTTCAATTAAAAAAGAAACAGACTCTTTTCCTGTGCTAATTTATTCAAATCCTGGCCAACAAAAATACATGAACTGGTTAATTAATATTGCCCATGCAAAAAAGAAGAATCTCCCTCATGGATTGCAATAAATCATAAATCTTTCTCTTCGATACAAGAATCTCTCTTTTCTCCCCCTCTGTTTCTTTCCTACATATCTTAAACAAACCCATAAACTAGAGTAGAAAAAGGTCGAAATACCTTGAACGATCACAACGGTGATAATTTGAAAACATTGGTTTAGTTTTGAAATTTTTTAAATGCATATATGGTGGATCGAAGTGAGAGCATCAGGAGGGGAAAGGGAGTTAGGTACTTTTTCGTTATTCCTTTTATTTTAAATTGTTTGGTTGTTTTATATATAATATTTTTATATAATGTAATAGTTATACATAAAATTTAAATTTAAATTAAAAAAGATAGTTCTAAAGCATCTATAATTTTAAAATTATTTTTAAAATATAGGTTGATTTATAATTTATAAAAAAAAAATTGTCAGACTAAAAATCCATTTCCAAGATATTTATATGAAAAAAATCAAAGCATGAAAAATAAACTAAATTTTTTTTTTTTCATATCAATTTTGTACTTTCTCATTAATAGATATATGAATTTAATTGGAAAATATATAATGAATTAAAGAGAAAGAAACATAATTGTTTGAAATTAAAAATAATATATATGGACATAGTTGTTTGAGATTAAAAATAATATATATATATATATATATATATATATATATATATATATATATATATATATGAAAATTATCAATTAGATGCCAATAAACAATTTAGGATGTGATATCTTGACTCTTTTTTCTATATGTAAATTAAGTCTTATGAATTTTATATAAATAAATATTAAAATGATATTCCTAAAAGTAAAAAATTTAAAAATCATACCAAAATTTCTTAATTTTTCATATTTTTTAAACAAGAGAGCAAAGATCGAGTTTTTTTTTTTTTTTTTTTAAATTAATCTATCTTAGAGCCGTTGTTTTTCCAAAGCTAAAATGCCATTTTTTTTTTAATGTGAATTAATAAGATTTCATTTTAATGTGTGGACAACAGGACAAGAGATCGATCGAGGTCGGTAAACTTCAATCCTGCTTTTAATATACAGTTAAAAATATATATTTTCAATTTTTGGGATGTAATTTTGTAAACCATTTTGTTTGTTTAACCAAAATTTTAACTCAAAGTAAAATTTATATATGTTTAATGTTATCTATATGAAACTTCAAAAACAATTTCATATAAAAATTAAATCATTAGTACATATAAAAAATTAATATATCAAATAAAAAATTCCTATAAGTTTTAATCACGAAATTTTTTAAGATATAATATATAATAATGTATAAATGAGAATACAATAATTACTCAATAATATATTACTTGTAATTTTTTAAAAATAATTATATAAATTTGTTATTATAAATAATCTCATGTGCCTTGAACGTACGTATTTGTGTGTACATAAAAGGTTTTGTTTGATTCGTAGAATGTAAGAGAGAATAACAATAATAATTATAATAGAAATTGAATTTAATGAAAATAGTATTATTATTATTATATTTGTTTGAGCAATAGAATTAAAATAATAATAAATATTAAATTAATATTTATAAAATTATAAAAAAAGTAAAATTAAAAAATAATTTTTTTATTTTTAAATATGATAAAATGAGAAAAATAATAAATGATTATATAAATATGAAAAAAAAATAAAACATTTTAATATATTCTTAAAGGGAGTGTGAGGAAAGAACTTTCTTAATATTATTAAAATATTTTACATTTTATTATAAACAAATATTTAAATTAAACATAAAAATAACGTTAATTTCATTATCATTTTTATAACTAATCAATTAAATATTACCTAATATAATTGTGCTTCACGAGGACCCAAATGAAAAAAATAGAAGGCTTTTTTCCTGCCATATATTCAAAGCTTAAATCAAAAAAGTTTTAAGAAATCTGCATAAAACGTTAACTCCTAAAAAAAATAAAGACACCAAAATTAATAACAATTATAAGATTTTTTATTTTTTTATTTTTGTAATAGAAGTTACATATAAAATCTAATTACAACAAATTTCGTTCATATTTTACAAATTTCATGTAGTATTTGCCATTTGGGCTATAATTCAAAATACATATGATACGACACAACTTTTTTTAATTAGAATTAAGTCTTATTTGTGTTTGTAAATATATTGATTTTTTTTTATTATAAATAAATAAATTGGTTAATTTTTTTCATTTGTATTTTAATGGCAATGACTAATGGTGTTTTATCTAAATGATATGATATTGCTGCCTTAGTGAGAGTACATATATTTCTATATAGAGGAGAGTATATGAAATTAGTGGTAAATTATGATAAACTTTTAAATTCAAACTAAAAATATTTGCTATTATAACAATTTGACTAAATATCTTAAATTATTGAAAATTACTTTTGAGTTATGATTTAAAAAATAATTTTTAAGTTATTCGTGAAAACATGCCATTGGCTTCCCTACAACAACAATGCTCATAGTATGTGTTATAAGTTTACAATAGTCATAATCAAACCATGCTTGTTCAAACAAGAAAAAATCATGTAGATTTTTAGAGACTTTTATGATTTTTTGGAGAATCAATGCTCTACGCAATTTCCAAAATCAAATTAATAGTTCAAATATTTATGGAGAGGTTAACTCAATGAAACAAAGGAAAAGGCAAAATCAATAGTTCAAATATTTATGGAGCAAGAGGCTTATATACCTATTTGAAGAGTTATCTCAAGATTTAAAGCTAATAAAAACAAGAAGTTGGGAGAATTTGTGTCAGGTATCCATGGAGAAGCATCATTAGTTTACATCACAATTTAACTGATGAATGATTAGCATACAATAAACCTAATATTTAATGAATAAAATATTATTTATTAATTACACTATTTTCATTGCCTCAAACCTATTTATTAGTCCTCACATTACATTTTTTAATATACACTCTTATTTTTCATTTATTGAACTTCAACTTTCTTGGTCAATTACAAGAAAACTAACTTCGTCATCAAAGTAAATTTTATACCACTTAGTGTCGCTGTCCCTTGTTTTGTAGGAATTCAACTCAAAAAAAGCGAAAACTAAGACGAGCAAAAATCGACCTCAACATATGTCTAGAGCCGTTAGTGGGAAGAAATTTGGTTTTCTGATCAATTTGAGTTGATGAAATAACCAAAAATATTCATAGCATTCTTCACATTCTTTGTTGTGTTCTTTGTCATTTGCTTTTGCAAGAAGTTATTCGATTAAAAGATATGAGTCTTGAAGATATTGGTCAAAATTTGGTTGCTAGTCAGTCTCGCAAGAAAAATTTTGAGGAGCCACAATTTCCAAAGTTGGGAGAAAGACCAAGAAGCCAAAAGCAAAGAAGCCTAGGAAATGTTTAAGGAAATTCTTCGGAGACTTCCTCCACTCCAAAATCAATCATCACCTCTAGAGACTTTACTTGCAGCATCTTCCAATGCTCAGCGCTCTCGCAACAAATCACAACAACATAACAACCTAATTGCGTGTCACAACAAGAGGCAACACGCTAATTGGACATCCAGGTCCCTTCCAACACACAACCACTTGGGACCACGTGCCTTCTAGCAAACCATAGGGCTAATCAATCACCTGTTGCCATCAACCTTAAAGACAATGTTCACCCAGGATCTAGTGCGTGTCTTACACACAACCATAACACCTAGATTTGCCTTAGCAATAACAGTCCAAACTTGAGAGACCATCTCAAGGCTAGGCATCGAGCGCAATCAAGTCATAACAACCATGTTGACGATATCATAGACTTTGCTGTGGATGCCATAATAATGTATGCTAAGAAAGGGATGCACTAGGAACCCATTATTTATTATATAGACTCAAGCTGCAAATCAAAAAGAAGAAACTAAAGATGAATAGGGGCACATAATAAATGATATAAGATAGTAAAGGTTCACACATGAAGAAAGATTAGGCTTTAGTGGGACAAATTGCACCCTAAGGGGCTACACTATCTAGAACACTACCTTTAGGTTCATGCTTCCTAGAATATGACCTTTTAGGTGACTTTGGACTCAGACAAAATCTGATGACTGTGGATCTAGACAACATCTAATGACTGTGGATTCAAACCAGACTAGATGATTGTGAATCTAGATAACATCTTATTACTATTGATTCAGACCTTACCAAATAATTGTGAATCCAGACAACATATGATTATGGTGGATCAAGACCATACTAGACGATTATGGATTAAGACAACATCAGATGACTATGGATTTAGACCATGTTAGATAATTGTGGATCAAGACAAACAAAAAGTGTTCTTCACCAAAGTGTATCCAAGAACCAAAAATGCTCATCTCATAAACATGATCAATCATTGCCTCCAAAGCACATTAACTTGGTGTCCTTAGCATCTAGAGTTCCACAAAATTATAAACTCTCACGGCGCCAAAAACTTGTTGCTCACAATGGTGTATATGATTTAACGCAAGTGCACGTGTCGCAAACAAGTAATATAATGATAAGAAAGATCGTTCCCACGGAGATTGGAATACTAGAAAATATCGTAAAAATTAACTATTAAGATCAATATTTTGTGTTTTTGTTTATTAAAATAAAATAACATAAATAAAATAAAATAAATAATACTAGAGAACAAGAGTGAAAACACTGAAACAACGTTCAACAAGAAGAATATCACAAATCACAGATAGATAAATCAGTTAGGATTGCGAATATGACAAGTGATGTAGACAAACTGCTTTGCTACAGCAATGCTGTAGCAAAGTGATGCTGTAGCAATGCTGCAGCAAAATATACCAGTAACTCGAATTTCAAAAATTCACAAAGAATTCTTCCGAATCTGCAATGTTTATATATTCTATGACTCAATTAAACATATTCCTATGCAAAACTGAATCTAAGAACAACGTTCATGCACAAATTCTTTTGAGTTATGTGAGATAATTATATATTCCTATATCAATTTCTTCACACTATTCTAGCTTATTCTAACTTAAAATTGAAAAAGTTTTTAATTACGGATCTAATAAGCCTAGAGGGGGGTGAATAGGTTATTTTCAATTTTCAACAAATATTATATAATCTAATCACAACGGCCAGACATGCAATCGCGTGTAAAGATAAATGCGGAATAATAAAACAACACACGATATTTTTAGGTGGAAACAACCTAGGCCACAACAATTAGGGGCGGCAATTTTTGACACGACACGAAAACACGACACGAAACACGACACGAAAAACCCGACACGAATTCGCACGAAATAAATTTGGGTCAAAAACAGGTCAACCCGAAAATGACCCGAAAATAACGGGTCGGTTCGGGTCGGTTTCGGGTTGACCTGTTTGACCTGTTTTTTTTTTTTTTTAAAAATAATAATAAAACCAAATATTAATATACAAGCATTTGATTAACTAAAGTACTAACCCTCGTCCGTCCCTAATATATCACTCTCAGGATTTTTTCAATTTCAGCCCTGCCCATCGCCTTGCCCATCGACCATCGCCCATCGCCGCCATGCCCATCGCCCATCGGCTCAGAAATTTTTCGATTTCAGCGTGGCAGTGGGTCTAAAGTTCAAGTTGGGAAATGACGTTGCGGGGATCCTCGAGGTGGGAAAGCATCCGCATAGCCGCAAACATGGTATGCCCTTTTTCTTCTATTTTCAGGTTGCTTGATCTGTGAGTGCTCTCTGAAATTTTTATTTTATTTGTTTGGTGAGGTGGTTACTAATTTGGTCTCTGACGATTGTTGCCTAATGAAGTGTGGTTGATTGTTTGCAAAGGTCAGTGTTGCATTTAACTGTGGTTTGACTCTAGATTGTTTTTTGAAGGTAATGACTAATAAGTATTGCATTTTCACAGCAGCTAATTGTTTAGCTTTGATGGTTATACCTTACAATATCTGCACATTACTCTTGCTAAGAATGCAATTATACTTGTTAGTTCTATTATGTGAATGAATAAATATGCCATTGTTTTCACACGTAAATTTCTAATGCTGAAATCCTCTGCAGTTTCTATTGAGAAAGAGGGTGTAGGAGCAATGGAACTTGTTGCAATGGGGCTGAGTTTGAAGTTCTATTACAAAGGGGCTGAGTTTGAAGTTGTTGAAGTGCCATTAGAAGCTCAAATGCTGGTATGCTTTGTCTTGTTATGCTGGACAAATTCCAGCATATATGGCTTTGTTATGAAAAGCGTTAATTTGTTATACTGCTTACTGAGATTAAATAATTAACTATTTTGTTGGTTCATATTCTTAGGCATTTAAGAATGTGATTTTTGAGTTGTTCTTAGCTGGATGATCAGTAAACATATAACTTGTGGTTATGACAAGAAGATTCCTGCAATCATTTTTCAGTACTTATCAAAATTGTTTCTTTTGTTGCAGAACTTTACAAGATGGTTTGTGAGCCAGATGAAACCGATCTTGATATTCACATACCTACTGTGATGCTGCCACAAGAATACAAGATGCTGATGCTAGCTTGGAGAAAATGCTAATCAGTAATTCATCAGGCAAGTCTTTCGTCAATATTTCTCTGCGTTATTTATTATTCATGTGCTGCTGATTTGCGTTCGGGTTCAGGTCAAGTTCGGGTTCAGGTTATACAATCTGAAATTCAGGTCGTGTTCGGGTTTCGGGTTTCGGGTTCACACGAACCCGATTGAAATTCAGGTCGTGTTCGTGTTGTTCGTGTACGGGTTCGGGTTTACAAAACATAACCTGATTACTATTCGGGTCGTGTTCGGGTTAAGCATGTTCGTGTCGGGTTGAAAACGGGTTGACCCGAACACGACCCGAATGACACGAACTGCCACCCCTAACAACAATGACCTAAGAGGAAAACCACCGGTCCACCGGACCACCTAACTATCCACTATGAAAATAATGTTCAATTACAACCATAGAGTCCAAAACTACCCGTCGCAGATAGATCCCCCTTTCTGTAATTTACTTACGAGCCGCTTGCTCCTTTCAAAGCCTCCAATAGTTAGATGTCTGGATCCGGACCAACGTTCCGATCTACTTGAGTCACACAAGATCAACCGAACCCGTCACCTTCGGTAATTTCGAGTCACACGAAATACCGAACCTGTCACCTGTAACGTTAGCACAAAAACACAAGTGCAATGTGTGTCCTAGAGCGGATTCAAACAATAAACAATCCTAACTAGCAGATTCAATAACATGCGATGTAAAAACAGGATCAGCTAGCAAACTCTAGAACATTCAATATTAAGCTCAATATCATGCAAATCAATTAGGCATATGAATAAAACATGAAAAAGCCTAAGAACAATAGATGAAGAGAATAAGCACAATTCAGATGCTAGAAAGTATTAGTGCTATGTAATTCTAAATGCTCAAGTTAATTAATTATGCACAAACATCCCTTCACTTATATAGAGTCCAATCCTAGTTCAAATAGGATTTGCAATTCACTATAACTCTTTTCCTATCAGGATTTACCAATTACCACAATTATCCTCAAATAAGAATACTGTTCTTAACATTAAATGTGGTCAATTAGGTAAAAGAAACATAAGGGTCGAATTAAGAAATAGAGTTTGAGTAGGAATATAATACTGGCTCGATCGATCGACAGGCCGTCTCGATCGATCGAGAAGGTCTCGATCGATCGATACACAAAACTCGATCGATCTAACTCAAACAGAGAGAACCTGGATCGAAGTTGTTCTATACTCGATCGATCGAACATGGTTCGATCGATCGGTCCAATTGCTCGATTGATCCAGTCCAAACAGAGAGCACCTAGATCGAAGTTGTCTCAGTCTCGATCGATCGATCACTCGATCGATCGAACAATACTCTCGATCGATCGACCAACATGTGCACAATACATTTTTCGTTACGATCCATACTAAGTGTCGTGCTCAATTGTGTGCAGATGTATGCATGATGGAATATTATACCTGTCATATGGGCGTTGCAAGCTTGGTGACTCCATCATCACGTGTGATCTGAATAATTGTTGAATTCCTATTCTAGATTACAATCAAACATTTTGTCCACGAAAATTGCCAATACAAAATAAACCTTACAAAAATTAACCTTTCCAGATTCAATTTCAGTCTATTATCCTATCAATTGTTGATCAAGCAATCAATAAGAATGAATCAATTAATCAAGCGTAGAATAACTAGCATCCTTTACCAAGCAAAGCACATTTTTATGAAATTAAAGCACAAAGTCTACATACACTTGCATATCCACAACCTTAACTGAATGAGAATTTAGCCAAGCATATTTATAAAATTAAACATCAAATTATATATGCTCAAAATCAGATCCATATGGTTTAAAGAATTTAGAAGAATCAAATAATAAAGAAATAATGAAATAAATAAATAAATCCCTTAAATCAACCCTAAACCAATTGGATTATGATCCTTTATCTCGTTCTTGCTTTCTCTTCAATGAAAGTCCTTGCAAATCAAGCTTCAATTGGTCTCTTTCCAGATTCAAATTGATGCTCTGTTTTGCCTCTCCTTCCTTGCACCAAATCTGTCTAGAATTTGGGGCTGTTATCTGCTGTATTTTTCCTCCTCGCTGCCGCTGGTTTTTCCTCTGTTTTTCTGTCGAAATTCTGGTTGTTCCTCGCTGCTTCGCTGTTGCCCAGATTCTGCTGTATATGTATTTTATTTTCTGCCGCACTTCTTCTCCAAATCAGCCCCTGTTTTTGCTCTTTTATATTAGGTTTAATTAGAGACAAATTTTGGTGTGTTAATTTCCAATATTATCCCTAAAAAGGTGAGTTAATAAAAGCCCAAAATTGTCCTTTTGTTGAGAGTCTAAATCAGCCTTTAAATTTTAACTCTAAGTCAGCCTCTGTTTTCTGCGTTGATTTCCTGATATGATTTTGCTGCAGCAATGCTGTAGCAAAGCTGCAGCAAAGTTGTATTTTTGAATTTTCTTTGTTGTTTTCTTTATTTCCTGCAAGGGTAATGAAAATATAATGAGTGCACATCAAAATATAATTCTTTTTGACACATTTCATAATTATTTTGAATTTATTATCAAAGAATTCATTTAAATCACAAAATCCACAAATAGTGTATAAATGATTATAATGTGTGGATATTCCTAAATTAACAAGCAAGTATTTATGAATAAGAGCTAATAATACTCTAATAAATTAGAGTTATCACCAGACAACATATGATTATGGTGGATCAAGACCATACTAGACGATTATGGATTAAGACAACATCAGATGACTATGGATTTAGACCATGTTAGATAATTGTGGATCAAGACAAACAAAAAGTGTTCTTCACCAAAGTGTATCCAAGAACCAAAAATGCTCATCTCATAAACATGATCAATCGTTGCCTCCAAAGCACATTAACTTGGTGTCCTCAGCATCTAGAGTTCCACAAAATTATAAACTCTCGTACTTATTTAGATCTAGCCACTTTTAAGCAGGGTAGAACTTTACATAAAAGTCCACAAGTCAAAGTGCAATCTAAAAGCAAATACTCATAACTCAACTGATTCTATGTGCTCTTCTATGGGGTGATCCAAGGTCCCATTACTTACCAAGTCTTTTGCAAGAAAAAATTGAAGAAGGTTGGGAACCATTTTAGCTCCAAATAACCAGGATTTACATAAACTTCTACTTTAACATAGATGAACTCAAAAGGTCAGCATCAACTACTTAGAATGCACCCAACCAAAGCCTGTTTGGTCAAAATGTATGAAATAATGGTATTTACACCCAAGTACGCAAGAAGTTTTCATAAAGTAGTTTCATATTTTCCACAAATCACTAAGTGTTCCTCCATGAAACAGGAACCAAACTCGCATCCAGAATAATTGTCATCGAGATGTGCCTCCATGCATTTACAACAAACATTGTCGAGATGCACTTCCATGCATTCAAAATGGTTGTCATCAATATGCACTTCCATACATCCAGATAATCGTTGTCAGTGTTGTCCCATGCAATACAAAGATGGCTTATCCCCTTACATCTAACGACAACATATATCAATCCCACCTGGACTATAGGCAACAATTTTTCCATCAATCTCCCACATGCGAGTGTCATCTTTGGTAGCTTAGGGAAGACAAGGTACGAACCAGGTGGCAAGTACCCACTTACCCTGCCAGAGCAGGTGATTACTAGACAGTCAAGGATCCAAGATGGAATCAATTATACTATTCTTCTATTTAACCCCAAACTTGTGTGGTAGATTAAATTGGTCAACTTTAGACACTAAGGAGTAAGAAAACGATAGATGCTTAGCATTCTAGACGATGTCAACCCAAGATCCAAACATAATTGTGACCAGATTAGCACCCAAACAACACTTTTTAAAAGAAATATTTTCTTCTACTTATTTTTTTTTTTTGCTACATACAAGCCTCGAACTCGAGAGCTCCCCCTTATTAGGGCGGTTACAATGCCATTGGGCTACCAGGGCCTTGACAAAAGAGTTCTACTTATTTTCTTCTACTTATTAAGTGGAGCACAAAGAGTTCAAAAATGTTAAGTGGCATGTGGTGCTCATTAAAAAAAAATGAACTCTAATCATGTCGGTGAGCAAAAGATGTTGAACCAACGCAATTTTTTTATATTATATTTTTATTTTAAAGAAATTAATACATATTATGAAATAGACGGTACACTTGTGGGATAAAAAGAATAGATTATTTATCATTGTTCTATTAAAAAAATATTAAATGACTTACAATGTTCCGATCAAAAAGAAGAAAAAAAATGCTTCTTTTAATAAATTAATTGACTTTTTTTTTTTTTTTAAATCATGAATACATTAATACTAAAAGTTTTCTTTATGAAACATGCAAATTAAAGATTAGAAATTTGATCTGTGAGTTACGTATTGAATTTTGTTTAAAAAATATATAAAAAAATTATCACAATTTAATTAGTAAATTAATTTTTATATTACAATATAATAGGTCTTATTAACATATAATCTTAGAATTAATTCAACATCATACCTTTTCAATTTAGAAAGATACTAATAACTCTTAAATTTGGAATTTATATTCCGTTATGTGTAAAAATTATCTTTAAGGATAAATAATTTTTCCATTTTCTTCCACAATGTAATATAGACATATACAAAAACTTTGATACGACCAAAAAACAAACAAAATAATCCAACCGACTTCAATTATCACATGTCAGGTCACGTGTTTAACCCCGGGCCAAAGGAAAAAAAAAATATTCCCGCCAAAGGAAAAAAAAATTTGTTTTTTGAGATGCATATTATTTCTGTCCCTTCGTTTACACTTGATATATAATTTAAAAAACTCTAAATATTATAAATTTATAAAATTTTATCAAATAAAAATATAACAAATTAATTATATTTTTTATATTTTACCATTATATAATTTATACCTCTCTTAGTCTCTCAATTTATTCATTTGAGCTTTCAATATTTTTTTTTGTTATATAAATAATTTAATTATTTAATTAATTTATTTTTAATCATTTAATAAAAAATATATATTTATTTAATATATATATATATAAAGGATGTATTATTTTTTTATAAAACACAATTAAACAATATTTTTTCGAATTATTTGCTTACGCCATTTGGTAGTTTGCGTTTCTAGTTACTGTCAAGTGTCAACAGTGTGGCTTGGACACTGAAGAACAGAATAATGACTACCGAAGCAGGGGAAGAAGATCAATGGGTTAAAATCATAAAAGCTATCGATGAACTTTACGAAATACGAGATACTTATTTTCCAAGGAACCGAGATGACAAATACGCCAAAATGCACTCTCAATACGATCTCGTTCTCGATCTCATCAAGTCCATTCCTATAGGTAATTTTCTCGTTGTCGAGTTAAATCTTTCTCTAGGTCACTTCTTTCTTGCTTGTATGAAAGAAATGTAGCAAGTATTGCCTGTATACAGACCCATAATAACATTTCTTGGAATTTTCCCCCGAATTTCCATTTCAATCCATGTTTAGCTACTACGAGTGTTTTTCACTTTTTTTAAGCTAATCTTGCCCTCAGTTTCTTTTTTCTTGATGTTTCTTTCTTTCTTAATTGTATCGATAATCACAATAAAATTTCTTGCAATTTTTCGTACGACAGAATCGAATTGTTAAATGAAGACCCACTTTTTATTTTGGTCTCTTTCTCATTCGTTGTCTGTACATAAATTGAAAATGGATCTTCTTGAGACCAACCATAGTACGCAGAATCCTTTTTATTACTTAGTGTTAAGTCACCGTTCACACATGATTACTAATACTATTTAAAATTTTGAAGAAATTTGTTTCAGGAGTGCTTTAGTGCATTGTCTTTATTGACTACTTCTATCCTTTCTTTCTATGAATATTGTTTCTCATGGCGTGAAATATTCTGTCTTCTACAGAACAAAGAATTTTTTCTATCCACCGTGGAATAGACGATTACGTGACAGGAAAGATGTTTAATCTATTTCCTGAATATTCTGAAAAAGCAGAATTTTATCTCTCTACAGCTGTAAGACTAAATATTACATTTAGTAGTTTAACCTGCTTGTTGAAGTTTGTTGTCTGAAATATATAATGTTGAGTTGCAGGTTAAATTGAACCCTTCTTATGTTGATGCTTGGCTCTCTTTGGGTAACTGCATCTGGAAAAAGGGAGATCTACCTGCAGCAAAGAATTGCTTCACTCGTGCTCTAAACGAGGTCATCATTAGTCCTAGACGAATAGGCCTATTTTGGCATGAGTTATATCTGTATATGACCTTTGTTTTCTTTGATTTGCAGGGTCCAAACAAAAATGTACTTTGTCAATTATCAATGCTTACAAGAAAGATGGCTCAAGGTCTTCTTATTTTGTTTAATTATACTTTAATTTTCCTGTCAAGTTAATTTAGGATATATGTGTCTTAACATGACTACTCCGAGATCTTGGGTTCTTTTTAACAGGCATTTCTTGTACATTTGCAAGTAAAATAAGGATGTTTTACTTGCAATATATTATTGAGAAGCTAATTTATAAACTTTGGAACAACTTTTCATTTGAACTTGTATTCATGGATTAACACAAGAATAGTAGTGAATGGATGAATAGTATTCATTTGAACTTGTAGTGAATGGATGAATGTTTAACCACAGAGACGGAGCTATTTGAGGGGCTGTAGCTCCAGGGGCGGAGCCAGAAAAAAATTTTAAGGGGGGCTGAAATTTAATTTTTTATACAAAGTAGAAAATTAATAGGAGTTACAGTAAATTATACTCAATCTAACATTAAATTTTTTATGTCATATTATAATAGAGGAATAGAGTTAATACATTATAATTAACTTATAAGAAAAATTAAGTAAAAATATAACAAGTTAATAAGTATTAGTATCATTTATGAATAAAATAAATTTATTGACAAAAAAATCTAAGCAAATACATGAAAAAGTATTAAATTTAACTATTTTATTTACAATTCATGTCATTTTTATCTAAGAATTTGTTAAATATTGTTAATATATATCAAAATATGTATATAAAAATTAGACACAATATATTACTATAAATAAAATATTTATTTAATACTAAAAATATACATGTAATTAATTTTTTGTAAAAAAGTTGACCGGGGCTGCAGCCCCGTCCACCATACACATAGATCCGCCCCTGTGTAGCTCTAACCAACTTTTTTACAAAAAATTAATTATATGTATATTTTTAGTATTAAATAAATATTTTATTTGTAATAATATATTGTGTCTAATTTTTATATACAAATTTTGATATATATAAACAATATTTAACAAATACGTAGATAAAATGATATGAATTGTAAATAAAGTGGTTAAACATATATTTTTTTCATTTATTTAGTAACTATTAATAACATAAATAAAATTATAATCGTCTACTACGTAAAAATTCTTTTTAATATGATAATCCAAAAAAAGAATTAAATATTTAACTTTAGATTCAACATTATAAAAATAAAATTAAAAAAATAAGTATATGATAAGCTTCATATTAAAGATTTTAAGTTTATATTTATAATATTTTATTTCAACCCAAGTTTTAACTATTTAATATTATATTATTTGACATTTTATTTTAATAATTTTTTTGAATTTTTTTGAAACTTTTTGATATAAATTTTTTTTATTATTAGTCATTCATATATTTTTATAAACATATATTTTTAAATATAGTCTCAAGCTTAAAATTCTAAATTATATTTTATTTTACATTTTCATATGTTTATTTTAGTTTTAGTTTTAACAACTATAAATTTTAATGTATTTGATTGAGCTTTTTATTTGCTTAGATTTTTAGTTAATAAATTTATTATTCATGAATGATACTAATACTTATTAACTTGTTATATTTTTATTTAATTTTCGTTATAAGTTAATTATAATGTGTTAACTCTATATTTTTTTAGTGCTAACTGTATGTCTCTATTATAATATGACATAAAAAATTTAGTATTGGATTGAGTATAGTATATTATAACTCCTACTAATTTTCTACTTTGTATAAAAAAAATTAAATTTTAACCCCCTAAATTTTTTTCTGACTCCGGCCCTGTGAGCAAACATTCTAATGCTGACATTGGTATATTTTGTTCGCACTTTATGGCTTATGTCAGCTGCCTAGACAAATCAATTGGAACAAAAAATAACCTTGATTCAAATTTTGAATGAGTAATTGTTTATCCTTTATGTTTGGGAGACATGTATTATTAAGTTTTTGATCTTTGATTCCATTTCTTTCTCTTGTCTTATTTTCTTTTTAATATTCAATTGGACTGAGCTATGAAAATTAGTTAGAATAGAGGTAGAAACTCCCTTCATTTTCAAATTCCCTCCAGTAAATTAGATGTAGGAATTACTAAAAGGATCATGCCATGTCTTCTTGTTACTTTAAAATTTTGATTTGGTTTCAAATTTCAGGCATCATCATACCCATTTAAATTTTTGTCCCCTCCAGGTGCTAAAAATCAAGCCGAACTTATTGAAGAAAGCATTCAACGTGCCAAAAAAGCAATTACTTTGGATGTTGATTATGGATGCTCTTGGCGTAAGACAATTTCACTCTGAAAAATTCTAATATTTGTCGTGCTCACATTGAATTTGCCTTTGTGATATTATGTTGTCCATTACACTTGTTTTCTTTGCAACATTCTCCTGTTTTCCTTATATGTTAGTCTTCTTATATATGGTGTTAGGAAAATTATGAGTCAAAGTTAATACACAATTAAAGTAAAATTGAGAGAATGAAGGTAAAATGAACACAAGTATTTACGTGGTTCACTCAAAATGATTACGGGTTACTCCACGGGCAAAGGTTGGAAGGAATTCACTATACTGAAAGATTTACAACTTCTCTCTAAATACAATGAGAGAACAATACATTTCTCTCTCTTATAATAGGAGAATACAATTAACCTTTCTCTCACAATGAAGATAAAACTCTTTCTATGTGGAGAAGCTTTGAATGCTTAGAATATATGAGATTTTTGAATGGAATGATGGAAATGAGCAAATGATCTCTCAATTTATAGAAAGAAAAATATTACTATTTAGAAAGATGACATATGTACTTACATATATCTCTTTTTACTATTTGGAGAGATAACATATCCGTTTACATATGTTCTCTTCTCTCATTTTCTATGGTAAGTGGGTACCCATTAAAATTGTAATAATATTCCATCAATTAAGCAATCTTTTTTGACATTGTGATAGTGGCTTCACACTTGTCTTTCATATGGCTTCATTACAGTGATGCATTTCAATAGTTTTAATGCACCTAACAGTATGCTGGATGTGCACCCACAAGACTTTTTTTTTCCTTTAAAACTTTGAATTCTATTTTGTTGAGATTCTTACTAAAATGTTGTTTATTCTGTCCAGTACTAAATATATTTTATATCTTATTGGCAGATAATCTTGGAAACTCATATCTCACAAGTTTCTTTGCCACTGGAGCTGTGGACCACAACAAACTTGTACATTCCATAAAGGCATACCAAAATGCTGTCAGTTTGAGGAGCAAGAACTTATGCAAGGAATCTTTGTACTCTCTTATCATTGTCTTCTTGTGATTTTTTTTTCTACTACTCTTTATAATGAAGATGCTTAATGTTTGATGATGTGCATCAGTTGAAAGATCAAAGATTGAGGTCCAATCCAGATCTATATTATAAGCTTGCCACAGTAAGTATACATTTTGGCTACCCCTGTTTTGTATGATTTTTAAATCATGAAGAGCTCTTTCAAACTCTTCTTCAAGTGGATGATTGTGTAATAGTTTTTCTATGTGTATGGTCTTTTGCAAATTATATTATCACAAACATTTAGCAACTACTCCAATTATAGTACATGGCTATGTGTATGGACAAACAAAAACTGTAATTAATAGCCGTAATTAATAGTTTTCTTTTGAAGAAGTAAATAGTAATGTTGATCGGTGAAAGTTGAACTGAGTATCTTAGATATTGTCATGCCTTATATTGACTATTGACTTTTTTCCACAAGTATAGTTGTGAGCTCATGTCACAACTCTTCTTTCTTAGAAGTATTTAATATCTAATGTCTCTTTGTCAGGCACACAGATACTTGGATAATTTTGAGGCAGTCATCGTGGGACTTGAAGATGCTGCTATTGTTGCTGCTTTATGGGATCCTAGTCATAAGGCTTTAGAGCTGATTCAAGATACGATTAAACTTCTTGACAAGTTGGATAATGCCTTGAAGGTAATGCATCTGATATGGGTGGTGGATTTGTGGAAGTAGCAGCATTTTAGAAACTGTTCTAATATATGTCGTATAATTAAAGATTTTAAGAGTCATCCTACTTAAGGTACGCATAGCATGAATTTACTCCACTATGGACCCATTTAGAACTGCTTTTACTTTTACTTGAAAATGTTTTCAAATAGATTAAAGCATTTTTAAGAGTATTTGGAAAACTAATTGAGAAAATAGTTTCAAAATTTTGAAAAACACTATTTGTATTTTTAAAAAAAAGTAACTTAATTATTACTTTTGAGATAAAGTAGTTTAAGACCTTCTCACATAAATTAATTACTAAAGTGTTACTATAAATCACTTTTAATAATATTATGTCAAACACCTTAATGATTCTCATTAAACCACTTTTAACCAACTTACTTCATTTTAATTCACTTTTAAAACAATCACATCCAAACGGGCCTTATGTTACTCCAAAAAATCTCATAATAATAACCTATATTAGTTTTATAAATTTGGTTGGCTGGTTCTAATTATGTTTTCCTTACAGGGACATGCTAGAGTTATGAAATGGACATATTATAAACCATATCTAACTTCTATAAATGGTAAGTTACCTGACTCTTAAATATATTTTGGCTCAATTGTCTTTCGGAACCAATATTTTGGCTCAATTGTCTTTCGGAACCAATTAGTGCCAGCCATTTTTTTTTTCTCTTCTTGGAATATACTGATCATTAGCTGGTGCTTGTTGTTGAACACTTTCATGTATTAGCAAATATCTCATACAAAATAGTTAGTATTGATGCTCTTTCGAAGGATCTAAACAAAGGAGTTGCAATTCTAGGAATGGCGGTGTCATTCATCACACACGAGATAGTTCCTCCTATGTATGCCCTTTGATACCCAACACTCCACTTTCTTCATCTATTCTTTTAAATCAATGATGGATTGGTATTGTCTTTTTATGCTCGGTTCAATTTTTTTTTTTTTTTTTTCAATTTGTCTTGCGTCTTACATTTTATTTTACCAATTCAAATATTGTTGCTTTTCACGTTAGGGTTAGGGAAAAATTACTCTATATATTACTATTTTTTATTTTGTTGATTCTTCTAATCAGGTACTATGTGATATGTGAATCGAATAAAAAATGCTTTGCTCTATCATTGTTCAGGACACAATATGATATGGTAAGTGCTGGCAGCTTAAAAGTCATTGTTCTATCTTTCATTCTTCCTAGTAAAATCATTGAACTTTATTCCTCCTAGTAAAATCATTGAACTTTCTGTTTTCTGAATAACCTTGAAGTTGCATGTTGCGTAAAGAACATAGATTTTTCCAAAAACAAGCTTCTCTTTTGATGGTTAATTTGATTTTGTTGCATACAATTTATTCAACAACGGGGTATTTGGCCTCCCATTTTCTTAATGCTTGTTGTTTCACTACCATTGACTTAGTGTTCTTGGTAAAGTAATGATGTGGTGATGAAATCTAGAAGGGTGATACTTTCTTATGTATGCCTATTTGTATTCATTATTTCAATAATTTCTGATTATACTGAACTTCCTTCCCACAGATCAAGTTAGGAGATCAACTAATACTAATTGAACCCTTTTATCACCAATATAATTTTTCTTGGAATAAAAAGGTATTCTTTTGCATAAATCCTTTTGTGCCAAACTTTGATGACTGGTTTTCTCACTTTGAATAATGAATATGTTGGGATATGTATCGCAGCGGAATGTTGGCGAGATTGAGAATAAATGTGCAGGAGTAATTTAAAATGACACACAATATTTAACGTGGAAAAACCCACTCAATGTGAGAGGGAAACAACCACGGGGCAACTCCGAAAAACTTCCACTATGAAAAATGGGTACAACAATTCTCTCAAGTTTATGCCCAAACTTGAGGTATTACAATATTACACTCTCAAAATAGTGTATCTCTCACACTCACAATTGTGTGATAAACCTCTCACTATTTTTCTCTCTACAGATATTTATTACTCTCTGTAGGAATACCTCACTTTTATCTCACAGTATAATTTTACTGTGGTATTCTTGAGCTGATATAATTATCAGCTCCTCTCTGCTCTCAAAACTCAGATTGATTTTGAGATTTGTTTGTGAGTTATTTGAGAGACGCTGAACTTCTCTATTTATAGAGAGAAGAGAAAACTTGACACATCATTGCTTATGTCATTTTTCTCTTCAATTCAACAATACCTGCTTGCCGACTGCTCCTTCAATTTCCTTATTCAACATTCTTCAATGTCTGCTTCTCGTATTCTTCTTTTCTTCATTTTCTTATTCACAAGTTTCTGCTCTTTCTAGAAATCTTCAGAGGCAGACTCGTCAGAATATTGATACATAGTGTCCTATACTGATTCTTCAATTTCACTAATTTAATCAGTACAAGTTCAAATTGATTCGCTTGGATGATTTAAGTGGATTGATAGTGAATGGAAAGAACTTGTTTCAACAACAGGAAGCGGTTGTCCCTGCTTCAATGCATGCATAGGATAAACCATAAATTTTTGCGTTGAGTTGGTTTTAGACTGAAGTTTTCTAAAGCTGTATAATTTGTACACATAATAGGGGATAATGGAAAAGGGGGTATGATATATACAAGTTCTTGCCCTTGTATAATACTGCTATTGTAGAACAAAACATTATATCTTGATGGAAGTGAATTTTACTAGGTGCTTGATATGCATCTGGAAAATAGTGATCATTCAAACTCTCCCTTGTGGGTTTTTCTAATTTTTTTGTGAATATGTAAATTTTGAAATTAAATGAATAGTCATGAAATTGTGAATAAATTTAAAGATCTGTATGCTTGAACCTTGGATCAAATGTGATAGTGAATACTAGAAAGAATGAATTGTATGTAGAATAGGAAGCAAGGGCTTTTTGTTGCCATTCAAAATTGTGTGGTTTTTTTTTTTAATGCTTATTGGCATGGAAATGAAATAAAGCCTCTTTTTTTTTTTTCATTGCTTATATTGATTTTTGTGTCTTATTTTTATTGTTCATTTCAAAAAGAAAACAAGGTCATTTATTTTTAGACAAGTATTTTTATTTTTTTTTATTTTAAGAAATAAGGAATTTAATTACTTATAAGAAACAACTGCGTGCTTTTTATTAGTGCATTCAAATGCGCTTTGACTTTTTAAAATGTCTCCATTTTTTATATTTCACATTATCGTAATTATTCTTCATTATATTTCACTTTAGTGCACTTTTCACTTTTAAATTTAACCAATTACTCATCCGTATAATATTTTCTACGTATATATATATATATATATTTTTCTTCTCACGTACCAATTCAGTTGATTACCTTTTATTTAAAATAAAAATTACCTTTTAGACACGTAGTGCATTCAAATGCCAACTGCATGTCTTGTTTTTCCACTTCAATTAATGGATAAGACTCATATAGTTTTAGATTGAAATCACGCCCAAATATAGTTTGAAATTAAGGATTTGAATAAAATTGTGTACTTGGGAACTTAATTGGGTGATTAATTAATGAAAAAAGCTAGAGAATGAAGATTGAACTGAGGTTTGGACTAAATTGAATATTTAGTTAAAGAATGGGTACTATATTTCAATGGTGGTGATATTATCATAGCAAAAAAATACCAACTAATATCGGAATAAATTTTTTATTTCCAGAAAAAACTTAGTGTATTTTAAGAGTTAAATTTGAAAATTCAAATTTATTTATTTTTTTGAAAACAAAAAACCAACTAAGCGGGAAAAAAATAGACCGAGGACTAAATTTGTTGTATTTGGAAGAAAACACATAAAATTATTAAAATATGTCTTTAATAAATCCAAAAATTTATTGAAATTATAAAAATATTAAAATATTAATACTTAAATAATATTTGTCATTCTATGACCTATTTTTCGTAACTAAATAGATTAAATGACACTTCTTACGAGCAAAAACATCAATTGATTCCAAAATTATAAATAAAATGACCAAAACAATATTGCACCCAGTCTAAGAAAAAAAAAAACTAATGGGCTTATTAAATCAAGGGTTTTACTTTCACTATTTATTATATCCAATTATTTATTCCTACTGTACTGCAGCCACAATTTTCAATTTTTTTAATTTAATCTTTCTTTTATTTTCAAGCTTTCAAGTTCATGAATCATCTAATCACTCGAAAGTATTTAAATATTTAATTTATATATATAAAATAATTAATTATTGATATATAATATAAAAATTGAACGAAATAATCATTGCAACAATATCTTCATTGACTATAATATTAAAAAAAAATTAAATTTATTTTATATTTGACATATATTTCGTTTATTAATATTTTATTGGTGTATTTTTTTTATGAAATTTATATTTTTTTAGTGAAATTAATTACTTCGACATATTACAAGAATTATTTATTGGGCAGAAGATACAATAATTGAAAAGGTGTGTCTTTTCTTTCTTTTTGTTTATTGTCAAACTATATAGTCTATATTAAACTTATAGATTTATGAATAAAATTGAAATATTATGAAAAAAAGTTTCTATCTTAGTTAGATATGTATACTTAAAAAAATTTATTTTACAAATTTTACGGATGAAAAAGATTGATGATTTTTTCAAAAGATTTGATAAAAGAAATATAGAAGTTAATGAACAATTACCCAAACATGATACTAATATTCACCTTTGAAAGATCGTCCTACAATCAAGAATAGACTTCGCAACAAAATGGAAGATAAATTTCTTAATGATTCGTTGATGATGTATATTGAGAAAGAGATTGCAAAAAAAAAAATCAATTGAATCAATTATTGATGATTTTCGAGATTTAAAAGATTTTCGAGATTTAAAAGAGCGTCGAGTATTATTTTAAATATTTTTTATTAATTATTTAATATTTTAATAAATTTAACAAACTTGTGTGATGATTAAGTTTTAATATATTTCAAATTTTTGATATATTAATATAATTTATTGTTATTAATATTAATAATTTTTGTTGCCCCGTTCAATTTTTACCCTAATTAATATCAGAAAGTTTAATATAGCTATATATCATGATTACTAACTAACATTTTGGTGAGTTATTTTATTTTGCTTTTGCAGTTAAATATGGTGATATATGAATTGTTAAGACTTAAACCACCTGCTACTGTTCTACTAAGAATGGCCTTTGAAGACATAAAACTGGGTGATCTTCATATACAAAAGGCATTATATGGTCCCAGTTCTTTCAATCCATCATAGTGAAGAATTATGGGGCAAAGATGTAAATGAGTTTAACCCTGAAAGATTTGCAATCCAAGTCATTTGTTCCAGGAAGTTTTATACCATTGCCGTCGGACCCAGAAAGATCATATTGTGAATATAAACCTCATATTTTTGATATCACATATTCAGAATTGTACACATATTTTATTATGGGGTTTGAATTAATTTGGAAGAAATGAGGATGAAGTGTTGTTTGTATAGCTTTGCCAACATATTGAACAAAAAAAGGGATAGAAGAAAAAGAAAAGGGTAGGTGCGAACAGAAAGTGGGTTAGAAAACTGAAAAGAAATTAAAGAAAAGAAAAAACAGAGATAGACTATTACCATAATAAAGCTGCATAAATTTATTTTATGAAATAGGCACACAAATAGAAGCGGGGAACAAAGGTCCCACTTTTTTAACAAAAAAATGGACACAAAAATATTGTAATTATTGTGTTTTGATTTAATAGTCTTGATATTATAAAAAGTGAATATATTTAGTCCAATAACTATTAAAAATGAATACTTAAGCTTATAATTATTCAAAAAAATGTCCTTTAATTTTCACTTTTCATACTAAAATTCATAATTTTTATAAATAACGGGACACTAAATACCCTACTATAAATTATGAGTCTAAAATACATATTCCATGGCTATTAAGGCTTTTTTCCCGATTACAACAAAGGCATACAATTGTGAAGGGGTAAGGGCAATACATACATTTGTGAAACATGACTTAGTAACCACGGGTATAGACTATTGGAACAGGGTAGGTACTACGTTGACTGGCCCATGCTGGTTTCCCAAATTTAGTCCAACATTTTTCAGAAACATGATTGGTTTGCCCAAAATTAGTGCAAAAGCGATTCCCAAGGCCTCTTCCACAACCTCCTTTTGAATCACAACCAGCAAATGAACTGCAACCTCTAACAACATCAGTGGCAAGGGTACTAGGGTCTCTAGATAGACCCTGCAAAGATGACTCTAGGACTCCAACCACATGCTGCAACAAGGAACACACACCTTGAAAAGTAGGAAATTCATTAGCAGCAAGTATGCTATTCCTCACACTAACATACTTAGGATCCAGCCCAGACAGTAGCTTTGCAACATATAGCTCCTCACGACGATGGCGAAATAGTTCAGTGTTACTAGGTGGATGATAAAACTCCAATTCAACAATTATTCCTTCAAGCTCTCCAAAATATGCACTCAAAGAACGACCATTTTGAGTGCAACTTATTAAATTAGAGAACAATTCATAGACGCGCGACACATTCTTTTCCTGTGGAAATCTTGTACCAAGGGCGTCCCAAAGCTCCTTTACTGAATCATAAAATGCAGAGGTGGAGTAAATGTCAGGCTCCATGCTATTCAATAGCAAGGTCAAAGCCATTGAATTTTCCTTATTCCTTAAAAAAAGAGAGGGGCAAATGTCAGGTTCCATGCTACTCAACTGCCAGATCATAGCCATTGAATTTTCCTTATCCATTACCTTGTAATTCAACAAATATCACATCAAGTTGAGGATTTCTCACAAAAAGTGCAACTTTCACTTAAAGCCTTCAAACAGTACTTAATTAGAGTCATTACACTTCATACAAGCAATCTAAATGTTGTAATTAGAGGATACACTATTAGAATTTGAAACAAAAATAGCAGACTTATGGAAAAACTATGGACAATAAAAAGGAAACAACAATACCATAATAAGATAATTAAGTCTTTAAAGAATGCCAACAAACTTGTGAAAGAAAATAGGCTGAGAGCAATCTACTTAATTTATGTCATAATCTAGAATTCTATCAAAAATAACATACTCTAGAAGAAAGTCAACAAGAGATACAGACACAAGTTGCCAGAAATTCAGAAACTCTTTTCAAGTATCTGATACTTCTACGGTGAGTAAGTCCTTCCGCATTGGATGGGATTCTGAGGGTTCATACATTTTTCTTGCCATTTTCTTTTTTTATATTGATTTCATAGTGTATAATTATAATTTATTACAACGTAATGTAGTACCTCATTAAGGGATGGGCCAGGAGACTAGGGCGGAGCTATTCAGGGACTAGATGGAACTATAGCCCCGTTCAACTTTTGTACAAAAAATTAATATATGAATAAAAATTAAATGAATTATTAGTAAAGTGATTAAAAATACACAAATTTTTAATGTATTTGGTAACTACTAGTGACACAAATAAAATTGTAGCTTATATTATATAAAAATGCTTCTAAAATGTGATAATCCAAAAAAAAATCAAATATTTAACTTTAGACTCAACATTATAAAAACTAAAAATTAAAAAAAAGAAACATATTATAAGCTTCAGACTAAAGCTTTTAAGTTTTTATAAACATATCTTCAAAGTTTCTCATATTTTATTTCAACTCAAATTTTAACTTTATCTAATATTATATTATTTAACATTTAATTCAATAATTTTTTAATTTATTTGAATTTTTATATATATGAAAATTGTAATATTTCTTTGTCTTTAATTTTTCATTTATTTTATTTTTAGTCTTATATTATTTATCAAAATATATTTTTAAATATAGTTTCAAGGTTAAAATTCTAAATCATATTATATTTTGTACGTTTTCATTTTTTCTTTTAGTTTTAATTTTTATATTTATAAATTTTGATGTATTTAATTGAGCTTTCAATTTTTTTAGGTTTTTTAGTAAATAAATTTATTTTATACATATATGATATTAATACTTGTAAACTTATTATATTTTTGTTTAATTTTTGTTATAAGTTAATTATAATGTATTAACTCTATATTTTTTAGTGTTAACTTTATGTCTCTATTATAATATAACATGAAAAATTGAATTGAAGAGAGCTAACAGTAGCTCGTATTAATTATACATTATGATGTATTTTTTATTTTTTAATATTTAATAAAAAATTTACTTTGAATGAAAAAATTACATTTTAACCCCCTCAAAAAAATTTCTAACTCCTGCACTGCCTAGAGATCATGTGACCCCCCAACCTTTCATTAACTTTTCAAACAGGGGAGGGAACAATGTTTATCCTTTATAGTTTCTCCATTTTCCCTTAATGGATGACCTTTAAGGGTCAAACATGATAGACAAGCAAAGGTATACATGCCTACATATCCCCACCCCACCCACAACAAATATATAAATAAATAAATAATAAACCCCCCATTATAAATACATTTTCCAAAATAATACAAAATTGATAAATTGTCACATTTTTCCCAAAATCTCACATACCCATAAATGTATGTGACGAAGTTTGTATGAAGTCAACTCACCATGTGGAGCGAATTTGATTCGATATCGAGTTCAAAAAATGAATTATGCTTCATCAGATTAAGTTCGCTCCACAAGACGAACTAGATTCATATGAATTTTGAAAAAAAAGTATGGGATATGAAATATTTAGATTTTTCAAGATGCAATATTGTTAAAGCATCAAAAGGCTCCATTTTCACGTATTAAATGTTCCCTTTCACATGCACGTAGCATAGATTTTCGTTTAGACTGATTTTGATATGTACGTTGTAATTTATGTGCATTTTAAGGTGATTGGATCGATCTAGATAATGGGTGGATCGATCCAACATGTTATTGAGCTTGTCATTCTACTCTATTTGCTAGTTTGAGTGGATAGATCCACCAGACTTTTTTTTGCAAATTTCAATTCATTTTTCACCATTTTTTTAGCACAGTTCCACTTTTTTCGTTCCACATCATATGGAGACATTTTTCTGATCACTCATATAAGCTTTTAACAATTAGGTGTCACTTTGATATCAAATTTTAATATAAATAGATCATCATTCTCATTGTGCCTTCTAACCCCACAACTCACAAGCACACATAAATTACACATTTATTGTTTGCAAGAATTTATCATTTGTTCTACGATCTACTAGTTCCTTGTGATTATTTAATATATGTTTTGAAAGCCACTAGCTTAGGGTTGCTTGTTCTACGACACATCTTGCACATATGCTATTGTTTGTTCTAGGATTTTTTTTTTTTTTTTGGTGATAAGAAACATGCTTGTTCTAGGATTTACTAGTTGCTTATGATTATTTGACATATGTTCCAAAAGCCACTAGCTTAGGTTTGGTTTTTCTAGAACCCATTATAGGACACATTTTGCACATATGCTATTGTGCTAACCTTGTCAGGTAAAAAATGTTGGCGTGTTCGATGGCTTATGGACTCGAGTTGACCAAAGCATTGATTTAGATCAAACACACACCTTGGGAGACTTGAAGAAAGGGCAAGTCGTGTTAACCTTAAGTTGTTTTCACATAATAATATTGTGTATCTATCTTTATCTTTTGCATTTACTTTTAAGTATTGTATGTTTGTTGCCACTTGAATAATTAATTTATAAATCGATCATAATTTGATTAAAAACCTATTCACTCCTAAGTTATTTAGATCCTTGACAAAGACTCTTCATCAGGTTTGTCAATATGTATCTCAAATGCAATTTTTTAAGTTTCCTTCACAATACTTAAAGTTTGAAACAACCCATTGTAGCTTATTCATTGTCTGTATTAAAAGCTATGATTTGCTATGATTTATTTTGTCGTTACTTCTTCTTGACCCGGTCAACCCAACCCATTTTTAGAGTTGGGTTGGATTGGGTTAAACATAATCACCACCGGTTTTGGTTTTAAGCATCGGTGAAACCAAACCCAACAAGTTGATGAATTTTCAACCCAAGTCAACCCAACTGATGTTCACTCCTATTGGTCGGTCAACGCATACAAAAGCTTATGACTAGATGAGTAATTTTTTATTTTACTAAACTTCATGTATTTAATTTGTGAGGTTTGTGAGAATATGTGTGTTTTTATGACACTTAATCCCGAAAAAATGGTTTGTTATGCCAAATGTGTCATTTTAGTTAATTATCTCTAACAAGAAACTCACAAGTAAACTTTTCACATACATGATAAAACAAAGGATCAGCTGGTACAAAACTCACCATGAAGCCCTCGGGATAAGTTTTTCGAATCGATGAGCTCCAATGTGACAGGGTCACAGGCAATTTTGCAGAAGGATCAATCACCAGAGCTTCGTCATAGTAGCGCTTCGCAAGATGAAGATCAAAGGGCAGCCCTTGGCCATGTTCATACATGTAACCAAGGTTGAATATTGCTTGTGCATTACATTGAAACCTGGCCTGCATATAAGCATCTGCAGCTCGCTCATAATCACTCTCAGTACCCTATAATGAAGAAAAGGAAATCAAGAGCTTTTGTGAATAGAAAAAAGTCAAATAAAAATTAGTCAAGTGAAGTCACATACCCGACCATAATAATATGCATCACCAATCAACAAATTAGCATGCTCATTACCCTGCTCAGATGCTTGCAACCACAGAGAATATCTAAGCTGATACCTCTCTGCATCAGTGCAAGAACCAGATTCCCCCCAGCAAATGTTGTGTTCCCCATACTTGTCAAGAATCCATGCAGCATTACTTTGTGCTACCTCATAACCTAGTTCGGCCATCCTTGAGTAAAGGAGGAATGCCTTGCCAGCATCGCCTTTCAAGTATGCTTCCAGTGCCCACCTTGACAAAGAACGCCAAGGTCCCTTCTCTGCAACTATTTTGTATAATGCAGTAGCCTGAAAAAAAGGGAATTAAATCAATCAAAAGAAAAAAGAAAAAGAAAAAACAAAGGATTTAATTCAGATAAGGATTGTTAGAGTAACAGCTATAGTGAACCATTATTAGCCCAAACAAAAAAAGAAAAACATCTAACAGAACCAGTTTTCTTCTTTCTCCCCCACATAAAAGATCAACAAAACATAGCTACACATGGGTTAAACAAGAATATAAACTAAACAATTAAAGATCAATAAAAATAAGTGAATCTGAATAACTAATAAAACCTAGGACCAGAAACCAGACTAGAACAAATTAAGACGAATTTTATAATGAATTTACCGTAGGAAGATTCTTTTTAACACCCACTCCGGTATGAAACATCTTCGCCAGCTGATAAAATGCCTTTGGTTGACCAGCATTAGCTGCAACAAGGAAGTGTTTGCTTGCACGGGTAAAATCTCTTTTTAGCCCAATACCTTTGACGAACATTACACCAAGGTTATAGTGTGCGCCAGCTTCTTCATTCTCAGCAGCTTTCTCAAAGTACTCCTTTGCCTGACATTTAATGTGTGTCAAGTAGATTAGCGCCAAAACAGAGATGAATATCATGTAAAGACTTGTAAAAAGCAATGAAAAGATACTATTACAGAAGTAAAGTTTTGCCCCAGTTAGATGAAGTGAAAGCAAAAAATCCATTTCTTGTTAAATAATTTCAACAATTAAAGAATCTCTACGTCAAATATTACATACAACAAAGAAGTTGTTATATCAAATATAGAACCCAGATGTTTTCCCAAAATACTGCACAAATTGATGGAAAACCTGCCCAAGTTACTATAGGCAGATGCCAGAGAGTATGATTGACACATAAGAATGGGCGCCAAAATCGCACATTAAACCAGTACAAAATAGCCAGTGGATGGAAATGACACATTCTAAAACATGCAGAAATCTCTCTTGACCTAAGAGTGTATGCGGCCCCATGGTAAAGAGGAAAATCCTTGTACCATCAGCTTAAAGCCAGGAGTATAGGGGTATGGCAAACTAATGCCTCGCAGCCAAAACACTGCATTCCCTCCAAAGTGACTATAAGTTATTAGTTTGCTAACTACCAGACCATAAGCTGGTGTATGTTACAGTTTCTCCTGGTATAGGGATTGCATGTTGAGTCGGTGCGTTACTGTCCACTACTTGACTGACAAACTGACCAAAAATAGCAAAATACTATAAAGTTTAGATAAATAAATGTGATAGTTAACCAATATAACACAGATTTTAGCATGACATATCATTTTGTTATGAAAGCAAACATTTTCTCAAAATTACAAAACCGAAATAGATAATTTTTTCTGTAAGGCAGATAAAGTTTAGCAAAGTCCAAATAACTTAATCTAGTTATACTTCATTTTTTACCGGTCACCAGCCAGCTGATTATCAGCTCTTCACTGGCATTAGATTCATTTTTCACTTCATATCTAGAGATGAAATTCATGTTTTTTTAAATTCACATGATGAGATAAACTTCATCATGTGGAATAGTCATTTTTGGATATATGTCATTTTGAAAAGAAAAGAAAAAAAGGACATTTATTTATTTATTTATTTTTGAAAAAACCCAAAATATACACAAGTTTTTGGGTAGATATCTTAAACGAACAGTTCATATATTGCATTACATATCTGCCCACTCATCCATCAAGCAAATTTTCCTAGCAAGAGTAAAGAAGACATCCTAACACTTATATTTGAATTAAAGAATCACCGGTCATACACGAAATGCAGATGGTTGATTCCCTCTAATAAGATAATAGATAAATCAAGCCAAACTAAATAAAACGCAGAAAACTCTGCAGATATAGATAGAAACAAAGAAGGTGCAATCTTACTTTGGTGTAGTTCTTGTCAACTCCATAGCCTTTGAGATACAAATATCCAATTCCACTATAAGCAGAAAAAAGTTGCTGCTTGGATGCAAGAGTGAGCCATTCCAATGCTTGGGTGTAGTTCCTCTCAACCCCAGCTCCCCTAGCATATATTTCTCCAAGAAGCTCCATCGACCTAGGCTCACCCTTCTCCACAGCCTTCAAAAGCCATGACAGAGCCTTGGCATTGTCACGTCGCAAACCCCTCCACCCAGAATGATAGAACAGTCCAATCTTATACATGGCCCCAGCATTCCCCTTCTGGGCCTGATACTCCAATATCTGAAAGTCATCCTCTTCTCCTCTATACTTCCTCAGAGCCTCCGTATTCTCCTCTGCTCCATGGTGAATTCTCACCAGTTCAATATTTACAGGCGAATATTTTGAAATTACAAGGCTATTATCCACTACTTCTGCTAATTCTGAATAAAGTTCAACAGCTTCATCATACATCTGAAACCAAACACAACAAATTGCGTCATTCCTAAAATATATCCAACATTATTTTCTCTCTTCAATTAAATTAAGACACAAATTTATGGCGTCTGATAAATATTTACGACTAATATTTGTAAAATTATGAAATTCAGTTTTGAAATTAAAAGAAAAGTGGTTTAATTATATATCATAACCCTCCATATTTTATTTTTAAAACACTTGTACACGTAATGCACACATATTTTTTATAACCAAAAAATATCATTTTATGTTTATATATATATATATTGATCTAAATCTTTATCTTTAGAAACTGGGGACGTAAAAACTTTCATAATATATATATATATATATATAAGGTAAAAATATTTTTTAACGGGTTAAAAGTGCGAAGGAAAATCAATTTTGTAATAAAATTTATTTTTTGTTTCTTCTTTAACCCTTAAAAACAATAACCCAACTATACCTTGTCCTAGTCTAACGTACTCAAAAAGGTTGAGTTTAACAAAAAGATTATCAAAAATCTTACTTTAAAATGAATTTTGCAGATAAAACTTAAAAAAAAAATGAAAATTGGTTATGGAACAAACTACATCTAATTTCTAATTTCTATGAAGCAGAAGTTCGCTGCAAACGAGTTTTCTTTTAATTAAATTAAAAAAAAAAAAAACCGTGAATAAAACCAAATTGAAAAGTGAATTTCATAACTTGAAAAGTTAAAAATTAAAATGTTATCAAACACGCCTTTAACAAAAACAAAAATTAAAACAGAAAGAACCAAGACAAACCATACTTTTTTTATAGAGTAAGTAGATGCAAGAACCATCTTTGATTGCATATTACCATCCCGGGCAGCGAAGTAATGATACAAGAAAGCTTTGGCTTTATTCTTCTCTCTCATGAACCCCATGTCGTGTAGAAAACCTATTACGGATTTCGCGTGAGGATGTCCACTGGTGACAGCAGCTTCGATTTCTGCCGCGGCCTCGTTCATTAGGCCAACATCGCTGAAACTAGAGGCAGTAATCATCTTCTCCACTGCCGAGTAGTAAGAAACGTCCAGCTCCAAGTTATCAGCGACGACCGAGGACGAAAGTTTGGGTTCCAAGACTGGGTTCCAAGATCCAGGATCGAGCTCGTCGTCTGACTTGAAGGAATCAGTATCGTCAAAATCGCCCCATTCGGTAGATTCATGGTGTTTCGGATCGGCGGAAGAAGACGAGTCATGGGAAGGGGAGTTAAAGGCCTCTTTGAAGTCCTCCTGAGAGAAGACGAGGATGAATCCTATAGCTAATATGTATAGAGAGTGTGAGAAGAAAGAGAGTCGCATTTGACTTTTGGGTTTTGGTTTTGGTTTATGCAGTAATTGTATGTTTCACTTCTCAGTTTTAGTTCAGTTGTGACTTGTAAACTTGTGAGGAGTGCCTCGTAGAGAAAATGGGCAAGGAGATGGTAACAAATAACTTGGAGCATTTTTTTTTATTTAAAAGAAAAGTCGCCATTGCCGATATGCTGCATCAGTCATCGTATCAACCTTTTCTCCATTTAGGAACGGACACTTGTATATATGTTTTATACGAGTACGACCTTACTTGATCAGAACCTGGTCTATAGGCTCGTACCTTTGTCTCCTTGAGTTATAAGTAGACAAGAACCTAAGCCTGTGATAAATAATTACCGTGTGATCAGAGCGTGATTAACGGTCTATTGACTCTCTAGTCATTATGACCGTAGAGGATCGTTCTCGGTCAGCTCGCCTGACTGGGCTGGTCACTCGGTAATCTGACAGCTTCTTCCATTTTTAAAAACTTTTGTAGAGGCATGGAGCTAAACATTAATAATTTTTGAAAACATAAGATTTTTAATTTTTCTTTCAAAAATTTAAATTTAAATTTTATCTAAATATATAAATGTATTTTCTTTTTTTAAAGAAAAAAAAAAAACCTTTTCTCCACAAGTTTGACCATAAGTGGTAAGATTGAAAAGCTGTATGAAATTGCATGGCTTTCTACCAAATTAAAACGGATTTGATCTAAAATAGATGTAAAGTTTCTATTCGAAACCAATTCAATGTAAGTGATCACAACCAATCCAAAATCGAATATATCAGATCTAATCTGCCAAAATCAATATTATTTTTTTCAAGAAAATAATATATTCTTCGCTCTTCTTTACATCGATAAATATTCTTCGTCTGAATGTAAACATTTTAATTATTTAAACAAATTTTATTATTTTAATTATTTTATTTTTGTTTTTGTCAACTTTTCGAAATTTTCCTTTTTAAAATATCTAGTAAAATTTAATTTAATTTAATTGAACTTAACTTTAAAATTTAAATTAAAAAAAATGACCAAATATTTATATTTATAATAATTATTTAAAAAAAAAAAGTATAGAAAAATGTATTAGTACCACTGAGATTCAAAACTAGTAAAGCTTGATACTCAGGACACTTAAAAGGTGTGATATCAGGTTTAAGGGAACTCAAAAGGAATTTATTCACCAAAGATAAATTAATGAATTTTAAAAAATAAATAATTTTTTTTAAATAATAATATTGATGCGTTTTATTATGAATAATAATAATAAATTTTTCCTTTTTATTTATATATATATATATATTTATTATACAGTATTAAAGATTATAACTGCATAATTTTTATATTATTATATGTTTAAGTGTAAAATAAGATTGTATTATACAATATAAAAATAGTACAAATATGTATAAATTTAATATAAGCAGGAAGTATAAATCTAAATTGTATTGGATACTACCTCTCTGAATTTTCAATAATGAATTATGTGTCATAATTTTTTTATCTTAAATTAAAAATAATATTTTTTTTATTTTTAAAATGTAATAAAAATATAAAAATAAATTAAATATTAATTTAAATAAATTTAATAATAAAAAATTATTATAAATATAAATTATTTTATTAAAATATTTATAATCAATTTTGTTCAATTATATTATAAAGTTTATTACTATATATTATATAAATTAATTATAATATAATTTAATATAATTATATTTAATTTATATAATATAATATATCAAATATATTGATAAAGTGGTCATAAAAGTTATTGATATTACTTACATGATACACTTTTTTTTTTTTTTTTTGATGAAAAAAAAGCCTCACCGGGATAGGGGGATAGGGCTATTGCCACACACCACCACACACCAGGATCATCGGAATATTTGGGTCAACTACCAATTGCAGGTCAGCCAGCGGATCCAGAGGGGACTGGAGCCCGACAAGCAGAGCGCGGAATCCGTAGGTTTGCCACCAGATTAAGCCGGACTAAATAGCCCGACAGAAACTAGCGTTCTGCGTGCCTCGAACCCACGCCCTGCCGTGTGAGGACAGAGACCCTGAATCTTAGCCACTAGAGCCCGACCACTGGGCTACCAGACGATTGGTACTTACATGATACACTTAATCAATGATGATGCAATGAAACAATTTTAATAATCTTGTTTAATTAACGAGAAATGTAATTTAATATTATTTTTGAAGTAGTATTTTGTGTTACTACTTTAGCATAATTTTTAATTTAACTATTTAGTTTATTTTTTATTTAATAATTTAAATTGAGTATGTGATACTATCTATGTTACTCTAATTAAATGAAGTTTCTTTTAAGTGGAGTTTATAATATAATTAAAAGGCTCGTAACTCTTGAGTTACTTAAATTTAAGGTCACGTTTGATTCACTGAATATAATCGTAACATAATCATAATCGTAATGAAATGTAATGTAAAGGAATCAGTATTACTATTACAGTATTTGGTTTAGTCACTGTAATCAAAAAAGTAATCAGTATTATAGTGTTTGGTTTAACTACTGTAATGTAATGGAATAGAAAAAAAAATTATATAATTATTTTAAAAATACAATTTCAGAAAATAAAATTTCAAAAAAATACAATTTTATAACAAAAATTAATAAAAAATATAATTTTAAAAAAAATACAATTTTAGAAAATAAAAATTTAAGAAAAATACAATTTTATAACAAAAATTAATAAAAAATACAATTTTAGTTTCAGAAAAAAATACAATTTTATAACAACAATTTTAATAAAAAATACAATTTCATAAAAAAAATACAATTTCTGATAAAAAATAAAATTTAAAAAAAAGAAAGAAAGAAACCCAAAATCGCGAGGGATGCTCGCTGGACAGGACGCAAGCTGGATGGTGACGCGAGCTGGACGGGACGCGATCTGGACGGCGACGCGAGCTAGACGACGTTTGGTTTGCTGGACGCGACGACGACGGATGCCAAAGAGGCCTACGGAAGGGACGGGACGGGACGACTGGACGACGACGCCGCCAGCACAAGAACGGGACGCGACGGACGGGACAGCCGGAACTGGCGCATGCGTTTCGTTGGGTGTTACTGTTCAACACGTAATGTAATCCCATTTAGTGTTATTGGATGTGTAATCCTTATTACTTATACACATGTAATTAATTACATTACATTACATGTGTTTAGGCAAACCAAACAATATAATGTACTGAATCAATTACATTATATATTCTATTACAGTGTACCAAACACCACTTAAGTTTATTTAAAATAGGAAAAAATATTTCTAACCTATTAAATTAGACTTATGAGATACTTTAGTCTATTATTTTTTACATAAAATTTTAAAAGTCCATTAACATTTAAAATTATCACTTATATTTCTATTAAATTTAACACTTACGATATTTGCTTTTATAATAGGCAAGTATAAGTTTTTTTTACTTAAAAAAGACAATATATATATATTTAAATATCATAAACTATTTATATATTCAAACTTAATATTCTTTTATTTTTATTAATTATTTGTTTTTAAATTGTTTTCAACAACATTATTTTTTTTTTCTTTTCCTTTTTGGTAAAATTTATTTCTCCTAAAATGGCCTATTACTCAAAAAAAAAAATTTACAAAATCTCAAGCAAATAGACCTGTAACCTTCTCTTCAAAATCAATCAACGGAGCAAAAAGTCTAAGAAAAGAACAATCTTTCAAGATACTTGATGTATAACACAAGAATGCAACAGTTGAAACACTTGATTAAAAGTAAGTAGAAGTGATCTAAGTATTTCATATTGAAAACATATAAACAATACACTAGAGAAATTGAACTCCAAAACCATAATCATAACCCATATCTCATAAAGTTAAAAATATCAATAAAAGAATCACTTTTTTAACAAAAACAAAGTTTAAAAAGTGGATATTGACCATAAGCACGAATTGGATGGAATGCATTAATGTCTTCAACATGTAGAGCGATAGGAAAATAACTACAAGCCTGCTTGCATATATACCTATAAATAATTACATATCAAAAGAACTCAATCAAATCACAACAAAACAATGAAAGAAATAAAAAAAAGGGACCGTTTACAAATGAATAAATACTTGGATAATTTATATCCAAAATTATTGTTATGTTTGATTGGAATTTCATGAACACAACCACTAAATCAAATACCAGAAGAGCCTTGAGAGGAAGAGTACCAAAGCCACGTTGAAATGAATTGAACCCAATCCATTTTCCAAAGCAGCTGTTGTGGGTAGTAATTGTTTGACCCAAACTCTTATTTTGCTATGAATACTTTAGCTTTTCCCCAACTTCTACAATTACACTTATTCTCACTCGTGCTCCATTTGAAAACAATAAAAAAAAAATTAATTTATAAATTTTATTAATGACTAAAATATTCTCTTATAATTTTTTTCAATTTCATAATTTATTTTTTCACATGTCACTTCTATCTATTTTCATGACTACAAAAAGTTAATGAATAAACTGATAGTGTACTATTTTAAAAGATATTAAACTTTTAAGATACTATGTAAAACATAATGAACTAAAGTGCAAAAAAGTTCATTGATTTTTTGGTGGGTACCAGAAATCCAATAACTATTAAAAATAATATCAAAAGTTTAAAACTTTTAAAATTGTCAAAAATTTGTCCACATGGCATGCAATAAGTGGAGCTTCATAGATAAAATTTTGACAACTTTAGAAATTTTAAACATCTAGTACTCCACACAAAAGTTGATGGGCTTTCGTGCACTTTGATCATAATTAATAGTCTTCTTGTACCCTTTTTCTAAAAATTTATCTAAAAAATGAATTATTTTTTCATTTCAATATAATTTTATCATGTGTCATAATATAAATAATTTGGTGTAAAAATACTTGTAAATTTATGTAATTTTAAAACTTTTATTTTACTAAATGACAACATCTATCATTCATTAAACACATATGTAATAAGCATGTTAAAGAAATTGAAATCATATGTACTTATTCATAAAATAAGGAACCTTAGATAAGCTACCTAAAAGCAAAGACACTACAATATATCTTTTATATAAACACTAGTTTTCGTCCCATGCTATGCATATGTTAATACATATAATATAATTGTATTGTTTGAATTATTTATTATGATAAAATATAGAACTAAGCACACATAGAGAGAAAAGACGAAGAGAAGAGAAAAAAAAAAATTCTTTGTATTATATGATTGCTTAGTTACATAATAGTATTTACAAACAGTATTTATAGCATTATATGACTAATAGAAACATGACAGGTGTACATAAGCTAATATCTTCTACTTACTCCAATATCGCCCCTCAAATAGATGGTTTGGGTAAAACCATCAATTTGATACAAAGAGACAAGAAATCCTGAGAAGACAATGGCTTTATAAACACATCAACCAATTGCTCCTTAGTACTTACATGTTGCACAACCATTGACTTTGGATAACACATAAACCTGCAACTCTTTTAGCAACAACTTCAACCATATCAATTATGCTGCAACAAGTGTTAATGACCTATATTCTGCTTTTGTGCTACTTCAAGACACAACCTTTTGTTTGCCTGATTGCCAAGATACCAAATTCTCTCAAAAAAAAAAAAACACAATAACCTCCACTTGATTTTCAATCTTCAGGACAACTAGCCCAATCAGAATCACAAAATGCAGTAAGAGAAAGATCAATACTTTTATACAGAGCAAGACCATATTGAGAAGAGCCTTTGAGATACCTCAATACACGTTTGGCAGCAAGCCAATGACTGTCCATAGAAGCTGCCATGAATTGACAGTTTATTCACACTAAATGCAATTTCAGGCCTTGCTAGAGTAACATATTGAAGAGCTCCAACTATTCTTCTATATTGAGTAGGATCTTCAAGAAGTGAACCATCAAATTTACTCAATATTTTACTAGAAGCCATTGGAGTAGAGGCTGATTTAGAGTCACTTAGACCAACCAGCATCAGTCAAAAGCTTCTTGATATACTTGTGTTGGTAAAGATGTAACATATCAAGTTGATGAGTAACCTCAACTCCTAAGAAATAACTCAATCTTCCCATATCTTTTAATGCAAAATGAGTGTTAAGAGTCTTAATCAAGCCATTTATTTCACCAATATTGCTTCCAGTTATAATGAAATCATCCACATACATCAAAAGAAACACTATAGACTTTGAAGATGCTTTAACAAATAATGAAGTATCTGCTTTAGAATTATAAAATCCCAAGCTACACAAAAAAGAGTTCAATTTGTTATACCAAGCTCTAGGAGCTTGTTTCAATCTATAAATAGCCTTTTTTAATTTACACACTATATTAAGAACAAAAACTTCAAATCCAAGTGGTTGAAACATGTACATATCTTCACTTAACTCACAATTTAAAAAATCATTATTAACATCTAATTGCTTTAACTCCCATCCCTTTGACAAAGCAATAGTAAGAACAATAAGTATTGTAGTTGACTTCACAACTGGACTAAAAGTTTCAAAATAATCTATACCCTCTACTTATAAAAATCCCTTGGCAACCACCCTTGACTTATATTTATCAAGCTTTCCATCCATCAACAATTTAACTCTAAAGACCCATTTACTTGGAATAAGCTTGCAACTAGGTGGCTTATGAACAAGTTCCCATGTCTCATTAGCAATTAGAGCATCAAACTCCTTTTGCATTGAAGCTTTCCACTCAGGAACCAACAAAGCTTCTTTATAATTGTTAGGTTTAGGCAAAATCACACGAGATATATAAGCCTTAGGCTTATGAATACCAACTTTGGCTTTGGTAGTCATAGCATGGGTATTAGTCAAAAATTTATTAGAAACTGAGGCAAGCAATTGAATAGGAAGCTGAAGTGCACTAGATGAATTAGGTGAAACATGACAACATAAGGTATTGTAGATGCTATTTGAATATCAAGTAGGGGTACAATAGGTAAATTAGATGAATCTGATAAAGACATTGGTATTGGTAAAGTCGATAAAGTAGTAAAAGGTACAAAATTATCACCAGACAAAGCAGGTGATTCATGTTAACTAGTAGACATCAAAGGTGAATGAGACAAGTCATTGCCACTAGAAAATACAACATTATCACCATAAAGTGGAGTACTTGACATACCATGCCGAGAAGAGGACAAATCATGACCATCACGTGAAGCCACATTTAAGGAAGTTGTAGACATAGGCATTGAATTAACAAAAGAAATGGACCCAGGTGCAATAAATGAAGCAACACCCTTTGACTTAGAAGAAGATTGAGCCAACGAGTTTTTAGCAAGAGGAAAAGCACTTTCTCTAAAAATAATATGCCTATTCACATAATACTTATTATCAGATATATCATAACAAATAAACCCCTTCTGTTTTGCAGCATAACCAAAAAATACACATTCAACAAATCTAAGTTAAAGTTTGTCCTTACTATAACTTCTCAAACACGAAAAACACATACGTCCAAACACTTTATACTCAGTGTAATTTGGCTTTTTACCATACATTAACTCAAACGATGACTTTTGCCAAGTATCTTAGTTGGTAGACGATTAAAAAGAAACACTTATGTTTTAAAAGCATATGGCCAAAAGCTCACTGGTAGAGAAGCAGTAAACAACATTGCAAGCCCTCTCTCAACGATTCTACGATGTCTACATTCCACTACCCCATTTTGCTGAAGTATAAGGACAAGTACAACGATGTACAATACCATCTTGTTTAAGCAATGGAACTAATGGCATAAACTCAATACCTCTATCAGTTTGCACACTTTTAATATTGACACCAAACTACCATTCAATCATTTGTTTGAATTGAAGAAAAAGAGAAGTAACTTGACTTTTAAGCTTCAAAAAGAAAATCCACACAAATCTACTATTATCATCAACAATTGACAAAAAATATTTGTCACCAGTATATGCCTCTTGTGGAGAGACCCAAAGGTTTAGAACAACAAAGAAATGGCTTATCAGCTTTAGCATGAATTGATATAAAGGGAAGTTTATGAGACTTAGCTATATCACACTGTCTACAAAACATATCTTTTTCTTATTCATACTAACTACAGAGATTTAATTTTGCTTTAACACCTTTTGAACTGTATCAAAAGAAGGATGTCCTAAGCGCTCATGCCATTATGCAATAAGCTTGAAAAGCATTAAAAACCATCAATTTTGGACAATGCTTGAGTAGAACCACAACACCCTTCACTCTTAACAATTCCTTGAATCTTGTAAAGTCCCTGTTCACTTCTTCCTTGAAGGAGAACCATTTTCGTAGCAAGATCCTTAACATAAAAACCAGATGAATGAAATTAAATAAAAACCTTGTTATCTGCACACAACTTATTAACTGACAACAAATTCGTAGCAGAATGAGGTGTATGTAAAGGATCAATTAAGGATAAAAAACATTTACTATTAACATCAGAAAATGAACCTTGACCAATAGTAAAAATAGAAATTTTATCACCATTACCTAAGAAGATGCCTTCATCACCATCATAAGAAATAGAATTAGGAACCTGAGACTCATCACTAGTCATGTGATGACTAGCCCCTGTATCCAAAACCCAATTACAAGCTTGATTATCATTAGAATTGTCACTTCCAACAACATTTGTAGAAGCAACAAAAGCAGACGGTGACACTTTCTTTCCTGTCAACAAATCTTGTAATACAAAATAAGCATCTACTGTATGACCAACCTTCTTACAAACTTGACAAACAAGTTTATCCCCATTAAACTTCTTGAAATTCCCACTGTTAGAATTTGAGAAAAAATTACCTCCACTTTCGCTTGAAAAACTTGACCGATTGATCAACGAGACTTTACTTAGATAACATTCTATCATATCCTTTAGGAAGATTTTGCAAGACACCTATTGTAGGTCTAGTCTCCCTCATGTTTACCGAAGCCACAAAGGAATTGTAATTCGGTCCAAGACCACTAAGAACATACAAAAGTAAATCTTTAGATTCTACAGGCTCATCAGCAGCTGCCAAATGATCAGCAATATTCTTTGCTTTGCCGATATACTGAGAAATAGACAAACCATCTTTACTCAAATTTTGCAACTGAGACCTCAACTCCATTATCTTGGTTTGAGAACCCGAATAAAACATTTGTTCCAATTCTTTCCATTGTTCTAATGCCGTAAGCTTTTAAGTCACATGAGAACTCATGCTCTTTGACACATAACAAAAAATCCAACTTTTTAAGGATGAATTTTGATGATTCCAATTAATAAAAGAAGGATTCAAAACATTATTAACAAATCTTGGTGGAATCTTGACATTATCATCTATCAAATGTTCCATCCCATAAGTGATGACATAGCTTTCCATTTGTTCTCTCCATACTAAGTAATTATCTTCATCAAGCTTCATAGACAGTATCACATTAGTAGGAGGAATTGTAGAAATCCCTTGTGCAAAGGGATCAAACACTGGAACAGAATCTGGATTCTGATTATGATGAGAATCTTGATTCACATGAGTTGTTTCTTAATGAGCCGTCTCTTGACTCCCATCAATGTCACGATAGGACCCACAACCTCTCCCAAAATTTGCGATTGATGAGTCGTTTTCGAGCTCTGATACCATATAGAACTAAGCACACTTAGAAAGAAAAGACAAATATAAGAGAAAAAACAATTCTTTGTATTATATGATTGCTTAGTTATAGAATAGTATTTACAAACAGTATTTATAGCAATACACGACTAATAGAAATATGACAAGTGTACATAAGCTAATATCTTCTACTTACTTTAATATAAAATTATTTAAATCAATGTGTAATGTATAAAGAATTTTTTAGGTAATACATTATTTTTTATCTCATATTTTGTGTTAAAATGTTTATATTTTAATATTTGATTTAAAATATTGATATTAATTTTAAAAAATGAATAATTATCTTTTATTCAAATTTGATAAATGTATAATAATATTGATCGTTGGTATTGTTTCACAATTATTTATTTAAAAAAATATCTTTAAATACGATTTTTAAATTTGATTTTGATATTTCTTGGTGTATAAGAGAAACTAATTCATAAAATTTGTATTTATTATATGGATATTTTTATATTTATTTGTGTATGAAAAACTAAGAAAATATTTTTTTATAAAACTACAAAATATAACTATGCATAAAAGTATGGTATATTAGTACATATGCATTGTTATTTAGTAGTGTAAAAAAATAACAATAATTAAATAATAATAATAATAGTTTAAACTAAAAATTGAAAATAAATAAATAAATAAATAAATAAGAAGAAGAAAGAAAAGAAATAAAAGCAAGGGCAAAATGGAAAAGATAATAAATAAAAAAACTAACAAATGTAACTATACATAAAAATATGATATATTAATATAGAGATATTTTGATATTTAGTAGTATAAATAAATGAACAATGATTAAAATAATAAAAAAATTTAAGCTAAAAATGAAAAAAAAAAAAAAAAAAAAAGGCAAAATGGGAAAGACAGTATACATAACAAAACTACTAAATTAACTATGCATAAAAATATGGTATATTAGTAGTATAAAAAATTAAAAAAAATGATAAAAAAATAAAACATCTAAAACTTATAATAATAAATATAGCACCTCAATAACATTGAACGTTTAATATTGAACGGGTTTAAATTACTGTAATTTAATTTAAAAGGATTTCAATTAGACGAACGTTCAAAGAAAAATGATGTAAAAATTATTTTTTAATTGTAAAAATATATGATTTGAACATAAAAAATGTTATATTTATTATTATAAATTTTAAGGGTTGTTGTTTTTGTTGTTTTTTTTTTAAACTAACAATAATTAAATAATAATAAAAAGTAAAAAAAAATGAAAAGACAATAAATAATAAAATTAATAAATATAAATATGCATTGAAATATGATATTTTAATATAGGGATATTTTGATGTTTAGTAGTATAAAAATAACAATAATTAAATAATAAAAAAAGTTAAAATAAAAAATGAAAAAAATAAAATAAAGGATAAAATAAGAAAAAAATGCTAAAAAATAATTATATATTATTTATGACTTATTCAATTTTTTATATATAGGAATTGGAAGGGACTTAAGCATCTTCCATTCCCATAGTAGATACAAAGTTTGATTCAAAACAAGACAGATGAATATTACAGCTCATGCTACAAAAAAATTTTATGGTTCCCTTACTCAAGAACGTAAGGGATTGAGTGGCCCCGGCCCCCAATAGCCATCAATATGGTTCGTATATAATATATAATATAATAAATATAATATTAAATGTATTGTCTTTATATATATATATATGTGTGTGTGTGTATGTTTTATTTTTATTAGTTGATATTTATTAAGGTTGTAAATGTTTGATATAATTTTATAGAATACTCGTTTAAATTTATATACCTACAATTATTACTTAATTAAATAAAAATTATATTTTTTATATTAATTATTGTACACATTTTAATAACACAAATTCAATATTTATTTATGACAATTTATAATTATGTGTATAAATGTGTAATTATATATTAAAAAAATCTATTTATTTCATTTCATACAATCAATGATAAGGAGGAAAAATAAAAATATCAAAATTTATATTTATATTTTTACAATAATTTTATATTTATAAATTAAAATATGTTTTATTTTTCATTGAAACTTGATCCCCTAAAATTTTATTAATAGGTTCACCCTTACTCTTTCAAAATGTATTCTATGAAATTCTAATGGTATCTTTGAGAATGATTTTGATTTTTAATCTTTGATTTTTTTCAAGTGATTTTTCAATCAAGTTTGTTTGTTAATTATTTTTTATTTCAATTTTAATATTTTTATTACAACCAAAATATAAGGTAATTTATAATATTTAAAAAAATATTTTTTATTTGCAATTTTTTTTATTTTCATGAAACATCAATTTTTAAGGGAAAATAAAGTCTTACAAAATTTGTATAAATATTGAAATAAATTATTTAAAACGTAAAATTTGTAAATAATAACTATTTTTTTTGAAGTAAATAGATTTTTGGGTTTGGTACTCTATTGATCCCTTATCAATTTTAAAAGATATATTTTAATCAATTTTTTTTTAAGTGATATATTTCTTTTAATTTTTCAAAATGTACACTTTAGTTTAATTTCTTAAAAAATTCGTCAATTTTTTGGTACATGATTCTTATGTGACTTTTTATAAAGCTACTTTTAAACTTTCAAATTTTGAAGATTGGAAGAGGAATTGATGTGAAAGGTAGAAGAATTACAAAGAATAAGAGAATGAAGAGACAACAACAATCTCAAAAAGAGGCTTTGGAAGATAAAGATGTTTTTGGATGCGTTGGTCATGGTGTGGGATTTATGATGGGCATGAATGTGAATGCAAAAATTTTTTTGGGGGCTAAAATGTAATTATTTATATAGCTTGGATATTTAAGAAATATAACTACATCACGTGTGCTATACGTGCCAAATTTTCATTACTTCTATTATATAATTGACAAAATTGTTAGGTTTGTTACAATGAATAATAATTAACGGTAATTTTGTAATATTTTTTAATTGAGTGGTATTTTTGCAATATTATATATAGTTATTGTAGAAAAATTTATTTATCATATTTTTAAAAGTTTTTGAAAAAAAAATTAAAAGACATAATACATTGTTATAATCTACCTTCCTGTGACTAACGTGAAGTGCGGGAGATCTACTTGATTTGTAGAAAGTTGGGGTTCCACAAATGATATGTTGTGAATGCAAGTGAAATAGCTAGTAAGGTGATATTGAAGCTTAATTTTGACAAGAATAAGAGATTAGTTTGGATCTAGGCAAGTTAGATTGATGAGTTTCTTCACTTTTTGCTTTCTATTTTAGATGATTGTGTTATTGAATATGAAGAGGATGATCTTGGTACAGTGGTGCTTGTAGATGGTGAGCTTGGGAATGTAAAGTAGGCATGGGTAGTGTTTTTTTTATTTTGATATTTACTGGTTTGTACTTGGTTTGGTGCTTAGATTGTGATGTTAGTATTGATTTTGGTTTTTGTTATGGTGTTTTTGTATTTGTTTTTGTTTGGTATTTGTGTTGATTATTTGAAGATGATTGCTTTTTCTCAGATTACTTAATTGAATTTTTAGGGAGAAAATTGTAATTTTTTATAATATCTGCTTTATGCTAGCTACGTTGACAATCATTTAAATAGTTATATTTCTTAGATTATATGGTATATATAATTTATATAAGAATTATAAAGTTGTAATGTTGCTCTTTCATGAAATTTTTATCTTTGACAAAAAAAGAATTATAATTAACTTTGTGATCTTATATTCAATAATAATAATAAAAAACTTTGTAATATTATAATTATTTTAGCATACTATCTCTCTAACTACACTTTCAATTTAAAATTGTTATAGTATTTTATGTATATTACTGCGATTACACTTTGTCATAATTTACAATAAAATATGAAAATTTTGTCACAATTCGCAATGAAATATTTTCAAAATATGTGTTATGTCAAGTGACATATTTATTAAATATAAAATTATTAATGTGAAATAAAAAAAATATTGTGAATTTTTTATTAATAATAAATTAATTAAATTATATAATATAAATTAATATACTTATGTTAACAAGAATTTGTGATATTTTCCACCTTAAGTTACGTTCGAAATCCACCTTTTAAGACACAATCAAACTCTAATATTTTCATTATCATTTTCTATTTATTTTACCTCTAAGAGAAAAGAAATAGACTTTTGAATTTCAAGTAATGCTGAATCCGTATCAAATCAAACCCCTAATAAACCCGCTTGTTCACAGCCTCACTTCACTTCTTCCTTTGCCGCCCACTTTTAAGTCTCAGTTTCACTCATCTCTTCTCTACCTTCTCTCTTTCTCTCTCGCTATCTTCGATCCATCACCCACTTCAGCTGCTCCACTTTTCCTCTAACAGGTCTGTGTTTTATTTTCCCTTTGTTTCTTTAACCCCTTTGTCCTTTTTGTAAATTTGGGGCTAAGATTTGGATTTTTGTTTCAATGTTTTTTAATTTTGTTGAAAGTTCTGAATCTGATTCAACCTTTTTGTTCTGAGTTTAAATAACTTCGTCTTTTCGTAAGACTTTTGTTTCTAAAGCTAACTGTACACCATAGAGCCAAATCGTATTTGCACTGGGGCTAGACGGTTAGTGTTCTTTGAAGAAATGGGTTGGAGAATTGTTAACCTTAGGGAATTTTTTTGGGGTCATATACTGATTCACTTTGCTATAGTACTTTGGACTATAAAATCTTTTATTTATTCTTATTTTTCTGATTATTATAGGCAATTCTCTTCATAGCTCTACTCCTTTAGCAGTAACTCTCTTTTTCTATCCTAGCGTATTGCTAGAAAGCTCGTGGGTTTTGATGCTTGATCCATTTCTGATCTGTTTTTTCCCTTTCTGCCCAACATACTTTGATATGTGATAGTACGAGTTTTTTTGTTCCTCACTTATTGGTCTATAATCATTTCGAGAAGACAATTTTTAGTTTTTTTTACAAGTATTATTTGTATTTAGTTATGTGTTTCTGATCAATTGGTGAAATATAGCATGCCTTTTAATTTTCATGTCTTCACTGTAATAATTTATTGGCCTTGCTTTTGAACTATCGTCACTGTTTATGATATAGAAAAAGCCTTTTTTGTTTTGTTCAAGGACACGGACCAAGTAATTTCTTAATTGAAATATAAACGCTTAGCTGAGCAGTGTTTTAAAGAAAAGACTTCTAAGCAACAGTATGAACTAAGCTGGCTCTTTTGACTGCATACATTGTTGAAAGACTTTTTATGTTCTTTTTTTTCTGTGCCATGTAGTGAATTAAAGATTCTTTAACGATATGATCGTTGTCAGTATCTTTTTTTACTGAGTATGTAATGTGACATATGCACCAGGAAAAAGGTTTCTACCGAGGTGGACTTACCAGTTCAGGAAGCATTATTCGAAGGTGAACTGTTACACATTCTAGAAAATAATAATTAAGGAACCCCAGTTATTGGCTAGACGAAGAGAGTTTAAAAAGGTACATAATTGAAACTTCTCTCTTTTCTTTTATGAATCATTTGTCATGCTTTTAATTACGATTGTTTCAGCTACAATTAAAGTATTCGAATTTTCTGGTTCATTTGATTGTATTCCTCCTCCCCTTTTTTTGGGATAAAGATAATTGATATTAGCTATGTTAATTTCTTTTTGGCAGACCGTATGCTACTTCTGATAAGATTGACACCCTTTATGGTTGGACTTTCATATGTGCTCAATTCCCCCCCCTCCCTTCAATGAGAAAACTGAAACTTTTTACTTTAAACTATTGTATAAATTATAAAGCCACTTCATTTCATATATGAAGCCGTTATTTACATGGTTTCATTTTTAACCCCATTACATTTTTAAAAAATCATACGTGCACTACAAAAAACATATGTTTTTTTTTATGTTATACAAAATGCCACATATGTGTATTTAAGTGGAGGGGTTTAAAAATGAAATTCTCTATGAAGGGACTATGCCATGGAATTCATCATTATAATGTTATGGAGTGCCAAGCGAGTTTTGTTTTGGTTTTCAGGATGATCGCCAATGATGGATTTGATTTTGAGGGCTTTTCATTGTTGATAATTACTATTTACTAGTTTACTAGTTGTACTGATTTAAAATATTTTACTATTTTCATTTTCTAGAATTTTTTTAATAAGAATTTTCTTGATATAATTTTGTAAAGTTTAAGTCCTCATAGATCTTATAATTTCTTGTTTGCAATTTTCGAAGATAAACTATTATTGATGATTTAACATATTCTGAGTCTGATAGGTTTAAGTAATGTGTGTTTCTTGTTTGATATCCTTTTTTTTTTTTGCTCATATTAAGATGATGAAATCATCAGCGTTTTCTTATACAAGTTGAGGGTTGGGAAATCAAGGACTAAGGTTATCAAGTTTCTTTTGGCTTATGCTTTTTGTGGCTGTAGACAATTAAAGTTAACCTTTTGCAATTCATAATTTTCTCATGCTAAAGGGAGTGAAACCAGAAATTTAATGTTCTTGGGCTTACAAATTATGTCCCCATTGAGTCATTGTTGGTTGATTTAGTGTATTGAAATATTGTAATAAATCCCTCGATTACTTAATTGATAATCCTATGATCTAATTGTTGAGATCAAATGTGTTGTAAATGTGCAAACAAAGTTCACATTGCCCTAAAAATGGGGTGATTTATGGATTTATTAAGACTTGAGATACACTACTTAATAAGTTAACATTTTGGATGTAATTCTAAGTTTTATGTAAGTGGTATCAAGGCTAACCCCAAACTTAGTTATTATGGGCACTTTTATGAACAAAGTTCACATTGTCTAAACATGAGTGTTTATGGGTTTATAAAGACTTGGCTACTGCACCTTAGATTAACCTTTTAAGATGAAACCTAAGTTCTTTACAAAATGCATATGCTCCATAGTTGTATTTGTGGTATGAATATTATATGCATCATATTACTTGTTGTATGTGTTTTACACGATACATAAAATTGTTATTTTAGATGCCACCCAGTTACTAACAATCTTTGTGCTTGTACAATCTTGTTGTTTTTGCTCTTTCAGTCATTTTCTGATTTACCTATTCTAATAAGTTCATTTGCCTGATATTTTATGTCTTTAGTGTTGAAGATAATGGCTATGGAGATTACTCAGGTCCTGTTGGCTGCTCAATCAGCTGATGCAAAAGTTCGTAGCGACGCAGAGACTGCTCTTGAGCAATTTCAAAGGCAAAACCTTCCTGCATTTCTTCTGTCACTCTCTGTTGAGCTTGCTAATAATGAGAAGCCAACAGAATCCCGTAGGTTGGCTGGTATAGTGCTTAAGAACTCATTAGATTCTAAAGATGCTGTTAAAAACGAACACCTTGCTCAACAATGGATGCAAATTGACATTTCTATTAAATCGCAAATCAAAAACTTCCTCTTGAGCACTCTTGGATCACCAGTGCTAGAGGCCAGACACACTTCTGCACAAGTCATTGCTAAAATTGCTTCTATTGATATTCCTCATAAACAGTGGCCTGAACTGATTGAGACATTGCTTAAAAATATGACCCAGAGAGATGGCTCTGCTTTTTTGAAGCAGGCAACCTTGGAAACTCTTGGATATGTGTGTGAGGAGATATCACATCGGGACCTTGAGCAATCTGAAGTGAATAATGTTCTTACTGCTGTAGTCCAAGGCATGAATCTTGCTGACAATAATGCTGAAGTCCGTCTTGCCGCAACAAAAGCTTTATATAATGCCCTTGATTTTGCAGAGACTAATTTTCAGAATGAAATGGAAAGAAATTTCATCATGAAGGTGGTTTGTGAGACAGCCATGTCTAAAGAGGTAGAAGTTAGGCAGGCTGCTTTTGAATGTCTTGTTTCAATAGCGTCCACATACTATGAGGTACTTGAACCTTACATGCAAGCTTTGTTTGAGCTTACCTCAAATGCCGTCAAAGGAGATGAAGAGGCTGTTGCCCTGCAAGCCATTGAGTTTTGGAGCTCAATTTGTGATGAAGAGATAGAACTTCAAGAGTTTGAGGGGGAAGACAGTGGGGAGTCTGGGGTTCCCCATTCACGCTTTATAGAGAAGGCTTTGCCGTATCTGGTTCCAATGCTGTTAGAAACGTTGCTTAAGCAGGAAGAAGATCAAGACCAAGATGATAGCATTTGGAATGTCTCTATGGCTGGTGGGACTTGTTTAGGCCTCGTTGCCAGGAATGTTGGTGATGCTATTCTTCCCCTTGTAATGCCTTTTGTGGAGGCTAATATAATGAAGCCAGATTGGCATTGTCGTGAGGCTGCTACTTATGCATTTGGTTCTATTTTGGAAGGACCAACTATTGACAAGCTCTCTGTGCTGGTCCAGTCGGGTTTTGATTTCCTGCTGAGAGCGATGAATGATGAAAATAAACACGTTAAAGACACCACTGCTTGGACCCTCAGTCGTGTGTTTGAGTTACTGCACTGTCCTGCTGGTGGATATTCTGTGATATCACCTGAGAACCTTCGACGTGTTCTAGAAGTACTTTTGGAAAGCATTAGGGATGTTCCAAATGTAGCAGAAAAGGTTTGTGGTGCAATCTATTACCTTGCCCAAGGGTATGAAGATGTTGGGCCCAGCTCCTCCCTTTTGACGCCATATGTGCCGAGTATTATTGATCAACTTATTGCAACTGCCAATCGTAATGATGGAGGTGACTCTAAGCTTAGGTCTGCTGCATATGAAACCTTGAATGAGGTAGTCAGGTGTTCAAATATTGCAGAAACATCTCAAACCATTACACAGCTGCTTCCTGTCATTATGAATAAATTGGGGCAGACTGTAGAGCTTCAGATTGTATCATCTGATGACAGAGAGAAGCAGGGAGACTTGCAAGCTTCTCTTTGTGGTGTTCTCCAAGTTATCATCCAGAAACTTTGCAGTGTTGGTGAAACCAAGCCCATCGTACTCCAGGCTGCAGATCAAATTATGATATTGTTCCTTAAGGTGTTTGCTTGCCGTAGCTCAACTGTGCATGAGGAAGCAATGCTTGCTATTGGTGCGTTGGCTTATGCCACTGGACCAGAGTTTGGGAAGTATATGCCTGAATTTTACAAGTATTTGGAAATGGGATTGCTTAACTTCGAGGAATATCAGGTTTGTTCCATCACAGTTGGGGTGGTTGGTGATATTTGTCGAGCTGTGGATGACAAGATACTACCATACTGTGATGGAATTATGAACCTCCTAATTAAAGATCTATCTAGTGAAGAGCTCCACCGATCTGTGAAACCCCCCATATTCTCTTGCTTTGGGGACATTGCTCTTGCAATTGGAGAGCATTTTGAAAAATATGTGGCTTATGCAGTACAAATGATGCAGGGAGCTGCTCAGCTCTGTGCTCAAATGGATACCAGTGACGATGAATTAATGGAATATGGAAACCAGCTAAAGCGTAGCATCTTTGAAGCTTATTCTGGTATTTTACAGGGATTTAAGGATTCAAAACCGGAAATCATGATTCCATATGCACAACATCTGTTGCAGTTCATAGAATTAGTTTTTAGAGAGAAACAGAGGTATTGTAATCTTTAATTTAATTTATTTCTGTGCATGCTTAAAACAAGAAATTGCTTTTTTCTTCCTTGTGACAGATATAATTTTGTCCAATCTGATTGGCGTTCTTTGATTTGCAGAGATGATAGTGTGACGAAAGCTGCAGTTGCTGTGATGGGCGATCTTGCAGATGCACTTGGTGCACATACTAAGATGTTGTTTAGAGATCAATCATTTTATACTGAGTTCTTGGGTGAGTGTCTTCAATCTGATGATGAACAGCTCAAGGTGACAGCAACATGGACTCAGGGGATGATTGGACGTGTATTGGTTTCATGAGATGAGACGAATCCCCTTTATAAAGAATCTGATTTTCCCAGTACTTGTCAATGATATTCGAGGTCAGAGTTCGTGTCTTTAGCATTGCAAATATGAATTCTTATTAGTAGGGGGTAAGAGAAAGGAAAAACGAAAGGCTCCATGGGTCGATGAGAATTATAAACTTATCCAGTTTTATTGAACATGCGGCTACTGGATATATGTGGCCATTTATTGTGTTATGAAACTTTATTTTAATGTCATGCATCCACTTAACAGTGGCTTGTTTGAGTTGTCATCCATTTTGCTAGATTTCAATTAGGTAATGATATTGTCACAACAAAAATGTATGAATTTGCTATTATTTCTTATAATAAGTTACACATTAGTGTCATTTTTATTGATAAATTTTTATTAATTAAAAGTAGTGACAATAATAATTTTTGTTGTGGCAATATTGCTACCGTTTGAATAAGTTATTTTTAAAGTTTTTAATTACAGAGTGAAGGAGGTGATTATTTTTAATTTTAGCTAAATTTAAATATGTAACTTAAATATAACATTATAAGGGTTATACATGCAATTGTGGGTAAATAACATAAATGTAAAGTATGTGTTTTAGATGGATTTAATAATGAATAATTACCGACTAATAGATTCAAAACATATAATAAATTAAATTTAAATTTATTAAAAATTCTAGAACAAAATATTAAACACATGAAAATCACTTATTTTAATTTCAATAATCAAACAAAATAATTAAGATTACAAAATTATTTAATGCATGCATAAAAAAAACTTAATAAATAAAAAAGTTATATGAACATAAAAATATGAAATAATCTGCATAAAAACACCACACAAAAACAAACGGACCTGATCACAGATTAACTTTCTTTTTTCTGGGTTGAGGTGAAATTGAGTTGCGATAATTAAATCACTCACATTTGCCGATCGCATTTATGCAAACCCACTGTTCTTATCTATCCAGTTGCCGAATGAATCAAAATATAATTAAGCTAATTTCCCTTGCCCCAAATTGATTTCCCACTATTGCGGATATCCCTTATGCCAATATAATTAATAATATTCAAGTTAATTCAAAATGGCTGCCGTTCTTTCCATTTTTTCACCCTTTGTCTAAGATCAAGTTGATTCTGCCTAATGCACGCGGGCGTATATATATATATAAAATGGCTGCCGTTCCTTCCATTACATGTTTTAATAAAATAAAAATAAAATACATCACAAAAACATTAAAGCATATTTTAAAGAAGAGAATAAATGATAATTTCGTTCAACTTTATTTAAATATTTTAAAACCAAAAATTTTGACATCGATCGATCAACAATAAACCTAACATTATATAAATATGCGTTAGTAAATATACGATACATATATTTATGATAGTTATAAAATATATATTTGAAGTATAATTATTTAAAGTGTTCTTTACCTTTACTTGAAAGACTTAATAATGAGTCTAAAAATTATATTATAATTAAATATTTTATCAACGGTAACTAAATCACCGAAAAATAAAAGTAATTTTATTTGTATTCACTAGACAACAACTTTACCAACAGGTCAAATTCTGTATTGGTTTTCAAAAAAATGTCTTTATTTTTTTAAAATTAATATTTACATGATCATATACTCACGCACACACATATTACATATACACGGACGTATTTAGACCCATGCCCTAAGTGCTACAAAAAGCATGTAATTACAAATTTACACAACAAGACAATTAATACATATTTTGCTATTAAATTAGATACAAGTAGAACCCATAAAATTTATGCAGTATTTAGCATATTTTAAATGGGGATGCAATAGTGTGGATGAATTTCTAATGGGATATACAGTAATAAAATAATATGGAAAGAGTAATGTTAGCCATTTTTGAATAAGTTACAACTTATTATGGTGTATTAAACCGGTGATTGACTTTAATAGCATATTTTTGAATAAATATTATAATTTTTTTTAAACTAGCAATTTAATACTCAAAATTCATAGTTTTACATACTTAATAATCAAAATATCCCTTACTTTCAATCTCTCATCACTCCAACTTCATCGGAGCTTCGACAATTCCCCTAATCTCCAATGACTCTATTAGTGATCTCACCAAAGCTCTAGCTACACTATCAGTGGCCTTATCGGAGCTCCAGCCACCTCAATGGATGAGGGATGTACATGTTACATTCAAATAAGAGATGGATGGATGTAATATGCTATGTCGAAGTTACATCTATACGTAAAATTCGATGTAATATATTACATTCTTATTGGAGCTCCTACGACCTTGTTGAAGATGGATGTAATATGTTACATAAAATTAATGCAAGATATTAGATACAAAATAGAGATAGTTATAACATATTACATATAATGGTAGAAGTGAATGTAACATGTTCTAAATAAGAATAATAACATAAGAATCTACTTAGAGGTCGAACTTAATTATATCATGTGGCTGTGTTAACCAAAGTAAAATTAATTTAACTAGATGGCATAATTTCTTTTATGTATAAAGTTTTATTTTCAACCTCTTCAAGATAGAAAAAGAACATATGTTCATTTTTATTATAACAAAAACGCAAATATGTTTTTTAGTATTAGAATAAAATAAATATATATTTTTTTATTGAAAGAAATTAAAAATAAACTTAATTGAATAATTAGAAATAAAATTTGTACCACAATAGTAAAGTGCTTTGAGCACATCTTGAACCAACCACATATATGTTATATTAAAAATAAATGTTGAAAGAAGCCTGGGTGAAAAAATAGCACATCTTCATAACATAAGAAAGTACAAACTTGGGTATACATAAGATGGGCCTGTGGATATAAATGAAAATTTTGTTTTCAGATCTAAGAAAGGTGGAATTATTGGAAAACGTTTTTTTTTTTTTTTTTGGGGGGGGGGGGGGGGGGGGGGCGGGTTGGAGGGGTTAAAAATGAAAACTTAAAAATTTCTTTGTAGAGACATTTGAGTTCATAAATTAATTTCAATTTTGATTATAGAGATTTGCAATTTTAGTTTGGAAAAATCAGTCTATCCCTGTTCCTAGCCAATTCTTCCAGAGGTATATGGTTTACCGATTATTATTGGATATTTTCAAAACATTGTAAAAGTTTGTTAATTTTCTTAGCGAAGAACAATCACAAAAGCAGAGGAACAAATAGCAAATTACCATGCAAGAGGCTTAAAAACTCATCCGAATCCAACCTGGGCCTACACCGCCGGATTCGCCGCCAAAACAGCACCATTGCTTCCTCCACTCAGCTCCAGCGACGCGGGAGCAGGTGTCACTTCCCCTATCTCGTCCAGATGAACTATAGTTACCTGAAATGGTCTGGGTATTCCCACAACCATGACCCGTGTGCGAGGACTATGAGTGTTCTCGCCCACCAATTTCCTTATCCCAACAACCTGAAAACCACCATCGTGAAACACTCTGTTCTTTATTGGCGAAGAGCACCGCCACCACTGCTTCTCCATTCGAAACTTCAATTCATTAAGTTCCCACCGTCAGAACACGAAATTAAGGCTATTAGGTCGCTCAATCTACTGGTTGCCGTGAGCTCTCATGAGCATTCTCAAATTCGCATCTCGCTTGAAAACCCCTACCACAAATTTCACAGAAATGGAAGTACTGCACCACGATTCATAGTTTCTGATGAAGTTCTCACAAATGTCATGAGTGCAGAGAGATATAGACGGTGAGGCAGAAGAAAAGGTTGTGGTGGCTCGCGAAAACGATTGAACAAAAATGATGTAGAAGGGAAAAATCGTAAACCGATTCAACCACTGGCCATGTATTTGGCTAGAAAAGTGAGTACAATAAAATCAAGGGTTTTTGTCTAAAATAGGCAAAATTCTTAAGATAATTTAAAAAAGGGCAACCTTGTATAAAAGTTTAGAAATAGGCAAAATTCTATTTACTCTCCTAGTAGTCGGTTTGGTTAGGTCATTTAGTTTCTCACTAAAATAATTTTCTTTCTTCTTCTCCCTCCAACTACGCACCCTCTCTTTTTCTCTTCATTGATCTTCTCACCATTGTTGCGTGTCATCGTGGAAAAATTATAAAAATGAGGTTAGTAATATTTACCAACAATATTTGCACTTTTTATTAGGATGTAAATGTTGAAATTTGTACCAGGATTTTTAAATAATAACTACCAGAAAAATGCGATTGGGACTGATATATTTTCGAAAAATTTTCAACAATTTGCTTCATACTTTCGCGAGGAACTGATATGGGTATTATTTAAACAGATTTTTGGTTGAAAAACCGTATTAAACTGTTACCCCAATTCAATAATAATTAATAGAAACATATAATTTTGGCCGCGTGTAATCGAAACATTTATGAAATGCTATATTCAGTTTTTTATATGTGGGGGTATATGTGGTATATGTGGTATATCTGAGGGTATATCTGGTATATCCGGTATATCTGGGGATATATCTGGTATTTCTGGGGGTATATCCGGTATATCTGGTGGTATATCCGGTATATCTGGTGGTATATCTGGTATATCTAGGGGTATATCTGGTATATCTGTGGGTATATCTGGTATATCTCAGGGTATATCTGGTATATCTCATGGTATATCTGGTATATCTGTGGATATATCTGGTATATCTGAAGGTATATCTGGTATATCTCAGGGTATATCTGGTATATCTCAGGGTATATCTGGTATATCTCATGGTATATCTGGTATATCTGTGGGTATATCTGATGGTATATCTGGTATATCTCAGGGTATATCTGGTATATCTTAGGGTATATCTGGTATATCTCATGGTATATCTGGTATATCTCACGGTATATCTGGTATATCTCAGTGAAATTATGGTATATCTCACGGTATATCTGGTATATCTCAGTGAAATTATGGTATATCTCATGGTATATCTGGTATATCTCACGGTATATCTGGTATATCTAGGGGTATATCTGGTATATCTCAGGGTATATCTGGTATATCTGTGGGTATATCTGGTATATCTCATGGTATATCTGGGGGTATATCTTGGTATATCTTCTTGGGATATGTCGGTATATCTTCGTAAATCTTGGTATATCTCTTTATAAATCTGGTATATCTATGTATATATTGGTATATCTCCATCTATTACACATTTAATCAGGTATATATGTTATATACTAATAACGCAGTTCAATATGTTGTATATTATTTGATATATCAATTAAACTTTACGTATTTTTGAATGAGATAGACCTAATTATTTTTAAACATTTTACAGAATGGATAGCCTTAGTATTCTAATCATTCACAATGGTAAGTGGTCATTGAAGGATGATAAAAAAGTATATCAAGGAGGTGAAGGTTTGGTGATGAAGATAAAAAAAGGATGGTTGTATAATGAACTTAAAGAAAATTTGTTTATCAAGTTAAAGATGGATAAGTTCAAGTATGAACTTGAAGTGAGATACTTCTATAAGAATGATTTGACATTACCTACTGTTTTAATAGGTGATGATGAAGACTTGGAAGAGTTTTTTGACCTTCACGTTGAAGATAATGAAAGGAAGGCTGTTCTATATGTCATAAAAAATGAGATAAGATCTGTAGGTACAAGTCATTCTATTTGCCATGAGCAACTTTTTAATACCGGAGGCCGTAATGTAAATTTCTTGAGCGATACTAATATGCAAGAAGGATCTCAAAATCCAAATGGTGGTTGCGATAATGTACTTGATAGTATTCGTGATGATGTAGATCACAATTTAGTTCCGCCGCAAATGGGTGATGATGGAGATATTGATATGATTAGAGAATATGAATTACCAGATATACCTGTCAACGAAAACGTTGATCATGATATGTCCTCAATGGGAGGTTTGCATGCAATTGATAATGAAAGGACACAAGTTGAACCAGAAAGGGTCATTGTTAGAAATCATGAGAATTATGGTTTATCCCAGTCTGAAGGAAGAACTGTAATTGGAAACAATAATGAATTACGTATCGGTCCATCCAGTACACCCACAGAGATTATTTCTAATGGTGACGTTTCGTCGTCTGTGGCACATGTTGAGCTTGATTTGAAAGTTGATCAAGTGTTTGACAATAAGATAGATTTCACAACACATGTCGGTCTTTATGCCATAAGAAACAGATTTGAGATGAGGACACTGACTAGTAGGAAAGACCGTGTTCTAATACGTTGCATTCAATCTACTTGTAGTTGGATGATTAGATGTAATAAGATCACTGGATCTGATAGGTTCAGGGTAAAAGAATACGAATCAAGACATACTTGTGATCCTAACAATTACATGAGGAAGAATAGGACTGCAACCTCAAGAGTGATAGGAAATGCCATAAAAATGAAGTTGGTCCGACCAGGAAGAATTTATAAGCCCAAAGATATTATTGATGATTGTCAAAATGAGTTTGGGATTGAGATTGGTTACACCACATCATACAGATCTAAAGAGAAGGCTCTTTATTTGCTACGTGGCAGTGAAGAGGAATCTTTCCTGAAGCTTCCTTCCTACTGTCATGTTTTGAAAGAAAGAAATCCTGGTAGCGTCACACATATTGAAGTTGACCAGTCCGGAAGATTTAAGTACTTTTTTATGGCACTAGGTCCATGTATCAGAGGATTTTTATCTTGTATAAGACATGTAATTACAGTCGACGGTGCATTCCTATCAGGTAGGTATGCTGGGACATTATTCGTAGCAAATGCTTCAGATGGAAATAACAACATATATCCATTGGCCATTGGTGTTGGAGATTCTGAGAATAATGAAGCCTGGGAATGGTTTTTGTTAAAACTATCCGGTATATTTGGGCACATTGATGATCTTGTTATTGTTTCAGATAGACACCAAAGTATTATACAATCTGTTCCGAGGGCCTTCCCCAATGCTTTGCATGGATATTGTGCATTTCACATGGAGATGAATTTAAACCACAAATTTAAGAATCCTGATATCACACCTTTGTTCAGATGTTGCGCAAGGGCATATACGAAGCGTGAATTTGACAAATACATGGGGGATTTGAGACTGATCGATCCAGATATAGAGAAGTACTTATTGGAAGCAGGTTATGAGAAGTGGTCAAGATTTCATTTTCTTGGAAACAGATACGGTATAATGACCACAAATGGTTCAGAATCATTTAATAATGTCATGAAATCTGCTCGTGAGTTGCCTATAACCATGCTTGCTGAGTACTACCGTAGCAAAATACAACATTGGTTTGTCGAACGTAGGGAGGTTGGGATGAGATGGGGAACTCGATTCCTTACCGATGAGGTTGAATCAATTATGCGTGCAAATCACAATAAGTCCTTAAGGTACAGGGTTTTCAGAATTAATGCACATGTTTTCCAGGTATGAGATTCGTACATCATTATATTGTTATTGAATTTTTAAATATGTAAATTTAACAGCATATATATTGTTGTATCTCTTGTAAGCCTATAAACCATAATGTAACTATTTCATTCATATGAAAATATAGGTTGTACATTGTGATACTAGTGAAGATGTTGATCTACTGAACAGAAGTTGTAGCTGCAGGGAATTTGATGTTCACAAAATCCCCTGTTGTCATGCCATTGCAGCCGCCCGTTTTCAAGATGTTGATGTCCAGTCCTTTGTTGACCGATTATACACAGTCAATTGTTATATTATCGCATATGCGGAGGCAATATTTCCAGCAACTGACAATGGTCAGTGGGACATTCCACCAGAAATCATAGACCTAGTTGAACTTCCTCCTAACACAAAGAAAAAATCTGGCAGACCACGGAAGCGACGCATACGTTCACGTGGGGAAGTAATAAAGAAGTTAATATTGTGCAGTCGTTGTGGAATTAGTGGTCATAACAGGAGGACTTGTAATGTTTTTCGTCAGATGATTGTAGAACCTTCCCTAGCTTCTCAAGAATGAACATTTTTATGTACCCTGTAATCTTTTATTATGATTTCAAGTATTATATTATCTGTATCTGAATTTTGTATTAATGATAGTTTTATATTATGCCCTGTCTCTGAATTTTCATGTATCACGTATATACATGTGTTGTTATATTATTTTAGAAGATATACTATATATACCATGAGATATACCAGATATACCGTGAGATATACCATAATAACACTGAGATATACCAAATATACCATGAGATATACCAGATATACCATGAGATATACCAGATATACCCTGAGATATACCAGATATACCATGAGATATACCAGATATACCCTGAGATATACCAGATATACCATGAGATATACCAGATATACCCTGAGATATACCAGATATACCATGAGATATACCAGATATATCATGAGATATACCAGATGATATACTACAAATGAGTTCCAAAATATGAAAAAATTATACCATAATACCAGATATTACAATTTCAGTAACAGATGGATTAAATCATAACCAAAACCGATTTCCTTCATTTCATAGATATACCAAAGTAATGTATCAGTACAATTTGTTGTAAATTAACCACGACTTTAATTACTTCTGCAACAATGCAGGAATATGAATATAATTCCACCAGATATTTACAAACATTACATAAATGTTCTCATAACCATTACTTTTACAGTTGTATAAGTTTTACAATATTAAAACATCATACTAAGCCTAAATAAGAAGCATAAAGTTTATCTCCAAAGCACTCCAGACATGAGTTCAAGATAAAGCCTTAGTAGGCATTATTGTAGCCTCTGCTAACTGATATACCCCAAGCCTTCATATTACGACAGCAACATGAGATACCATTTGGAAGTTGATTACAACCTACCAAAAAAATGTTACCCCAGTCAAATAAAGCACCAGAAATATAACCAGATAAAAAATTACCAAATATGTAGAATAAAAAATATAACTCATATACCAGATATACCATGTAATAGGGTATAAACATCAAATGAGTAAAAATTCAGCATTGGTTTCCCAGGTGCGGCACCCATTAATGTTCACTATTAATATACCAGATATATGCCATACCCGTTCAGTTGTAACATGCACAAAAATACCATAAGACATAAAGTCCAGAGGCAATAATACATAAATGTTCTGCAGCACACAAGAAGAATCTGATAGTTGTTCACTTATATAAAAATATACCAGATTGCATACCAGATTAAACAATTATGTAATCATCGTTCGGAAAGAATAGTTCACAACAAAGTTTCTTTCTGAAGAAACCAATTGCCTCGTCTTTGATGTCAGTCAGTGGCTTCTCATTTACTAAATACTCAATGAACTTGAGCGCATATATGCCACAGGCACCCCTGTGTAATAAATTGAAGTAAACAATAAGTCTGAAAGCGTAACGCAATATAACTTAATATTAATCTATATTAAATCTCAAAGCCTCTTACTGAATCATAAAATATACTTACACTTCAACCTGCTGTGGAACAGCTATCGCATTACAGTAAATGGGCCACTTCTCTGTTATGTCATGTTCAACCACTTCCAAGGTTTTAATCAAGTTTGGGATCATAACACATAAATTATGTAACATTTTCTTCAGATTTCCATCTCTTATGTGTTTAGGAAGTGAATCATAGACGTCAATTTGTTGTTCTCTGATGTCAAATCTGAAAGCGATCCAATGACCCTTCTCCAATATAACACCATATATATTGCTGACACGAGTCCATGGTTTACCACAATCAGGGCGGACACCTGTTTGAAAACATACCAGATATTTATATTATTATATGAAGCGATAAAATCTATGTGTTGCCAGATATACTATACGAGTCATAAGTTTACAAGGATTTTACCAGTCACGTAATCCAACCACTTCTTATCTGCTGACCAAAATTGAAATTGGTCATTCTTCTTCACCTTCTTCCATTCACTTGCACTTGCATCGATGTAAGCCTACATTTTCAAATATAGTAATTTATGGAAAATTGTTACAACATCTGCAAATTTGGGATATATGACATGGAAAATTACCAGATATACAAGATATTTTTAAATAAACACCAAAGTACTAAGTAAAAGTCTTACACAAAACGATGAGTCTACAGTTGTCCAACTGTTATTTAGGAACAAGTGCGGATGAAGTTCCTCTTTCTTCCTCAACAGCCATAGTCCGCAATCTATGTGCTGAAGTTATTTTGCCAATTGAGGTACGCATCGTTGTGAACATATATGAGATATATGTGTTGTTAGTTTATTTTAGAATACCAAATATATTGAATAACAATCCATAAACCAAATAACAACATATAACCATTATTATCCAGAAATTAACATACGAAAAACATGTACCTCATTGAGTAAAGATGATTGTGGTTTCAATATACGATGAAACCAAGAAGAGTTAGCCATACCCTTACTTGGGCAACCAACATTAATACTTTCCCTACATTTTGGCAATAAGAAAGAAATGAGTAATTAACCATATTACGTGGGTAAAAAAAAAGTTAAATTAGATGAATAAATAAGACAATAAGTAGTAGGAAATACATACTGGTTGTCGTTGTAATGTTTATATAACCATTCCAAGAAGTAGGTATATCTGGATTCATCAAAGCCTCTCATCGGATCATAGAGGCCAGGTTGTTGTGCTTCGTCCGATTGCTGGGACTTTATTGATATACCAGATTTCCTCTTGGGCTACACATATGGAGATTTTAGGGAGGGACCAACTTTTCTCTTCCTCCTACTATATGTGGTACCAAAGGGTGTGGACGTGTCAGTGGACCTAACGCCCTTTGATGTTATCGATCCTAATCGCACTGAGGTGGTACCGGTCATGATAGGGGCAGCCTCTAAAATAGCTTCCAAAGTAGAAAAATCCAGACCTGTTAACTTATCATCTACTTCGGTTCCATGGACTGGCTGCTTTCCAAGGTTCACTTCAGTGGGACATTCTTCAGTCACACCCACTGATGCTTCATCATGATCAGAATGAACCTTGGTTGTTTCCTCCCCAATTTTGTTCTGTGGTGAACAGAATCATTTCTTTGCAATTATTCGTAGCCACTACTGGCTCTTCTTCCGTGGACGTCACAACATCTTCGTCCACTGGTATATGTACAGAGTCGACCTTACGTCGGTCAAAACGTGGAACACTTTTTTTCCTGGACGAGTTCCCACTAGGTTTCACTGCTTCTTTCCCTGTTGAAATATTTTGTTGTTGTCTCAACAACTTCTTCAACACATCCTTCATCCAAATTTGGTTTTCTTTTATTGAGATGACCTCCTTCTTCAAATCTCGAAGCTCTTGCAACACCTAAAATTACAAAGTATAAAAATTTATTCGTACAGGGTTGCAATGACATAAACTAATTACCAAATAAGGGTTTTATATGTGCCATATTATATTACCTCCATAATGGAAGTTGATGAATGAGATGGAGGTTCATTTTTTTGGACTTCCGGGATAGGGTCACTTTCATCACTGTGACCAGATGTATGTTGATCTTCATCGCCTTTGGAAGGCAACTCATCATTCAATCCACTAACGTTTGGCACACCACCACCTTGCTGACTCGCATATTGTTGTGCCGAAATGAAGTATGGACTCTTTCTCTCCGACTCATTAGGAGTGAGTCTCGTCAGCATATGAAACCGTATCATATACAATGGAAGGATATACCAGTTAGTTAAGTACAATCGAAAATAAAAATAAAATAAAATTAATAACAAAAACATATAGGCAACAAACTTACATCTGAATCCTGGAATATTTTATGGTTTAGGTCCCAGAACTTCAAATAGTGCCCATTCTTTTCATTCTCCCAGCGTAGTATCTTGGGCAATGCATCCGGAGATGTACAAGTGGCAACATCAGTAACAGGCACTTGTATGGCCTCGTAGGCCCAAACTTGCAGTGCCCAAGAAAAACCATAGACACTGTAAGTTGAAGCAACCCCTCCAACCTTTTGGAGATTAACATTCTTCAACCTCCTAACGGTGAAGTCATATACTATCTTACCCCAAGGGTAGATATTAAACTTGTCAAGGTCTTCAACTAAATCCAAGTATTGATCATTAATGGCCCTCAGATTATGATCGGCCAAAAGTATTATTTCCAGAGTATATATGAGAGCCAACCTCAACACATCCTCAAGCTCGGTAGACAGAGGAAGGTTTGCAAATAGCTTCTCCAAATCGACTTTCTTTATTGGCCTGTCGGTCTTGAAGTAATTTTTATGCAACCGACCACTTTGCGCTGGACTTCCTTCCTCACCGATAAACATCGTACCGGTGATTAGGCTAAATTCTTCATATCCAAAGAGGTGGGGTGTACCTTTTACAATAATTCGGAGCTCTTTCCCCGATTGATCTCTATCTTGCATCAATAATATATGATGCAACAATCCAGCTGTAAACTCTATATGTTTCATCCTTGTGATGAAACCAAAACATAAGCCCTCAAACCTATGAAGCAACCCAAACCCTTCTAGGGTCGTCTTCAATGTTGCAAAATTTTGAAGACGTGATATGTTGGTTATTTTACCAACATAGTACTCGGATGGGGAGACATAAGGAACGAAGGTTGATTTTCCAACCATTTTCTGCATATTTAACATTTACGGAAAACAATTTCATTAATACTTGTGAACAGGTATACCAAAATTACAATATATATGCGAAAAACATCAATCACATTAAAGCAACATAAAAATATATCAAATTTAGGTTCATATAAATGAAAGTTATAGAAATAGACCAATATACGTAGATATACCGAGATATACCCAAAATATACCAACATATACCAAAATATATAGACATATACCCCATATATACCGACATATACACAGATATACCGAGATATACCAGATATACCATGAGATATATCAGATATACCAGATATACCCTGAGATATACCAGATATACCCTGAGATATACCAGATATACCCTGAGATATACCAGATATACCCTGAGATATACCAGATATACCCTGAGATATACCAGATATACCTTGAGATATACCGTGAGATATACCAGATATACCGTGAGATATACCAGATATACCCTGAGATATACCGTGAGATATACCAGATATACCCTGAGATATACCAGATATACCCTGAGATATACCATGAGATATACCCTGAGATATACCCTGAGATATACCAGATATACCAGATATACCCTGAGATATACCAGATATACCCTGAGATATACCAGATATACCAGATATACCGTGAGATATACCAGATATACCCTGAGATATACCAGATATACCCTGAGATATACCTAGAGATATACCAGATATACCAGATATACCCTGAGATATACCAGATATACCCCCCTATATACTGGATATACCCCCAGATATACCGAGATATACCAGATATACCACTGATATACCCCCAGATAATGTTATTCATGAATAACAACCACATATACCAGAAATCAGATTATCCATCCATAATTACAAAATCCCAATATTACAAAACCTACATTTTACATAAACATTTAACCTTAAACCAACATTTTACAAAAAAACCATACAAAAATAAGGGGTTTTCGTTGAGTTTCAACGAAAACCCAATTAAAAACCAAACTGCATAGATTTTCAAGATATACCCTGGAGAGTAATGGTCGAGTGTTTTCGTGCAAAGAAGACAAATTTGTTTAAAAAACTTACCGAATAATGCAAAGCTTCAAAAAGTGATAGTAATGGTCGAGTGTTTTCTGCGTTGATATTGTTCGTCTTCTTCCTCAACAAAAAATGTGGGAGCTTCGCTAATAGAGAGTGACGAGGGAGAGGGAGAGGGAGAGGTAGAGTAATGCTCAGAGTTGTGGGTTTGTTTGAATTGTTCGAATTCTTTCAAATGGTTTAAATGACTTACCGGCTAGCAAATGGGGCTTTGGGTGGCCGGTTAAAAAAAGCCCATTTTTACACTTTTACACAAGGTTGCCCTTTTTTAAACTATATTAAGGATTTTGCCTATTTTAGACAAAAACCCTAAAATCAAATTTTATTACCTTCAATATTTTATTTCTTTTTCACACTCAATTTTTAATTTATATCTATCTCCTTACCATTATATCCACAATACATACGTAATATAAAAAAAATCTCTTTTTATTTTTTTTTTGGTTTGATTAAGTGTTTTATCGGAAATTTGTGACGTTGTATAGCAGTGTATTCTAGGTTTCTAACTTTTTTCCTCCTTTTATATCTACAGACACCTTTTGTATCTCTGCCTTTTTGATTTCATTCATCTCCCCTCTCCCTCTCTTTCTATCTCTTTGGATTGCTATCGTTTGCCAGAGTCCGACAAAGATTAATGTTGGAGATTTTACTCTTTTCCACCACTGTCATCTCTTAGTATCTTTCTTATCTTTCTCTTTCTCCAGTTAACACAATAGCTCAATCCAACTCACAATTCACTTTTTAACTATTATATATATATATATATATATATATATATATAATTAATTAATTAATTAAATGTATGTATTTTGCTTGTGTTTTGTATTTTTAATTATAAATATAAATTTACTAACATTTATAAAAAAATATATCCAGAAACTTTGATGTAAAACAATGTATATTCATGCTATCATAAACTTAAAATTGAAAATAATAAAACAAAATTATATTAGTTCTAAAAAAATATAATATTTTCTTATATATATATATATATATATATATATATATATATATATATATATATTTTTTTTTTTTTTTTTTTTTTCTATGATTCCCTTAAACGTGTGGGTCAAATAATCTACTTCGTTGGTCATGTATTTTTAATAAAATATAATTTATGATATGACTTATAGTTGATCCAAAAATTTGAATAAAATTATCAAAAATTTATCCGTTATAAATTTGTATATAATAAAATTTACATGTTTTATATACATAAAATATTTTATATTTTATTAAATTTATAATTAAATACTCAAAAAGTATTAAAATTTATATAATATAATGTGAATAAACAAAATACTTTTACAAATAAAAGTATAATATGTTATTCTAAAATAAACTATATAATTGATATGAAATAAACTATATAATTTATTCTAAAATAAACTATACAATATGTTAAATTGAATATTTTAATCTTGACTTTCAAATAGAAGACTTAAAAGAATTGATACCAAATATATATGTATTCAATATATATAAAAATAAAAATAAAATAAATTAATAATATATATACTCAATTTTCAATTTTCATTGAGCGATAGGAGACTTAAAAAAATAAAATCCTATTAAAAATAAGATTTTAGTTATATAATCATCTATGAATATAAATTAAATTAATAATAATATATATATATATATATATATATATATATATATATATATATATATATGATTAAATTAAAATATTAAATAAAATTATTCGCCGCCTATTTGAGTCCGATAATAATGACTAATTAAATATACGTGCTTTGTACATGCTTTATTACTTTTTTAATAATAAAACAATACGAAAACAAGTGAAAAATGAATTAATTTTCTTAAATTTGTAAGCTTTGAAAAATATAAATAAAAAATAATAAAATGAATGAAAATTTAATTAATTTTCTTAAATCAAACACAAATATAACTTTTTATTTAAAATAAAAACATAAATAGCGAAAATAAAATAACTTTGATAAAATTCGTCTTTCACATATATATTATGTAAAAAATTAGTAATTTTTTTTTTAATTAAAATTATTTATTTCCAAGCTACTATTTTTTCAAGCCTTATCTATTAAAGAATTGTAATTTTCATTCATGAATTATTTGGATTATTTATGAAAAAATATTATAAAATTTCCCTATGTGATAAAGTAATGTTCGATAAAATTATTAATATGATCATTTCAAAATATTTATATAAATTACTCCATTCTTTCGAGAAATTTTCAATTGCTTAAAAATAAAATATTATTAATTTGATCAAATAAAATAAAAATAATTACAAATATATTATTTATATGAACTGGTTTATTTTTAGGTGTCAGTAAAATTTAAGAATAAAATACATTGCTGGCTAAAATTTTAGTAGATACATAAAAATAAGATCCTTCTATATAAACATTTGTTATTTTTCATAATTAAATATTATTTAACCATTTTTTTAATTTTAATTTTAGTATAATAATTTGTTAAAAATATTAATTCATTATCATACTTTTTCCTTCATATACAATAAAAAAAAATTATAGACTTTTTACTTAAATAAATGTTTTTTATTTTAAATTTACAAGTAATTATAGAGTTTTTTAAATGCTAAAACATGTTAATAAAGTTAAATTCCTTATTTTTAAAAAGGTGCCTTTATTATATTTGAACATACCTTAAGGGATGTTTATGATATTTATCCTTTATATATATATTTTTTGTTGTGTAAAGTCTTTTAATTATGTTGTAAGATAATATTAATAAATTTTTTTAAAAATATTTCTATTTATTTAAATAATTAATAATTCATACACGAATACTATTTAAAATCTTAGAGAAATTCGAGCATATAATATATAGTTTATGCAAACAACAAATAGGATTTAAAATAAAATTATTGATGAATATAAGAAGGAAAAATAAATGCCAATCTTTTAAATAAGAAGCATATATGGCCATTCATTTAAATATGTTTTCCTTCTCCTAAAATCATTCTTTTTCTTTGAAATCTTATCATTAGAATGACAATGGAGTTGCCGGAGGAAATTGGGATCCAGAGAACCAAACAGTAATTAATTAGGAATAATTGCATGAGCCATGAAATGATTCTGTCACTGGGATCGGGTTTCACTAATACCCCCACACCCACACCCACACCCACGCAGCGCTTCTTTCTTTTCCTTTTTTTTTTTTCCCCCCTTTTCATATTTTTTTCCAGCCTTTTTCCTCTTTTTTTCTTTCTTGCATTTTTTTCCTTTTTCCTTTATTTGAGTTAAATAAGACTTTTTTTCCTTTATTTTTTGATAGACTTTTTTATGTTTAATTAAACTTTTTTTTTTTTTTGTTATAATAGAACATACGTATTTTTCTGTATAATTCAAATATTTATACTTAATGAAAAGTAAAAATTGTTCAAAAAAATACATATATCATATCAAGAAAAAAAATCATATATTCTATAATAGAAAAAAAAATATGACAACATATACACTATTTAAAAAAAAGAGTATATGTATTATTTATAAAAATAAAATATATGTGCTATTTATCTATAAAAAGAAATTAGGGTGGGAGAATGGAGATTTATTTTTGAAATAAGATGAAGAAAGGGTAAAAAAAAAAAAAAAAATCAAAGGGAATTAATTAAGATTTCCAATGTTTAGCATCCCTTCTTCCTTTTATGGTGGCCCGGCCTTGAAGTCTTGGGAATAAAAGTTGAAGATTTTCTTTCAGTTCTGTACCAAAACTAGGTAACAATGAATCTGATCTTCTTCTTTATTACTTTTGCCAACAGGAAAAAGATCTTTCTTTATTCCAATTATTTTCCATGGAAATTGCCTGCAAAAGAGTAAAGGGTACGAAGATTCGTGGATTTCATTTGGCAATTCAATAGGTATTAATTTTTCAATAGAAATTAAACTTTGTACTCATATCATCAGAGACATGGAGGCGACCAAAAGTCATCGAAATCAATAAATGAATTAATTGTTTCTTGAATATTCAATTACGTACAAATTCTGGTACATATTAAATTAGTATAATTTTTGTCAATTTTTTGTTAGAATTATATTTTCAAGTATTTTATATTTTCTCTAGTCTTGGTTTTTTTTTTTTATATTATTATATAATTTTCTTTGCTTAACATGTTGATTATTAATGTCTATCTTTTTCATTTTTTTTTTGTTTAATTGTAATTACTTCAAAATCTTCAACTATACACAAATTAAGTGTCATAATATTAGATTAGTAAAACTTTTGTCAACTTTTTGTAGGAATTATATTTTGAAGTTATTTTATTTCCAATTGTTTGTATTTTCTCTAGTCTTCGGTCTCTTTATTACTTTTGTTCCCTTCATAATAACCACCTCATAATATATATAAATTACATTCTCAATTAACTCTTATTTTATATATTGAACCGATGATAAATAAATTTAATAAATTATCATAATTATAAGATAATTTAAAATAATTTATTAAAAAAAATTTGTCTAATTCATTTATATAAATTTGTTTATATGTTATTTTCTATTTTGAATAATTTTATTCTTAATAATTTATTTTAATTACAATATTATTATTACTCTTATTTTTATAAAAAAATAAAGCATCATATTTTCATTTAATGTTTATCTCTTATTATATTTTAAAATTTTGGTGTATTATTATTTATTAGTTAAAATTATCTGTTAATATTATCTTTCCATTTCTTTGTTTACCTTAGCATTATAGCAAAATTAAGGATTATCTATCACCTTAGCTTATAATATTATCCATACCAACAGACGTACATTTGAAAAACAACTTATTTGATATGAAATTTTTATTTTAAAAATTTGATTATTATAATTATAAGAAAACATAATATATATTATGGGAATAAGGTGAAAAGGAGAAATAGTTTTAAGTGTATCATATAACTCTCTTTCACATGAATACTTTTATAAATAACCCGCTGTTTCTTTCTTTATTTTCTCTTATTCTTCTCAACGCTCTTTTTTCTCTCTTCTTCTCGAAGCTATATATTTTTTTTTCTTTTTTTTTTTTTATTCTTTTCACATTTACCATGTATTTAAAAAAAAAAATTAAAGTTTAGTACACATCAACTTACAAATTTTTTTTTTTGTAATATTTGTTTCGAGTATATTTTTTTTAGTATATATTGATGTCTTTTTTTTTTTTTTTTTTTTAATTGAACACATATATATATTTTTATATATAATTAAACATAAGTATTTTTTTTATATTTCAACCATTTCTATTTCATGCTATCCTTAAGAAAAACACATGTCCATAAAAAAAAAAAAAATCATATATTGCATAATAGAAAAAATATGACATATGTGTCGTTTCAGAAAAATAATATATATGTTAAATATTAAAAAAATATATATGTATTATATATTAAAAAATAACGTATGTGTCGTCTATTAAAAAAATATGTGTCATTTATTAAAATATATATATGTATTATATACCAAAAAAAATAAAATAAAATGTGAGAGTTATTTTTGAAATAAGTTAAATAAGGGAGTTGTATAAAAATTAGAAGGAAAAGAAATCTCGTAACTTTTTCCAAAAGGTAATTAATTTAATTAAGTTCTTTATTTAATTATAAAATATATATAGTAATTGATGTAGTTTAAATTAAGTCTTATTTATCATTATTAAGCGGATTACGCTAAAAATGAGTTAAGTATGGTGTTAATAGCTAATTTATTTTTTATTATAAATTATTTATATTAAATAAATTTTATTTTTTATATTATTATAAAAAAAATCATATAATATCTTAATATTTTTATTAACATATATAATTATTATTACCGTATTTTTTATAATATATTTTTTAAAATTAAATAAATAATACTCGTATTTATATATTTTTATATTTTTACCTGTATTTTATGCCAAATTTTTGATGAATTTTATATAAAAATAAACGTACTACATCCTCATGTACATTTGTTCAAATAATATCAGTCCCATAATTTGCTAATTGTGTACATTACTTTATAATATATATATATTTTTTATAAAATTACATTATCTCCTAAAAAATTATTCTATTTTATATATAATATAATAGAAACTTCCACGTATTCTGGGAAACTTCCAAGAGAGGTATTCCTAGCTCTTCAGCTAAATCTTCCATAATAATTTGTATTTCTTGGAATTTAGATGGGTAGGTTGTAGCAAAAATGTGAAGGAAAAAATAATTAAGACAAACAATAATAATAATAAAAAAAAAAAAACAGAGTGAGAAGGCTAAAACTTTCATTTTTATGTTAATTAAGGTCCTGCCATGTTCATCTCAATAAAAGAAATGATTACATTAGGCTAAATTACACCATTATTTCTTAAATTTTAATTAAATTGACACATAGATCTCAAATTTTTAAAAAATAAGATTTGGTCGTTAAATTTTGAAATTTCGTACATAAGTGTCTAAAGTTTTAAATCATATAATTTAATCCTTAAAATTTTAAAATTTACATATAGGTCCTAAAATCTTGATTCCAAAATATGTATTTTAGTAGGTAAGTTATGACTTATATGTGTTAATTTTTAAAAATTTGATTGTATAATTTAAAAGTTCATGAACTTGTATATAAAATTTTAAAATTTAAGGACTAAATTGTATTATTTAAAAATTTTAGAACTTAAGTATAAATTGATCAAGTTTGAAAACTAACGGAATAGTTAAGCTTAATAAAAATTTTAGGAATAGTAAATAGGTTATTTACTTATTGTGTTTTTCCTTTGCCAGTTTGCCTTAGGCATAATTAAAACATGAACAGCAAATACTTTCTTCAATTTCTTTTTTTCTTGTGGATTGTGTGAACAATGTAGCTGAGGATGTATTTATCTCCAATTAATTTATTGTCCAAGAATCTTATCTGAGTTATTTTCTCTCTCTTAATTGGGTCCAGTTTGTTTCTGTAACTCGAAGAGAGATCGATGGTTATAGCTAGGAGCTTGAACTATTTTCTCTGATCGTTCATATTTAGGTACAAACAATTTATGTACCTGATTCAAGTTGCAAAGTTGGTTGGTATTTCTTGATAGTTTCGAAAGTTGTATTTGAGATTCTGAAGGTAAATATTTTTACAATAAGTACTCAATACATAAGTAATTTTGAATTTCTTTATATTTTGAAAAAGTTCTCTTTGTTATCGAAAAATGTATACTTGATAAGTTTGTTTGAGACTAAGATTCTATGAAATTCGACTGCTGATTTGAGTGAGTTTGAATATGCTTGATAAAGTTCTTTTTGTCATTTTTTAATGGATTATCCATGCCTTGATATCTTTTAGCAAAAAAAAAAATAAAACAAAACTCATGCCTCGTTTCAATGTAATAAGTTTTGCAGTCTTTCTTCTTTCTCTCTCTTCCTCCTCTCTTATTAACAATAGTTTCTAGATTAGATTCAGTTAGTTCAATTCTTAATCAACTTCAGGTAATTGTTTGATAATATTTTTTATTTTTTATTTTTTAAGTAATTTTTAAATCAGGTATGTTTGGACATGATTTCTAATTTCTGATTTTTACTTTTAAAAAAAATCACTACTAAAATATGGGATAATTAATAAATTTTTAAAAAGAAGAGTTTTGAATCAGATTTTTGATTTCTAATTTTTTTCATTTTTACAAAATATTTTTCTAAAGAGTAAATCAAAACTTATAACTTTTGTATATATAAATATTGGAAGAAAATGATTAAAAATTAAATTTTGTAAAAGAATAAACAATATTTTTCTTTATTTTTAAAGTTATTTAAAAAAAAAAAATCAAAAAGGCTTACCAAATATATGAATTTATATCAAATATATTGGTGATTATTTTTATAAAAAGATCAAGAATAAAAAATAACAAAATCAACTATTTAATCATAAATCATAAATCAAAATCGTTATTAAACATGACCTTAGTTTTACTGCTTTCATGAATTCATAATCAAAAGATTATTATGGTGCTATTTTTTTTTCTTTATTAATTGTGTAGTTTAAGAGAGAATGTTATAACTATTTACAACGAGACATTAACATAATAAGATCACATTAACATAATAAGATCAGAGCAGGCACTATATATTCGACCTCATCTAATTATTTAATTACCTTGTGTTCTAATTATGTAATGCACACTTTTAAGAGAGAATGAGATAGCCATATATTTTTTTGGTAAAAAAAAAAAACTGTTCTGAGCTTTGAACCTGAAGTTTCATTCTAAAAGGTTAATCAATTAAGTGGAGTAGTCTAAGTTCTTATAAATTCATAAATCATCCCATGTCTAAGCAATATGAGACTTTTTGTGTGTGCATATTTTCAACAATCTCCCCCTCAAACAAAGCACCACATGGTTCAGCTCCCTTTCAATCGAAGAAACTCTTATCTTCACGCTTTACATTGTATCCAGCTCTGCCTCAGTCGAAGAAACTCTTATCTTTGCGCTTTACACCATGTCTGGCTCCCCCGCAATCAAAGAAATTATTATCTTCGCACTTTAGATTGTAGTTTAACTCCTATTGAGCCCGCAATGAGTTTTGGGTTCACGCATGATGAATCTTATAACGAGCCTCGGGTTCATATAGATGGAGCCTACAACAAGCATCGGTTTCAAACATAATGGAGCCTATGCAGTTGGGGGAGTCACATAAATTCCCACAATGCCTAAGTTTGGGGTTGGCTCTGATATCAATTGTAATGAATTTTGGGTTTCATCTTAAAAGGTTAACTAATTTGGTAGAGTAGTCGAAGTTCTTATAAACCCATAAATCATCTCATGTTTAAGTAATGCAATACTTTGCTTGCATATTTTCAACATAACTCAGCATATTTCCAACAAAACTTATGCGTTTTGTTGTCCAACAAAGCTTACTATTCTCGTACAGTGCATCTAAATGGCTTACCATTCAGACTATCATGTCTGGATATATTTTTTTAATAGCTACTTAAGTTTATATTTTGACTTTTTTAAAATAATATTGATTTTTATCGAGAGTAGTATATTTTACATTTATGCTAGTGGTCTATAGCATGTGTATACATTTGAACTTATATAATTAACTTTATAATATATAGTTGGTTTATTTTGATAATTACTATTACATATTTAATGATGGCCTTTTTGTTAATTTGTTGGAATAACTTGTGAAAGAAGCAGATAATTAAAAATGACAGCAATATTTTATTATTTAAAAATTAACTTATGTTATCTGTTTTTTAACATTTTGATTGGCAGTTTTTATAGATATGTACTGTTTTTCTTGTGAAAACACAGCAATGTATATAAAGTTTTTTCTTTATAATAGTATATAAATTTTTAAAAAAATAATAAAAATAATATTTTTTGAAACTTACTATAATAAAATAATAGTTGTTATGTTAAAAATATATTTTTATAATTAAAAAAATTGATATATATATATATATATATATATATATATTTTTAATATTCGTTCAATTAGAATTAAACGATAATAATTTAAACTCATTTAATATTATAAAATTAAATTAAATAAAATAAATTATTAATTTTATTTTTATAAATTTTAAATATATTATTTTCTATAAATTACCTAAAATTTTTCTCTTCAACTTAATGGTGATTTCTTTTCTATAAAAACAAAGAAGTGATTTTCTTTTTTCATTGGCCTTTCTCAAAATTTTATCCAATCAAATTTTGACGTTTGGATTATATCGTGTCGCAGTTTTAACATGCAAGATTGGAAATATAATTTTCCAAATCTGCGGGAAACTTATCGAAGGTTTCGCCTTCAAGACTCCAGTTACGTAATGCAAGGGTTTGATTTGTAATAGCTTATTTTCGTTGAACTTCTTCCCATTTTCAGGAGGGCTTTGATTTAGAGAATGTAAGAGGTATGTATATAAAAATCAGGAGTTTCCTACGCATTAGAACTTTTTAACCTCGATTTTCTCGCGAAACAAACATACTTTGGAATAATATTTATAATAAATATTGCAAAAGAAATGGAGTTGACGCCGTAGTTTCTACATTCCGAAATGGAACAAAAGAAATATATATATATTGAACTTAAGAGGGATATTATCAAGCTAATTTTTGGTAGCTTTTTTTTCTCTGTTTTTTTATTTTATTTTATTTCTGTATAACTGTATTGAACAACGAATATTTCGGAATTTTTCAGAAAGAATTGGGAGGCTTTTGAGCATTTGAAGGAATATATATAGAGAGACGGACGTACAGAGAGTAGGGAATTTGAAAGAGGGAGGGAACTTAGGGTGACTCAGTGAGAAAGTTGTTAGGGTTTTGCTTATATAGAGAAACAGAGAGACATACAATTAGGAATTTTTTTTTCTTGAGAGAAGAAAGAGATGGGCGGATGCTTTTCAGATGTGAGAGGAGGCAAGCAAGCTATAGGAGGAGGGACCATAAAAAACAACGATAATTACAATAAAGATGGTCAAAACGAAGCCGTTGATTTCTTCTATAAGTCGCGTGGTCTTCTGCCACTGTACACCACCCTAGAGGTATCACATTAGCTTCTTCATGCTCTAATTTTTTGTACATATTCTAATAGTGTAATTCTAATTCTACTTTTACATTTGTTTAAATTAATATCACATATGAACTTATATTTTAAAACACAATTAACAATTTTAATAAGTTTCACGGTAGTAGATGTATAGTTGGTATGTGTAGTAGAATTTTCCGCTAGCTTCTAGATGATGTACATACATCAGGGGCTCTTTATTTTTGTTTTATAGAATGCAATGCTTTTCAAGAATTGAGAGAAAATTCAGCATAGAAGAGTAAATAAATATGAGATGGACAGTTAGCTATGTATTTAAATGTAATAATTTATTCATTGATAAATATAACGTTTCTTCAAGTCTCACTGTTATTTGTATCTATTTTTGCTCTTTTTATATGTATTAAAGTTTACCAAGCAAAAAAAAAGGGTTCCCTTTCTCTTGGGATCTAAAAAAATAAAAATAAAACATGTATTTGGCATTCTATTCATGTCACAACTTCATCAAATGCAACAATTGACTTCTATAGTAGATTCTCTTATAAAAAAAAAAAAAAACTTCTATAGTAGATTCGAGAAAAGTTCACCTTTTCTTAAACAAGGGACCCGTGGGGTTTTTCTCCTACAGAAACATTACCATCTTAGCTTAATAACACATCACAAGCTATGTCCAAATTTAGGTTTTTAAGTTGATGAACTCAATCTTCAATATCATATGAATTGGTTTATAATTGGCATAAACTTACAAAAGTACCACCAACTTTTATAGGTTTGTTGAAATCTACCAATTTTTGGTGTGACAAATCTCCCATTAATCTATTATTAAGTGTTACAAATGTAGCATTGATGTGAATTGGTTAACGAGATCTAATATTTTCTTCATGAGCCACACATGACTATTGTAATGCCTTATTCTTCCAATTTTTCTTATGTTACCACTAACGCTAATCTCCCAAATCTTCTTATGATTGCGTAATAAAAAACCTAGCGATTTGAAGTTCGAAGAAAAATCAATGACTCAACAGTGTCATTGTGGAATGGAGTACAATCTCACTATTTCATAGACATAATAACTTAGGAATGAAGTTTGGGGTTGCAAAAAGTATGGGATAAGCAATTTTTTTTTAATTTATAAAAAATTATGCAAATTGTTGAGGAAATTACAATTTCTTTGTTCCTTTTTTCAAACTATTGGATCTTCAATTCCTCAACAATATGCATAACTTTTTACAAATTAAAAAAATTGCTTGCACTACGTTTGTAGCAACCTAAAACCTCCTTCCTAAATTATTCTCTGTCCATGAAGTTACGAGATTGCACTCTATTTTACAATTTTACGGTAACAACAAGGAGCCACGAGTTTTCTTTCAATTTCTGAATCATTAGGTTTTTTCTTTCATAATTGCTAGAGGATTTGGAGAGAACTAGTAGTAGGGTTAGTGGTAACATGAGAAGAAATTGGGGTATTAGGAACTAAATTGGTCAAGTGTGGCTCACCTGAAGAAAAATGTTACTTCGAATTAACTAATTCATGGCGATGTCACATTTGCAACACTAAATAACAAATTGGTAGTAGATTTGTCACATTAAATTAGTGTTTCAAGTTTTTTTTGTTAATGCTTATACTTTACCTAGTAAAGTATATTGTCCGTTCGTTTTCCATATTAGAAATGTTAGCATCTTTGGTTGCATTAATTTTACGAAAATAACTCCATTTAGGGTTCACCTGAATTTTTTAACGTAGAGTTTGGGCGTGTGAACTTGTGAAAAGGGAAGTTAAATGGGTATATAAATTTTTCACATACTTTTGTGGAAATTCTACAGAGACTTGTAAAATGTTATAATTATGATTTTTTTACACAATTATGTTCCAGCTATGTTGAAATGTAATTGGAAAGGTGAATACTAAGAAAAATAGTGAAAAAAAAAACATATTGTAAATAAGGCTATTTATTAAATGGCCTTTGTGTTGTTGTTGAGACATAGTTTCTCATTTTTTTGGGTCCATATGCATGCCATTGAGATAGCTTCTCATGCACCCATCTAGAAAAGAATTCTCAGGTATCAATTGCATCTAAAATAAGCTATAAGGTTTTGCCACTTTGCTAAAATGAACATGTAATTCTTCTGCTGTTTCCTGTTGCCTATTCACCTGTATTACATCTGCCTTGTTATATCAGATCACTGAGTTATTGGTAACTTATATACGAATTGTGTGGGGGATATATATAAGAATGTTTTATCATTGAAGTTCTTGTTTTTCTCTTTTCTATTTGAAGAGGTCTCAATTAGCAGTCATTCATCAGTGTCCTTTGGTAGTTATTATAATCAGAATTTTCTAACTCATATGAAGTTTCAAATAAAATTTGTTGTGTGAAATTGTCACTTTGGTAGTGACTTATCTAAATGGATATCTTGGAGTTGGTTGATGAAAGCTTTACATGTAGGATTGGCATGTTAAAATCTCCAAGACTATTTTTGATAGCAGCCTTATAGACGTTCTTGTTGATGGATAATTATCATTGTGCTAATAGCTAGTCTTGTTCTGTATTATTTTTCTTACTTTTTAAATCTATATGCTGCAGTTATCTCTGTCTGCATCTAACTTGCGTGATTGTGACATCACTTCTAAGGTATGTTTCTGATGGTACCTTCCTCCTAAAACAGTGTTATAACTATGTTTTTCCCTGGCATTATTTTGTCATCACCTTGTTCTTTCTCTATAAGATCATGTAGATATCCAACAATCTGCTCTCTATGTTTCTTTCTCACTGTTCTCTTTTTCCGTAAGACCTTGGATCTCGGTCTATGGGAGCATTTAATTCATCATGCAGAATTGCTCTAACATATTGTGTTCTACACGTCACAAATCTTGATTTTTTATCCTAGTATGGGTTGGGTATTAAGTGACCAATGATTTTCAACCTATGCAATAAAAGACGATCCCATAAACATATAAAGTTTGAGACGTATAGCCTCATTGTGCACCATCTAATTGCTTAAGCCTTAACAAGAAAAGGCGTAAGCTTTAAATAAATTATTTGAGGTTAAGCCTTCACTCGTTGGATAAATGAGCTTTATTAAGCGTGCCTCAAAATAGCAATTTAAAATTATGAATTAAAAAAAAAAAACACTTTAGTAAATAGCTAAGCAATAAACTCCCATTTAAATTCAAGTAATGCATAATTAGGCCAAAAGTCTACAAATGATATCCCTTGCATATCAAATGGGCAAAATCCATTAGGCATTACTGTGGCTGTTGAATGTCCAAAAAGCCTTTTAATAATTCAAGTTATTTGGCATGCACCTAAAATTAATTTTTGATATTCCTTTTTTCTGCACAAATTTTAGATATTCATCATCGATTGCCCCAGTTGTGCACTATTTGAATTTATATATGACAAATGCTCAAATTTTTTTTTTTTTAATAAATTAAAATGCTCATTTTGAAATTTTATTAAGTATTTGTAGTGATATTAACCCCATGAAACATTATTATTGGAAAAGTCTAAATATCATAAATTTGTGGTGAATCTTAAATAACGTGGCAGAATATGATTGAATAATATAGTTGGGTCCACAAGAATGTATCAAATTATTTGTGTTTTTGATATTTTTATAATATATAATAGTGCTCATTATTATTTGATGGTCATACTTATCTTTTAATTCCAAAAAAGGGACTTATCTTCACAAAGTTTAACTAGGCTCAATTTGATTTTAAATCTTTTTTCAGAGTGATCCTATGGCTGTTGTCTTTGTAAAGGAAAAAGATGGAAAACTAAAGGAACTTGGGCGCACTGAAGTAATATTAAATAATTTGAATCCAGAATGGATACAAAAAATTACAGTCTCATATCAATTCGAGATTGTGCAGCCATTGATGTAAGTTGTCATAACCTTTTAATTGTTGTTTCTTTGCGTAGAAACATCTTTTTTATTTTATCTTGTTTTAAATTGGCTGACAGATACTTTTTTTTTTTTCCTTTTTACCCTCTAGATTTCATATTTATGATGTTGATACAGAATTTAACAATATACCTATGAAGGTATTTGTTTCTTTTGTCTATCTTTACCATTCATATATATATGTACAAAATGTCTCAAGTATGTGTTTCCTATATGGATGTTGTAGTTGAATGTGGATTATGTTGAGTACGGATGTTGTAGTTGAATGTGGATTATGTTAAGTACTTCTTTGCTTTTTCTTAAAACTTTGTAAATCTTAAGTGCCAACTACTACTACATCAATGATATGTGACTGAAAAACTTTGTAAATCTTAAGTGCTACTGCCATGCCAGCTACTACTACATCAGTAAGAAACATTAGAAGTATAATCTTAAGTGCTATTTTTAAGGAAAACTCTTGAAATTTCCATTTAAGTGATTAATCATTACTACAACAATTTATGACAATTAGTTTACCAAACAATTAACTGATAATTTATTGCAGCTGATTCTTTCTACCACAAAGCTACAGACTACAGTGACTTTTTTCTGTTGCTACAACATTACCAAACTAGCCCTATGTTACACAAGTGTGCTTTCTTAAATACTGTTATGCTTTATTGCAGATGCTGAATTTTGAAGATCAAGATTTTCTCGGGGAAGCCGATTGCATTCTTTCAGAGGTAACGTGACCTTGGAGTGCTAATAGACTGATAAGTGTATTTTAAATGTATTATTAAAGCTAAAGCATTGTTCGGCATATTATTGTTACTGTACTGCTCTGTGAATGTGTTAGAGATTACGATGCATTTCAACATGAGACTAAAAGTAAAGCAATCAAGAAAGCAACACACGAGCACGTTTACGTGGTTCAATTCTCAGAGTGAGAATCTAATCCACTGGAGGGGCCAAAACCTTCACCAATCCACTGTAATCTTGAAATGTGATACACCCTCAACCTTACAACATCAAGGAAACTCTCGCTTATACAGAGCCTTACAAGACTAGACACTTTCTTGAAGAAGAGCTCTCAACTCAGGGAAGATTACAATAGCGAATCACACACACTACAATAAGTGCACATTCTGCACACTATTTATACATGCTTATGATTCCCTCCCTCGCATAAGTCAGGCAGGCTTACACAAACTGCCTGTAACAGAATAAACTGTCACCAATACAATTGAGACAACTGTAATGTCTTCATTTACGCATGAGGGTGTATTGGATCGTATTGTGTCAAGCTTCACAAGTCTCTAACAGGATGCTTGAGCCAAATTTTGGTTAATCCGGAGGATAAAATATCATATGATTGATTATAATAAATCTTAAAAAAAAAAAAAAAAAAAAAAAAAAAAAAAAAACCTATATGTATGCTTCCATTTGTTAGTTTTGTGATCTGATGATAAAATTTTGCGTTTCTTTTTTTAATCAGTAGTCATAATTAAAACCAATTTGTTTTTATCTTTAATGATAGATTATCACTAAACGTAGCCAGAGTTTGACCTTAAATCTTCATGAAAAATATGAACATCAATGTTCGAGAAACCTGGGAGTGCTCACTGTTCATGCTGAAGAAACAGTTGCTTCTAAGAGTGTTGTCCAGATAGGGTTCCGTTGTACCCACTTGGATAACAAAGATCTATTCTCCAAAAGTGTATGTATATAATGAACTTAACCTTTGAGATTTTTTGTGGCCTTGTTTTCTTTAGATTATATCCTTGCTTGTCACTTTAAGCTTGTGAAATATCTAGGCTCATTTCTGTTTTTTTTTTTCCTTCAGGATCCTTTCTTAAGAATTTCTCGTATCGTTGAAACTGGAGGAACTGTTCCAATTTGCAAGACTGAGGTGTTGGACAACAATTTAAATCCAATTTGGAAACCACTATGTTTAAGTATGCAGCAATTTGGCAACAAGGCAAGTTTGCGTCTTCCGTGATTCTGTGTTTTCTATTTTTTTTTAAATGACATTTACACACCTACACTCATATACACTGGTGGGTTCGAACTTCGAATTTATGCCCTCACAGTTCCTACAAAGGCTATTCCATTGTACTAAATGGAAATTGGTCTTTGTGATTTTGTGTTAGATATCAAATTAGAGTTGGTAGAATTGTTGGTATTTTTTAAAATGATAGTGGAATTATTTTTAATGTATGCAATATCAAAATATTTCAGGATAACCCATTGGTCATTGAATGTTTTGACTTTAATAGCAATGGACAACACACACTTATTGGGCAAGTATTTAATTTGCCATTCTTAATATATCCTTCCTTTTCTTCACTATTTTCTCTTTTTAATTTTTCATGCTCTGTGTTGGTGATTGTTTTGGTATGGGAAAAGAAAGACAATAATGGAGTTCAATTCTTCAGGAAACTTCAAAAGTCATTGGCCGAATTGGAAAAGCTTCACAATGAAAGAATTGGTGTTAACTTTGTTTTTCCATCATCTGGTCATCGTCTTGAAAAGGTTTTTTCTTCTTTGTTGTTAGGTTGAAAGTTCTCATGCTTTTTGTTAGCAAAAAAAAAAAAAGTTTTTTCGAACTATTTGTTATTTCATCTCCTCTTTGGATGATAACTTATCAAACAGGTGCTGAAAGGTCAGCTTTTTGTGGAGCATTTCAGTGAGAAGGAACAGTTCAGCTTTCTTGATTACATTTCTAATGGATTTGAGCTCAACTTCATGGTTGCTATAGATTTTACAGGTTATGAGTCTGGCATTAATCTAGTGAAATTACTTATGGCTTGACACAAGCGCATACAAACATGGATGCGTGTAATTTCAACCTGTCTGATTCATGTTTTTAGCTATTTTTGTTGTTTACTGAAGATATTGACTGAAATTCTAGTTCATGCCTTGAATATGTCAATTTTATTCAGCTTCCAATGGACATCCGCGGAACCCTGAATCTTTACATTACATTGACCCATCTGGTCGACTGAACTCTTATCAGGAGGTATAAGAGTGAGACTTGTTACTTCAATGGAATCATAATCTGTTTAACGTTGTACTTTTGTAACTATTTTTATATATAAATATATACATTTTGATGTTTCTTACGAAAAAAGTGATGGACTAAATTAATACAGGCTATATCGGAGGCTGGTGAAGTTATTCAGTTCTATGATTCCGACAGACGCTTTCCTGCTTGGGGCTTTGGAGGAAGAGTAACAGATGACACTGTATCTCATTGCTTTGGCTTGAATGGATATGCAAGTGACATTGAGGTAAATGAATGGCTAAATGGGTTTCTTTTTACTTGCTGCATGTGTTTCGTCTATTGTTGTGTAGCTTTGTGTGGTTGTGCATCTTTTATTTGTAACTGTTGTCTTCACTCTTTGACCATAAGAAGCTTTATTTTCAAATACATTAAGGGTCCATTTCGAAGTGCTTGTGCTACAAATGATTTGAAATGAAGTAGTTTGGTTAAAAGTGATTTTAAGATAAGCATTCAGTTGTTTGACAAGAAATTTGTAAAAGTGGTTTTGAATGATGTAATGGAGCATGCATCTAAAACTTATTTCTAGTGCTTTTCAAAGTTTGAAAGTATATCTTATGAAGATTGCCAAGCACCTTAATGAGTGTTTTCGTCCATTTGAAAATGGGCCCTAATTGTAATAATATACTTTTAAGCTTTATATGTCTTATGATTTTGCAATATACTATTTTATTCTCATTCTCATTTTCTTTTACATTTCCTTTCAATTTGTTTACAGCCGGCTACTTTGTTTTTAACATAGATTGAGCAGCTGTGTTTTTGATTTGATTCAATTCACCCCCAAAAATATTAAAATTTGAAATAAATTGTAAGCTTAAGCAGTGAATTAAAACAAGAAAAGGATAAGAATAGTAAATAGTAAAATAATTGCAAGTTTAGAAAACAAATAAAGCGTTTACTCTTTCAATTATTATTCATTTAAAATAGAATTCATTTTCTTCATTGAATAGGTTGAAGGAGTTGAAGGCATCATGACTGCTTATGCGACTGCTCTACATAACACATCTCTTGCTGGACCCACTATATTTGGTCCAGTTATTAACAAGGCTGCACAAATTGCTGGGCAGTCTCTCTCGCATAACAACAACAAATACTATGTCTTGCTCATTATTACGGTATAGTCGTATAGATAGTATGTTAAAGTCATGACCTAATAGAAGTTTGCGTATGATCTGTTTATAGAATGAAGTATTTTTAACCTGCAGGATGGAGTGCTAACGGACCTTCAAGAAACAAAAGATGCCATAGTAAGAGCATCTGATCTTCCCCTTTCCATTCTAATCGTCGGAGTAGGTGGCGCAGATTTTACACAAATGGAGGTATGTCTGCCTTCTAAGACACCTGCATGATCATTCTAATGCTTGAGGTCATGGGACTATATATCCAAATTATAATTTAACTCCTTGGTGATAATGTTACTTGATACATTATTTGTCGTAGATTCTTGATGCGGATAATGGGCATGCACTAGAAAGTTCAACAGGTCGTGTGGCTACGAGAGACATAGTACAATTTGTTCCAATGCGAGAAGTGCATAGTAAGTATACAAAGACATCCACCTAATACTCTAATGAAACGATTGTAATGGTTGGTTTATTCGATCTTTAATTAGTACCCACTACGTGTGAGAAGTTAAAAATATTTTTTGTGATTTTAATTTAATAGGTGGAAAGGTTTCCGTTGTTCAATCTCTTTTGGAAGAGCTTCCAGGACAGTTTTTGACATACATGCGCAGCAGAGATATTAAGCCTTACACCTTCAAATTCAAACCATCGCAAACCTCAATAGAATAATTTTTTTTTTTTTTAATCTATATATATATTTATGTTATAGAAAAATCTTAAGTATATATTTTTAGTTATCCAATTAGTTCAATTTGGCCGTTTAACCGTCTAAGAAGATCACAATGCCCCTTTCCTAGTCTTATTTATTTCTCCTTCCCTCTTTACCTCTCAATCAGGTCTTTTCCTCCAAGCGAGGAAATGTTCCTTCTTCAAGGTCTTTCTTTCTAGTAGAGCCTTTATTTCTTTTTCTTATATGTTTCTTTAGTTTCTCCATAAATTTCGTGCTGTATCGCGTGTTATTGGGGTATTGCATTTACTGTGTTGCTATTGTGCAATAGTTGAGTGGAAGCCTTTGGTTTATTTGTAATATATGAAAGATAACAAATTGGTTATCGTGAACTACAAAAACAAAAACGTCAATACAAATATTATATTTTGGTTATATTTTACTATAATAATAAAAAAAAAAAAATAGTTATTCTTAAGTGCATTTGTTTATGACATTATTTAAATTATAAAATATTGTTATTAACAAAAATATTTTGTTAAATGAATTATTGAGCTTACTGACGGGCTAGATAAACTAGCTTGAAATTATAAGTTAGGTAAAATCAACTTAATTTAATGAGTTTAGTTGTATTAAGTTCACAATTTGATAATAAAATCGATTATGCTATTATTCAAGTCACTTAGCAATGCAATCACATCATCGTCAAGAGGCAGGCTCAGGGATACCAGTGCCATTTTTTTATTTTAGTGTATATATTATCAATAAGTGATTAATAAATATACAATTTTTTTTTTTATATTTTAAGTAAGTTTGTTTCTAACTTTAGTAATTTTTGTTTACATGTATGTTATATATTAATGATGATACATAAAAAAATAGTAAATTTTTTTTTTTTTTTTTTTGACTCCAAGAGCCTTCATGTGGACCTTGCAAATTTGCAAGTTTTCCATATAAAAAATTTTCCCTAAAAAATTCTTACAAATTTGAAATGTATATGGGTAACTTTATGTACACGAAGCAGTTTAAGTTTAAACTTCAGTTTAACGGCACCAATTGCGTCATTTAAAAAAAGAAAGAAGAGCAAACCTCGTAGAAATTGGGTTTGTCATTTATTGAACTTTCAAAGATTATACGTATCTATATCAAAATTATGTCGTATCATCCGTACATTTTTAGTACTTCCATATCATCAATGGCTAGGAGTAGCTTTAATAGAATGGTTATACATAATCCGGGCTATACATAATCAGGACTTTTAGCCCCTTCTAAATATATATTAGCTAAAAAGTCATAGCTAACCATCTAAACGTTCTCTTTATTAATTAAAAAAAAATTAATTAAATATATTTTCTATTTTCTATGATTTTTTTAATCAAATCGTGTAACATCTTTTATTGTTTTTTTCTTCCTTTCTTCCTTTTAGAAATAGTAATAATTGAAATTCAAATCCTATTAGCTTTAAATAGTTTTGTCTTATGCTTTTGAAAGAAAAAAGAAAAAGAAAAAAAAGTGAACATCATTTTATCTTTCCTAATATAATGAAGTATATGAATGTATACATACAATGTAAATTTTAGAGGGGTACCATGTAAACGACAATATAAAAATTGACATTTTCGACATCATATCATATGAATGATAATAATAGAAATGGATGATTTTCTTCATTAAGTTATATCAAATAATGAAGTTTATCTTTTAAATGAATTAATAATTTTAAATTTGTTTATAAATTGTAATAATTTTGAATATTGAGTCACTAATATTATATGCTTAATGTCATATTTTTTTTAATAACTAATTTATATGTAAAATATATATAATGAAATATGTTGTCGATAAATTAAAATAATATTGTTTAATATCTATAAAAAAAATCAAATGAACTTAAAGGGATTAAATATATATATAAAAACTATAATAAATATGTAAAAAAATTGATGTGTTAAATAAAAGTTGAGACAAGGAAGATTATATACGTATTAGCAAGGAATAGTTAAGTTGTAGTAGAAACAACTTACATGAGATTTTTGAATCAAAGATACTTGGTGGGTGAGGAAACTTAGCTTTTGTGCATATGTAAACCTTTACTGTTCTAATTGATGATGGTTGGCAAAAATACAATAAGTTTGAGCAAAAGAAAAAAAAAAAAAAAAACGTTTATGAAGATGTTAACTAACTACGTGATGCTATAGAAGGAAAGAAAGTTCAAATGATAAAGTTGAAGTGCACTACTTTTATTGTGAAGATGACAAACCTTAACCATTTTATTAGAGAAAGATGAATAGAAATTGTATATTTGAACAAAAGAAAAAAATTGTAGTATTAAATCTTATTAGGTTATTATATATAAAAGTTGAATCATACTTAACATTATTTTAAATATAATTATTTTTATATTTTAAGTTATTTATATTAATTACTTTTTTTAAGATATAATATCACATTAAATAATGATTTTAAATATGATAATAGAATAAGGATGACCTCTAATAAGAACTTTAATCATATAATGATTACTATTTTTAATAAGAACTCTAAATATTATTTTATTTTTATAATTAATTTAAAAGCATAAAAAATTAAATATAATGATTATTATATATAATAAAAACTCTAAATATTATTTTATTTTTATAATTAAAAGTATAAAAAAATTAATTACTGTAACTATTTTAAATATATTATAAAAATTAATTAAAATAAATAAAATAAATCATGTGCAAAATTTGTGTCTTTAATTAGTATCATAAAAGAAAAAGCAATTCAAACCAATCTTAAAATTAAGGGGTGGTCCTACTGTTTATTATATTTTCAATAAATTATATTTTTTTATAATTAATAAAATAAATAATTAAAACATGTAAAAATAATAAAATAAGTTATAAATATGAAAAAATTAACCACTAAAAATATGTATAAAATAATATTTATTGTTTTTATTTTATTTTAATACTTTAAATTTTAAATTTGTTTTTGAAAAAAAGGGTGTACATGAACTATCCCAATTAACATTTAATTTATCTTATGATCAATAAGGTGAGTTTGAATCATAGTCCAACTATGTGTATACTTTCAATAAAATTACTTATGTTTTATTTTTAAATGTAGTTTTATTAAAATATGGAGCATTTAATCCAAAAATATCCTTATACAATTTTCTTTTTTAATATTATAAGTCATAAGATTCTTCTTTTCTTCTTTTTTTCTTTTCTAATATCCTTATTTTTTATGAAAGTAAATTCCTTGTGATTCTTTTTATTTAAGGTGATTTTTTTTTTTCAAACACTTAAAATAAATTATATAAAGGGCTATAATTCAGCCTATATGGCGATTTGGCTATTCATTTAAAACAAAATTTCCCATGCTGTTTTGTTAATAAAAATAAAATCCAAGTGTTAGTATTGGACAGCAAAGTACTACCACAGTACCGTTTGTTGCATCCTTATTAGACAATTACAAAATTCTAAACTTATTTTTAATGGTAAATTAATCTCACAGAATTTTCAGAATTCACATATTTTATACTTTTGAAGGTATAATTAAATTATAAAAGTATTATGTGTATTTATTTTAAATTTTAACAAATTAAATTTACATAAATTTTTACTTGATTTTTTCGTGCTGAATCTTATTAGGTGCATTGTTAGTTGTGTGCAGAGGGCGGATCTACGTGTGACTGAATGGAGTTACAATTTTGACTAATTTTTTTTATAAAAAATTAATTATTTATATATTTTTAGTATTAAATAAATATTTTATTTATCGTAATATATTGTATTTAATTTTGATGTACATATTTTATTATATATTAACAATATTTAATAAATATGTGGATAAAAATGATATAAATTGTAAATAAAGTTGTTAAATATATATATTTTTTCATGTATTTAGTAACAATTAGTAACATAAATAAAATTAGAGTAGTATACTATATAAAACTTCTTCTTAAATATAATAATCCAAATAATGTTTAAATATTTTTAAACTCAACATTATAAAAATAAAATTAACAAAATAAATATATGATAAGTTTGTATTAAATTTTTTAAGTTTATGTTTATTATATTTTATTCCAATCTAAATTTTAAATTTATCAAATATTATATTTTTTTACATTTTATTTTAATAATCTTTTAGAATTTATTTGAAATTTTGTTTATATAAAATTTTTATTATTATTAGTCATTCTTATATTGTTTATAAACATATATTTTTAAATATAGTATTAAGCTTAAAATTATAAATCATATTTTACTTTTTACATTTTCATATGTTTATTTTAGTTTTAGTTTTAGTTTTAACAACTATAAATCTTAATGTATTTGGTTGAGCTTTTTATTTACTTAGATTTTTTAGTTAATAAATTTATTTTATTCATGAATGATACTAATACTTATTAACTTGTTATATTTTTGTTTAATTTTCGTTATAAGTTAATTATAATGTGTTAACTCTATGTCTCTATTATAATATGATATGAAAAAAAATTTAATGTTGGATTAAGTATAATTTACTATAACTCCTACTAATTTTTTACTTTCTATAAAAAAAAATTTAACCTCCCTAAATTTTTTTTTGGCTCTGCCCCTGGTTGTGAAATTTTAAATAACAAATTAATTAAAATCTTGATTTTACAATTTAATCCAAAGTTTATTGAAATAACTTGTTAACTCAAATTAAAATTTTATCATATATATATTAATTATAAGTGCATCATGAGTAAAGTGATTTGGAAAATAAGATGCAGGTTAGTTATTTTGGATCTATAAATAAAAGTTAAATTAAATAACAATTGATTACTTATGTATTTGTCTCTTGTAAGACTAAATATATCGAATTGTATAATTTGTTTTGTGATTTATGAGGGCATTTTTGTACGCAATCGCAAAAATTACTAAGATTCTTACAGATAATCAAATATCCTATCGATATTTTATTATTCGATAATGATGCTTATAAAGAAAAATAGTTAAAGTTATGAATCATATAATCTAATTCACATTCTTGGTGATAGATTGACACATTTAGTTGTGATATTTAATTATTTTGCCTTATAGTACGTAAGAGCCTACTTATAAATGAGACTCTAGCATGAAATTTAAGAAATAAGTAAAAGCATAATCTTGATTTAACATGCATTTGATTGTTGTTATTTCTTTATATTGATATGAATGACTTTGGCGTGAAAGAAAATAAAAAGAATTTATGATAGTTGTTAAAGTAAATTATTCAATTATGATAGTTATGAGATGTCTCAACTACGTTTATGTCATCAATGTTGTGAACAAATGTAATAAACTCTATAAGTGTGTTAATATTCTCTTCAAGAACAATTGCCTGACTATGACTCATTAGTTGGTCCAAAAGTAATATTTATATTTTTTTGAAGATACTCTACGAGTGTATCATATGATATCATACACATGATAGCATGTGAAATAGAGTGAATGATTTAGGGCTCATCTAAATACGGTGTTTTGTAAGCTCATTAATAACATTTATAATCAATGTGGACTTATTCTATGAAAATGATAGAATTAATCTTTAATTTAAGTGCATAGAAATTCATAAAATAGAAATACAATGATATTCTCAAGTGATTTTTTTTAAAAGACTTTTTTTCTTTTCGGAATATCATTCTATAAAAAAAAATTTATTTTTGTCACTGAATTATTGTGGGAGTGTTTTGAACACTATATTGTTTATTCAAATATTATGAAAATAAATTATGGTCTAGAAAGCATGATATTTTGTTACAACTAGTGCATTACTATTCAACTTTAATAAAATATGTTAAATTAAATATAAGTTTTTTAAGTATTGATGTTGTTCATTATAATTTTCAATTCGATAATTGTATGGTTTGACATTTTTTTTTTTGGTAAGTTTTGGCTCATTAATAGTTTTTTTTTTTTTTTTAAAAGAAAAGAAAAGAAAAGAAAATTTTTATTTTTAAAGTTTAATAATATATATATTTATATATACACTTCCTTTAGAAAGACCCAGATTTTATTTTATACACTTCCCTATTCATCTTCTTAGTTTGGATGAGTTGTTTAGCTAAATTTGATTAATTTTGATAGGTGTTTGATGAACTTGTCAAAATTCCTGTTTTTACTGCTTGATGGACTTCTGTAATTTTGGTAAACACCAAGGAAAGTTCGTTACTATATTGTTTAACTCTGCTCCTATACAACGAGTATTATCATAAGCTTGGATGTTTTGGTTTCAACTTTGCACACAAGATGTTTGAAAATAAGACTAAAAAAACAGACTTACTGGATTTCCAGGATTATTAAAGTTCATGTGATAGCTATTTAATTGTAACCACTTCCATTGTTGTGCTATTGTTGATTGTGCACATGGTCAATCATATGTTGCAAATCTTATAAATAGGATATTTATTGGTATATTAATACAATAATCAATAAAAATTATTTTTTCTTTTTGCTTTTTATTTTTTCCTTTTATATTTAATGAATTTTATTAACATATCAAAAGCTAAAGATACATATACCTTTCAACAATAACAAAAAATGAGAGATAAATTATGCAGTTTTTTACTGAGATAAAAAAGGACATTTGTTTGTTTATCATATCTAAAGAATACGGTGTTGTAATTTTTTTTTTTTTTGAACACAAAAAAAGCTTTTCAGAGGAGCTTGGGTAATGCCCGTTATTCTCCATTCACATACATCAACACCTTATTTTGAGAGTATCAACAGTGATTAGCATCTCAGGCTGCCGTCAGAGGGGTCTTTATGCACAATTACGGCTGTTTCACCCCTCAAACCCATAACTTGGTGCATGTAATCCAGTGACGTTACCTACTGGGCTATCTACTGTCGGTGAATATGATGTTGTAATTTGAATATGACATTTTATCGAAGTAAAATTAAGATATAAATTTTTATGATAGTTATTGAGATAAAAACAGAGCAGATAATTTTCATTAAGGACATTATAATCATATATGTAAAATAGATCAAATAAAATTGGAATTTTTTTAACCAATCTCTTCACACACTTTATAGTAATAAGAAAGATTAAGATAAGATAAGATTCTAAGTAAAAAGAAGCTCTTATGTTTTCAACATTAGATAATTTATTAGAATATTTTAGCAATATTTCCTACATGTGCTGCCTTGTCATCACTTGCTATGAGCTCTTGATTTGATGATGGTGCCCATATCATTGACAAATTTGATGACAAAATGAAAAAATATGTTTTCTGTCAGCGAAAATATATGAATTAATCAAATAATAAATGAGAATTACTTCACACGGCATGATCATTATTTATAAGTTACAAATATAATGCACGAGAAATTATAAAAGTGAAAAAATTATCATAATTTAAATTATTATTATTAAAATTATTTTTTATTACATAAAAATTTTACCACTAATAATAATAATATTAAAATATAATTAATTATATAATTAAAAAGTCATTTATACAATTTTTATTGTATATTAACAAAATTAATTAGGAGAATATAATTACACATGAAAATCCAAATTTTTTATATCATAAATAACAATAAATTAATAATAATAATTTTCCCTAATAATAGTTAGGAGTAAGAGTGAGTTTGATAGATTAGTTATTAAGTTATTTTATAAGTCGATTTATGTTGACGATTTTAAAAAATTTAAAATTTTAGCCAATATATAACTCTTAAAAAATCAATTTTCAAGTTGATCTATAATGTCGGTTTGTGGGAAGTTCGTTTGGCAATTTTAGATATATAATTTTACTTGAAAGTTATTATTATAATAAAAAATATAATAGAAAGTACAAATAATATTTTACACTTACAAACACTTTTTTTAAAGCAGAGCATACAAATGTGATATTACCAGTTATAAGAACTACTATTCATGCTTATATCAAATGTTTGATCAATTTAAAGTTATTAATATGTGTCATATGATATCTCATTATTAACAGTTCTTCATATTTGATGCTCCAGTACTCACCCTCCTAAATTTTTCAAATTTAAAATATATTGTATAATATTTTAAAATATTTAATATATATAAAAGTGTACGTGGTTCGGTTTTGTTGATTTTTATTTTTTGCTGACTCACAATCGAACCAACAATGTCAATTTTGTAAAATTTTGGACCTACCGAACCAACTAACCTAAAAAAAAAAGCTTAATTTAAACCTGAACTAGAGGTAGTAGGTCGATTTTTGAAAAAAAAAAAAAAATTTGCCCACTAATCGCACTCTACTATTAAAAAATAATAGTAAAATTTACTGTTATACACGTAAATATAAATTGCCTCATGTAAAGTTAGAGCATACAAGTGTGGTGCTATCAGTTATAAGAAATACTATTCATACTTATATCCAATGTCTGATACATTTAAAGCTATCAATATGTACCATATGACAATGATATCTCATTATTGACACTTCTTCATATTTGATGCTCCAGTACTCACCCTCCCAAATTTAAAATCATGATTCTATACACTATTGGCATGTTTGGTTTACTGTAATTGTAATCGTAATCGTAATGAAAATAATTCAGAGTATTACTGTATTTGGTTTGACTGTACTTTGTAACGAAATGTAAAGGGATTATAGCAATAGCAGTAATCCTCATTACGCCTGCATCCCTTAAGAACACTCTGTAATGCTATATTTTTCTCATAATTTGTTTAATCATTTTTTATTTTTTTTGCTCATTTTATATTTTTTAGTAATAAAAAAAATTATTTTTTAATTTTACTTCATTTATAATTTTATAATATTTATTTTAATATTATTATTTATTTTGATTATATTGTTTAGACAAATATTGTAACAGTAATACTATTTTTTTTACATTCAATTTCATTACCATTACCATTTTCATTACTTTTACATTCAGCGAACCAAACGCCACCTATATATTTTTTTTAAGGATTTTTACATTGTATATTTGTATAATATTAATTAATACTTCATTTTATTTATTTTTATAACATATATTGTATAATATTTTAAAATATTTTAAAAAAATATTAATATATATATAAAAATGTAAGTTGGTTCGATTTTGTTGATTTTTATTTTTTGTCAATTCATAAATAAACTAAGGTTAATTTTATAATATTTTAGACCTACTAGACTAACTAATCTAAAATAAAAAAAGCTAAATTTAGACATAAATTTGAATTAGTAGGTCGATTTTTTTTTTTTTTTTTTTAAAGAAAAGCCCACTAATTGCACACTACTATTATAAAATAATAGTAAAATTCACTGTTATACACGTAATTATAAATTGCTTAATGTATTTTTCTATAATTATTTTAATTTATTGAAAAATTAAAATATTATTTTAGTACATAAAAAAGCCAAAAGATCTCTCTTATATAAATTTTTGCAAAATCAATGTTATATTATTTTTAAAAATTAAATAACAATTATTAATTATCAAAGAAATCTATTTTTATATTAATATGATTCTCTATCTTGTTTTGTTTAAAGTCCAATTAATTTTTATATAAACTATTATATTTATTTGTTTTGGTATGAATGAAAATTTTAACAAAGAAGTTTATTTAGCGGTCTTAGTGTAAGAATCAATTATTACTTCAATTTTATATTAAGCTCGTATATAAACATTTATTAGTTAAGAAGCAAATGTAATATTATTTAAAATAAAAAATAAATATTATTAATCATCAAATGAAATATATATATATATTTTTTTATAATAATATGATTCTTTATTTGTTTTTGTTTGTTACAAGTTTAATTAATTTTTATTTATATTAACTATTATATTTTTTTTTCTGGAGTGAATGTAAATTTTAACAAAGAAATTAAAATATTTAGCGGTCTTAGTATAAGAATCAATAATTACTTCAATTTTATACTAAACCCGTATATAAACATTTATTAGTTTAGAAGTAAAAATAAGCTCTTATATTTTTTAACATTAGATTATTTCTTTAATACACTTAGATCACAAAATTAACATATTTATCTACATGTTTCTAAATAACAAATGAAGTTTCTAAAATTTCTATTGGTTATGGTTTAGTTTATGAATTGATAATTTTTTTTTTCAACTTAATACTTATCTTATTAAAAAGATAAACTTTGTTTATCTCATATATATATATATATATATATATATATATATATATATATATATATATATATATATTTTGATGATATGTTTCTAATTATAACAAAAAAATTTGAATCTATAATGTTAGAAAAAATTAATATATATTTTTTTTCAACTTAATACATATCTGAATCTATAATGTTAGAAAAAATTTGAGCTGCAATTTAAATATTCTTCAATCTTACGAGATATATATGAACTATGACAACAAGACTTTTGAGTTATGATGAAATTGTATAAAATTATATTATTTTATACATTTTATTTAGCGTTTAATTTATTATTAGATAAATAAGATCAATCCCTTATTAAAGAATCATCTTCATTCTTTACACTTTTATATAGTAGTAAATAAATAAATAATAAGATTAATATAAATATGACAAGATAAAGATAAATATAACAATATATCAAAGTTTCAACAATATTATTTTTTAAATAAACTTTCAACATTGTTGAAAAATCACAAGTCATAATTTAATAGAATAACTTAATTTAATTAATAATTTACGTACAATACATGCGTTTTTAACTAGTTAAATACACGTGCTTTGATTGATGCATAATTAAATCTCATAATAATTACTTTTTATCAAGTGTCTCAATAATTTTCAAAATATTAATTTTTAAAATAAAAATGTTTATGTTATCTTTCTTGAGGAAGATTTTTAAGAGAATAAAATTTCTGTAAAAATAATGATAAAAAAAAAAAATCATTGTTTTTATAATATCATTAAAAAGATAAAAGATGGGCATTTTAGGTTCTTCCTCAATTAATTTAGAAACATGAATTCAATAAAAAATAAAATTTAGAAACATTAAAGATGATCACTTTTCTTTTCTTTCTTAAACGATATAGATATTAGTTATCCTTTAATTTATAAATTGATAATTATTTTTTCAACTTAATACTTATCTTAATCTGTTAGAGAAAATTTAAACATTAACTGCAATTTTAATATTTTTAAATCTTATGAGATATATATGAACTATGAAGAATTTGTATGGCAAAAGGACTTTTGAGTTATGATGAATTTATATTTACTTAAATTACTATTAGATAAATGCTTTTTTTTTTAAAATTTTAAAATTTTAAATTTTACTTAAATTGATAAATGCTTTTTTTTTCCCTCAATGGTAAGTGCTTTTCTCTCCGTCTATATAAGAGTTGGTAGAGGAAAATGGGTGGGATCCAACCAAAGAGTAATTAATTAAGGCTTCCAATGTCTAGCCTCCGTTCTTCCTTTTATGATCATTTAGTTTTAATTTAAAAGGACCATAAAAGGAAGAACGGTGGCTCGGCCTTCAAGTCTTAGGAATAGAATTTCAAGAATTTGTTTCAATTCGATCCGTACCAAAATCTAGGTAACAATATTGAATCTCATCTTCTTCTTCTTTATTACTTTTGCTATTTTATATTCACATACATATTTACTTTTATTTGTTTGGAAAAAGATCTTTCTTTAAAACTATAACTCCAATCTGCTTACCAATCTTTCCAATTCTTTTCCATCGAAATCAATAAATGAATTAATTGTTTCTTGAATATTCAACTGTATACAAATTCTTGTACTTATTAAATTAATATAATTTTTGTCAATTTTTTCTTAGAATTATATTTTTAAGTTATTTTATTTTCAATTGGTGATGTTTTCTCCAGTCTTGGTTTTTTTTTATTTAATTTATTATATAATTTTCTTCGCTTAAGATGATGATTAATGTCTATCTTTTCAATGTTTTTTTTTTTTATTTAATTGTGATTGCTTAAAAAATGTTCAACTACATACAAACTAAGTGTCATAGTAAAACTTTTGTCAACTTTTTGTAGGAATTATATTTTGAAGTTATTTTATTTCCATTTGTTAATTTGTATTTTCTCTTGTCTTCGGTCTTTTTAAAAAATTAATATGCAAACTGCCCCTTCATAATAACCACCCATTACTTTATATATATATTAAATTAAAAATTACTCTTATTTTATATTAATAAATTATCATAATTATAAAATAATCTAAAATAATTATTTAAAAGATTTTTCTAATTTATTGAAACCGTCGCTTTTATATCTTATTATTATATAGATTTATCTATATGTTATTTTCTATTTTAGAAGATTTTATCTTTAATAATTTACTTTAATTACAATGTTATTATTATTCTTATTTTTATACAAAAAAAAAAAAAAAAAGCATCGTATTTTTATTTTTTACTTAATGTTTATTTCTTATTATATTTTAAAATTTGGGTGTATTATTAGTTAAAATTATCCGTTAATATTATCTTTCCATTTCTTTGTTTACCTTAATTAGCATTATAACAAAATTAAGGATTATCTATCACCTAATCATTATAATATTATCCATATTCCATACCAACAGATGAAAAACAACTTATTTGATATGAGATTTTTATTACGTAGTTATCATAAGGAAACATAATATTAAGGGAATAAGGTGAAAAGAAGGTTTAATGTATCACCTTTTCTCTCTCTCTCTCTGCACTATTCCTTTTTTTTTTTTTTTCACATTTAACGTAAATTTTTTTAAAGTTAAAATTTGATACACAGAATTATAATTTTATTTTTATAATATTTATTTTGAATATATTTTTTCATAGTATATATCGATGTCTTTTTTTTGTTTAATTAAACATATATATTTTTTATGTTTTATAATTTAACCCTTTCTATTTTATCAAAAAGTGAATATTATCCTTGAAAAAAATATTAAATATTATATAATAAAAAAATTATGTCATATGTGTCATTTTAAAAAAAAGAAAAAAATATATATGTGCTAAATATGATCAAATTTTTGGGAATAACGGAGCAGTTAAATCTAACGAAAATTCTAGAAATAGTAGTAGGTTATTTACTTATAGTGTTTTTCCTTGGCTGGTAAACCTACTTGTGTATATAAAGTTTTTTTAAAATATAGTATATAAAGTTTTTCTTGTCAACTTTGCCTTTGTCAAAATTTTATCCAATCAAATTTTGACGTTTGGATTGTTTCGCGTCAAATTTTCACATGCAACATTGGAAATATAATTTTCGATCTGCGAGAAACTTATCGAAGGTTTCAACTTCAAGACTCCAGATACGTAATGCAAGGGTTTGATTTGTATTAGCTTATTATCGTTCAACTTCTTCCCATTTCCACGAGGGCTTTGATTTAGAGAACGTAAGAGGTATGTATATCGTAATCAGGAATTTCCTACGCATTAGAACTTTTTAACCTCGATTTCCTCGCGAAGCAAGCATACTTTGGAATAATATTTATAATACTTTGGTCTCATGCGGGAGTTGACGCCGTTGTTTATACGGTCCGAAATGGAACAAAAGAAATATATATATATATTGAAGTTAAAAGGGGTGTTTATCAGCATAATTTTTGGTTTTTTTTTTTTCTGTTTTTTTTTTGTATAACTGTATTGAATAACGAAGATTTCGGAATTTTTCAGAAAGAATTGGGGAGGCTTTTGAGCATTTGAAGGAATATATATAGAGAGACGGACGTACAGAGAGTAGGGAATTTGAAAGAGGGAGGGAACTTAGGGTGACTCAGTGAGAAAGTTGTTAGGGTTTTGCTTATATAGAGAAACAGAGAGACATACAATTAGGATTTTTTTTTTTTTTTTTTGAGAGAAGAAAGAGATGGGAGGATGCTTTTCAGATGTGAGAGGAGGCAAGCAAGCTATAGGAGGAGGGACCATAAGAAACAACGATAATTACAATAAAGATGGTCAAAACGAAGCCGTTGATTTCTACTATAAGTCGCGTGGTCTTCTGCCACTGTACACTACCCTAGAGGTATAACATTAGCTTCTTCATGCTCTGTTTTTTTGGTACATATTCTAATATTGTAATTCTAATTCTACTTTTACATTTGTTTAAATTAATATCACATATGAACTTATATTTTAAAACACAATTAACAATTTTAATAAGTTTCCTCAAGCTTCTTGATGATGTGTAATTGTGTATACATCAGGGGCGCTTTATTTTTGCTTTATAGAATGCAATGCTTTTCAAGAATCGAGAGAACATTCAGCATAGAAGAGTAAATAAATATGAGATGGACACTTTCCTATGTATTTAAATCTTATAATTTATTCATTGATAAATATAAGATTTCTTCAAGTCTCACTGTAATTTGTATCTATTTTTGCTCTTTTTATATATATAATAGTTTACCAAGCAAAAGGGTTCCCTTTCTCTTGGGATCTAAAAAAATAAAAATAAAACATGTATTTGGCGTTCTATTCATGTCACAATTTCTTCAAATGCAACAATTGACTTCTATAGTAGATTCTCTTATAAAAAAAAAAAAAAAAGAAAAGAAAAGAAAAGAAAAAGACTTCAAGTTGATGAACTCAATCTTCAATATCATATGCTAGTTTTTTATTTATTTATTTTATAATTAGCATAAACTTACAAAAGTACCACCAACTTTAATAGGTTTGTTGAATTCTACCAACTTTTGGTGTGACAAATCTCTCAATAATCTATTATTAAGTGTTACAAATGTAGCATTGATGTGAATTGGTTAACGAGATATAATATTTTCTTCATGAGCCCCACATGACTATTGTAACGCCTTATTCTTCCAATTTTTTTTCATGTTACCACTAACTCTAATACCTTATCTCCCAAATCCTCTTATGATTGTGTAATAAAAAACCTAGCGATTTGAAGTTTGAAGAAAAATCAATGATTCAACGGTGTCATTGTGGAATGGAGTACAATCTCACGATTTCATAGACATAATAACTTACAAATGAAGTTTGGGGTTGCAAAAAGTATGGGATGAGCAATTTTTTTTAATTTATAAAAAATTATGCAAATTGTTGAGGAAATTACAATTTTTTTGTTCCTTTTTTCAAACTATTGGATCTTCAGTTCCTCATTATTCCTGTACAATATGCATAACTTTTCACAAATTTAAAATATTGCTTGCACTACATTTGTAGCAACCTAAAACCTTCCTAAATTATTCTCTATGCATGAAGTCACGATATTGCACTCCATTTTACAGTTTTATGGTGACAACAAGGAGCCACGAGTTTTCTTTAAATTTTCTTTAAATCTTTGAATCATTAGGTTTTTCCTTTCACAATTGCTAGAGGATTTGGAGAGAACTGGTATTAGGGTTAGTAGTAACATGAGAAGAAATTGGGATATTAGGCACTAAAGAATGTTAGTTTCAATTAACTAATTTACGGCGATGTCACATTTGCAACACTAAATAATAAATTTGTGGTAGATTTGTCACATTAAATTAGTGTTTTAAGTTATTTTTGTTAATGCTTATACTTTACCTAGTAAAATATTTGGTCCGTTCATTTTCCATATTAGAAATGTTAGCATCTTTGGTTGCATAATTTTACGAAAATAACTCCATTTAGGGTTCATGTGAACTTTTTAATGTAGAGTTTGGGCGTGTGAAATTTTCACATGTGAAAAGAGAAGTTAAATGGGTATATAAATTTTTCACATGCTTTTGTGGAAATTCCACACAGACTTGTAAAATGTTATAATTATGAAATTTTCACATAACTATGTGCCAGCAATGTTGAAATGTAAATTGGAAAAGTGAACACTAAGAAAAATAGTGACAAAAAACATATTGTAAATAAGGCTAAGTTCAAACTAGATTGTAAATATTGGTACATCTCAACTCTATTTATTAAATAGCCTTTGTGTTGCTGTTGAGAAATAGTTTCTCATTTTTTTTGGGTCTATATGCATGCCATTGAGATAGCTTCTCATGCATCCATCTAGAAAAGAATTCCCAGGTACCAATTACATCTAAAATAAGCTATAAGGTTTTGCCACTTTGCTAAAATGAACATGGAATTCTTCTGCTGTTCCCTGTTGCCAATTCACCTGTATTACAACTGGCTTGTTATATCAGATCACTGAGTTAGTGGTAGCTTATATATGAATTGTGTGGGGGCTATATATAAGAATGTTTTATCCTTGAAGTGAAGTTCTTGTTTTTCTCTTTTCTATTTGAAGAGGTCTCAATTAGCAGTCATTAACCAATGTCCTTTGGTAGTTATTATATTCAGAATTTTCTAACTCATATGAGGTTTAAAATAAACTTTGTTGTGTGAAAGTGTCACTTTGGTAGTGACTTATCGATATGAATATCTTGGAGTTGGTTGATGAAAGCTTTACATGTAGGATTGACATGTTAAAATCTCCAAGACTTATTTATGATAGCAGCCTTATAGATGTTCTTGTAGTTGATGGATAATAATCATTATGCTAATAGCTAGTCTTGTTCTTTATTGTTTTTCTTTTTAAATCTATATGCTGCAGTTATCTCTATCTGCATCCAACTTGCGTGATTGTGACATCACTTCTAAGGTATGTTTCTGCTGGTACCTTACTCCTAAAACAGTCTGTTATAACTATGTTTTTCCCTGGCATTGTTTTGTCATCACCTTGTTCTTTCTCTATAAGATCATGTGGATATCTCAACAATCTGCTCTCTTTGTTCTCTTTATCCTGAAGACCTTGGATCTCAGTCTACGGGAACATTTACTTCATCATGCAGAATTGATCTAACATATTGTGTTCTACATGTCACAAATCTTGATTTTTTATCCTAGTATGGGTTGGGTATTAGGTGACTAATGATTTTCAACCTATGCACTAGAAGATGATCCCATAAACATATAAAGTTTGAGACGTATAGCCTCATTGCGCACCACCTAATTGCTTAAGCCTTAACAAGAAAGGCGTAAGCTTCAAATAAACCATTTGAGGTAAAACTTTAACTCGTTGGATAAATGAGCTTTATTAAAGCGAGCCTCAAAATAGCAATTTAAAACCGTGAATAAAAAAAAAAAAAAAAACACTTTAGTAAATAGCTAAGCAATAAACTCCCACTTAAATTCAAGTAATGCATAATTAGAACAAAAGTCTACAAATGATATCCCTCCCATTTAAATTCAAATAATGCATAATTAGGACAAAAGTCTACAAATGATATCCCTCGCACATCAAATGGGCAAAATTCATTAGGCGTTAGTGTGGCTTTTGAATGTGTAAAAAGCCTTTTAATAATTCAAGATATTTGGCATGCACCTAAAATTAATTTTTGATATTCATATTTTTTTCAGCACAAATTTTAGATGTTCATCATTGATCTCCCTGATTGTGCACTAGTTGAATTTATATATGACAAGTGCTCAAATTTATTTTTAATAAATTAAAATACTCGTTTTGAAATTTATTAAGTATTTGTAGTGATATTAACCCCATGAAACATTATTATTGAAAAAGTCTAAATATCGTAAATTTGTGGTAGATCTCAAATGACGTGGTAGAATATGATTGGATAATATAGTTGGGCCTACAAGATTGTATCAAATAATTTGATATTTTTGTAATATATAATAGTGCTCATTATTGTTTGGTGGTCATACTTATCTTTTAATTCCAAAAAAGGGACTTATCTTCACAAAGTTTAATTAGGCTCAATTTGATTAAAATATTTTTTTCAGAGTGATCCTATGGCTGTTGTCTTTGTAAAGGAAAAAGATGGAAAACTAAAGGAACTTGGGCGCACTGAAGTAATATTAAATAATTTGAATCCAGTATGGATACAAAAAATTACAGTCACATATCAATTCGAGATTGTGCAACCATTGATGTAAGCTGTCACAACCTTGTAATTGCTGTTTCTTTGTTTAGAAACATCTTGCTATTTTATCTTGTTTTAAATTGGCTGACAGATACTTATTATTTATTTTTCTTTTTACACTCCAGATTTCGTATTTATGATGTTGATACAGAATTTAACAACATACCTATGAAGGTATTTGTTTCTTTTGTCTATCTTTACTATTCATCTACATGTACAAAATGTCTCAAGTATGCGTTTCCTATATGGATGTTGTAGTAGAACGTGGATTATATTAAGTACTTCTTTGCTTTTTCTTAAAACTCTGTAAATCTTAAGTGCCAGCTACTACTACATCAATGATATGTGACTGAAAAACTCCGTAAATCTTAAGTGCTACTGCCATGCCAGCTACTACTACATCAGTAAGGAACATTAGAAGTATAATCTTAAGTGCTATTTTCAAGGAAAACTCTTGAAATTTCCATTCAAGTGATTAATCATTGCTACAACAATTTATGACAAAATGTTTACCAAACAATTAACTGATATTTTATAGCAGCTGATTCTTTCTACCACAAAGCTACAGACTACAGTAACTTTTTTCTGTAGCTGCAACATTACCAAACTAGCCCTATGTTACACAAGTGTGCTTTCTTAAATACTATTATGCTTTATTGCAGATGCTGAATTTTAAAGATCAAGATTTTCTCGGGGAAGCCAATTGCATTCTTTCAGAGGTAACATGACCTTGCAGTGCTAATAGACTCATAAGTATATTTTAAATGTATTATTAAAGCTAAAGCATTGTTTGGCATATTATTGTTACTGTACTGCTCTGTGGATGTGTTGGAGATTACAATGCAATTCAACGTGAGCACGTTTATGTGGTTCAATTCTCAGAGTGAGAATCTAATCCACGGGAGGGGCCAAAACCTCCACCAATCCACTATAATCTTAAAATGTGAGACCTCAACCTTGCAACATCAAGGCAAGTCTCGCTTATACAAAGCCTTACAAGACTAGACACTTTCTTGAAGAAGAGCTCTCAACTCAGGGAAGATTACAATAGTGAATCACACACACTACATCAAGTACTCATTCTGCACACTATTTATACATGCTTATGACTCCCTCCCTTACATAAGTCTTTATTCCCCACGGCAGGCTTACACACTACCTGCAACAGAATAAACTGTCACCAATACAATTGAGACAACTGTAATGTCTTCATTTACACATGAGGGTGTATTGGATCTCATTGTGTCAAGCTTCATAATTCTCTAACAGGATGCTTGAGCCAAATTTTGGTTAATCCAGAGGATAAAATATCATATGATTGATTATAATAAAGCTTAAAAAAAAAAAAACTATATGTATGCTTCCATTTGTTAGTTTTGTGATCTGATGATAAAATTTTGGGTTTCTTTTTATAATCAGTAGTCATAATTAAAACCAATTTGTTTTTATCTTTAATGATAGATTATCACTAAACGTAGCCAGAGTTTGACGTTAAATCTTCATGAAAAGTATGGACATCGATGTTCAAGAAACCTTGGAGTGCTCACTGTTCATGCTGAAGAAACAGTTGCATCTAAGAGTGTGATCCAGATAGGGTTCCGCTGTACCCACTTGGATAACAAAGATCTATTCTCCAAAAGTGTATGTATATAAGGAACTTTACCTTTGAGATTTTTTTTTTTGCCTTGTTTTCTTAGATTATATCCTTGCCCTTCACTTTAGTTTGTAAAATATCTAGGGTCATTTCTGTTTTTATTCTTCTTTAGGATCCTTTCTTAAGAATTTCTCGTATCGTTGAAACTGGAGGAACTGTTCCAATTTGCAAGACTGAGGTGTTGGACAACAATTTAAATCCAATTTGGAAACCTCTATGTTTAAGCATGCAGCAGTTTGGCAACAAGGCAAGTTTGTGTCTTTTGTGATTCTGTCTTTTCTATTTTTTTTAAAGAACATTTACACACCCACACCTACACACATATACACGGGTGGGTTCGAATCTATGCCCTCACAATTCCCACAAGGGGTATACCATTGTACTATATGGCAATTGGTCATTGTGATTTTGTAGTAGATATCAAATTAGAGAATATTTGGTATTTTTTAAAATGATAGTGGAATTATTTTTAATGTATGCAATATCAAAATATTTCAGGATAACCCATTGGTCATTGAATGTTTTGACTTTAATAGCAATGGACAACACACACTTGTTGGGCAAGTATTTAATTTACTATTCTTAATATATCCTTTCTTTTCTTCGCTATTTTGTCTTTTTAATTTTCCATGCTCTGTGTTGGTGATTGTTTTGGTATGGGAAAAGAAAGACAATAATGGAGTTCAATTCTTCAGGAAACTTCAAAAGTCATTGGCAGAATTGGAAAAGCTTCACAAGGAAAGAATTGGTGCAAACTTTGTTTTTCCATCATCTGGTCATTGTCTTGAAAAGGTTTTTTCTTCTTTGTTGCTTAAGTTGAAAGTTCTCATGCTTTTTGTTAGCAAAAAAAAAAAAAAAAGTTTTTTCGAACTATTTGTTAATTCATCTCCTCTTTGGATGGTAACTTTTCAAATAGGTGCTGAAAGGTCAGCTTTTTGTGGAGCATTTCAGTGAGAAGGAACAGTTCAGCTTTCTTGATTACATTTCTAATGGATTTGAGCTCAACTTCATGGTTGCTATAGATTTTACAGGTTACGTGTCTGGCATTAATCTAGTGAAATTACTTATGGCTTGACCCAAGCGCATATGTAATTTCAACCTGTCTGATTCATGTTTTTAGCTATTTTTGTTGTTTACTGAAGATATTGACTGAAATTCTAGTTCATGCCTTGAATATGTCAATTTTATTCAGCTTCCAATGGACATCCGCGGAACCCTGAATCTTTACATTACATTGACCTATCTGGTCGACTGAACTCCTATCAGGAGGTACAAGAGTGAGACTTGTTACTTCAGTGGAATCATAATCTATTTGACGTTGTACTTTTGTAACTATTTTTATATATAAATATATATATTTTGATGTTTCCTACAAAAAAGTGATGGACTAAATTACTACAGGTTATATTGGAGGCTGGTGAAGTTATTCAGTTCTATGATTCTGATAGACGCTTTCCTGCTTGGGGCTTTGGAGGAAGAGTAGCAGATGACACTGTATCTCATTGCTTTGGCTTGAATGGATATGCAGGTGACATTGAGGTAAATGAATGGTTGAATGGGATCTTTTTACTTGCTGTGTTTCGTCTTGAGAGTTTTTAGTTACGGATTAAATAAGCCTAGAGGGGGGATGAATATGTTATTTTAAATTTTAGTTATGTAACCTAAACATAACGGCCAGACATGCAATTACGTATAAAATTAAAATGCAGAATTAAGAAATAACACATGAAATTTTTAGGTGGAAACAACCTAGGTCACAACAATGACCTAAGAAGAAAACCACCAGTCCACCATACCACTTAACTATCCACTATGAAAATTAATGTTCAATTACAAGGCAAGGTCTTAAACTACCTCTTACAGATAATGCTCCCCTATGTAACTTACTTACGAGCTGTCGCTCCTTTCAGTCTCCAACAGCAAGGTGTCTGGATCCGGACCAACGTTCTAATCTACTTGAGTCACACAAGATCAATCGAATCAGTCAACTTCGGTAATTTCGAGTCACACGAAATACCGAACACGTCATCAATAGTACCTGAAAAATTAGCACAAATAGCACAAGTGCAAAGTGTGTCCTAGAGAAGATTCAGCAATGAAAAATCCTAACTAGCAAATTCAATAGCATACGATGTAGAAAATAAATCAGCTAGTAAACTCTAGAACGATCATGCAAATCTAAATATCATAAAAACAATTAGGCACATGAATTATTCAAACATGACCACACGATATGTTTGAACAATTAAAACAAGAAAGCTCCTAAAATTGATAGATGAAGAGAAGATTTTTCTTTAAAAATGCAATCAGATGTAGAAAATCTTATTTCAGTGATAAATATTTTGTACAAACAAGTATCACTTATATAGAGTCTAATTTAACTTGAAAGAGGATTAGTAATAGAGTACAACTCTATTAATATCAGGATTTAGCTTTCACAACAATTCTACTCAAACAAAGATTTTATTTTTAACATTAAATGGGGTTAAATTGGTAAGAGTAACATATGGGGTCAAACTGAAAAACTTTCACGATCGATCTAGCAAAATCTCGATCGATCTAACTATGCAATTTCAAACCCGAAAGCAACTAGATTGAAGTCGGTCTATACTCGATCGATTGAACATGCCTAGATCGATCGAACATCTCATTCGATCGATCAACGCATGACTCGATCGATCAACAAATGACTCGATCGATCTAGTTTAACCCGAGAGCACTTAGATTGAAGTCGATCTACACTCGATCGATCGAACTATTCTCTCGATCGATCGACCAACATGTGCACAGTTTATTTTTTGTTACAATCCATACTAAGTGTAGTGCTCAATTGTGTGAAGATGTATGCATGAGAAAATGTTTTACCTGACATATGAACATTGCAAGCTTGGTGACTATATTATCGTGTATCATCTGATTAAACGGTAACGCTTATACTAGATTACAATCAGTAATTTGTTCACGAAAATTGCCAATAAATATAAACCTTACAATCTCCCCCTTTGACATTTTCGTGTGACAAAATAACTCGCTCACTACATAACGCTTATAACGCTCATAAATTACATAATTAGATATTCAATAGTGGAGCTATCTATGATCCGGTGGAGCCATCTTGTTTGATAAATTGTATGCTTGATACACTGAAAAAGAAACACAAATAAGCACGGCAGCTTAGCTCAAGAACCATTATTAGTTCAGTGTATATAATAGAATTTAAGATAAAAAATGCTCCCCCTTAATGTGCTCCTCCTAAATATGACATTACCGTTGCAAGATTGCATCACACTCATGTTTCTCTCGTCTATTGTTGTGTAGCTTTGTGTGGTTGTGCATATTTTATTTGTAGCTGTTGTCTTCACTCTTTGACCACAAGAAGCTTTATTATCAAACACATTAAGGGTGCATTTTGAAGTGCTTATGCTACATGTGGTTTGAAATGAAGTAGTTTAGTTAAAAATGATTTTAAAATAAGCATTCTGTTATTTGACATGAAATTTGTAGAAGTGGTTTTGAATGAGGTAATGAGGAGGCATCGAAAACTTATTTCTAGCGCTTCTCAAATTTTGAAAGTACATCATATGAAGATTGCCAAGCACCTTAATGAGTGTTTACGTCCATCTGAAAATGTGCCCTAATTGTAATAATATATTGTTAAACTTTATATGTCTTATGATTTTGCAATATACTATTTTATTCTTATTCTCATTCTCATTTTCGTTTACATTTCCTTTCAATTTGTTTACAGCTGGCTACTTTGTTTTTAATATAGATTGAGCAGTTATGTTTATGATTTGATTCAATTCACCCCAAAAAGATTAAAATTTGAAATAAATTGTAAGCATTAAGCAGTGAATTAAAACAAGAAAAGGATAAGAATAGTAAATTATAAAATAATTGCAAGTTTAGAAAACAAATAAAGCGTTTACTCTTTCAATTATTATTCATTTGACGTACAATTCATTTTCTTCATTGAATAGGTTGAAGGAGTTGAAGGCATCATGACTGCTTATGCGACTGCTCTACATAACACATCTCTTGCTGGACCCACTATATTTGGTCCAGTTATTAACAAGGCTGCACAAATTGCTGGGCAGTCTCTCTGGCATAACAACAACAAATACTATGTCTTGCTCATTGTTACGGTATAGTCGTATAGATAGTATGTCAAAGTCATGACCTAATAGTAGTTTGCGTATGATCTGTTTATAGAATGAAGTATTTTTTACCTGCAGGATGGAGTGCTAACGGACCTTCAAGAAACAAAAGATGCCATAGTAAGAGCATCTGATCTTCCCCTTTCCATTCTTATCGTCGGAGTAGGTGGCGCAGATTTTACACAAATGGAGGTATGTCTGCCTTCTAAGATTCCTGCATGATCATTCTAATGCTTGAGGTCATGGGATTATAAATCGACTCCTTGGTGATAATGTTACTTGATACATTATTTGTCGTAGATTCTTGATGCGGATAATGGGCATCCACTAGAAAGTTCTACGGGTCGTGTGGCTACGAGAGACATAGTACAATTTGTTCCAATGCGAGAAGTGCGTAGTAAGTATACAAAGACATCCATCTAATACTCTAATGAAACGATTGTAATGGTTGGTTTATTTGATCTTTAATTAGTACCCACTACTTGTGAGAAGCTAACAATTTTTATTGTGATTTTAATTTAATAGGTGGAAAAGTTTCCGTTGTTCAATCTCTTTTGGAAGAGCTTCCAGGACAGTTTTTGACATACATGCGCAGCAGAGATATTAAGCCTTGCACCTTCAAACCAACGCAAACCTCAATAGAATAAATTTTTTTTTTTTTTATCTATATATATATATATATGTTATAGAAAAATATTAAGTATATATTTTTAGTTTTCCAATTAGTTCAATTTGGCCGTTTAACTGTGAATGTGGTTTAAAAAAAGAAAGAAGAGCAAGCCTCGTAGAAATTGGGTTTGTCATTTATTGAACTTTCAAGGTTTATACGTATCTCTATCAAAATTATGTCGTATCATCCGTACTTTTTGAGTGTTTCTATCAAAAGATTATACGTATCTCTATCAAACCTTAACCATTTTATTAGAGAAAGATCGATAGAAATTGTATATTTGAGCATAGTATTAAATCTATATTATATTATTATATATAAAAATTTGAATTACAGTTAATATTATTTTAAATAAAATTATTCTTATATTTTAAATTATTAACATGAATTATTCTTTTAAGACATAATATCATATTTAATAAAAATTTTAAATATTATTTTATTTTTACAATTAATTTAGAAGTATAAAAAAATTAAATATAATGATTATAATATACAATAAAAATTTTAAATATTATTTTATTTTTACAATTAGAAGCATAAGAAAATTAATTTATGTAATTATTTTAAATATATTATAAAAATTAGTTAAAAAAATTAAAATAAAAAAAAATAAATCATATGCAGAGTACGTGTCTTTAATTAACGAGTATATAGTATCATAAAAGAAAAACAGTTCAAACCAATCATAAAATTAAGAAAAATAAGCTACATTAGACCCCTTTTATTAATCTTATTCTGGACTAATCTCCTATTACTAAACTTCCAAATATACCCTTTTACTCATTATATCCACCGGCTGCAATTCTTCTTCTTTCTCTCTCTTCCACTCCCACCTTTTCACGGCTTATATTCTCAGATCAAGGTCCTTCTCTTTCGAAAACTGCCTTTCGCAATTATTTTCCTGTTCAATTTCTATGTGGACTAAGTTGATCTAAGTGATTTTAGTTTCTGAATTATGAACAGACGCAGTTTAAGATTTTTCAATTAAATTAACCGGTTCGAGATCTTTAGAGAAGTGGATGGGGGCGGTCAGTTCATACACTATATTTTGCATTTTGCTTCAAATTCTACTTTATTAGACTGGAATTTTGTATCTTCTAATTGCGAAGCAAACAGTTTCTAAGTTGATTTGATCAAATTTAAGAGTATACTCTAAATTTCTTGCTGATATTATTTATAGATTGCCTGTCATTTGCTGCGTATTGGATTTTGAATCAAAATCATTTATATAAAATGTTCTCATGTCAAATTTTCTTTTTCCTTCTTTTGAGTAATGACAAATACGAGTTACATTAACAAATCTTATCTGCAGTTATCATTGGCTGCTTCGGACTTGCGTGATCGAGATGTCATGTCTAAGGTTTGTTGCTTGCTTAATCATGATTGACGGAAACAGCTAATGTCCTCTATTTTTTATATTCAAGACTCAGGCTTAATTTCTGAGTTCTGAATAGCCTCAAGGCTTTTGTTCTGGTTTGATTGCTTCATGAAGAGGGGTTATTTTGGGCAGTCTAGTTGGACATATGTCCAATTCGGCTTCGGCGAGTGGGGTCGCCGGCCGGTCAAAATTTAATCAGTTGGACGACTGTCTAACTGAGCTCCGGCGAGTGGACATATGTGTCCTCTAAAATATACTCCTCTGGTTTTCAGTTGGACACATGTCCAACTCTGTTGAGGTGAGTTGGACATACGTCCAACTGAGGGGTTATTCTGGGCAGTCTAGTTGGACATGTGTCCAACTTTGCTCCGACGAGTAGGGTCGCCAGCCGGTCAAAATTTCATCAGTTGGACAGTCGTCCAACTGAGCTCCGGCGAGTGGACATATGTGTCCTCTAAAATATACTCCTCTGGTTTTCAGTTGGACACGTGTCCAACTCTGTTGAGGTGAGTTGGACAGTCGTCCAACTGAGGAATTATTAAGGACATTTTTGTCATAATATGTAAAAAAATCAAGTGGAGGGGGTCATATCAGATTTTTAATAAATAAGGGGTCATGACAGCATATAACCCTAAAATTAAGGGGCGGTAGTCTTACAATTCATACTACGATATATTATGAACATAATAATTAATGAGAATTATTTTTATTATTATTTTTTATTTTTATATTTATTTAGTTTTATAATAAGAATGAGTTATTGAATTTTATTAATATGTCAAAGGCGAAAGATATATATGCCTTTCAAAAAAACAAAAAAAATGAGAGATAAATTATACAGTTTTTTATTAAGATAAAAAAAGGACATTTGTTTGTTTATCATATCTAGAGAATATGGTTGGAAAATTATCAAAAATAACACCCCTAAATTTTATAATAATAAAACTAACACTTCAATAATATTGAACGTTCAATTTGAACGTGAAATATTGAATGAGTCTAAATTGTCGTCGTTCAATTCTAATTGAATGGGTGTTCAAGAAAAAATAATATATTATTTATTTTTTTAATTATGAAAATATAAGTTTTAACACAAGGGGTGCTAGTTTGTTATTATAAATTTTAAGGGATATTATTTTTGTTGTTTTCTTGGTTTTATAATTTAAATATGACTTTTATCGAAAATAAAATTAAGAGAGAAATTTTTATGATAGTTATTGAGATAAAAAAAGAACATATAATTTTCATTGAGGACATTTTAGTCATTTATAAAATAGATAAAATAAAATTGGAATTTTTTTAAACCAAATCCCTTCACACTTTATAGTAATTGAAAGTTTTTAATCACGGATCAAATAAGCCTAGAGGGGGGGGGGGGGTGAATAGGTTATTTTCAATTTTTAACAAATATTAAATATGTAATCTAATCACAACGGCCAGATATGCAATCGCGTGTAAAGATAAAATGCGGAATAAAAATAACACACGATATTTTTAGGTGGAAACAACCTAGGCCACAACAATGACCTAAGAGGAAAACCACCGGTCCATCGGACCACCCAACTATCCACTATGAAAATCAATGTTCAAGTACAACCATAGAGTCCAGAACTACCCGTCGCAGATAGATCCCCCTTTCTGTAATTTACTTACGAGCCGTCGCTCCTTTCACAGCCTCCAATAGCTAGATGTCTGGATCCAGACCAACGTTTCGATCTACTTAAGTCACACAAGATCAATCGAACCCGTCACCTTCGGTAATTTCGAGTTACACGAAATACCGAACACCTCACCTGAAACGTTAGCACAATAACACAAGTGCAAAGTGTGTCCTAGAGCGGATTTAAACAATGAACAATCCTAACTAGCAGATTCAACAGCATACGATGTAAAATCTAAATCAGCTAGCAAAATCTAGAACAATCATATAAAGCTCAATATCATGAAAGATGAAGAGAAGAAGTTAAAAGCACAAATCAGATATGAAAATATTAGATCAATGTGGTTCAAGTTGTTGAAATATGCACAACCTAACCTCCCTTATATAGAGTCCAACTTTTACTTCAAATAGGATTTGCAATTCACTATAACTCTACTCATATCAGGATTTAGTTCTCAAAAGAATTCTTCTCATACAATGATTCTATTCACATCAGGATTTATTAATTACCATAGTTATCCTCAAATAAGAATTCTGTCCTTAACATTAAATGTGGTCATTTAGGTAAAAGAAACATAAGGGTCGAATTAGAAAAGGAGTTTGAGTAGGAATATAATACTGGCTCGATCGATCGAACGACTGTCTCGATTAGGGGTGAACAAATATGGGTTGGTTTGGGTTTAGACTAAAATTGGAACCAACCCAATATGATCGGTTTTTTAAAAATAAGAACCGAACCGAACCAAAAAATTTGAAAAATCAATCCAACCCGAACCAAATTTTTTGATTTGGTTTGGGTTGGTTAAAGGAAATTTCTTCCTCTTTTTACGGTAATGAATTTTGTTTATTAAATTTTTTTAAAACTCTTGTATTATATATAATTTCTAACAATTTTAATGTTAATTTTATTATAATACCTAAATTTAGAAATATAGATACCGATCACTTATCTAATACCATTATTCATATCAAATACAAAGTGCAAGAAAAATTTAAAATTAAGACAAATAAGCAATAAGGAATAGTAATCACATACTTGACAAAATTTACTAACTTTTAGATCTAATAATATTGTTCGCCAATATTATTCATGCAATGAAAACTCTACCGACAAAAATATGAAAGATGATGTAATTATAAATTTATAATGGATAAATAATTAAATAATATCAAATTCGTGTATCATGTGAATAAAAGATAAAATAAATGAGAGTACTTGGTAGAGAAGTGCTTGCACGAATTTCGTTTAAATATTTAAATTGTAATGACAAAAATGGACAAAACTTGTTTATCTCTCACTAACAAAGTAGAGGACAAATTTTTCTAAAATATTATCGAAAATAAAAAAGGTTGCCCTCATAAACATAACTAATTAGCAACAAATAACAAATCCAAACATATAAATTCAAATCTTTAGTACATATAGACTATAGTATATTACAAAATAGAAAATAAAAATAAAATACTTAAGTTATCCAAAAAAAACATAAAAATAAAATAAAATTTCAAACATGTTCCAAGCTCCCATATTCTAATATATTAATAAAACATAAATATTATATTGAAATCATTGATTTCGCTAACTCGCCATTGAGTTTATTGAGGTATGTTATTTTCCAAACATGTCTATAAAAATAGAAAATTAAGTGTAAACTATGAATTAAATAAATTAAATTGTAATGATTATATAAATATTTAAATATATATATATATATATATGGGTTGGTTCGATTTTTTTTAAGATTTTAATAAATGAAAACCAAACCAACTCAATATTAATCGGTTTTTTATTATGAAGAACCGAACCAAACCAATAAAACTTAAAAACTGATTTTTCTAGATTGGTTTGGTTTGGGTTGGGTTGGGTGGGTTGGTTTGGTTCTGTATTTTTTTGTTCACCCCTAGTCTCGATCGATCGAGACCATTCTCGATCGGTCGACACTACACTCGATCGATCTAACTCAAACAGAGAGAACCTGGATCGAAGATAGATCTATACTCGATCAATCGAAAAGGGTTCGATCGATCGATCCAATTTCTTGATCGATCCAATCCAAACAGAGAGAATCTAGATCGAAGTTGTCTCAGGCTCGATCGATCGATCACTCGATCGATCGAACAATACTCTCGATCGATCGACCAACATGTGCACAAAACATTTTACGTTACGATCCATACTAAGTGTCGTGCTCAATTGTGTGCAGATGTATGCATGATGGAATATTATACCTGTCATATGGGCGTAGAAGGCTTGGTGACTCCATCATCTTGTATCGTCTGATTAATCGTTGAATTCCTATTCTAGATTACAATCAAACATTTTGTCCACGAAAATTGCCAATACAAAATAAACCTTACAATCTCCCCCTTTGGCATTTTCGTGTGACAAAACCACTCTCTCCCTACATAACGCTCATAGTTAAAATATCATTACATCAATTACATAGTGGACTGTCTATGATCTGGTGGACCATCTTCGCTTGATACTTGATACGCTCGGTCCACTGAAATTAGACAAACAAATAGCACACAAATTTGGCTTAACAGCCTCATTGCTTATTAGTTCAGTGTACATAAAGATGCGAATGAAATGTAGTGTATGTGCAACATGAATCTTTCTCCCCCACAACTAATAAATGCAACATCTCCCCCTAAATCCAATCTCCATAGCAACATGAATATTTCTCCCCCTTTTTGTCATACGAAATTGACAACTCATAAAATAATTATTGAAGTGGGCTAAAAATGCAAATGAGATCACACATGTATATGTCCAAAGCATGTAGGAGGAATTGCATAAGTCAAAAGAAGAATAATGAAATATGTATGCAATGACTCCCCCTAAGTTCTATGACTCTCTAGACGAAAAAATAAATTTAAAAAAGATTTTTTTTATTTTTTTATTTTTTTTTTATTTTTTTTTTATTTTTGACCAACAAAGCAATAAACTCATTTAAGACTAATAAGCATACAACCAATTGAAAAATTATTTTTGCTTAAATTTTGATCATTCATTGTATTAGCAAAATAAATAGGTTACACAAGCACACTAACACATATAATGGCATATTGACATTCACTTAAAGTAGTATACAGTGTGAACTCCACTTGTATTTCAATAAATTCATTTATGACCAATTTTAAGAGACTCAAAAGAAAATAATTTCATCTATCATGCTAAATCATAATTGAGTCTTCATTCTTACATAATGAAATATGTCTATCAAAAGAAATTTCTTATATATTTTTTTTTAATTTTTTGCTCTTTCTTTTTGTACATGCCAAATAAAATTTTTCAACTAAATTTTTATTTTATTTACCATTTTTTTTTAAACATGTACGAGTCATAAATCTAATATGATGACTTTCACACTAATTATGAGGTAGCCCTCTCCGCTCACTACGGTAGCTTCACACATCATAGTAGGTAGCCCTCTCAATACTAGTTATCTCCCAAAGATGAAATATTTTAAAACCTAAAAAATAGAACTCAACATAATTTTGCAGTCAAGATTAGCTCAAGTCTTAGAGTCTTTCAAAATTAATCGTAAATTTCATCGATGACATACATGAGTGTTCAGTGGGTGTGTGCATAAGTTCAGTCAATAGTGTCATCACATGTGAAAATGCAAGTGTGTGTAAAATTTTGAATTGTTGCATTACATATACAATGAGAATCAAAATAAGCCACTAAAGACAAGGTTGTATAAGTATAAGCATTATTTGAATCCAATACCTTGTAGGCCTTTTTTTTTTTTTTAAATTAATGACAAAAATCTAATAACAAAAACAAAATAAACATATGAAAATACTCACCTAGGGTCATTTAAGCACTCAAACAAAAGTACCTAGGTGGTCTAGCAATAGTGATCAATTGATAGGAAACATGCAATCTTTCCTAACCCAAATTTTCATGAATTTTGATTTCTCTATGTTTTTGGGTTGAGACTTAATTGCATTAGGTTTTAAAAACATACTCTTAGACTCATCTTTCCTATTCAAATTCAACATATGCATGGTAGGATGATAATTATGAGTTCTATACCTATAAGCATGAAGATGATCATTAAATCGAAGATCATTCACCAAAAATCTACACTTAGGTCGAATATGGCCTTTTCTACCACAATGATGACAAACAGGCATAAACTTAACAGTTTTAGTTACTACAGTTGTAGTGGGTGTTTGTGCAAAATTAGTAGCAGTAGAAGTAGAGTTAGAAGACCTTACAAATGTAGTTTTTGAAGTAGAAGGTGTACAGCTTTCATCTAAGAATCCAAGTCCACGTGTATCACCGAAAGGCTTACCAATGCTCAACATCTTGTCTAGTCGTTCAGCTCCAATAGTTAATCTCTTCACTGTTTCCTTTGATTGCTCCAATTCTTGCACAAGCTTTGAATTTTCCTGTTTGATACCTGCAAGACTCAAACTCAACTTGTCAACATGCTCAGACAGTTCAACTTTTTCTTTTTCTAAAACTGACAAATTAAGATCTTGCGAGTTGATTCGTTCATTCATTTTTGTTACAGTTATGAGTAGTTTATCTTTTTCTTTCTTGCATTTAATTAAATCAATAAATAATTCTTCAAAACTGTTTGCATTAAATTTAGCAAGAATAGATTTATTTCCCTCATCATCTGAGTCAAGGTTTGACTCACTGGAGTATTCACCAACAGTTGCTGTAAAAGCTACGTAGTTAGAGTTAACATTTTCTGAACTACTAGCTTGATCTTCATCACTTTCTGTGTCACTAAGGGTAGCATTGAAAGCTTTTCTTGTCTTCTTCTTGTTGTTGGCACACTCAGCTGCAAAATGACCAAAACCATTGCATTCAAAACATTTAGGTCCATTGGGTTTAGTTTTCTTACCTTCTGAACTCATTGGTACGAATTCTCTTCCCTTACGATCTCTTGATTTTTCTTTAATCTGTAGATCCTTTCTGTTGAACATTTTCTTGAGTTTTCTAGCTAGAGTGAGTAGATCTTCATCTTCTATATCATCATCACTATCACCATCAACATCATTGGTAGTTTTAAGAGCAATACCAATGTTCCTTTTGGGTGTTCGAAGATTCATCTCAAATGTTTGAATTGAACCAACGAGTTCTTCAATCTTGATGGTGTCAATGTCTTTGCTTTCCTCTATTGCTGTAACCTTTGCTTGAAAGCGTTCTGGTAGTGAGCATAAGACTTTTCGAACTAACCTGCGTTCATCAATTTTATCTCCAAGATTTGAAGAAGAGTTAGCAATATCACATAAATTAGCATAAAACTCAGAAAACATTTCATCCTCCTCCATTCTAAGATTTTCAAACTTAGTAGCTAGCATGCGAAGTTTTGTTCGTTTAACTTGGGACGTGCCCTCATGGGCAACCTCTAAAGTGTCCCAAGCAGCCTTAGCAGTTTCAATATCAGAAATACGTCGGAATTCATCCGGCGACACAGCACTAAAAATAGCATTGATACCCTTTTGGTTCCATCCACTACCAATCTTATCTTGAGGAGTCCAATCTATTCTAGGTTTAAGTGTGACTACATTATCCTTGGTAACCGTAGGTGGTTCCCAACCATAAAGCACAGAGTTCCAAACACTTTCATCTAAGGAACGCAAAAAGGCTCTCATGCGAGCCTTCCAATATGGGTAGTTAGACCCATCAAAGTAAGGTGGACGGGTTGTAGAAGAACCCTCTCTCAAATGATCCATAATAAGGTCTTAGGCAACACTAAGTATATCTAGTGACCCGCTCTGATACCAATTGAAAGTTTTTAATCACGGATCAAATAAGCCTAGAGGGGGGGTGAATAGGTTATTTTCAATTTTTAACAAATATTAAATATGTAATCTAATCACAACGGCCAGATATGCAATCGCGTATAAAGATAAAATGCGGAATAAAAATAACACACGATATTTTTAGGTGGAAACAACCTAGGCCACAACAATGACCTAAGAGGAAAACCATCGGTCCACCGGACCACCCAACTATCCACTATGAAAATCAATGTTCAATTACAACCATAGAGTCCAGAACTACCCGTCGCAGATAGATCCCCCTTTCTGTAATTTACTTACGAGCCGTCGCTCCTTTCACAGCCTCCAATAGCTAGATGTCTGGATCCAGACCAACGTTCCGATCTACTTAAGTCACACAAGATCAATCGAACCCGTTACCTTCGGTAATTTCGAGTCACACGAAATACCGAACACCTCACCTGAAACGTTAGCACAATAACACAAGTGCAAAGTGTGTCCTAGAGCGGATTTAAACAATGAACAATCCTAACTAGCAGATTCAATAGCATACGATGTAAAATCTAAATCAGCTAGCAAAATCTAGAACAATCATATAAAGCTCAATATCATGAAAGATGAAGAGAAGAAGTTAAAAGCACAAATCAGATATGAAAATATTAGATCAATGTGGTTCAAGTTGTTGAAATATGCACAACCTAACCTCCCTTATATAGAGTCCAACTTTTACTTCAAATAGGATTTGCAATTCACTATAACTCTACTCATATCAGGATTTAGTTCTCAAAAGAATTCTTCTCATACAATGATTCTATTCACATCAGGATTTATTAATTACCATAGTTATCCTCAAATAAGAATTCTGTCCTTAACATTAAATGTGGTCATTTAGGTAAAAGAAACATAAGGGTCGAATTAGAAAAGGAGTTTGAGTAGGAATATAATACTGGCTCGATCGATCGAACGACTGTCTCGATCGATCGAGACCATTCTCGATCGGTCGACACTACACTCGATCGATCTAACTCAAACAGAGAGAACCTGGATCGAAGATAGATCTATACTCGATCGATCGAAAAGGGTTCGATCGAAAAGGGCTCGATCGATCGATCCAATTTCTCGATCGATCCAATCCAAACAGAGAGAATCTAGATCGAAGTTGTCTCAGGCTCGATCGATCGATCACTCGATCGATCGAACAATACTCTCGATCGATCGACCAACATGTGCACAAAACATTTTACGTTACGATCCATACTAAGTGTCGTGCTCAATTGTGTGCAGATGTATGCATGATGGAATATTATACCTGTCATATGGGCGTAGAAGGCTTGGTGACTCCATCATCTTGTATCGTCTGATTAATCGTTGAATTCCTATTCTAGATTACAATCAAACATTTTATCCACGAAAATTACCAATACAAAATAAACCTTACAGTAATAAAAAAGATTAAGCTAAGATAAAATAAAATTAGTTTAGAAGTAAAAATAAGCTAATATATTTTTAAACATTAGATAATTTATTAGAATATGTCAGCAATATTTCCTACATGTTCTGCCTTGTCATCAGTTGCTATGATTTGATGATGGTACTGGCAATCTGGCATATCCTTGACAATTTTATGAAGAAAATGAAAAAATATGTTTTCTATTTGCGAAAATATATGAATTAATCAATAATAAATGAAAAGTACTTCATATAGCATTATCATTATTTATGACTTACAAATATAATGCACGAGAAATTATAAAAATAATAAAATTATTATAATTTAAATTATTATTATTATATAAAAATTTTATTAATAATAAAATAATAACATTAAAATATAATTAATTATATAATTAAAAAGTCATTTCATATATAAACAAAAGTATTAGTGACAAGATGCTTGCATATCAAAATCCAAATTCTTATTATCATAAATAACAATAAATTAATAATAATAATTTTATTCAATAATAATTGTACTCTATTATTATAAAATAATAGTAAAATTCACTGTTTTTTACACGTAAGTATAAATTGCTTTATGTTTTTAGTTTATTGAAAAACTAAAATATTATTTTAGTACATAAAAAACCAAAAGATCTCTCTGATATAAATTAGCAAAATAAATGTTATATTATTTTTAAAACATAAATAATAATTATTAATTATCAAAGAAATCTATATTTATAATAATATGATTCTTTATTTTGTTTGTTTAAAGTCCAATTAATTTTTATATAAACTATTATATTTATTCATTTTGGCATGAATGAAAATGTTAACAAAGAAATTTATTTAGCGGTCTTAGAGTAAGAATCAGTTATTACTTCAATTTTATATTAAGCTCGTACATAAACATTTATTAGTTAAGAAGAAAATGTAATATTATTTACAATAAAAAAATAATTATTATTAGTCATCAAAAGAAACCTAATTTTTTTTTTATAATAATATGATTCTTTATTTGTTTTTGTTTGTTACAAGGTTAATTAATTTTTATCTTTTTTGGATTGAATGCAAATTTTAATTATAACAAATGACGTGTTTAAGATTTATATTGGTTATCCTTTAATTTATAAAGTGATAATTATTTTTTCAAATTAATACTTATCTAATTATTAAGATAAAATTTATTTATCTCATATATGTTTTGAAGATAAATATAAATGCTTTTATTAGTCTTTTTTTTTTTCCTTCTCTCCGATCTATATAAGAGTTGGTAGAGGAAAATGTTTGGGATCCAACCAAAAGAGTAATTAATTAAGGCTTCTAATGTCTAGCCTCCGTTCTTCCTTTTATGATCATTTAGTTTTAATTATTTAAAAGGACCATAAAAGGAAGAACGGTGGCTCGGCCTTGAAGTCTTAGGAATAAAATTTCAAGAATATGTTTCAATTCGATCCATACCAAAATCTAGGTAACAATATTGAATCTCATCTTCTTCTTCTTTATTACTTTTGCTATTTTATATTCACATACATATTTATTTTTATTTGTTTGGAAAAAGATCTTTCTTTAAAACTATAACTCCAATCTGCTTACCAATCTTTCCAATTCTTTTCCATGGAAATTAAATTCCTGTAAAAGAGTTCAAGGGTACGAAGAGTTAAAGAGGTCATCGAAATCAATAAATGAATTAATTGTTTCTTGAATATTCAATTGTATACAAATTCTTGTACATATTAAATTAATATAATTTTTGTCAATTTTTTGTTAGAATTATATTTTTAAGTTATTTTATTTTCAACTGGTGATATTTTCTCCAGTCTTGGTTTTTTTTTTTTTTTAATTTATTATATAATTTTCTTCGCTTAACATGACGATTAATGTCTATCTTTTCAATGTTTTATATATATATATATATTATTATATATATATATATATATATATTATTTAATTGTGATTTCTTCAAAAATGTTCAACTATATACAAACTAAGTGTCATAGTAAAACTTTTGTGAACTTTTTGTAGGAATTATATTTTGAAGTTATTTTATTTCCAATTGTTTGTCTTTTCTCTTGTCTTCGGTCTTTTTATTAGTTTTCTTCCCTTGCCTTGATGATTACAGTCAATTTTTCAAATTATTTTTTCTCTAGTGTTCGGTCTTTTTATTAGTTTTTTGTTTCATTTTTTTTTTTTTCAATTTTTATTTGTTTGTTAATATGCTGAACAAACAAAAACAATTTTTATTCACAATAACTTCACCATATCCTTATTTAAAAAAAAATAATAATATGCAAACTGCCCCGTTCATAGTAACCACCCATTACTTTATATATATATATATATATATATATATATAAAAATTAAAAATTACTCTTATTTTATATTAATAAAATAATATCAATAAATTATCATAACTAATAAGATAATCTAAAATAATTTATTAAAAAGATTTTTCTAATTCATTTATAAGGGAATCGTCGCCTATCTTATTATTATTATAATATAGATTTATCTAAATGTTATTTTCTATTTTAGAAGATGTTTATCTTTAATAATTTACTTTAATTACAATGTTATTATTATTCTTATTTTTATACAAAATAAAGAATCGTATTTTCATTTTTTTACTTAATGTTTATCTCTTATTATATTTTAAAATTTGGGTGTATTATTAGTTAAAATTATCCGTTAATATTATCTTTCCATTTCTTTGTTTACCTTAATTAGCATTATAACAAAATTAAGGATTATCTATCACCTAATCATTATAATATTATCCATACCAGCAGACGTACATTTGAAAAACAACTTATTTGATATGAGATTTTTATTTTAAAAATTTGATTTTTATTACGTAGTTTTCATAAGGAAACATAATATTAAGGGAATAAGGTGAAAAGAAGGTTTAATAATGTATCATATAACTGTCTTTACACACATAGTTTTATATGTAACCTCGCCCTCCTTGGACCGCCTGCTACTTTTTTTTTTTATATATAATTCCAAGTTTAGGAAACCAATAAAGCGTTTACTCTTTCAATTTATTTCATTTGACATACAATTCGTTTTCTTCATTGAATAGGTTGTAGGAGTTGAAGGCATCATGAATGCTTATGCGACTGCTCTACATAACACATCTCTTGCTGGACCCACTATATTTGGTCCAGTTATTAACAAGGCTGCACAAATTGCTGGGGCAGTCTCTCTCGCATCACAACAACAAATACTATGTCTTGCTCATTATTACAGTATAGTCTTATAGTTAGTATGTCAAAGTCATGACCTAATAGAAGTTTGCGTACGATCTGTTTATAGAATCAAGTCTTTTTAACATGACCTTCAAGAAACAAGAGATGCCATAGTAAGAGCATCTGATCTTCCCCTTTCCATTCTAGTCGTCCGAGTAGGTGGCGCAGATTTTACACAAATGGAGGTATGTCTGCCTTCTAAGATTCCTGCATGATCATTCTAATGCTTGAGGTCATGGGACTATGTATCCAAATTATAATAAAACTCCTTGGTGATAATGTTACTTGATACATTATTTGTCGTAGATTCTTGATGCGGATAATGGGCATCCACTAGAAAGTTCAACAGGTCGTGTGGCTACAAGAGACATCGTACAATTTGTTCCAATGCGAGAAGTGCATAGTAAGTATACAAAGACATCCATCAAATACTCTAATGAAATGATTGTAATGGTTGGTTGATTTGATCTTTAATTACTACCCACTACTTGTGACTAGAAGATAACAATTTTTTTTTTTTTTTTTTTTTTTTGTGATTTTAATTTAATAGGTGGAAAGGTTTCCGTTGTTCAATCTCTTTTGGAAGAACTTCCAGGACAGTTTTTGACATACATGCGTAGCTGAGATATTAAGCCTTGCACCTTCAAACCAACGCAAATTAACCTCAATAACTTAACAGTTAGTTATCCAATTAATTCAATTTGGCCGTTTAACTGTGAATAATTACTTGTGAATAACAGCTTTTTAGAGAATGAGATAGTGATTTTAATTTTATAGGGTCGATCACCAGTTAAATATACGTATCTGTGTCCTTTATTCTAAACGTTCTCTTTATCAATTAAAAAATATTAATTAAATATATTGTATATTTTCTATGATTTTTTTAATCAAATCGTGTAACATCTTTTTTTTTTTTTTTTTTCATTTTAGAAATAGTAATAATTGAAATTCAAATCTTTAAATAGTTTTGTCTAATGTTGTATGTATGTAGGTACCTACTTATGTACACTTGTACAAAGGGATGTAGTCAGGATTTTATTTTAGAGGGGGCACAAATATGAAAATTGACATTTAGATATCATATGAACGACAATAATAAAAATGAATGATTTTCATTGAGTTATATCAAAATTATAGAGTTTATCTTTTTAAATGAATTAATAATTTTGAGATTTTTATAAATTGTAATAATTTTGAACATTGAGTCACAAATATTATATGCTTAACGTGACTTTTTTAACTAATTTATACGTAAAATATATAAAATAAAACAGTCAATAAATTAAAATAATATTGTTTAATATCTAAGAAAAATCAAATGAAGTTAAAGGAATTATATATATATATTTATATATAAACTATAATAAATATGTAAAATTTTTGATGTGTTAAATAAAAATTGAGACAAGCAAGATTATATACGTATTAACATGGAAGAGTTAAGTTGTAGTAGAAACAAACTTACATGAGAGGTTTTTTAATCAACGATACTTAGTGGGTGAGGAAACTGAATCAAGTAAGTTTTTGTGCAAATGTAAACCTTTATTGTTCTAATAGATGACGGTTGACAAAAATTCAGAGCAGAAGGAAAAAAAGCAAATGATAAAATTGAAATGCACTACTTTTATTGTGAAGATGACAAACCTTAACCATTTTATTAGAGAAAGATCAATAGAAATTGTATATTTGAGCAAAAGAAAAAATGTAATATTAAATCTATATTATATTATTATAAATAAAGTAAGAATCACACTTAATATTATTTTAGATAAAATTATATCTATATTTTAAGCTATTAACATTAATTATCCTTTTTAAGATATAATATCACATTAAATAAGGATTTTAAATATGATAATAAAATAAAGATGACATTCAATAAGAACTCTAATCATATGGTGATTACTACTTTTAATAAGAATTCTAAATATTATTTTATTTTTAGAATTAATTTGAAAATATAAAAAATTAAATATAATGATAACCATATATAATTTTTGTTTCCATGCATTTTTAATTTGTTAGAGTAGATTATTATTGTTAGGGTTCGAGTTCCACTTATGGACATTTAGAAGCACCATATGCTTAAACGTAATATTAATTTTACTCAACACTTCAACGTAATATTTTATTGAAGCACCATATGCTTAAATTTAGTGATAATTTTGATAAATAAATTATAATGCCAAAAAATCATAAAATGTTTCTATTATCAATTTAGTTTAATAACCTATCTTCAACTTGATTTATATGCAATTAATATCACTTATCCATTTTTTTTTTTTTTGCCAGGACTTATATGAACAATTTTATAAATAAATAAAAAAAAAACTCTTGTAAACAAAATATTCTCATTCTGTATAACTGTTTTCAACCTCAACAGGATGAAAATAAAAAGTAATAAGATTAATAGAGAAGATGCTTATTTAGGGAAAAAACAAAAGAAAAGATGATTTAGATAAAGAATGACAAATATTGTAATTAGATTAAAAATTTGTAAAATTATAAAAAATAAAAAAAATATACATATATATATATATATATATATATATATATAGTAATAATAATTTAATAATATCAAAATATTATGTTAACAAATATTTTTTTAGCTTTTTCTCTTCTGCCACTCTCTTCTAGGGTTTGGAAAGTGTTGTTGTTTGGTGGTTGTTGACGGGCCTTTTGTTTGCCGGCCAACTCTTTGTCCTTCTAGTTGGCAGCCATCTCCCCCTGTACAATTTTTCCTCTTTTTAGATGGCCATTTCATATTTTGTTCTTCTTCTCCAACAGAACTTTCATTTTTGTGGCTATTTTTGGTGTTCCATGATGGCGAGATCTTGTTGCTCATAGTATCTAGTCCTTGGTATCTTATGCTTCTTCCTCTTTTGATTTTAGATGCATATTCAGTTTGCAACTTACAGCTGGCGTTGTTATTGACAAAGACAATGGTTTCCTTCCGGTGTGCACCTTTCACAAGTAAGAGGAGAGTTATTTTGGATATTCTGGTTATATATATATGTGTTTGTTTTCATGTGTATTTATGTGTGCTTTTCTATTTTTGGTGCATATTTTGAAATATGCAGGTATTATTTGTTGTAATTTTGTATATGCAGTGTTCGAATACTTTCATTTTATAATTTTTGCTTTTAAAAAATACTCATTTTTTATATCATCAAATTAAATATTAGAGTGAGTTGTAATATAAAGTTATGTAAAATGGCCAGGTATATTCGCTCTTGACTGTGATTTTAGTATTTCTTAAAATTAGTGTTGTTTAAGTGTATATTTTTGATCTTTATTTAATGAAATTTTATGATCGTTATCATTTTTTTTGGGAAAATAACAAAACTAACACCCCCCAAAAATTATAATAACAAAACTATCACCCCTGTGTTCAATTAAAATTGAACGACGATAATTTGGACTCGTTCAATATTGAACGTTCAATATTATCCGTTCAATTATAATTGAATGACGATAATTAGACCTATTTAATATTGAACGTTCAATATTTTACGTTCAAATTGAATATTGAACGTTCAATATTAAACGTTCAATTCTAATTGAACACAAGGGGGTGCTAGTTTTGTTATTATAATTTTTAGGGGGTGCTATTTTTAGTAATTTCCCATTTTTTTTTAGTATTATCAAAAAATAGTAATAATATATTCATCTCACTTTGTATGTGAAAAGTCACGTGCATGTTATAATCTATATGGTAAAATAAATCTCTTAATAATCTCATTTTATCAAGTCTCGATAATTATAAAAAATATTAATTTTTGAAATAAAACTATTTATATTATCTTTCCAGTAGAAGATTAAAAAATTTAGAAACATGAAAGATTATCACTTTCTTTTCTTTCTTAAAGGATATATATGTAAATCAATAATGAAAACGACATAGATATATATATATGTAAACGACATAGATATTGGTTATCCTTTAATTTATAAATTGATAATTATTTTTTCAAATTAATACTTATCTTATTATTATAAAGATAAAATTTATTTATCTCATATATGTTTTGAAGATAAATATAAATGCTCTTTTTTTACTCAATGGTAAGTGCTTTTAGATCTCTCCGATCCATATAAGAGTTGGTAGAAGTAATTAATTAAGGCTTCCAATGTCTAGCCTCCGTTCTTCCTTTTATGGTCATTTAATTTAAATTCAAAAGGACCATAAAAGGAAGAACGGTGGCTCGGCCTTCAAGTCTTAGGAATAAAATTTCAAGAATTTGTTTCAATTCGATCCATATCAAAATCTAGGTAACAATATTGAATCTCATCTTCTTCTTTCTTACTTTTTCTATTTTATATATTTTTTAAAAATTATAACTCCAATCTGCTTATCAATCATATCTTTTCAATTCTTTTTCCATGGAAAATGCCTCCAAAAGATACCAAGATTCGTGCATGCGTCATCGATCAGCGACATGGAGGCGACCAAAAGTCATCGAAATCAATAAGATCTCTCGTTTCTATCTTCTTCTTTTTTAATTAGATACATTTTCCTTTATGCTAAATGAATGAATTGTTTCTTGAATATTCAATTATATATAAATTTTCTTACATATTAAATTAATATAATTTTTGTCAATTTTTTGTTAGAATTATATTTTCAAGTTATTTTATTTTCAACTGCTGGTATTTTCTCTGTTCTTGGTTTTTTTTTAATTATATAATTTTCTTCGCTTATCTTGATGATTATAGTCTATCTTTTCCATGTTTTTTTATTTATTTAATTGTAATTGCTTCAAAAAATGTTCAATGATTATAATATGGTGTTAACAGTTAATTTATTTTTAATTATAAATTATTTATATTAAATAAATTATTAATTTTTATATTATTATAAAAAAATCATATAATGTCTTAACATTTTTATTAATTATTATTAAACAAATAATATTTTTACCCACGTCCATATTTTGTGCATAATTTTTTTATGATTTTTATATAAAAATAAAGATATTACATCTGCACGTACGTTTGTCCAAATAATATTCGTCCCTAACTGTGCACATTACTTTATAATATCTTTTTTTTATAAATTACATTTTCTCCTAGAAAATTACTCTATTTTATATATAATATAACAGAAACTTCCACGTATCCTGGGATACTTCCAAGAGAGTTATTCCTAGCTATTCAGCTGAATCTTCCATGTAATAATTTGCATTTCTTGGAATTGAGATGGGTAGGTTGTAGCAAAAATGTGAAGGAAAAAATAAATAAGACAAACATGCATGCTCCAAAACCAATAATAAAAAAACAGAGTGGGAAGGCTAAAACTTTCATTTTTTTTGTTAATTAAGGTTTTGCCATGTTAAACTGTACTATTAATTCCTAAATAAATTCACATAGGTCCCAGATTTTTCAAATGTACGATTTGATCATCTAACTTTAAAATTTCACACATAAATACCTAAATTTTTAAGACATAGGATTTAGTCTTTAAACTTTTACAATTTCACACATAGGTCCTAAAATTTTGATTCACAAATATGTATTTTAGTAGCCAAGCTAAGAGTTTGAAGATTAAATTATCGAATTTAAAAGTTTATGAATCTATGTGTGAAATTTTAGGAGTTTGAGGACTAAATTGTATGATTTAAAAATTTAAGAACTTATGTATAAATTTGATTAAATTTTAGGGACAAATGGGAGTAGTTAAATTTAACGAAAATTCTAGGAATAATAATTCTAGGTAAATATTTTTACAATACTCAATATATAAGTAATTTTGTATTTCTTTATATTTTGAAAAAGTTCTCTTTGTTTTTGAAAAATGTATACTAAATAAGATTGTTTGAGACATAGATTCTATGAATTCGAGTCTTGATTTCAATGAGTTTGAATATTCTTGATAATTTTTTATTTTAATAAGATTTGCACTGATACTTGCTTTCTAACTGTTTTAATAAATCGGTATTTTGTCATTTGATCCAAAATAATAATAATAAGTTTTGCACTCTTTATTCTTTGTCTCTCTTCCTCCTCTCTTATTAACAATAGTTTCTAGATGAGATTCAGTTACTTCAACTCTTAATAATAATAAGTTTTGTACTCTATTTGTGTTATGGCTTGAGGTGTATCTTGCAGTGTCTCAATTTGTTTTTTAGATTGAATTTGTGCGATGGAGCATGTGTCTTATGGATGGATGATCTGGTTAGTGAGGAGCTTATTAATGAAGAACAAGATTTGTCGGAGATGGTTATTGTGGCTTAACTTCTCATAGACCGATATGTAAATCCTAAGACTCTGCTTAAGGTTTTTCAGCATGCATGGGCGAAGACAGGTGACCTATTGCTAGTCATGCGAAGAGCGCTATGGAAATTTAACAATGCACTTGTGGTTGTAAGAAAAGCTAATCTATGTGGGTGAAGTGGTTGAGATGGATCAATACACACTTGCTAATGGTCTCCCTAGATCTGTGAAAATCAAGAATTAATTTGATCTTGGACGAGCTCTGGTCTCTAGAGTTAAGATTCAATTAACTTATAAAATGTTAGGCACTAGAGTAACATGGATTGACCGGAGGTTTTGAAGGCATGCAATCGAGTATAAAAATAAAATGCAGAAGTAAAGAACAACACACGAAAGTTTTAGTTCAAAATAACATAGGCCACAAGAATTACTTAAAAGAAAAACCATCGATCCACCGAACTACCAAACCATCTACTATGAAAATCAATATTCAATTAAAAGGCTAGTTTTAGGCTATCGGTCATAGATAAAACCCCTTATGTAATTTACTTATAAATTATCTATTCTTTCATAATCTTTATAAGCTAGGTATATAGAACTGAACCAACGTTCATATCTACTCGAGTCACACGAGATCAATCAAACCTATCAACTTCGATAATTTTGAGTTAGAGAAAATATCAAACACGTCACATTTAGTACTTGAAACGTTAGTACAAATAATACAAGTACAAAATGTGTTCTAAAGCAGATTTAACAAAAAAAAAACCATAACTAGCTAATTCAACAGCAGTATAAAGCATAAGCAGATCAACTAGTAAATTCTAAAATGAACAATTAAATATCAATATCATGAAAAATAATTAAGAATATTTTTCTTTAAAAGCTCAAACATATGTAGAAATAATTATGATCAGTGTGGTAATTTTTTTTAATGAAAATTGTTTATATAGAGACCAATATGACTTAAATGAGAATTGATAGTAAAAGACAATTAGGCTCAAAAAAGAATTCAACTTTGATAATTAAATGAAGTCAAATTGGTAAAAATAATATTATTGGTCAACTTGAGAAACCTTCAATCGACCCAAAACCTGATCGATTTAACTATGCATTTTTCAACTTGAGAGCAGCTAGATTGAAGTTAATCGTTCAACCTATACCCTCAAATCTATCAAGAATATTTTCTAAGTATCTGTGCATAGTTATGTGATGATGTATGCAGGATGTAAACATTTTAATGTTATTGATGCTAATGATGAGAATTTACACTCTACTATTGGAGGGCTTGTTAAAACTAGGAGGAAGAGTGCCCGAAGATGGCGTAAGGAGAAGAGTGCTGAAAATGTAAGTGGCAAGATGGCTATTGGTGGTAGTGGAAAAAGAGCACATAGGGAGTTAGAAGAGGTGACTAATGTTAGGGAAAGTTTTGCTAGGGGTGAGAGCAAGGAAGTGACTTCAAGTGTTGTTCTTTATGATTGCCCTATAGATTAGGGTGTTGTTGGTCAAATTGGTACTCTTGTTTTTTATTTTATTTGTGTTTGGTATGAGTGCTTGTTTGTGGATTTAGTGTGTTGTTCTGTTTAGGTGGTGTTGTGTCTAGTTTGTTGTGGCTTGTTAGTTCTTAAAACTGTTTGTCTCTATTAACTGAAACACTAGCTAGATGGCTTGTGCTTTATGAGATTTGTTGGGTGATTGGTTTAGTAACTCCCCTTCAAGTAGTTGCTTTTGCTTAGCTTAGGATAGGGAGAGTTTATTTGGCCACTTGGGTCCTCAATTGTGATAATTTAGACTTGTAGTCTATTTGATTTCATCAATAATAACTTCTTCACATACGAAAAGAAAAGACAATGTTACTATGTACTTCCATAATTCTTTCACGACATGCCAAGTTCAAAATAATGCATTTGAACACCTGAAGAAAACATTATTAAAACCTAATTTGAACAAATGAAACTATTACTCTTAACACAAACAAGTGACCCGCCGACAATTGAAAGCCAAAAAGTTTGAAATCAAATTCCATATTTAGAAAAATAAAATTAAAAAAGAAAAAGACTTAACAACTCTGTTGGTCCCTAACATTTACCCAATAATACACTTTAATTTTCAACCTTTTTTCCATAAAAATTGGTCCTTAACCTTTTAAGATTTCATAAATTTAGTCCAATTTAACGCACTTTGTTAATTCCTCATATGAATGTTAAAATTTTACGTCATGTGATCTCATTAGAGCCATTTTAAACCTTATTAAGATGACCCTTGATTAAACTTATCTTAGTTTGAATAAATAAATATAAAAATTGAAAATTTTCATCATTATAGCTTCGTGCGATATGTCTAAAGCCCTAACATTCTCGAAGTTGCACAAATTCCTTGAGACTATTGTAGCCACAAATGATTCTCAAGTAGGTTAAGGCAAAATTGAAGTCATTCACTTAATATTTCTAGTGGTGTCGCAAAATGAATGAAGTAGCCTATAAACCTGGTATACATGCACTAGACTATTGTAAGTTTGAAATTGATGGTTGATTCCTTTTGGGTATTGGGTAATTTGTTTTCTTTCCAACAAGGAAACAAAGACTATGAGTGTTGTAATTTGTCTTCTTTTTGAACGGGCCGCATGCGTAGTACAACAGTGTTACCTTTATGAAGTATAATTCAAATGCTAAACATTTTCTTATTTTTTTAATGGGATTTGCATTTGGGACTAGTAATGAGAAAATAGGGGATTATGAAACGATGTTTTTTTTTTTTTGTAGTACTTGTAAGAGCATTTATTGATATCATATTCATAGCATTTGTTTTTTGTGTTTTGCAGCAATAGTCGAGCTTGAAAAGTATACAATTAAGTTGCATCAAGGTGAAACATTTCAAGACATTAAGGGTGTAGTTATTACATTGGTGGTAATATTGCATATTTGGATTGGTGCAACAAAGATCTATGTCCTATTTAGAATTTCATAGTATAACTAACACGCTTGGGTATTATGGTAAGGTGGTAGACTATTATTATAGAATACCAAAAAGTAGGAGTTCTAAGGGCATAAAGCTTATTTTAAAGGATTTTGATGTGTGGAATATGTATATGGTTGTTCCCAATGATAAAATAGGGAGATAGATGTTTATATAATTATGGTGTGTGCTCCTCAACAAGTCATTTATCCAACAAAAATCCTCCACAAAGTAATCCTTTAAAAGTAGGTCCTGCACAAGGTTAATGTAGTAAAGTTTCTATAAAAAGGGGTCAAAAGAAGCAACCAATATTACGAACATTAATTATCTTAATTTAGCTAATATTTATAAATTGAACTTTTTTTATTATAAAAAAAAGGGCTCTAAAGTCCTCTTTTTTTATTAATAAAGAGAAAATATACTCACATACACAAGTGAGAGTGGGATTCAAATTTTGATTCCTAGTAGGGGACTTAGGAATTTTACCACCTAAATCATAAAAGATTTTCAAAAACATTATGGCACAATATAACTTAATGTTCATACACAACTTTCATACATACACACACACACACACATATATATATATTCATATTCATATTTTTATTTTATATTGTTTAGCAATTTTTTGAAGCTAAAAATCTAAAGACAAAATTTGAGATAGATACAGGTAGCATGCTGAAATGGTCTTGTAACTTTTTTAAAAGTGCAATTTAGTTCTAAATTTTTTGGTTAAGCATAATAATAACATTAATTTTCTTTAAATGTATAGTTTAGTCCTATAATTTTTTGATTAAGCAGAATAAGGACACAAACTTTATAAAAGTTCCAAAAATATCAAAATAATGATCTAAATATGAATTTTTGGCATTTGTTTGGAATTATTTGAAACTTTTATAATGTTAGTGTCATTATTCAGCTTAATCAAAAAATTATAGGACTAAATTATATCTTTAAAAAAATTAGTACTCTTATTTTACTTAATTAAAAAAATTAATGAACTAAATTAAAATTTTAATAAAATTAAATGATTATTTCAGCTTTTATTAATACACAGTTGCAAAGATAAACTGAATTTCATCAAAAACATAAACATACATCTGCAACCTCCCTCAGTCTAATGCGCCCATTAGGTACATGTGTATTTGTTTCTAATTTGGATACAATAACGTGAGGAAAATTGCTTATGTCTATCTTGTTGGGAGTAAAAAGAATAAAGTAATATTATATGTATTAAGTAATAATATGTATTAAATTTTATATTTATTTTTGATTGATTTTAATATTAGAGATGAGAAATAAAAAAGTAATTATGAAATCTCTTATTAATATTGATCAATTAAATTATAATATATAAATTAATATATGCATTAAATTAAAAAAATTATAAAAATATCTTATCCATTTTTTTTTTGTGAGAGTCGGAGATATTTTCGTAATTTATTTTGTTAATTCTACAACATAATAAATACAAAAATTTAAAAAATTTACAAATATATCGTTTTGTTGAGTATTATTTTTCTACATATTAAAAAAAATTTAGTATTGGTTGGAGTCGATGGAGTAATATTAATATTATACGTATTTGGTTTTTTGACAGATTTTTTTTTGTCAAAAAAAGTCAATACTGATTTGATTGGATATATATAACAAGATAGATTAGACTTGTTTAGCCGTCTTGATAATGGGCGATGTCTAAAAGTAAGTAATGATCGACGTGAGACTGTATAAACAAACAAGAAAATACATGATTGTTTTGATAGTTTTTACCAAGAATTTAAGTGTTTTTTTTTTTTTTTTTATTAACTAAAAAAAAAAAAAAGAAATTTTGGGTCTTTTGGTAATAAAAAAGAAAGGTAGTTAAGAATCATAATCTTTCACCATAAAAAATAACGTAACTTTACTGTTTTTTTTTTAAGGTTAAACAAAATAATCATAGAAGTAATAATTTAATCAATTATATAGATATTAAGATCAATATAGAAAAAAATCGTAAATTAAATCGATTAAATTTAAAATTTAAAATTAATTAATTTAGTAATTAGTCAAACTTGGACTAGCGGATGAAAAAAAAACATAAAATAAAAAAAATAAATAAAATTAGTACTTCAGCTAGTATACGAATAAAAATTGATTAAAACAAGAAGATCAATATTGTATTTATTTAATTGCTCGCTCATCAAAATGAGTAGCATATTCATATAGCATCAACTGTTTTCATTTGAGAAAGTTAAATAAAAAAAAGGACAAGCTCGCCATAGTACGAACACACAGATACACATGTTTACTTACATAATTAACATAACAATACAAATCACTTCCAAATATGAACTTATAAGTTCATACAACTTATTTATGAAAATATAAAACGATACTATTTGATAAACATACAGGAATGAACCATTTACTCCCAATTTATAGTCACGTTGATTTGACCATATTTACCTGAAATGTTCTGTTCATATGTACCATATATTTTAGCAGGAAATGTTGCAGTGCCCTTAACAATCTCATCATCAGATAAGCTGTCTTGATCCCAAAGGCTTGCATCAATGACTAGAGAAGAGCCTAAGATAACCGCGGCAGCAGACCTTAACAATGGAACCAATTCTCCTGGCCTTACATTTACATAGTTACTGTCATCCTTTTCAAAGAGAACAATTGGAAGGTCCTTAAAGTTGCTAGTATATGCAGTAACTTTTCCATAAACATTTGCAGGATCTTCTCCATCTCCATTTATGAGTGTAACTTGAATGGTAGCTGATACTGCATTATTCAACACAGCATAGACAAACGATGCCTCACCATATTTTCCAAAAACATCATGTGATATGATTGTGTCATACTTATTGTCTAAATCAAAAAAGCTCCAGGAGAACAGATCTTTGACAATTTCGTCATCAGGAGACAAATCAAAATCCATGTCCTTGAGGTCAAAGTCGACCATGAAGGTGTCAAGAGCTGAGACAGTACGAGTTGGACCACTAAGTGTAGCACGGTCACGAGGGTGTATGGACTCATACTCACTCCTTGAACGATTGTATATGTATTGAGCACCCTTTCCATCTGTCACTTTGATTGTGCCATACAAATCGCCTGGATTTTCCTTATCAATTTTGGTAATGACCAAATGATAAACCTCCATTAAAGGTCGTCCAGCAGGACCAGCACCACATTCTTCTGTTTCTTCAGATCGTGGGTGTCTGCCACCTGAATGTCTATCTCCCGGCCAACAGTAAAACCGCAAGATTCCAAGTATAGTAATTGCCATTTCAAATGTTGTTACTCCCATGTCAGGATATGGGGAAAAAGTACGTCCACCAGTGGCATCAGATTGCAGTACTTCTTCAGAGAGATTACCCCAGCCATTGATTTGTGCCATATATCTATGGCGTCTTGCTCTTTCGGTCTCATCAATATATTCACCTTCACCATAACCATCTAGTTGAGTACTTTTTATGTAGGTTCGATGGAGTAAATCAGCTATGAAGTCATGAGAAATGCTATTAAATCTAGTTGCTTCACAAATCATGACAAATAATACCATTAGCAAGCGCCTAGTTTTATCTCTATCATTATTATTTGATGTTGCCAAATAGTTTATAGCACTAACGAGTGGATCTCGTCCGATTAGGACTTGACCCAATTGATCCCCGTAGGCACTTCCAAATCCAAGTCGACGCGATCCTGGAATTAGACTTGCAAACTCAAACCATTGCCCATCTTCAGTTTGGTAGGCATCTAAGTACAAAGTGTCAGTGCGGATTCTGAGTGTAATATGATGAGCAACACCATTTTGATCAGTGGCTCGTAGTATAACGTGAAACCACTCGATATCATCGGCCACTGTTTGTAGTTGTGGAAGAACAGGACGATTGCGTACATAACGATCAGTAGCTAACTGTGAACGCAAGTCCTCAATAAATTGCATATAATTTCCAGAACCGCCCTCAGAAGCATTGTACTCCACAGTGAATGCCGTAGGTAGAGCCATCTTAGTGTGGAATTATATCAATGCAAAAGACTGGATTGAGATTTGAGACTTAATTTGCTTGTTTTTAATAGCTAAGATTGATCAAGTTCTCTTTGTCTTTCCAACCCATTAATGACACACTTTATATAGACTTCATATGAGGAATTGAGGGTAAGCTTGTAAACATATCTAAAGAAGAGTGAGAAAAAGGGAGGGAATATATTATCACACCTTTTTTTTTTTTGTTGGTTACATAGCACATTAAATACAAAATTTTAAAAATGATAGATATATCCTTTGTATAATTTTTCTGAAACCGTGAACCATACCTTTTTTTTTTTTTTTATAGGAAAACTTTGGATTTCATTCATATAACTAAAACCATATAAACTATTCCAATGATTATATCTTTTAAAAAAAATTAAAAAATCAAACTTGCACAATCAAAACTAGCAAAGAAGCTAGAGACCAATGAACATGCAAAAAAAAAAAAAAAAGAGCTTTCTCATTTTGTTTTTTAATTTTCTCCACTTGACTATTAATCATCGCAATTGATATCTTTAACATTTTTTAAAAAATATATAACACTGGCATCTATTTGCAATATTTGACATAAGAATCTTGAAATTCAAATCTTCTAACTACCAAACCAAACGAGATACAAACACTATCCACATTAGTGGAATTAAAAAAATCACTAAATATAAAAAATAAACTAATTATAAGTATTAAGCAAGAGATTATAGAAATCCAATGATTATTGAAAAAAAAAAAAAAAATCCAAAAAATCTAAAGAATAAAGTTTCCTAGATCTAGTTGAGTTTTATTGATAAACAATAATAAGTAAAATCCAAAACAATAAAATAAAACACAATCCCACAGAAAAAGAAAACAAAAATAGAATCAAAGAATAGAAAACATAACTAACCCAAACAACAACAGTGACTTTAGAACCAAAAAATGAACCTTATTTAATAAGTTCTGCTGAAGAGAGAAATTGTAAATTTTTATATAGTGTATAAGCAACATGACATGCACTCTTTAAAAGATTAATTTCTAAGGTAATTAAGTCACTTATAAATCTTACATTAGTATCATTCTTAAGCAATGTGAATAATACCTCAAACAGAAACTTCTAAGAGAAAACTCTCTCTTCAACTGAGAGAATTAGCACAATTAAGAAGAAAAATGCTCAGCAATAACTGAAAATCCAAATAGTTGAAGGAATGAGTGGGGTGGGGGAGGCTTATGGGTGAAGGCTGATGTGTGGGGAAGTTTTTTTGGGAGGCTGACTGGAGAAACCAAGAAGTCGGTAAGATTTCTTTTTGTTAAAACCTGAAAACAAAGAACATTTTTTATTTGCATCAACAAATCCTAATTAAACATGTTTGATATTTTTATTTAGAAAGAGTAATTAGTAGAAAGCATGTGAAAACAAATTATCTATCCATTCTGTTATTCAATAAAATATTATTAAATGTAATAAATTGAAGTGTTTAAAAATTTGAACGACGTAAGAAAGAGCAATATATGTAACAATATTTAATTGAAAGTAAACAAATGTGATGAGCAAAATATCTGCTCCAACTTTTAATTTAGGTTTAACAGGTCATTGGTTTGAGCTTCCTAAAAATATAAAATTTATTATTGATTAAAGCACAAATTTATACCTAAAAAAATGTCTATCATTTGATAAAAATAATTTATGACATAATATCTAGACTCGTTTTGTGTTGAAAATGATGAAAAAGAAATATTTCGTATTTCAAATGAAATGTTTCAAAATATTGAAGAAGTAAAAGATACCATTTAATTAGGCAGTTTAAATGGTAGAACTATTCGGGTGATTGTGCGAGGTCTGTAATTTTGTTAGATAGTAGGATGCAAGTTTGAGACTTAAAATCTGTATACCAACGTCGAGTATAACACGAGCCTCGTATTTCCAGTAATGGGTACTTATTGGAGGTAACTCTTCAAGTCGATAAACTGGAGGATATAAGTGTGTGATCGGATATTCTATTCTCTAATTTCAGTGAAGCTTATTTTCTCAACAAAAAAAAAAAATGCCATTTAAAAAAAAAGCAGTGCTATATTTTACAAAATTTATGAGATAGTAAATGAGGTGGCACAATGAAAGTTACTACTAATTTTTTATAGGAGACCACATATTGATTTTCTTTTGATCGGTCCCTATACTTCTTTGAACAACATGGTCTTGTTCTTTTGCCAATTGTGTAAGTTCACTGAACATGAAAAGATTCTTTTGTCTGTTTTATTTTCATCTTCAAATTCTAAACATAACGTTCTGATTTTTCGGATCCAGTACTTTTTTTTAATACCTATATTGATATTTTTGGGTAACCATTACTAAAAAATTTCAGTAGTATTATACAAATTCTGAAGTACAATTTAAAGAAAATAAGAACGAATAATAAAAGATAATTTAATTCTTTTAAACTTATATTATTTTTTTCATCATTTTTTTTCTTTCCCATTTTCTCTCATCTTAGCACTTCTCTATGCCTAAAATTTCCTGTCATTTTTTCTTCTTAAAATTCATTCATTTATTTTAAAATCATATGAATACACAGTTACATAAAATGTGAATGAAATATTTTTATTATGAATTATTACCTCACAATGAAGGTTTATATAGAAAATAAATTATAAGAGTCCTAAATAAACTAAAATTTTATACAACATAGAGTTCTATTATAGATATATACGTATTAATTACAATATATTACACACTAATTATATGACTCGCGCTGACATATACTTGAAGAATTAGGGACCAATTTTAAATTTTATCTGCCTCTTGTATAGATAGCTAAGTTTTTGTATGATCAAAGTTGTTAATAAAATTTAAAAAAATTATTTTTAAAAAATATAATGAAAGGAAAGTGGATAGAAATGAAAGAATTTGTGGAAGAAAGATGAGAAATTTGTTGAGAGAAGAGGAGAGGAGAGGGGAGGAGAGAAAATAGAAAGTGAATAAAAGAAAAGAAAAGGAAAGAAAAGAAGGATGATAATATAAAAATCTATACATTTAGTTTTATATTTATTTATTTTTATAGCTTCTTTTCTTTTTCTTTATATATATATATATATATATATATATTTTTTTTTTCCTTATTCTTTTTTACTTTTTTTATCATCTTACCTACATAATTTTAAAATCTATTAATAATATAAGACTATAAGTCATTAAGTTATATTAAAATTGATAAATATTTATATATTCTATATATAATAATTTTTACATCTAAATTGTTTCTATATATTAAAAGACTGTTGTTTTTTTTTAATAGCTTTTTTTGTCCTTTTCTTTTTTTTGTTCTTTAAATCTTTCTTTTTTTTCTTTTTCTTTTTATAGCTTTTTTTTTTTTTTTTTTCCTTTGCTCTTTTTCTTTTAATATATATATATATTTTTGATGTTTTAGCTTTTTTTTTCTTTTTTTTTTTGTTGTTGTTGTTGTTTTATAGGTTTCTTTTTCTTTTTCTTCACTTTTTTTTCTTTTTCTTTTGCTTTTTTTTTTTTTCCTTCTCTACATTGTTTTTCTCTTCTTCTCTACGCTGTTTCTTTTTTTCCTTTATTCTCACTTTTCTTCTTCTCTACGCTGTTTCTTTTTTTCCTTTATTCTCACTTTTCTTCTTCTCTATTCTGTTTCTTTTTCTTTTTTTTTTTTTTTTTTTTTTTTGCCTATTTTTATTTTATTCTTTTTACATTTAGCATAAATTTTTTTAAAGTTAAAGTTTGGTATATATCGAATTATAATTTTATTTTTGTAGTATTTATTCTATATATAATAATTTTTAATCTAAATTATTTTTATATATTAAAAGAGTGTTGTTTAGCTTTTTTTTTTTTTTTTTTTATAAATAAGATACTTTTAATATATATATATATATAAACATTATTTTTTTTTGTCTCTTTTTTTCCTTTTAATTTTTTTGTTTTACATCATCTTCTTCTTCTTCTTCTTCTTCTTTTTTCTTTTCTTTTCTTTGCTTTTTTATTTTATTTTTGTTTGAATTTTTTTTTACATTTTATCTACACAATTTTAGAGCCTATAAACACTATATGCCATTTATTTGTTCAATTGATACAATCTCTTTTATAATTCACACTCATTAAATATTCTAAACTACAGGGAGATGATTCTAACCGATTTTCAAGAAGATATAAGACATCATCTTTATGACAGAAAAATTGACAAACATTTTTATTTTCTTGATATAACGATTTATGTATCCATTATTTTATATCATATAATTATTCATCTACCAATTATAAATTAATGCATTGCATAATTTGTGAAAAAAATAACTAAAATCATATATATATATATATATATATATATATAATAATAATAATAATAATAATAATAATAATAATAATAACAAATATAGAATTATTTATAAGTTTAAATATTATTAGTTGTATACGAAACAACATATTATAATTGAGACAGATAAATTTGGTCTACAATTTATTATTTTTTAAAATAAGAGTATAAGTTTTATCGTCTATTTATATAATATACCTCATTTTATTTTGAGCATTTGTATAATTATACAATAAAATTTTTATTTATTTTTATGTTTAATAAATGGCAGAATTTGTCACTTTCTTAGATCCTAGGCAATGGCTCAACTTCTATCCACTTTGAGAAATAGTCTGTAACCACAATCAAGAATTCTTCTGTGCAACAGTGAGTGGTAAAGGTCCCATTATGTCAATCCCTTTCATTTATGATGTGGGTTGATGAATAATGTTGGCATGCCTTTAAAACTTCTCGCACTTTTTGGCATGTTCGGTGCAATCACTTAATAATGTAGGCTAATAAAATATCTGTCTTATTATTCTTTGTGATAAGGTTCTCCCACCTAAATGTGCTCCATAATTCCCATCGTGTAGTTCAGCAATGACCCCTTAGGCTTCTTCTCCACTTAGGCACTTTAAAGTACACCTATAGGTAGAGCACAACTTTTTGCTTTGGTGACCGATTTTTGAGATTCATCCTTATGAGCTGGTAATGTTCCATGTGATAGATAATCCTCAAAAGGTTTCAAGTTGGTTTGGTTGAAGTTGTTAAGGTTTGACTATTGTCGGTGTTTCTGAAGTCCTTGTTGATGATTGGGATGGAGATACTATGAGTGGGAATTGTTCTTCTCAGCTCCATGTTTATGGTTGCTACCAAACTTGCCAATGAGTCCGTAGGATTGTTTCCACTTCTTGGTACTTGCACCAAATCAAATTTTTGAAAATGGGCGCTCTCTTTTTCGATTGCTTCAAAGTACTTCTTCATTCTCTCTCTTTTGATTCGAAAGTTCCCTTGACCTAATTGACTACTAGGCGTGAATTAATGTGTATTTAAATATTTGCAAGTGTACAAATTACCTATAGCAAATAATAAATAAATTTTAAAGTAGTTCTCTGAAGGAATTACAGTGATCTTAAATAATCTTTCTTACTTATCAAAAATTCTAAAAACTAACATAAAAGCTTTAAATCAAATAACAAAGAACAAGAACAAGAATGATTAATTATAATGGAAAACAAACAAAGAAATAAAGGTTTAAATCAAAACTAGCTTAAAAAGGTTAATAATAATCAATGGATGATACATGAATGTTTAGCTTAATTGATCATATTTGCATCAAAATATTATGATAAATTAATATGAATAAACTTATAAATATAGATTATTGGTTTTTTTTTTATTTATGAAAATTTCTATAAATCGAGTATTTGTGATTAATTAATTAATGTCCTATGGATAGGATATATCAACTAGCAATTAAATTATGCACAAGAAAATTATGTCAATCAAACAAATGTCATGATTAGGTCATCAATTTGAATCTTTGATTAAGTTTTTTAAAATATAGTCAAGGTAATGTCTCTAAAGCTAAATTCCCAGATTTTTCAATCTATTTATGAACATTAAATTAGCTCATAAAAAATCACAAATAAATATTTAAACACTCTTATTCAAAAGAAAATTTTATTATTTTACAGAACTAAACCATTCACTATCATAAATCTAAGAAAATATGACAACAAAAGTTAAACATTCATGATAAAATTAGCTAAATATATTTATATTAATATTCATAAACAAATATAATCCAACAAACATCAAATTAACAATATTAGTTCCTTAAAAGTAAAAGTTAGATCTAATCTAATAAAACTTGTAAACTAATCCAAACCAATATTGAATTGAATTAGATTGAGTTGAGTGAATTGAATTTTGTGTTTTAGTTGTTTTTTTTCCTATTATCTACAGTTTTTTTTTTTTTTTTAAATATTTATTTTTAATAAATAAACTACAATTGTTTTAAATTTTATTCTTTAATAATTGTTTAAAATTAGTACCTATAAGCATTGAAATAATAAAGAAATAAATATCATGAACTCAATTCTAAATTTTAAATAACGCAAAAATTAATATAAATATTTATTATTTAATTTTGTATCAATATTGCATGTAATAAAAATTGGATATTCATCCGCGACGCAAAGTTTGGATCTCATTCTCTCCTTTGCGTTGGGCTTGTGGGTATGCGAGGGCTAAGAAATTAGATAAAGTTAGGATAATGATTCTAAATAATTAAATATTACTTTTACATTTTTTCACTATTTTCGTTAAATAAAGCTATTATATATTTAAATAAAAAATATATAATATATTATAAATATGAATTTGATATTCTTATAAAATTTTTAACTTAATGGATTGATCCATTATGATCCAAACAACCTAATCACAGTATAAAATATTGTGTAACATAGATTGGTTAGGTTGAGTTGCTTGGATTAATTGGATTGATTTTGAACACATCTAGCTATACAGCCGGTGTAGGTGCATGGGGGTTAGACCATAAAGTTATTATTATTAATATATGATTAATATTAGTTTATATTATTTCAACTTGTTAAGTACAATACGTTAAGATATATCTAGTTAAATTTGAAATCTTGCAATTTTATCTTGGCTCTCTCAAAATTATAATTATGATCTCGTCCCTATATTATTTCATATCACAAATTATTACCATTAATAATCAAGACCACATGCAATCCATTTCATTCTTTTTTTTAAATTGTTTTAAGAAAAGTAATTTAAAATAAAGTAATTTAATTAGAAGTGATTTTAAAAAAAGCATCAAGATATTTGATAGAAAATTGATAAAAGTATTTTAAAGTCGCAATTTATTTAATATAGGGATATGAGCATTTATCGTATACTACTTTTTTAAAATATAAGATTTATTTTTAAAAAAATACAAATAATATTTTTCAAAATTTTAAGCCATTTTTAATGAAAATTGTCAAGCATTTTTAAAGTGCTTTAAGAGATTTAAAACCCCTATTAACTAAAAAAAATAATCAATTTCAGAAGTACTGCTAGTATACAAGTAGGAATGGGCACAAAATGGGCGGTATAGTTCCCACCCAAATAGAAATTATTAGTTATGAGCAAATAGAAATAAGATAATAATTATTAGTTATGAGCAAATATAAAATTTTTCATCATTTAACCACGATTTTTATTTTTAAATATTTATTCAAAAATATATTTAATTTAAAAAAATAAGTATAAATATAATACTTATTTTACTATATTATTTAAAATATTAATTTTTATTCTTTAGCTATTTGGTACATATTTTTAATTTAAATACAAAATATATATGTAAGAATAGATAAAATTTAATATAACTATTCAAAATGTTGTGTATTCTAACATTAAAACTATTTTTTTATACAATTATACATATAAAAAATATAATATTAATATATCTTCGATTTTAATTAATCATAATTTTAGTATTGCAATAATTATTTATACATTACACATAATTAATTATGATTATTTTTGAAAAAAAGACAATTTTTTACGAATAATCATAATTTCAATTATTCAAAATTAAAATATTCATCCCTACGTACAAGTAATATTTAACTAATATAGAAAGGCTGTATAAATTTTAATTTAACCAACGAAATTTTGCGACCTGAATTTTTATATTTAATTTTTGATGAAGATAATGCTTTTATCTCCAGTTAATGCAAACATAAGTTCACGTTCATTTTGTTACTTATATGAAAATTTTTATTTAATACTTTTATTACTTTTTATTTCGACTATTTTTATAATTAAAATGTCTTTCAACCAACTATATTATCTCGCACTTATAACTTCACATGTGTAACTTAAATATTTTGATCAAATAGTTCAATTTTTTTTTTTTGCTAAAATAGTTATTTAAAAGACACTCAAATAAAAATAATTAATTGAAACAAAAAATTATAAAAATAATAAATGAAAATTTTTCATATAATAGTTTTGCAATACTATCATTTCCCATATTATGCAAGCTAACCAGAGCGGTTGAAATCAAATTTCTTATCATTAATTTTTATATAATTTTGTTATTTATATAGTGTTATTTTTAACTTCAAAAAAAAAAAATTATGTTACAAAATAATATATATGTATTATAAACAAGTACAAATATAGTTTTACTTTATATAAAAAATAAATAAGTAAAAAAAATAAGTTGCATTATTAAATCAAAAGTGTTTCATTAAAAAATAATAATCACCATTTATTGGTGGCAATATTGTTACAATATTATCGATTTTTCACTCATCATGAGATTGAAATATGATATTCATATTATTTTTTTCCGACTAAAATATCAAAAAAATCATCGCTAAATTATCATTATTGTTAAGTTATCGCTAAATTATCATTATTGTTAAATTTTCAATAAAAATAGTTTTGACAAAAAATATCCTAAATATTATGGATACTATTTATAAAATGTCAATAAAATATCGACAAAAAATGATTTCATATATTTTTTTATTTTATAAATAATTTATTTTTAAATTTATCTATTTACAGTTTTTTTTTTTATCTTTAATTAAAAACTATTTATTTAAATTTAGGACAATATTTTATACTTTTTTTAATATACATTTTTTATTTTTACATCATTTTAGCTTTTATTTTTTTAAAATTTAAATTTTATTATGTATTATTTATTTATAATAATATTATAATTTTAATATAAATAATAATTTTAAATTTAACTAATTATTTTATAATATTTTAATTTATTTATTTATTGAATTAAATAATATAATTTTTATAAATATATGTAATAAATAAAAAATTAGTTAAAAATATACGTAATTGATTATTTTTTATATTTTAATATCTAACTTTGATAGGGTTTCTTAAAATTTTTTTTTTTTTTGACAATAATAATATTTTTGATATTTTTATAAAATTTAAGTGCATGATATCTGATACTTAGTTGCTGTTTTAATTCATAAGAAGTAGATTATCCACTTAACATTTTTGTTGCAGTCAACAATTTATTTATTTCGTTTGCTTTATTTTACTTTTAGACATAGAAGCGAGGACAGTTTTTAGAATTGGAAGGGTTTGGTAAAATTATTCTTAAAAACAATGGCGAATTTTATCTTGCCAGCACCCAACAGCTTGAGGATGAGAAGTTTCTCTGTTTCTGCTTTTGCTTCATCAAACGGTAGGGTGCATATTCGATCCCTGTTTCTACTTTCTAGTTTCTACAAACTACTTATACAATAGCTTCTATTATAATTTCATGGATCGAAAGATAAAAGATCATTTTGATGACAATTTTCAGGAACTCCTCCTTCTCCCAGCGGTATAAGACAAGGTGGTGGAGGTGGATCAACCGGTGGTGGACCCGTGATTATTGAGCTCCCTCTTGATAAGATTCGAAGACCCCTTATGCGAACCAGAGCGAATGACCCAATTAAAGTTGAGCAACTCATGGAAAGTATCCGTGAAATTGGTCTTCAAGTCCCTGTAAGCAATTTCTCATGATTCGATTTAGTTTGTTTTGTTAGAAATTGAAACGAAATTTTCAATTGGTGGTAGGATATTGGAATTTGATTGTGGATATTACTCAGTTTAGTCTCGCTTTCTTTTTAAAAAATAAAATTTAAACCAAAGCCAATGTGTTGAAAGTAGCTACTGACCCAACATTTAGGATCAATCTAATTTTTATTTCTTTCCTATTTTTGTTGGTATTTATAAAGTATTTTATGATCTCTCTGTTTTTGTTTTTGTCAAAAATATGTTTTATTGATTATATCAATCAAAGCTCAGGAAAGATCCAACCCAGAATGAGTCAGATACCAAGTATTCAAAAGCACCACTGCAACTTTGCCTTTAACTCTAGATATCTATATATAGCAAGAAGGCTCTACATAAGCCCTGCTATCGAACTTTCGAGTGATGAATTTGGTACTCCCAACTTGGTGTTCATCTATTATTTATAGTACTTGTGCTTGTTAAGCTTGGTTCCCTTTCCTTCTGTTAAGAATAGGCTTTGTGGATCTAAATTAAAAATTCAGTGAACAAATTTTTTATTTAATGCTGCTAAACCAAGGATTATAACACCATGGAATGACTTCCAACTATCAACATGGTCGTATGTATTTCACTTTATAAACTAACTCACAACCTTCCTTTGTGGCTGTGGGGTTTGAGAACAAACATTTAGGATCATCCAAATTCCACCGTCTCTATGCTGAGTAACTGTGATATCTATGGAAACTTCACGAGTCTCTCTTATAAATTTCACACATATGATAAACATAGTTGCATAGGAGAGTAATAGACACCCATATGATAAACATAGTTGCATATTTTGGGGACTAACGAAGCCCTTCACCCTATTTTTAATGATGATGTTTTCTGGTTACATTTATGTCTTTCCAAAACCAAGGTTATTTGACCATATTTCATGATCGGTACAGATTGATGTGCTTGAGGTTGATGGTGCTTATTATGGTACGTATTTATCGTTTCCTTTGTAAAATATTTCTTTCATGCAGTTGATTTCTTTCAACTGGCTATAGTCATATTAATCTAAACGTTTTCTGTAGGCTTTTCTGGGTGTCACCGGTATGAGGCACACCAGCGTCTTGGGCTCCAAACAATCCGTTGCAAAGTTCGCCGCGGAACAAAAGAAACACTGAGGTAAGTTCAAACAGGTCTTATTAATGTTTTTAAAATTTTCTTGTATTTTAATTCGATAAATTTTCGATTCATCTTGTAGACATCACCTGCGATGACCCCCTGCACAGCTTATCTTTTCATCTCAGAAAATACCATGCAACTATTCTGGACCTTGTATGGATTTGGTTTGTATGGATTTGGACTTCACCTGCGATGACCCCCTGCACAGCTTATCTTTTCATCTCAGAAAATACCATGCAACTATTCTGGACCTTGTATGGATTTGGTTTGTATAGTGCTAATTGGTGTATGTATAACGCTTTTAAACTTTCGATTTTTAAGCAAAACTTGTAGGGATTTGCTCTGATATATGTACTGGTAGCATCTGAAGGCAATGTTATGGGCCATGACTTTGATGACCCATGTCAATCAAGTTGGCTGCTGGCCCCAATCTAGCGGTCCACATTATTGTACTTTAGAGTACCATTTATCAAAAATTTGATAAACACTTTGAATTTATTATGGTCCATTGATCAATACTTTGAATTGTCCTCGTTCTCATGTTCAGTACAGGCTTATCTTTCCAGGTAGGTACGTTGCTAGTTCGAGCTGCTTTTGGATTTCCATCCCCTAATTCATTCAAAACTCGAGTGCTGTTACCCTCCCCAGGAAGAAAGAAAATTGAAGATAAACAAAGTTTGATATAATGTAATAGTAAACATTAGCAGTGTGTCTTATATGGTCTCAGAGAAAACCTTCCAGTTGCACCAAGTCCTTCAGATATTGTGTAAAGTGAGGAGATGGTCGCGAAACTGTTTAGAAAAAGAAAAGTCTATATCATTTATGGTGATTCATAAGAAGATTTAAATTTGGAAGATGCACAACAATTTTATATATGGAACGAATATTGATAGAAGAAATACCATATAGATAGTACTCAAGTTTCAAGCTCAGGATTGGCAGAAAACAAGAAAGCATTGTCAAAAGCTCAAATAACCACCACTCAAGGCTGTAATATTCACATGAAATAACCCAAAATGTGAAGAAAAAAATAACAAAAAAGTGCGCCATGCCTCTTTACTTTCAATAAATTAGATACATTATTCACCTGGGTTTTATCCGGTGCATTTGGATCACTTTATTTTTACAAATCGAGCGCTTTAATTAATTTTTACCATTTTTAAATAATGAATCTAGGATAAATTACTCAATTCCTTGATTTTTGAGATTAATAATTCATTTTAAATTGTAATATAATTTACAGATTTATATTATTCATTGATTAAAATTATTGATTAAATTTATTAAATAACAACATTTTATCCCTTCGAGTAATGTTATCCCATGAGACATTATCTAAATTAATTAATTAGATAGTATTGATGTTATGAGATTTGGTAATATTTTATCTAATTCCATCCTATCATTACAGTATATTTGACACCACTCGATGTCATGGTCCAAAGTGTATTTTCTGAATTTCTAAGGTTAAAAAAAACAGGAATGTGGTGAGTACTAAAATCGTTATCAACACTTTCTTCATAGACATCTTAATGATTAGGGGTGTTCATCGGATCGAAACCGCTGATTTTATGCTCATTCGATCCGATCCGACCATCCGATCGGATTGAAATATCCTAATCCGCATCCGATCCGATCATGTTTCAAATCCGATCCTATCCGATCCGCAACTATTCGGATTGAATCCGATCAATCCGATCAATAAATTTAATTAACTCTATTTTAATATTTTTGAATAAAAAACTAAATTTTTTATGTAACATAAACATATTTAAGCTAAAATAAACCTTAAAATGTGGTGTATTTTAAATTTTATTATTGTATATAATGTGGTGTATAATATAAATAAAAGTGATCAATAAAAACATGACATGTGTATAAATTTAAAATATATTTACTTTTTTCGGTCGGATCGGATGGAATCGGATTAAAAAAATTTCAATCCGCCATCCGATCCAAACTATCGGATTGAAAAAATTTCAATCCGATCCGATCCGATCATCGGATCGAAACCGTTCAAAAATTAACGGATCGGATCGGATGAACGGATTTTTTGAACACCCCTATTAATGATGATAATTTTATATGATGTAGTAACTTAATTGGTGCTATTTTGTAAAATAAAAAAAAATCTTATATTTGTTATTGGGCGTCCTAAATTTATTTATAAAAAAAAAAAAAAAAAAACCAGTATAGTCATAAAATTTGTGATTTAAGTATCCTATAATTTTTAAGAAAAGATAGAATTAGTCTTATTTTTTAAACAGTTAAAAAAAAAAAAAACTAATGGTGATATTCTTCTCAAACGGTATTTGTGAGATAAAAAAAATTCTATTTCTTTTAGTGTTTCCCAACAAATTTCACTCATATTTTTGTATAATTTTGATGTAATAATTAATTGAATTTTGTTAATTTTTTTAAAATAATTTGATTGTAAATTTCATATTTCAAGATTTTGGGAACATGATATGTTATAAATATGCTATTAAATTAAAAAAAGTGTAATATAATTTAATGGTAAAAAATTGTTATAAGCAGAGAAAAAAAATATGATTCATTATATATTTGTAAATGACTTTATATATAACTTCGTAAAATAACTTTCAACCTAACAAAAATTTTGTTAAAATTTACGATTCTAACTATTTAAGCTAAATATTACATATCTAAAACCTGTAACAATTTAATTTATATTTTTAAAATCTGTCATATGAAGAATAAGAATGAGATTATCCAACCAAAATATTACATATTTATATATTCTACTAATATTCAACCTAAACATTTAAAAAAGATGGTGCATAATGGAACTTATCACTACTACAAAAAGGATAAAATAGGACGGCTACCTGACTGACCTAAAAGAATTCAACAAATAGAACGGTCAATAGTTGTCCTATAAAAATTCTATTAGGATGATCATTAACTATCCTATATACATCTTATAAGACCGTCAATGATCAAATTTTAATAAGATAGTCATAAGCCATCTTATATAGGCAAAATAGGGTAGTGTATGTTCGTTATATACATCTAGTTTTCTCTCTTCAAGATCCTTTCTTAAGAATTTATCGGATCGTTGAAATTGGAGGAACTGTTTCAATTTACAAGACTGAGGTGTTGGACAACACTTTAAATCCAATTTGGAAACCACTGTGTTTAAGCATGCAAAAATTTGGCAATACGGCAAGTTCGCGTCTTTTGTGATTATGTGTTTTCTATTTTTTTGAAATAATATTTAGACACCCACACACACTTATACACTGGTGGATTCGAATCTATTGATTGGTCTTTGTGATTTTGTGTTAGATATCAAGTTAGAGTTGGCAGAATATTTGGTATTTTTTTAAATGATAGTGGAATTATTTTGACTACCCTAGAAGAATATAATATGGCATCATGGGAACCCAATTTGGGATGAGCTCACTGCTAAAGGATCAAATGTAGGAATACAATATCATAATATTCAGGATAACCCATTGGTCGTTGAATGTTTTGATTTTAATAGAAATAGGCAACACACCCTTATTGGGCAAGTATTTAATTTGCTATTCTTAATGTTATCCTTCCTTTTCTTCACTATTTTCTTTTTCTTACTGGACCCACTGTATTTGGTCCAATTATTTGATGATTTATCCTTAAACTCCAACATCTTTGGTTTTTCACTTCCCCTGAAGATGTTGGCATAGGACCCAGTCGACTTGCTAGAGATAATGGAAAGGATATGAAAGACAAATGTGAAGCCATTTTTAACTTCTTAAACAATGTCAAGAGGGATGGCTTAATTGATGGAATATTATTGCAATTTCAAAAGATGAGCTAAGCGCTTGCATCATCAAAGTGATGAGCTAAGCGCTTGCATCATCAAAGTGATGAGCTAAGCGCTTGCATCATCAAAATGATGAGCTAAGCGCATGTGTCATCTCTCCAAATAGTAACATTTTTCTCTCTATAAATAGAGAGCTCATTTGCTCATTTCCATCATCCCAAAATCTCAAACATCCTAAGCATTCCAAGCTTCTCTACTTAGAAAAGTTCTTTCCTCATTGTGAGAGAGAGGTTAATTGTATTCTCCTAGTAGAAGAGAGAGAAGTATCTTGTTCTTTCCTTGTATTTAGAGAGAGGTTGTAAATCTTTCAGTATAGTGAATTCCTTCTGGCCTTTGCCCGTAGAGTAGCCCGTAATCATTTTGGGTGAACCACGTAAATACTTGTGTTCGTTTTTATCTTCATTCTCTCAACTTTACTTTGATTGTGTGTTAGCTTCAACCCCTAAATTTCCTAACAGTGGTATCAGAGCTTTGGTTGTGGGTACTGTTCATGGTTCACGTATATAGTTACTATTCAAGTATACGATTACTGTTCACGTATACGGTACTGTTCACAAATACAATTATTGTTCACGTGTAATAGTGGGAGCCGGTTCAAGTAAGAAGCATATCAAAAATGACAACAACAAAGTTCGATGTTGAGAAGTTCAATGGAAGTAATTTTTCGTTGTGGAAAATGAAGATTAAAGCAATTTTGAGGAAGGATAATTGCTTGGAAGCAATTGGAGAAAGGCCAGCTGAGATCATTAATGATCAAAAATGGAATGAAAAGGATGGCAATGCAATTGCTGATCTACACTTAGCACTAGCCGATGGAGTTTTATCCAGTGTGGCAGAAAAGAAGACAGCAAAAGAGATTTGGGATACTCTAACAAGACTGTACGAGGCCAAATCACTTCACAACAAGATCTTCTTAAAAAGGAGACTTTACACTCTTCGAATGGCGGAATCTACATCGGTGACCGACCACATCAACACCTTGAATACTCTATTTTCGCAACTTACATCAATGGGTTACAAAATAGAGACAACTGAACGTGCGGAGCTTCTACTTCAAAGTCTACCTGACTCGTATGATCAACTCATCATCAACCTGACGAACAACATCCTTTCAGATTATCTAGTCTTTGACGAAATTACAGCTGCTGTTTTGGAAGAAGAAACTCGGCGTAAAAACAAAGAAGATAGACAAGTAAGTTCGCAGCAAGCGGAAGCTTTGACGGTGATGAGAGGAAGATCAACAGAACGTGGCTCTAGTGGGAGTCAAAATCATGGTAGATCGAAATCAAGAAGTAAGAAGAATTTCAAGTGCTACAATTGTGGCAAGAAAGGGCATGTCAAAAAGGATTGTTGGAGCAAAAGAAAGCATGGAGACCCTGAGCCACCAAATGCTCAAGGGAATATAGCAAGTATCCCTGATGATGGTGAAGTCTTATACAGCGAGGCTACAGCAGCAGTTGAAGGTAGAAAGCAGTTTTCTGACGTCTGGTTAATAGACTCAGGAGCAACATGGCACATGACATCTCGAAAAGAATGGTTCCACAAATATGAACCAATCTCAGGAGGTTATGTACACATGGGGGATGATCATGCTTTGGAAATTGCTGGTATTGGTACTATCAAAATAAAAATGTTTGATGGTACAGTTCGCACTATTCAGGAGGTACGACATGTGAAGGGCTTAAGGAAGAATCTACTATCTTTGGGGCAAATAGATAGTCTTGGATGCAGGACCCATGTCGAGAATGGGATTATGAAAATTATCAAAGGTGCGCTTGTGGTTTTGAAGGCAGAAAAGATTGCAGCAAATCTATTCATGCTTAAAGGGGAAACACTACAGGAAGCTGATGCGTGTGTCGCGTCAACCAGTAAAGGAGAAGAATCAACAATGATGTGGCATCTCAAATTGGGCCACATGTCGGAACGAGGTTTGAAGATTCTCTCCGACAGAAAGTTGCTTCCAGGGCTCAAATCGGTAAATCTACCTTTCTGTGAGCATTGTGTTACAAGTAAGCAGCATAGATTGAAGTTTAGCATATCTGATGCAAGGAGTAAAGGCATTTTAGACTTGATTCATTCTTATGTATGGGAATCACCAGAAATGTCACTAGGAGGTGCAAAGTACCTAGTGTCATTCATTGATGATTACTCTAGAAGGTGTTGGGTATATCCAATCAAGAAGAAGTCAGATGTCTTTCAAGTATTCAAAGACTTTAAAGCGCAGGTGGAACTTGAATCTGGGAAGCAGATTAAGTGTTTAAGGACAGATAATGGAAGAGAGTATATAGACGGCGAGTTTCTTGCACTTTGTAAGCAAGAAGGTATTAAAAGACAGTTCACAGTCACATACACGCCTCAACAAAATGGAGTGGCAGAGCGGATGAACAGAACTCTTGCAGAAAAGATAAGAGCTATGTTGAGGTCTGCAGGACAATCCAACTCCTTTTGGGCAGAAGCAGCCAAAACTGCATGTTATGTGGTAAATCGGTCGCCATCAACGGCAATTGAGTTAAAGACACCGATGGAGATGTGGACTGGAAAGCCAGCAGATTACTCTACTTTACATTCATTTGGATGTCCTGTGTACGTAATGTACAACGCCCAAGAAAGATCGAAGTTGGATCCAAAATCCAGAAGGTGTATCTTCTTGGGATATGCTGATGGTGTCAAGGGGTATCGCTTGTGGGATCCCACTACCCGCAAGCTCATAATCAGCAGGGATGTGATCTTTGTAGAAGATCAATTACAAAGAAAAGATGGAGTCGATAGCACATCAAATGAGAATTCATAGACTACAATAGTTCAGGTGGAAAATAATTCAATACAAGAAATTCAAGATTCTACTGAAGCAGCACCACAACACGATGTACAAGAACCAGTTGAGTCCGAGGCTCCAGAAGTTCGTCGGTCAACTCGTGAAAGAAGGCCGCCAACTTGGCACTCGGAGTATGTTACTGAAAGTAATGTTGCATACTGTCTTTTAACGGAGGATGGAGAGCCATCAACTTTCCATGAAGCTACAAGTAGTTCAGATGCATCTCTGTGGATGACAGCAATGCAGGAAGAAATTGAAGCTTTACATAAGAACACGACTTGGAAACTAGTACCATTACCACATGGAAGAAAAGCCATTGGTAACAAATGGGTCTACAAGATCAAGCGAGATAGCAATGATCAAGTGGAACGGTATCGTGCAAGATTGGTGGTAAAAGGATATGCTCAGAAAGAAGGTATTGATTTCAATGAAATATTTTCCCCAGTAGTACGACTTACAACAGTCAGAGTAGTCTTGGCAATGTGTGCAACATTTGACTTACATCTAGAGCAATTGGATGTAAAAACTGCATTTCTTCATGGAGAACTTGAAGAAGAAATTTATATGCTTAAACCAGAAGGTTTTGCTGAAACAGGCAAGGAGGACTTGGTTTGCAGGTTGAACAAATCTCTGTACGGTCTCAAACAGGCGCCGAGATGTTGGTATAAGAGATTTGATTCCTTCATTATTAGCCTTGGATACAACAGACTTAGTTCAGACCATTGTACATACTACAAAAGGTTTGATGGTGATAATGACTTTATTATCTTGTTGTTGTATGTGGATGACATGTTGGTAGCAGGACCCAACAAAGATCAAATCCAAGAATTAAAGGCTCAATTGGCTAGAGAGTTTGATATGAAGGACTTGGGACCAGCAAACAAGATTCTAGGGATGCAAATTCACCGAGACAGAAATAACAGGAAGATTTGGCTTTCTCGGAAGAACTACTTCAACAAGATCTTGCGACGCTTCAACATGCAAGATTGTAAGCCAATATCTACCCCTCTTCCTGTTAATTTTAAGTTATCCTCAAGTATGTCTCCTAGCAATGAAGCAGAGAGGAGGGATATGTCTCGAGTACCGTATGCATCAGCAGTGGGAAGTTTGATGTTCGCTATGATATGTACAAGACCAGACATTGCACAAGCAGTGGGAGCGGTCAGTCGATTTATGGCGAATCCTGGTGGAGAGCATTGGAACACTGTAAAGAGGATCCTTAGATACATCAAAGGAACCTCAAGTGCTGCATTATGTTTTGGAGAATCAAATTTTACTGTCAAAGGATATGTTGATTCAGATTTTGCAGGAGATCTCGACAAAAGAAAGTCCACTACTGGCTATGTGTTCACACTTGCAGGTGGAGCTGTAAGCTGGGTTTCAAAACTGCAAACAGTTGTAGCATTATCTACAACAGAAGCAGAATACATGGCAGCTACACAAGCTTGCAAGGAAGCAATTTGGATAAGAAGATTAATGGAGGAGCTCGGGCACAAACAAGAGACGATTCTTGTGTATTGTGACAGTCAGAGCGCCTTGCACATTGCAAGGAATCCAGCATTTCATTCCAGAACTAAGCACATAGGAGTACAATATCATTTTGTTCGAGAAGTAGTGGAAGAAGGAAGTATGGATATGTTAAAAATTCACACAAAAGAGAACCTAGCAGATGTAATGACAAAACCTATCAACACTGACAAGTTTGTATGGTGTCGATCCTCGTACGGCTTAGCAGAGACGTAAGCAGCAGGGTTTGAGCAAAGGCTAGTTGGAAGAGATAATTGTGAAAGATGACTTCAAGTGGGAGATTGAAAGACAAATGTGAAGCCATTTTTAACTTCTTAAACAATGTCAAGAGGGATGGCTTAATTGATGGAATATTATTGCAATTTCAAAGGATGAGCTAAGTACTTGCATCATCAAAGTGATGAGCTAAGCGCTTGCATCATCAAAGTGATGAGCTAAGCGCTTGCATCATCAAAATGATGAGCTAAGCGCATGTGTCATCTCTCTAAATAGTAACATTTTTCTCTCTATAAATAGAGAGCTCATTTGCTCATTTCCATCATCCCAAAATCTCAAACATCCTAAGCATTCCAAGCTTCTCCACTTAGAAAAGTTCTTTCCTCATTGTGAGAGAGAGGTTAATTGTATTCTCCTAGTAGAAGAGAGAGAGGTATCTTGTTCTCTCCTTGTATTTAGAGAGAGGTTGTAAATCTTTCAGTATAGTGAATTCCTTCTGGCCTTTGCCCGTGGAGTAGCCCGTAATCATTTTGGGTGAACCACGTAAATACTTGTGTTCGTTTTTATCTTCATTCTCTCAACTTTACTTTGATTGTGTGTTAGCTTCAACCCCTAAATTTCCTAACAGGATAGAATAGATTCTTGATTTATTTTTCCTGTATTTACTTTTACTCTTGTAATTCAAAAAATTTAGTAATAAAAAGAAATTTTTTGTGCTTATTTCTTTCTACCATTTTGTATTTGTTTGTATATGTTACATTCTATTTTATCTATTGTATGCTTTAATTCTTCTCTACTATGTTGCATCGATGATTAAGATTACTATATATTGGTATGTATTTTCTCCCCGATGTAAGGGTGTTCTTCTTACTTTCTTTGTCAAAATATAGGAGAAGTTTGTATTGCATAATATGTTTATAGCACTGCATGGAGATGTGAGTGTAGTATTTTTTTTGTCTGACTTGCATATTCAGATGGAGTGTTGTATGAAGTTGGTGGATTTTGACATATTTATTTGTGTCAAGTCTCTCAGTTTGTATATGTGTAGGAGTAACACGATAGTATTTAATTAGACTATACGTAGATCTGTATAATACATTCATGAGTATGTGTTGTTTCGTGTGTGCAGAATAAAGGTGTAGCTATAGTGCTAATAGCTCAGGCGAAGCTGTAGTTCAGACATATTATGTATAGTTTGCATTAAGATGGATATGTTGATTCATGAAGATGGATATAGCACAACAAGATGGATGTACTTGGAGTGTGTGTGTTGGAGGAGTTTGGTTATGTCAAATGAACTTTTTTAGATAATCTTGCATGAATATATTGTGTTTGATGCATTTCTCTATAGGTATGCAGTGTTTTGCTACATAAATCTAAAGGGGGAGATTGTAAGTCCATGGAGTCTAAAAAAATTTGCCTAGTATTTTTGCTTCTCTTTTGCTGATCTTAAATGTTATACAACTCGGGCACAAAAACGTGAAGTCATAGATTCAAGCATGCATTTTTTATACTTGGTCCATCAAGTTCAACAAGGCTAGCGAAGAGCTTAATGGCTCATGAGCAAGAATCATCTTTGTGACACAAACAATTCCTAACATTACAGCAAAGATTTAAGGACAAATCTTTTTAGAAAAGAGGAAATGATGAGAATTAATAAGCATTATCGAAAGAGTACTTTCAATTGATCCTATTATTCAAAGAATTACTTAATGAGCTGATTTATAAATGAGTTGGAGGTTAGGCTGCTTGGGCATGGAGCACAAAGAATGACCAATTAAAATCTTGCTTATGAAAGTTTCATTGAGTGCTCGTTACTATTGCCATAACTTTGTGTGATACAATTTTTGATTGAAGTAATTCCAAATTAGTTACAAAGTTGATCTAATGGGTTATATACTATTTATAGACATACAATTTTTCCAATTCAACCTATTACTAGGTAAAAATTGTCTCACAAGTTGAGGGAAGAAATTTGAAAAATAATTTACTTTCCTTTTTTATTTATGCTTTATCATTACTTTTTAAATTTTAGGCTTTTATTTCTACAAAATTAATAATCTTAGAATTTTATTCATTTTTCAGCCATATTGTTCAAAATTTTATATTTTATTTTAGAAAATTTTTTCATAAAAATCTATTACATTAGACTATAGGGGTTATTTAGTTCCTTAAAAATAAAAATATATCATTTGGTCCTCTACTTTTGTAAAAAAAAAAAAACTATTATTTTATTCATGTCCCAAATTAAAATAATAATATGTAGAGGGCACACGTTTCCGCATGCATATCATCTTTAAAATCCAAGGTTATATGACCATTTTTAATCCTAATGAGAACTAAAGCTCAAAAAAAGAAATGGGTATTTCAGATTATCACCGAAAACAACAAAAAATAGACTTTAATTTGGATTTTGAGTAAAGGTTGTGAGATATTTGAGAATTCATTAACAAAAATGGATACCTAGTTGCAAAAATTGATAGAACAATTGAGCTTTCATAAGAGATGTGAAAACAATGCAGCTATTACTACCAGAAATTTTGCTATGGAAAACCCAAACAGGTAACATCAAGAGCAATTGAGTTGGCGTGAGAAAGCTTCGCATGTGACTGTGTAGGGCCTTGGGTATTGAACAGCTAGAGGGGAATAAGAATGCGCAATTGATTGGAGGAAAAAGCTCCTTACTGGTGAATTTTTTAAGAAATTAAGAAGCTCTTTGTTTTCTAGTTGCTGATTTTCTACAAAAATAATATTTTTTCCTTTCATCTTTATTGATTTAGGTGATGGGTTCGTTAAATGTAAAAATAATAGGAATGATAATCGAAACTGAATGTAAAAGAAATAATATTATTATTACGATGTTTGTTTAAGTAGTGTAATCAAAATAAATAATAATATTAAATTGAATATTATAAAATTATAAATGAAGTAAAATTAGAAAATAAACTTTTTTTATTACTAAAAGAGATAAAATTAGCAAAAAAATCATAAATAATTATACAACTTGTGCAAAAAATATAGAGTGTTAAAGGCGTAATGAGAATTACAGAAGACTGCATGCGTAATGAAGATTAATGCTATTGCTGTAATCCCTTTACATTCTATTACAGATTATAGTCAAACCAAACATAGTAATACTCTGAATCAATTATATTACGATTACGATTACAATTACTGTCAATCAAATATGCCCGATTATTTGTTTTTTCTTTATTGGAATACCATAAGATCCAATAAACCCGTAACATAAAATAAAAAAGAAGAAGCAATAGATAGCATTAATCATTTTTGCAATCGGAGAAGATAAAGTGTTTTATGATGTTTGGATGCAAATTTAACAAATATCAACGTATTTTTAGATCTAAGGATCAAATTTACTGGATCGAAGAAATAATGTCCACTGTTGGATGGATGAAAATAAATGGCCAAGATCGTTTGTTAAATACATTTTGAAGCAAAAAAATAGTTGGGAGAAATAAAATTAATGACATTAAGTACCCCTTATTAATAAAACATGTGCATTACATATAGTCCATTTTAATAAAATTTATTAAAATATTAAGTAAATAGTCAAACTTGTTAATCTTTTACACTTTTCACAAATGTTAGGAATTAATGACACTTTTTGTAATATAAATGATTAATTGATACAAATTTATAACTGTAGAAGATGGCACCTCACCTTTTATTTTATTAGCTAAAGTTTTATGTAAAGCTGAACATTATAAAAGATTTTTAGACTATGATTATTATCAATGAAATTTTGAGTATTTTTTTCTCTTTGTTCTTAATTTAACATTTTTAAGATTGATAAATCTTGTGGCGTTCAATAGTTTATCAAGAAAAAAAATTATGACGCTCGTATATGCAATATGTATTCTAGCTTCTTAGGCGTTTGTTTTTCAATTTATGTTCATGCTACTTAGTTCCTCGTCGACTTTGACTAGTCCTTTGGAGTTCTTACAAATACTACAAACTTCTTCCTTACAGCTATAGAAAAACATATGGTCTCATAAAATTCATGAAAGAGCTAAAGTTCCACTTTGGAGAATTCTTACCGAATCGCTCCAGTAAGAGTTATAATACAGAAAAAAGGCTAGTCCAAGTCTTATAATATAAATATTAGGATACCAATTAACTCCATCTTCTTCCCTATGTGTGGTATTTTTTGAAAACACTAATTAATTATTTTCTTCTTGATCATGATTTGACATCTCAAATTCTAAATAGTTCACTGCTGATACTAATCTCCTCTCAGCTCCCAAACCAGTTATTTAACTAATTTTATTTTTAATTTTTTAATAAAAAAATATATATTCATTTTCTTTTTACAACTTTAAAAAACATACGTTCATCTATTTTGTAAAAAAAATGATCATATATTTTTTTCTTAAAAGAGTTAAAAATAAACCCTACTTATGAAAGGACATTATATCATGCAATTAAACATTAAAAAAAAAAAGTACTACTAATTTCAATATGATTGTTCCTTCTATATGACAATGCCGATCACATAAAATCAACTTTGATCCTGCTATTGCTAAAGATAGAAACATGACTGTTTTTCTCATCAAAAATCATAAAGGTGAATTGGTCTCACAATCTCACAATCTCCATAAGCAAGCGAGGCTAAAGCATAAATTTTACTCTCAGTGGAAACAACTCTTAGCCCCAACCTTAAATCAAATATATATATTGGAGACAATTTTACTTTCATCAGAGCTTTATAGCACAACAATGTATAAATATAGCAAAAAGTCTATTTAATAGGTTAGTGTGTTTTCAGCTGAATGAATACCAAGACACATAAATATATCTCATACTTTAGCTAAATTTAATAGTCCTGAATGCATGTTGTTGATTACTAATATACCTCAACAAGTAACTTCCACCATATGTGCTATTACTTTATAATCAATGAAGGATTTAATGAGGGGGAAAAAATCTCAAAACAAAAATTCCATGCAATATACGCCACCAGTTCGGAGAATGTATTAAATGGGACGGAATGCCCTATTAGTCCATGAATTTTGTGAATCCATCTCATCTTATATCACTTATTTTTTTGGTGAATTGAGATAATAATGAGATATATATGATATCTCATTTATTCCAAATGAATTTAAATAACACAAGTAAAATTAAAAAAAATTTGAAAAAAATTACATTATCGAGTAAGATAGCATGAGATGAGACATGAAATGAGATAAAACAACCCAATTGACATCTCTATCAGCTAGTAATCGTTTTTTATGATTGCTTCCAACATCAAATCATGTTCTTCCAGTCATCAAGATCGTTGATGGCAGCAGAAGAGTCAAATGCAACCATAATCTCACAAGACAATCTCAAAATCCAACAAGTATTTAACATGGAGAGTAATTTTGACATCTGAGCACCCCAACATCACCAAAGGGGCATAAACCAACAAAAAAACAATAAAACACCATTCCAAAAGTCTCACAAAATTAGAAACTTCCGACAAGATCAAGAGTCAACCAAAAAATTCCAAGTATAACATAGAAAATATTTTACTCACAAAAGGAGAAGATTTGGTTTTAGAGAGTCAAAATCTCGAAACAAGCTCACAAGCAAACATGGATAAGAAAGCAAAGTACGTCTGAAAACTAGATTTGACACTAGATCAACAGAAACATTTAAAAATCGGTGGAGAGTGGCAAATCTGCAAGGACAACGGAAGCAAATACATCGGCAATTAGCAGTAGTGGAAGCAGACAAGGAGGACGAAAGAAAAGAGAATGGTTGTGGCGAAGAGCTGCATCCGTGAACTGAGTCTCTCAAGAGGAAAAAGGACGGATAGAAAAGCTGCTAACTCCTTCAATATCCAAAGCACCAAAAACAAGCATTTAAAGGGAAATATAAATTACATAAAGCCATAGCCCAAAAGCCTATCCATTTTTCGGTATTATTTTTCACGGTGTTTGTTTTAATAGTACCTTTTGGCTAGACATACAGCAAAAGTTCCTTTCAAAGATGTTTTGCAGAAGTAGACACCACAGAGGAGTGAGACCTAGTATTTCCTATATGCCAACTCCTTTATAGCCCCAGCAAGATGTTCCTCGCTTTGAATATTCTGAACCCACTTTGCATTAATGTGAATCCGCTCTATGCTTTGCCTCAAGGTTCTAGCTATAGAGGGCTTTGTGCGGTTGGCAAAGAACTCTTCTATATCTTTAGCCTTCTCAAATGAAGCAAACTGCAAAACGAAGAAAGAATTTGTAAGTTACTTGACTGAATTCTAGAACTACATAAGAAAATTTCTACAATTCATACATTATGTAAAGGTGAGAAGGAATCAACACATAGGAGAGGGACTTACAGGTGAAACAACCGAACTGATAAACCGAGTTATTAGAAATCCAGAACCCCAAGTTTTCGAGATGAACTCCCAGTTGTCCTATATTTAATTCACAAGGAAATGTGGCAAAATACATCAAAAGAAATACTAGTAGAAACAAAAAGGAAGAATCAAAATAAACGACCATGAGGAACCCCCCTCTCTGCACCAATCTTGCTCCTGGTAAACAACTCATATCTGCAAACTGGTGTATGACAATTAAAAAACCATTTCCAAGTAAATGGATTGTAGATGTAACAAATCTACATGTAACTTTTAATTAAAGTTTTTGCTTAAAATGAAATGGGCTAGTCCCTTTAAAACAAAACTGCATTTTAAAAAGCTACAAATGTATATTATAATCCCTTGAAAAGTAGATTTCCATTTTTAATCTCTTTAAACTTGAGCATTTGATAAGTTTACTTATAAAAACATTACTATGATTGCAGAGTGGCGAATAGATGTTCAAAACAAACTTGAGAAAGGAATTAAAAATGACCATTCTCAAGGATAATTATTTATGAAACTAAGCCATTTTAAGTTAATGTTCATCTCATTCCCCTTTCTTAATTTTGCTAAAGAAAGAATATATTTCGTCTTTTGTAGGGGTGTAGTGGTTGAGTATTACCTTGAGCCAAGTCCAAGCAGCCTCACGTCCTTCCACACCAACAGCAAGTCCAAAAACAGCATCTTGATTACGAACCTAGACAACAATCAAGCGAACTTAATCTCCATATATAAGATACCATAGTTTACCTTCATAATGGAAACTTTGAATTTCAAAAGACAAGCAAGCTAACACTATAATACCTCAGCAGACAATAAGAAGTTGAGAACTTCCAATATTATATTGGGGTCTGGACAAGATGCCAATGAACCTACAAGACGGATAAATACATGATTTCCAGAAAACCAGAGAGATCAATATATTCCAAATCAATTAATGTGTGAATGGTAACTTAAAATTCGTGTTTTCTCCCGGCTTAGATCAGTCTCCCTATAAATTCTCAGAAGCGATTCGTAATCCGATTTATTTGATGCACTGACTCTTTGCATTACAGCCACATATGCTGCCTACAGACAGCATCAAACAAAATTATAAACATGGTTTTTAATGAAAAAGATGGGCAACGATTAGTGTGCTTTGCATTAACAACCTTTCTAATGTCAGGAGGAAGGAGTTCTGTGTTTCTATCATCTAAGAATACATGAAAACGTTTGCTTGCTTCATCAAGAGTAGGCTCATGTCCAAACATAGCAAGGGCAGCCAAAATCTCCCCTCTGAGCATTGCATCCAAGTGGCTCTCGCCTATCTTCGGCTTCCAACCAAGCTTCCTGAAACATATTCAAAAATTACATTATGAAGGAAAACAAAATAAGCTAATTGTGTCAGCACTTGAAGTCAGCTGTCCCATAAGATGCTTCAGCCCCTATTTCCTTTAGAACAAGATAACCCACAAGTTTTAACATTTTACTAGCTACGAGTCCAAAATAAATAACTAATCATAAAATATTGAAGACACAGAAGCTTCTCTACGAGCATTTATAGAGTTTCCAGATCATAGAAATCTGGTAAGCATTTATTTGCAGAATTTATGGCTATGGCTTATGAAATCCTCAGAGTAAATTTGATTATTTTGTTTGCTTCTCCTCTGTATGCTATAATTCCACTATGCAACACAAGATTCGTATCATTTTCACAATCTTATTTTCCCGAGTTCTAATTCATCTGCATAGACAAAATGACGATTGCAGTTCTTTAATAAACCGCTCATCTCACTGATGCATTTCAATCTCACTTTGACCCCATGAAAGTTGAGGGTCAACTCAATTGATGATTTATAAATAAATTTTCAAAAGCAAGGAAGGCCCCCTTACATTAATCATTCGTGTCATTTGATCTCTTGGATTATAAGTAATTAAAATAAATTATAAAAAGGGAGAGGGGTCGTAGATAACCTTTAATTAGGTCATTTGTGCTATTGGTCTTTTGGATTAAGTCATTTTATTTTAGAAAAATGGACCAATTAAGTACAAAATACATTATTTTAATATTTTTAATTAAAATATTATTTTTAAAGTAATATTTTAATATAAAACATTAAAATAATGTAATTTAATCCTCTTAAAAATATTTTAATAATATGATTATTAAAAATAATGGATTGTGTTTTTAATTGGATAAAAAAAAGCTAAAAATCTAAATGACATCAATTATAACCTAAGTGACCAAGTTACATAAATGATATAATCTATCAAACCTCTATAACATTTTTCCCTTTCCAAAAATAAGAATAAAATCAGAAAATTTTGAAATGTACTTAAATTTTATAAATGAGTTTGTTATTAAATTAAAAAACTATACTTCAAATTTTACTTAGTTTTTAGAAAAATGGAAAACAACGTTTTGCCGTTTTCTCACAATATTTTCAAGATATTATCCAAAAAATGTATTCAAAAACATTTGAACCAAATACATGTTCCTTTTGTTAGCTACTTTTTAATTTTTGAAAACAGATTTCTAATCTGATACCAAATGGACCTTTGAACATTTGAAGGCTTGCTTGCACTCTAATATGATGCCACTAACCTAAAATCATCTATGTTAGGAGACATGACAATTTATGCGGCTACTTCTTTTGAGAAAAACCTAAAGCTCACAAGGGATAAGCATTATGCTCTAGGGAGAAAAAATTACTCTGCACAATTTTGAAAAAGGTTAATGAAGAATTGTTTGATGAAATCCAAGATCTCAGGCACAGCATCGGTTGCTATTCTCACCACTTTGTGACTTATCTGAAATATAAAACCAAAAAGAATATAATTAAAATTGAAGTATGAAAAAGATGATAAAGTAAAAAATTAAAAGCAAACAATGCTGGAGATAGACATTACAATAATCAAGTTACTGAGCACGGTGTATTCAAATTCCTCCCTATAAGCACCCATCAAGGTAAGCAAAGAGGTCAATGACTGTTGACGTGCCATACAAAGGGCGAAAGAATCATCCAGAATACCTGTTCAAGGTAGCGCATAAGTGAACAGCTAAACTTCACCAAGAAGTGTCTAAGTAGGTCTGGACAAAAACATTTAAAATACCAAATCGGTCAACTGCAGACAAGTATTTTCTCTCTATTGCATATCTGAGTCTAGTTGCAAGGCCCTCATCATATTTCACCCTATAGAAACCCGTCTGATCCACATTAACTTTTATCCAGCTACAAGTAGCAGTTTCAATCTCTGCAGGACTGTCTTTAACAATTGAGCAGCCAAAGGATTCGATCATGTCAAGACTTTCGGACTTCGCTTGTAACAAGAAGCTCTTGCGGGAATTATACGAGCCACAGCATAATGTAACAGGGACAACCCATTGCCCATCACCAGAGGAACCACTTGACAGGAATTGTGACTGCCATTCATATGGTACTTAACCATTAGGTCTTAAAATGAAAGTTAACAAGCTGATTCAACTGCTCCAAATGACAAACTGAGGATCAAAATGTCAAACATAAAGAAACACAGAAAATTGAAACCTGCTCAAACTCCAATTTATGGTCTTTGACTTGAACAGTTACAACTGGATATCCTTGCTGTTTCGTCCATGAATTCATCAACTTGTTTACAGGTTCACCAGATCCTTCCTCAAGGGCAGCCCATAAATCTTCCGTCTTGGCATTTGAGTAAGCATGTTTTTTTATATATGAAGCCAGTGAACGCTGGTGGTATAAACAAAATATATAAATTTGCAACCTTTGTGGTAATTTGTGAGAGGTTGAATAAGACATATACCTTTCAAATTAAGAAACAAAGCCTATGAGACAGATTTCTTAGATAGGATGGGTTTGGGGCTGCTGTGACTTCTTAAAAAGTTAGTTGTCATTTGTAGTAAAAATCTGGTGTGTTTGGTAAACTTCAAGTAAAATTGTTGTGATAATGTTAGGTGTTTGGTAAAGTTCTTGTAGACGTGTATACTTACTAAAATGAGTATGAATATGTCTCAATATATTTTTATCTTATAATTAAAAAACATACAAATTAAACGAAGAGTAAAAAGTTATATTATATATTAATTAACACTGTAATGGTGTTGGATCATTCTTAAAAAAATTATTATTTGAAACAATATTTAAGACAGACATCAGAATTCCTTGTATCATGCAAGATCTTCTGAAAACTATATCAAGAAAAAATTACCCTTTATTCAAGTGCACTTCCAAATATATACAGGGAAATAATACAATAATAGACAAAGTAAAGCAAGGTTGTTCACTTTGTATCTTCCGTAAGACAAAAATAATTAGATGATACCCACAGACTTTTTGAGTCACATAATGGAAGGAACTTGACTAAACACTATTTTAATTTCATAATGTCACAAGATCAAAAAAAAATTGAAATAAAACATGCTGGACATGAAGTTTTTTGTCAAGCCTTACAAAGCAACTAAAAAAAATCATGATTTCATCTAAACAGGGAATGACATCATTATAATAGACAAATCAAACCCAAAAAGGGAGATATTAAATTATTGATCTCTTATGCAGTTTATTATACCACAGATGTAAAGCAAGTTAAAGTCTCAACAAAACTTTTTAGATGAAATTTGGCAACCTAAGAAAAAACTGGTGATCTCACAAAGGCTTGACAGACTAACAAATCAAGTAGACAATATTCTCTATACATAAACACATTGTTTCATTACTTAATAAATGAATAACATGCAAATCATCCCATTAAACAAATCAATATAACTCTACTCGCAGATACCTTGAGTTTGGAAGGTTAAAAAAACTAATCATAAAATTTTGTAACTCCAATCCTTGGAAGCAATCAACCAACCTGAAAGCATTCAGCACCAAGATAGCTATGTAGCATTCGAATAACAGAAGCCCCTTTTCTGTAACTTATTGCATCAAATATCTCATCAATTTCACCTGCATGATTTACCTCAACCTGGAAGAAAAGAATAATTACAATAGTGCATAGCTAAATGAATACGTACAAAATAACTTTCGAAATTAAACATAGTAGAACCTAAGACCTCTATTGGGTGGGATTCTTCAAGTCCATCAAGCCTGAGACCCTCTGTAGATTCTTCAAGAAATTGTGTCCATATTTTCCACTCTGGGAACAAACTATCGGTAGCTAAATAACTCACCTAATCACGCAAAATACATTCCGTCAATAGAAATGTGGCAAAGCTTTAACATGTTAAAAAATGAAGAATACAGACATACCCATGTAGCAAATCCCTCATTTAGCCATAAGTGCGTCCACCACTCCATGGTTACAAGATTGCCAAACCACTGATGTGCAAGTTCATGGGCTACAACAGTGGCAACCTAGTAAATCAGTAAATAAATGATCAATATAGCAAGGCGTTTGCAAAAGACTACAAAACTAAATAAGCAAAAGCTATGTTCATTGAGACAACAATAATCAGAAAGATCAATTTACCCTTTGCTTGTTGGCAGCTTCAGGGTTCTGATCATCATAGAGTAAAGCTGTTTCACGGTATGTAACTAAACCGTAGTTCTCCATGGCACCAGCAGCAAAATCAGGGATAGCAATCATATCCATTTTGGGCAGAGGATACGGCACAGTAAAATATCTGAAGAACAGTAGTTGTCAATGCAAAATCCAGATGATAAAAAAAACATGAGAAAAGTCCTGAACAAGAATGTTTATATCACAAATCCTAAAAAGTAGCTATTAGGTATAGTCCACAAAGTGCACAAAATTCAACTTTTGGTTCATGAATTGATAACTAAAAAATTCCCTGCAAATATGCGAGCATAACTTACTCTTTGAACAGTTCTAGGGTCCTGACAGCAACATGCAGTGCAAACTTTCCATGATTTGCCTTACCTACTTGACAATATACTCTAACTTTGACCCCTACAAGAATAGGTATTATGGAATTAGCCAGAAGAAGAGTTATTTCCACAAAGAGATCATGGGAATTCCATGAGGTTTTACCATCAGATGTAATGTCTTCAACATAATCAAACAAACCAACCACCATTGCAACCAAATATGTAGACATAATTGGTGACTCTTGATATGAAACTATCTTGACATGTCCATTCACTTTTTCTTCAAGCACTGGCATGTTGGAAAGCGCTACAAGTTCAGATGGCACATCCAATGTAATCTTAAATGTAGCCTGTAAATCCGGGAGCAGGTAAGAGAAGAAGGAGTTAGGTCCTCAGCTCCAAAGCAAAATTATTTGAACCAAAATTTGCCAAATTGATCCCTGTTTTGAATTTATTTAGCTAGAATAATCAAATACTAGCTTCATGGACAGAATGACAGATTCTTTATGTTGCTCTTTCTAAAGATTTACTGGAAAAGGGTTTCCGGACATCATTGAAGCCAAATTTATTTCCGATAAAACTGCCAAAATGCATGCAGTGCAGATTTTATATCAACAGAGACAAAAAAGAAGAAAAAGAAACCTTGCAAGAAGGTTCATCCCAACATGGAAAGCATCTTCTAGCATCAGCAGGTTCAAATTGGGTGACTGCCATGTTCTTCTTCTCGCCATTATGCTCATAAGTACTGTAAGTAAAGACAAAAATTAAAATTATGTGTCTCAACATAATCAATGTGTGATAGTGAAAATATATTCAAGCATGTTCCCAACTAACTTACGTTCCACCAAAAATAATTACTTAACTAGAAAAAAATCACAAAATAGATAACTTTGGACTTTATTTCTGGTTACCTTCTGTAGAAACCTTTCATTTTGTCATTCAAAATCCCTTCAAAATCAATGGCTAAAACCCCTAACCCAGTAGGAAGGATCTCTGCAAGCTCCAAGACCAAAATCTCATCATCTTCAAAAGTTTCTACTTTTTGCGGATGGAAGACCTACAGTAGTATTCATTTATTTATGTTAAGTGAGGTAAACGATAAAGAAGAAACATGTAAAATGCTGGCTTCCCAATTGGCCACAGTGATCATCCAGCTAAGACTTCCTCTTCTTTTCAATCTCAAAGAAAATTAAACTAATATAAAAGTATCTCGTATTTAAAAGGAAACCCCATTAAACACGTTGAATATATAATTGTCATTGTTTTACTTAAAATACTCTCCAGTTTTCTAGAATAAAACAGGGCCATTATGAATTGATTATCACTCATTTGGTACTAAATAGTTGATCGCACAGTCATCTAATTTGAAGCAGTTGTGATGTTTTTGTGATGATCCCATAAACGTTTCCGCTCAACCAAAGCCCAAAGCACTAGTCCTACAAAACCTCTATATCTTAAAGCCGTCGTCGATATGCTAAATCGGCCAAATAAGGAAATACTAGCAAACGACCAACTTCAAAAACCTAGAAAACTCGGCTAATCAAACCTGAGCATCGGAAATTTTTTAATATTAGTTTATTTTCTGTTCCGGCGATCACTCCGAAACATACACCTACAACAACCAAAAAAAAAAAAAAAAAAAGACCACTCATTGACAGCTTCATACTATACGAACAAAGCGATCAGAAAAGTCATATACATAAGCAATTACCTTGGAGGAGTTTCGATTGGTGAAAGATATAGAACTCGTATTGATTGTAAGCTCGGAAGTATTGAGAACAATGAAACGAGTATCGGAGACGATATCGAGGTCAATGGAAACAGAACCAGCAAATTTACAAGAAGTGAGGTCTGGTTTAAGCCGAACATCGTATCGTTTTGGTAAGGCAAATTTTGGCAATCGAGGCTTGCCTTTGAATTGCTCCATTTCGGTTTTGGAAGATACCTTTCGGTGACCAAACGAGGGAGAAGAGTAATCTCAACAGAAAAAAAAAAACCACGAGAGAGATCAGAGTAAAGAATAATGAAAAATTACCAAAAAATTAGCACCTTAAATAAAACTAATATTTTAATAATAAAATTAAAACATAAAATATTAAATGTTTAATATTAAAAAAATTTAAATTATTTTCATATAATTTAATATATTAATTATTTTTTTAATTATAAAAATATAAATTTAAATAAAAAAAATATTAATTTTATTATTAAAAATTAATTTTGTTATTCTTTCGAGAATAATCTCATATCTATTAATCCATCTCCATTAATCTAATTTATATTAAAAGAAAGAGGGAGGATCAGATCCTCCTACTGCATTAAAGCCCCACAATTTAACCTTTTAACTAATTTCTCTTATTCATATAACGTAGCACTTTAATAAAAATCTTCTTAATCAAGCCCCTATTCTCCGGGTATAAAATATATGAGCCTAACTAGAATCCTATTCTCCAAGTATAAAATATAGCCTAATTAGAATCCTATTCTCCAGGTATAAAATATATGAGCTTAGAATCCTAGAATAAATGATATGAGCTAACTATAAAAAGCCTAACTTAGAATCCAAGTAAGGTATAGAATATATAAGCCTAACTAGAGAATTGAGTACTTCTAATTATATGAAAATATTTTGTTTGAAATTTTTATTATATTTTTTTCTTATTTATTTGATAAATTTAATTTGCATGATGTTTTATATTTTTACTATTTGTTTCAAATTAAAATAATGCAATAGACTATTAAAGAAGAAAATAAAGTTATTTTATAGGGCTTAATTTTTCTAATTTTACGAAAAAGTAATTAGGACCTAAAAGGTTACCTAAATAATTATTCCATTTATTTTTTCTTCATTTTTTTTTAAATAATAATTGTATATTAATATACATATAATGCAATAAAAAGGTTGAGACTTATACTTTCTCGATATATAAATAAATAAATATATATATATATATATATATATATATAATATATATATATATATATATATCATTACTTGACAGCATATCAAAAGAATATAATCCTCAAGCTATGGCAAGAACAAAAGAATAATATCCTAACAAAAGAAGAATAATATCAAAAGTAATTATAGCATTGAGTACTATTTTGAGCAGAGAATATAATCTATTTTTGTTGTCCCTCTGATTGTGTGCAGCATATTGTTAAAGCTATTACACAATTATAAATACAATTAATTATACACAAGAATGTATTGAATTTTCTGTTAATAAAAAAAAATATTACTCTCAAGTCTACGGTTCATCTTCCTCAAGCTTTCTTAATGAAGCTTTTCGTTACTTTATGATGCAATTGATTTAAATTTTTTAACATTTATCTGATATTTTTTTTTATTTTATGATTTTTTTTATTTTATTGTATCTTATTTTTTATCTTGTACATAAAAAGAAAAAAATATTTCCTCTTTTAAAAGAAAAAAAATTGTCCACTATATTTATTTAATATTTTTTAATTTAATGATTTTTTTATACTTTTTTTTATATAAAAGAGGCTGTTGTCCCTTAATATTTTTTTGATATTTTCTTTTTCTTTTTTTTATAATTTATATATCTATACTTTATATTAAAAGAGATAGTTGGCTACCTCTTATTTATTTGACAATATTTTATTTAACATGTTTATTATATTTTTCTCCTACTTATTTATTTAACAAAATTAATTTGTATGATGTTTTTTATTTACTTTTGCTCTTTGTTTCAAATTAAAGTAATGCAATACATTATTAAAGAAGAAAATGAAGCTATTTTATAGGGCCTAATTTTTAACCTTACTGTTTCGCAGTGAAAGTAAATAGGATCTAGAAAGATATCTAAATAATTATGTCATTTGTTTTTTTATTCATTTTTTTTAAATAATAATTATATATTAACATATATACAATGCAATAAAAGGGTTGAGACTTATACTTTCTCGAGATATATATATATATAATCGATTTAAATTTCTTAATATTTATTTGATTTTTGTTATTGTATCTTATCTTTTATCTTATGTATAAAAAGAAAAAAAAATCTTTCCTCTTTTAAGAGGAAAAAAAATTATCCACTATATTTATTTAATTTTTTTTAATTTGATAAATTTTTTATACATTTTTTATATAAAAGAGACGGTTGTCCATTAATATTTATTTTATATATTTTTGTTTTATGATTTTTTTATATTATTTCATTGAATCTTGTCTTTTATCTTGTGCGTAAAAAAAAATGTTTTCTTTTAAGAAAAGAAAATTACCTATGATATTCATTTCATACTTTTTAGTTTAAAAATTACCTACAATAAATAATATTAAAAAGTGAGTATTTGTATTGGAATATGATTGTAATTAAATTACTTAAAATATTAGAGTGTGTATTTAATAAGGAAACAAAACAAAATAAAAAGTCTAAAATAAAAGAAGAGTGAAATATTTTTACGTTAAATCTTTTTCTCTCTCTCCCTCCTCTCTTTGGTTTCTCGCATTCTAGATATTTCAAGCAACAATGGAAGCAATTTCAAGGTAAGAATTTAGTCCTAAAACTGATAGTTTTCATACGTTAATCTGAGTTTTCTATAAATTTTTATAGCTTTTTATGCACTAAAATTAAGATGGAAAAAAGAGGTTAGAATGAAATCTTAAAACCCTAAAATTCTAAGTCAAGTGTATTTTATAATAATTTCGAAATAGTTAGGTTCTGAATTAGGACTTGAAATTTTTATTGAAAAATATAGGCATGTTTTCGAGTCTAGTGGTTTTTGAATCACTCAAAAATGTTTTGTTTTCTAATTTTCGTGAATTTTCAAAGTTAGATTTGAAAATCTAAAATTCTACAGTTTTTGTATTAACATCCAAAATAAAAATAGTTTTAGATTCTTTAACCTAGTTATTTTAATCGAAAATTTTAATAACAGCTTTAAATAAATGTTATTGATTGTTTATGAAAATTTTGAAGCCAAATAAATTTTATGAAATATTTGAGATATTTTTCAATATGGGGTATTTTGACTAGGAAATTTCCTGACAGATTTCATAAATTGATTTTCAAGTATGTTTTAAATATGATTCCTATATCATTTCAATCTGAAATTTTTAATACAAATAGATACATGTGTCTAGTTTGACTCCAAGAAATTTTACAAAGAAACTAATTTTTTGTATTCAATAAGAAATCATGTATTGAGACGTGTTCAAGTTAGCTTATATTTTTAAGTTATAATAAGTGTTATATATTTTCCTTGGGATAATCGTCTACAAGTGTAAAATAAATTTGAGAACATAAATTATTTATCAAAAGTTTCATAATTTATGGAATTATACAAGAAATAGGATTTAAGAACGAATAAAAGAAAAATAAATAGTTATATCATTATAATTAAGATTATAAGTTGATTATTTTACTATTAAAAATTATAGGATAATATTGATTGTGCCTAGATCATATGATATTTTGAAATGTTGCAGCATTTTGAGGTAAGTAAATTGACCCTACTTGAAATATTAAGTATATGTTTATTTTCTTGTCTGATTGTATGTTTGTTTGTGGTTATAAAAGGTACTTGTGTTATGTTATTGTTTAGGGTGAAATAATGTGTTATAAATGTATATGATCTATTTCTCAAGTTTTTCTATATACAATTGAGCATTGTTTGACATATGCATCATTTTATGCATGTCATCATAAGCATAAGTTTTATAAAAGCTTTTATTCATATGAAGCCTTTCAAAAGAAATAAAATCTTTCTAAGCAAAGTTTTCAAGCAAGCATATGTTTTGATAGGATGCCTGAATCTTCTAAATATAAGTTAAGTGTCTTGGAGCGACACGATATAATAAGTTATGATAAATTTAAGGGCCATGTGCAGGAAGTGTCTCTCGTGTAAGTTAGGGTACCCGGAGACTAAAGAGTCCTTACCTTTGGTTTGGACGTATGTCTGCATGTGAGAATTAAATTTTGCTAAGTTATAAGTTAAGTCTCACTTGGATATGCCTTTCATACGTGCCAGTCGCCGACAAGTGACTTATGTAAGGCTCTACTATGATAAGTTTAAGGGATGATTCATGGTACTCCTAAAGAAAGAAATAAGCGTTTTGAAAATTGTTTTTAAGAAATATCAATGTTTTGCAAGCTTTATCCTATAAGCATAAGTATGTTATATAAGAAATAGAAATACATTGCAAGCTTTACTACAAAAACATAAGCACTTTCTCAAGGAGACATAAATACATTACAAGCATTACTCTGTATGCAAAAGCGCCTTATAAGAAAATGTTTTGTTAAGTATGATTTTTATGTTGTGTTGCTTAACGTTTCAATTTGGTGAGTTTGCTTACTGAGTGTTATCACTCATCCAAATTTCATTCATCACTTTTTAGGAGCCCATGAGAAAGATTTGACAACATCATTGAAAATTGTTGGTCCTCTAGATTGGTTTTGGTTTAGCGTGCTAGGTTTAAGAATTTTTGTTACTAAGTTATATTATTATTAAATTTTATAAATATTAGTCTTGAGGATATAAATGTTTTAAATTAAGAATATTTACATTGGTATACTATTTAAAAACTTTGTTCCACATTGATGACCCTCTTTTGATTTATTTATGTATAGAAAATTTCGGAGTTTTATAATTTCTATCTTGTAATATATATATATAAAAAAAAAGAAAGTTTCTCCCATATTATTTATTTGATTTTTATTTTATTTAATAAAATATTTTATTCACATATTTTATTTAAAATATGTTGCTTTTATATATAAAAAAGGGAGTTTCTCCCATAATATTTATTTAATTTTTATTTTGTTTGATAAATTTTTTATTCACATATTTTATTTAAAGTGTGTTCCTTTTAGTTAGGTAGCTATTATTTATTTAAATTAGAAAATTGTTTTCATAAAATTTATTACATTTATATCTTTATTTTTACTAAAAGTCTATTTATATTTATATATTTTTTTTTTAGTTTTCTGGCCCAATGATGGATGAGATTAATTAAAGTTATGGAAGCGTGGTGAAAATATTTGAAAACTTGTCTACATAATAAGACAAAAAGAATCTACTTTATGTAAATACTTATCACTTTGTATAATACGTGTGTAATTATAATGTAATGTAATCTACTAAAAAATAAAATAGAAAAAATTGTATAGATATAATATAATTTACTAAAAGATATTTGTATATATATATACACACGTGTGATCTAATAGTCCTTTGATCTACTTATCTCTAATACCAAAAACTTTAACTAGTTCACTAACAAGTTGTAGTATGTTGAGAACAAATGTTCACACCATGGCTTGTTATAGAGAAAATATTGTATTAATCTAATAACTTATAAGTTAGTATGTCCTCGGTATTTACATATAATGTCCGAGTGGCACTGTTATTTCTCCTGTAAAACCTAGTTATTACAGTATATGTTATCGAAATGAAGGCTAAGTCTGCCTTTTATTGATACAAACTTTACATATTTATAGCAAATAAAAGAATTTTTACTAATTATTGTTTTCTTAAAATCTATCATGCTTTTACTATTTCCTACTTTGGCTTTATTACTTTTCCTACTTAGATATACATGTAAAAACATGTAATTAAATATACATATAAGTAGGAAAAGTAATAAAGCCATAGTAGGAAACAATAAAAATATGATAAGATTTTAGGAAAATAATAAATAGTAAAAATTCTTTTCTTTGTTATAAACATGTAGAGTCTGTATCGATAAAAAGTAAACTTAGCCTTCATTTCGATAACATATATTTTCCTTTGTATTATTTCTTATATAATAAAAGCTAGTTAAAGTTTTCGGCATCAGAGCCTATCCACCAAAGCAATTATTCCAAATGAAGGCTAAGTCTACTATCTAACTCTACATATTTATAGCAAATAAAAGAATCTTCATTATTTGTTGTTTTCTTAAAATCTTATCCTACTTTTACTACTTCTTATTTTGGCTTTATTACTTTTCCTACTTAGATTACACACACACACATATATATATATATATATATACAAAAGTATCTTTTAATAAATTATATTATATCCACACACTTTATCTTATCTTAGCTTCTGATAAATTATATTATATTATAATTATTCATGTATTGTACAAAGATATAAGTATTTACATAAAATAGATTCCTTTTGTTTTATTATGCAGATAATTTTTCAAACATTTCTATCATGCTTTTGTGACTTTAATTAATCTCATCCATCATTAGGCCAATATTCATCCTCACTTAATTCTTCTGGACTAACCAAGAGATAAGTATTTATATAAATGCTATTTTATGTAAATGTTTATTTCATCCAAGAATCAAGTGATGTTCTAACTTTTATTACAGAGGAAATATCTAAAAAATTAGTGTAATAACTTGCTCAGATGGACTTATTAATCCATTGACAGTCTCACAATTTCAAAGTTTTTATGAATGATCACAAACTTCAAATCCTACACAACCTCCACAAAATGAACAATAATATGAGGAAGATCATATTGTTCAAACAGAATATAGAGTTACAGTGCCCCATGCTCCAGACCGCAAACAATTCTAGAATATTAAACAAATAGATCCAGAACAAAGATGTCAATATTTAGAAAGGATGGTTGCATGGGTTGAAGAGAAGTTCTACGAAATTCTAACTTAACACTCAGAAAAATCGTTGATAGCATTACAACAACATTTACTAACTCATTAAGAATATGGTGGTATCATCTCCTACCAAATGATAAATACATTATCCAACAAATTGATCAGCCTATAATAACGTTGTTGAATGTTATTAATAAAGTTTTTGCTAGAGTGGAAGTTCTAGAAACACAAAAAGATAACAAGAAATTTCTTCAAAATAAGTGTTGTAATATCTCAAAGCTAAATGAGTATTATATGAGACAAGAATAACTCTTTTATACATTTAACAAAAATATAGAAATAATCAAAAGAACATTTGTTCTCAACATGTCACAACTTGTCAGTGAACTAGTTGAAGAAAAGCTAAAGAGCAAGATGTAGAAGGTTGCTGAAAAATTGATACAAGACCATTGCATTTCATAGAAGCTCAAAAAGACTATAAAGTAATCAGAACAAGTCTCTTTGACAAAGTTTTGCAAGAAAGCTTTCAAAAAATTTGGATGGAATAATACTGCTTTATGTTATTGCACCAAAAAGGGATTGAAAAAATCTAAAAAAAGGCAAAAAAAAGATATTAAGTAGAGACCATATAAAGGAAGGAGATACAAGTTTATCAAAAGAAGAAAACAACCAAAGTTGTCTAGAGACAAATGCTTTATCTATAGGAAAAAAAAAAAAGGACACTGGACAAAACAATGTCCTAAAAGAAAGAAACTTCCTTAAAAAATTGATCCAATTTATCGATAAATTGATTGGACTACTCAATCAACTAAGGCTATTTTACGACTAGATCTTTTTGATGATATAGAATCAAAAAATCACAAATACCAAATTATAATTCTTGCACAGAAGAATCTATTAATCAGATAGTCCAAGCAGCAACCAAAAAAAAAATAGATGATATCTTTTATCATCAAGGAGAATCATTTGTCCTTATCTTCAAATTACTCTTACATCACCAAAATTTCAACCCATAAAGCTCACAACATTGGTGGATATCGGAGCATGAGTATTTCTTTTTTATAGTAAGACTCTACTAAAAGGACAATATATTCCAAGAAAAACATCATTCACAACAGTAAATGGAAATAATTTTTATAGTCCCGCGTACTCTAAACCTATTGAAGTCCTCATGTTAGATTCATTATCTCAAAAGACATTGCTTATATATGCATGATGGATCAAGAGAAGATGCAATATTGGGATTTGATTTCTTAACTTTTTTTTGTCTCCATTTGCTTTCCTTCATGATGGACTTTCACCATGCATAAAATATAAAGTTCCTTGGGTAGAAAAAAACTCTTTTTTAGGGTGGTTGATGCACAAAAACTTGATAGTCAAATTTTGCATTTTATAAAAAGCTCGCAAGTGCACGAATCACTTGTAATGAGTGATAAGTATACTCCCAAGATCGTCTCTCAAGGAATTGCGATGGTTCTAAAACGTTATTTATTTTCTTATTCAGTCGAACAAACAATCCTAAAGATTCTAACAATTGTCGGTTGAAGAATAGATTATAAATTCATAATTAAATCAAAAACTAAAATAAAATGTAAATAAAAGTAATCACAACCAAAGTGGGGAATGATGGATGTAAATGGAAATTTTAGTTCGCTATCCATTCATGGCAAAAACAAATTAAGCATTCAATTAAAAGTTGGATTTAGTGATTTTTCCGCTAAACCTAGAAAATCCCAAATCAATGGCAATTCTCACTACAATCAACTAATTAACTAATTGTCTTAGTGGGTTAGACTGGGGTTGTGTGGGGCGGCCTTGTTGTGACGACGACGAATGGAAGTGTGTCTCAGGTGTCTTAGTCGATTTCTCTCCTCAGTTTCCTTCGTTTGTGGTGGCCTATGACCCCTCTGCTTCCAACTCTAGTGAACTCCTCTCTAGTTTCACATGGGGTGGGTATTTTTTATTTTATTTATTGTTTTAGAATAGGGTTGTGTGTGCTTTTTTTGTATTTTCTGTTAGGTGTGTGTAGTCTGTTGTGGTTGTGGTTTTTGTCCTACAATTGTTTTGAAGCTTGTAGGTGATGCTGTTGTTGTTTAATTTATGTTGTTGTTTGTGTTTATGGTGTGTTTGTTTTTACGTAATCAAGGTGTTCGTAGAAATCTCTCACAAGTTGAATTATGAGCAATACAGGGTGTTCAAATTTTAAAAGATATGTGCAGGTTTGTGAGTTATTATCTTGAGTATAAACCTCTACATCATTTTGGTAATTTACTACTGACGTTAAAGGTTAGTCAATTGAGTGAACTTACTTGAATTGCTCATGTTTCACTACTATTGTGTGATTTTGTTCACGATAGTTCTCTTAAGGAGGTATTGTTTATTTTGATGGTTTAATATGTAGTTCAAATTTAAATTCACTGCTTGATGTACCTTTGAGATTTGATTAATGAAAATTAAAAAGGTCAAAACAAGATTATCATCCTTCTCTTTTTTATTAGCATCTTCATTCTTCAACACCTCACAACATTTTTGTTTTAAATCAAAATATACTCGGTGTAATTCAATCCTGTGAGCGCTTTAAACTAAATTGAGGGAGGGGAGTTTTATCCACAGAACATAAGATGAACCATATAAAGTAGAAAGATTGAGCACCAAAATGGCGAGGAAACCTATTGTACTTGATCCGAGTCTATATGACTCAGCATGATAGAAAGCAAAAGATATTGCTTAAAGGCAACAACTGGATATAGTCATTGTTAGTTCCATACAATATTAATTCCTTAGAAGACTTGTCTTGAAACACTTGATGGCTCAATCAATCCAGGTAAAGATCTTTCTCCTAATATTCTCTCTCTTGCCATTCTTGCCTGCAGTATCAATGCCCTTATCACAACCAAATACATGGAAAAATTTACAAAAAGATGAATATAAGAATATGCATGATTGATATTGTACATGTCTTCTTATTCTAAAAAATAATAATAATATACATGTATAAATAATTAAATTAGTAATAAAATAATATGTTAATTGTACATAACATATACATAAGTAATATATACATATATATATATATATATTGGTGGATCTTTTAAGGGACTGGACGGGGACGGGGTCCCGGTCAATTTCTTTACAAAAAATTAATTACATATATATTTTAATATTAAATAAATATTTTATTTGTAGTAATATATTGTGTTAAATTTTTATATACATATTTTGGTATATATTAATAATATTTAACAATTACATGAATAAAAATGATATAAATTATAAATAAAGTAGTAAAATATATTTTTTTTTTCATGTATTTGATAACTGTTAACAACAAAAATAAAATTATACTCATATATTATGTAAAAATTCTTTTTAAATGTGATAATCTAAAAAAAATTTATTTAACTTTAGACTTAACATTATAAAAATAAAATTAAAAAAATAAGTATATGATAAGCTTCATATTAAAACTATTAAGTTTATGTTTATCATATTTTATTTTAACCCAAATTTTAACTTTATTTAATATTATATTATTTAAACTTCAACGTTAGATCAACTATAACTCCTATTAATTTTTTACTTTGTATAAAAAAATTAAATTTTAGGCCCCCTAAAATTTTTTCCTAGCTCTGGTGCACTCATACATTCATTTATGTATAAAATGTACATTAACTAGATATGTATATGATAACATGTTATTTGGGGCCAATTTAATTTTGTATAATATATACATGCAAGTTTTTGGCTTCAAATCAAAAAGAGTTGAAGGCAAACCTTTCTTTCCCAGTTTGTACAACCCGTTATGACACAAAGCAAAAATGCTTGTATAAAAGCTCCCATTAGTATTCCAATCCAAAGGCCTTTTCCTCTCAAGTCCAACCAGAAACCCAACATTGCAGCTATTGGAATTCCAAAAAGATAGTAAGCTCCAAGGTTGACATAAGCTCCTATGTCTTGCCACCCACATCCCCTAGCAATACCTGGTTTGGTAAGAAAGAAATTAAACCTGGTTTGAAAATGCATCAAGAATTGAGAAGAAACAGAATCAAACCTGACAGTACACCATGTACACTGTTAAGTATTACAGCTAAACAAATTAGAGGAGCCATATCGGTGACATAATCCACAACTTCTTTATCATTGCTGAAAACATAACCAAAAACATGTCTGCCGGCTAAGAGACTTGAGCTTACAACAACTGCTTCTAATATTGCAACCAACATCACAGCATGAACAGCGGTTTGGGCTGCTTGTGGATTTCCAGCCCCTAACTCATTCGAAACTCGAGTGCTATTACCCCTCCCCAAGAAGAAAGACAAGTAAAAATAACCAAAGTTAGATATAATGGGATAGTAAAGGTTAGCATTATGTCTTATATTTACAAGATGGATCTAGCAGAAAACCTTCCTGCTGCACCAAGTCCTTCAGGTATTGTGTAAAGTGAAGAGAGTGTTGCCAAACTGTTTGGAAAAGGAAAAGTGTATATCATTTATGGTGATTCATAAGAAGATTAAAATTTAAAAGATTCACAACATTGCTACATACGAAGCTTAGGGTCTGTTGCTTGTGCTTTTATTAAAATTAAAGTGGTTTCACACATAAGCAGTTTATGAAAAAAGCCATTTAGGGAACATTTAAAGGTGTTTATTGAGTCTTGAAAGCACTTCTGATAAATTTTTTTATGTTTGTTCTTGAAATACTTTGTTGTTGTTAGAAGCGCTTTTCAAAGTTCCAAAGCATAAACAAACGAGCCCTTAAAGTGATAGAAGAAATACCATACAGATAATACTGAAGTTTCGAGCTCAGGATTTGGCAAAAAACCAGAAAACAATGTCAAAAGCTCACATGACCACCACTCAAGGCTGTAATATCCACATGAGATAACCCAAAATGAGAAAAAAAATAAACAAAATACATCTATAAATTTGAGAAGTAAACCAAAAGGAACTTTAGAGTTAGAAAGAAGACACATTACCATATCATTACTGCAGAAGGAATGGCAAAGCGAAAGAATTCTTTAATTCCTCGAAAAAGCTCCAAAGAAATTGCAGCTCGAGTACTTGAACAGGCAGGGGAGTAGATCATGTATGCTATGAGTAAAATCACATTTAACCAATATGACATACCTATGGCTAATGCTCCACCAAGATAGTGAATCCTAGACTTGAACACTAAAGCCCAACATAGTGGTATATGGAAACAAAAACAGATACAAGAGCTTCCTAGCAAAGGAAATGTCAAACTTTGTGCCTGAAAATACAGAACAAGTGGCTGAAGGGTTGCATAAGCAAATAGTGCAGGAACAAGCCACATTGTGAATTTACCAGCTTTTTGTGAAATTAAAGTATCTTGACCCATGAAAAGTAGTATTTTTTCCATATTGAACCACAATATGGATAGAGGGAGACAGATTAGGATTAGAGAGAAAATAGCAGTTTGAATCTGAAGTCCTAGTTGCCGGTATTGCTTGGCTCCATAGGCTTGCCCAGATAGAGTTTCCAAAGCAGTAGCCATTCCAAACTGTTCGGCATGTACAAGTTAAAAAGGTAAATAAGTGACTGAGTAAAGGAATTGCAGTATGTATGCATATGTGTACGTGTTTTCTAATTATTTGATCAAGCAATATACCATAGGATCATAATGCCACTATGTTCCAGACTTCCAGTGCTCATGAGATGAAAGCAATCTTAATTGGTAATTTTATATAATACGATAAGCAAGATTTACCCTTCTCTGTTCAAGTTCGAATCACACCAAACACAGAAAAGTTAAACACTAATATATGCTATTTTGTCACAATGGGTAAAAATGGGGTGCATATAGCATAAAATAAAGCAACTAAAAAAGAGAGCTTGAACTACATCATTCATCATTGAACTTTGTTAGATTATAGACTATAATCTCTCAATTTTTTTCCCATTATATTAGTTTACTATCTTTTCAAATTTAACAATCATAGTCCAAACTTAAAGATAATGATGTTAACCTTTTGGGACTAGATAACAGAGAGAGAAAAAAAAACAGTTCTTTAACACGTTAGTTCTGATTGCTACTATACAATTTACTATAATTTTTATTTCAAAATTTACAATTAATTTGTATTTTCTAAGTTAAAAAATCACAAGAAAAATAGGAAACTTACAAGAAGACTGAAGCCAAAGACAGCAGAGAAAGAGATGGCGATAGCGGTGGCAGAGAGATAGAGTTTATCCAAATGACCAACCATCATTATAGAAATGATTTGTAAAAAATACTGAGACAAATTCACAGCCACCAAGGGTCCTGCTAGACCAATCAATCTCTTCACTTCATCGAGAAACACAACCCATCTTGTATTTGCACCATCAAAACCAACTCTTTCATCTTCTCTGATCTCTTTTATCAATAATAAACCTTTTTCCATTCTCTTTTCTATGTTTTCCATGGGACTCTTTTCTGTGTTTTTAATATTACTTGCTTCTTATTGAAACCTACTTCGTGAAGTGGGACTGTGAAACCGTGCTCGTTTAAGGTGTGCTGGCTTTTATTATTATTATTTTTATCTTTCATAGTATGACCAAAAACAGAAATCTATAACTATAATCTCAAATAATACAAAGAAATATTATTAATAATAATTATAATTATAATAACATATAATAATAATAAAAAATATTTTTTTTTATCATAATTTAATACATATATTATAATTTAATTAAATTTTATTAATAATTAGTTGAACAATATTTTATCATTCCATCTTTATTTCTAAAAGAAAAAAAATCTTAAAAATTCTATCATTTTTATAAGTACATTAAATCGTAATTAATAGTATAGGTCTCAAAGTTCTCATAATTTTTTTTTAAAAATGAGCACTTTAATTGTATAATTTATAAGTTAGACACTATAAATTCAGTTATTATAAAAAGTAAGTAATCTTATTCACATAAGTTTTTAGAATAAGCATTTTTAATCTAACAAAAATATTAAAATTAAAGATTTATACTGTCTAAATTTCATAAATAAAATAACCGTAGGTATCTAACTCAAAAATTATAAGACTAAGATATTCTTTTATACACAATAACAAAATTACCGCAAAAAAATAAAATAATAGAACTCTAATATTCAAAATAATAATTATTAAATTAATACGTTTGCTTAAAATTACAAGACATGTTTGCTTAATGCAAATGCACTATTCATAATAATATCTAAAAATTTTAGAAAAATTATTAAAAATAATATCTTTAAAATACTTATAATAATAAAATTAGCATTTTAATAATATTGAACGTTTAATATGAACGTGTAATATTGAATGTTTAACATTGAACGTGTCTAAATTACCGTTATTCAATTATAATTGAATTTTAAAAAACAATAATATATCAATTATTTTTTTAATTGTAAAAATATAAGTTTGAATACAATGGGTGTTATTTTTATTATTATAAGTTTTGAAGGGTATTATTTTTATTTTATTTTATTTTTTATTTTATTTTAAGAAAGAGTAATGTTATATATATCTTAAATAATATATTAATTATTAATTGAATATAAAGTTATAGTATGTGAATAATATATTAATTATTAATTGAATATAAAGTTATAGTACGTGAGTTAAAGTAGTGAATATAAAATTATTTATTAATAAAAGATTAATTAAATTATGTATTAAATTATGATAAAAATATTATTTATTAAAAAGTTCTATGCTAACGTCAACTTTGCATATACGTATGACCACGTGTGCTCTGGTAAATGATATAAGAAGATTCTAGATACACTGTTCTCTACCTTAATTTTTAATTAAAAAAAATAGTATATATGACAAATTAACTCATTGGTAAGCCCCAACAAAATTAATTTAATAAAATGTCTCATATAAATTAAAATTTCAATAGTGCTCTAATTCTTAACTCGTGTTTTTTGGTTTTTTAAAGAAATTCTTAACTCTTTTTTTTTTTTTTGATAGAAAAATTCTTAACTCATGTTGCTTAAACACATTTGCATATTTAGGAATTTCTGAAAAAGTTAAAAATTGAAGTAACCTTTTATTTAGTGCTTTGTTTTATGGATTGTTTTCATAAGTTCAAATAATATAATATTGATAAAAAGTGTAGAAAATAAGAATATAATATTTGGTTTGAATATTTCACTCAATTATATTACTTTGTACAAATTACATGAATTTATAATAGAAATAAAACGACATAAAAAGATAATAATTAAGTACAATTATTTCTACCATATTGAGAATGATATCTACCATATTAACATTTTATTTATTTTCCTCTTTTAAAATGAATCTCAACACTCCCCCTCAAGTTGGTGCATACATGTTTTACATGCCTAACTTGTCTAAAAACTTTAAGAACACTCGATTGAAGACTGCTTTGGTGATAATGTCAGCTAACTGATCTTCTGAATGAATCTTTGGTAATTCCACAATCTTTTCATCCAACTTTTCCTTGATAAAAAATATGTCTACCTCGACATGCTTTGTACAATCATGTTGAACTGGATTATGTGCAAAATCACATGCTGCTTTATTGTCACAAAATATTTGGACGGATTGTTCAGAAGGCAAATCCTGAACAAGGCAAATCCAAATCTTGTAAGAGAAGTCTTAGCCATAGTGTCTCACAAAGTACATTCGCTAAACCTCTAAATTCACCTTCTGCACTTGAGCGAGCTACAACATTTTGTTTCTTGCTTCTCCATGTCACAAGATTACCTCCTACAAAGGTGAAGTAGCCAGAAGTAGATTGCCTGTCACCCTTATCACCAGCCTAATCAGCATCAATATTTGCTTCTATACTTTGATAGTTTGTATTTTTGGTGAATAATACTCCTTTTTCAGGAGCAGACTTTAAATATCTCAAAATGCGAGTAACTGCATTCATATGTTATTCTCCAGGATTATGCATAAATTGGCTGACAATACTTAAAGCATAAGCCAAATCTGGTCTAATATGAGATAAGTACATCAACCTCCTAACAAGTCTTTGGTATCTTTTTTTGTCAATTGGTACCTGGTTGGATTCAACACACAATTTTAGACCTTCTTCTACTAATGTATCAACTGGTTGATATGCTGACATACCAGTCTCTTGTAGTATATCCAAAGCATATTTTCTTTGAGATAAAAAGATTTCATCCTTTGATCGAGAAACCTCAATCCTAATAAAATACTTTAGGAACCCAACGTCTTTCATTTCAAATTCTCTAGACAAATAACTTCGAAGAGTTTTTCTTTCTTCAGGGTCATTTCCTGTTACAATCATATCATCCACATATACAATAAGTATAGTGATCTTACTATGTTGTTTCTTTAGGAATAAAGTATGGTCTAAATTGCTCTGCTGATAGCCAAATTCTTTCATAGACTTTATGAACCTGCCAAACCATGCTCTTGGAGATTGCTTTAATCCATATAGTGATTTCTTTAATCTGCACACTTTTTCATTATGAATTTATGATATCATACTTCTTGGAGGGAGATCCATGTAGACTTCTTGAGATAAATCTCCATGTAAAAAAGCATTTTTTACGTCGAACTGATATAATGGTCAATCTAGATTTGTAGCTAGGGATAACATGACTCGAACGATGTTCATTTTTGCTACAGGTGCAAAAGTCTCTATATAGTGAATCTCATATGTTTTAGTGTATCCTTTTGCTACCAATCTTGCCTTATAACATTCAATCGTACCATCTACCCAATACTTCATTGTAAAAATCCATCGACATCCAACAACTTTCTTTGTTGGTTGGCGATCAACAAGTTCCCAAGTCTTGTTTGTTTGCAAGGATCTCAACTCCTCATTCATAGCAGCTTTCCACTTTGGATCAACTAAAGCTTCCTACACACTATTAGAAATAGATACAATAGATAATTGATTCACAAATGACATGTTTGATTTTGACAAACGATGGTTAGATACATAGTGCTTATAGGATATTTTACTTTACTAGAAAGTTCGAGTTCATATTTTATTTTACGTTGTGGTAACTGCCTTCTGTTTGGCTCAAGAACAACTTTAGTAAACGATTGGTGTGATATATCGATAGGAGATGAAACCATACTGTCCAATGACTCGATTTCAAGCTGAGAAGTGCTCAGTTCGTCAATAGGGTATTCATCACTTATTTCTTCAGTTATTTGGTTCCCATTGACATTATGATCTAATGTCGTACCACTTGAATCTAATTCATATATTGCTTGGTTCGGTTCAATCTGTGAGTCATCAATAGTGTAATCCAAGGCTATGCCACTTATATCTAAGTTGCCCACATTTTGGTTTTCACTTCCATCATAATCGAGAGTTTGAATTTCCTTCTGGTACTCCCCCTGAAATTCAGCTTCAAAAAAGTACATTGTATGTTCATTAAAGACAACATCCATTGTGACAAATAACTTTTGAGATGGGGGATGGTAACATCGATATCCTTTTTGATGACTAGCATACCCAATAAAAACACATCGCAATGCTTGAGGAGTTAGTTTGGTACTTTGATGTTTGTGTAGGTGTACAAATACCATACAACCAAAGACACGAGGGGGTAAATTTAAGACAGTTGAGGCAACATCTGCATTTGTTAAGGTTTGGAATGATGTTTTAAAATTGATGGTGCTAGAGGAGACCCTATTAATTAAATAGACTGTAGAAGTGAGGGCTTCTCCAATAAGATAATGGCATATGGGCTTCAATTAACAAAGCTCGGACCATGACCAACAAGTGTCGATTCTTGCGCTCTGCCACCTCATTTTGTTGTGGTATGTAGGAGCAAGTTGTGTGATGAATCATTCCTTGTGTCTCCAAAAATTATTGAAGCTCAGTACTCTGGTATTCTCCACCATTGTCACTTCGAAGAACTTAAATCTTTGTACGATATTGAGTTTCAATCATTTTATGGAACCTTTGAAATAACGAGTTCACTTCAATCTTAGATTTCATCAAGTATAGTCATGTCATCCTTGTACAATCATCAATAAACGTTACAAACCACCGTGACCCACCCAAAGTAGTAACTTTAGATGGACCCCAAACATCAGAGTGAATAGTCATGAAATGAAGTGGACTTTTGTTTAATTGTAATGGAAATGAAGCACGATGACTTCGTGCAAGTTCACAAACATCACAGTGGAAGCTCGAAACATCAGCTGCTAAAAATAAACTGGGGAATAACCTCTTTAGATAACCAAAGGAAACATGTCCAAAACGGCGATGCCATAACCATATTTCTTTCCTTTTTCTTTCTTCAGTACCAACAACAGCCAATGCTTGTTGTGAGCTATCAATACTCATTGAGTCCAAATCTAAGTAATACAGCTTTTCCCGTCGAATGCCACAACCAATCATTTTTTTAGTGTTGATGTCCTTAAACACACAATAATCAGGCCAAAAAATTACAACATAAGATAAGTCATGGTTATTTAAGAAACAGATAAAATGTTATAATCTAAAGATGGAATAACTAAAACAGACTTTAATTTTAATATATCAATCAGAGTTAAAGAGCCTTCTCCAATGATTGTGGTTGAAGTACCATTGGCAATAGAGACAAAATGTTTGGTAGAGGGTCGAAGTGATGAAACATATCTAGCATCATTTGTCATGTGATCTATTGCTCCTGAATCAATTATCCATGTATTATTCAAACTAGAGGTAGAAATATTTAAAGCCTTACCAATATTATCTGTAGATATTACCAATGTCGAAGCTTGGTCAATAATTGTGTCTGCTGTCTTGGTTTGAACAGTCGGAACAAATCTTATTTCTAATGATTCAATTTGGTCACTCATTGTATCTCTCCTTTTTTTTATATCTTCCTTTTTTTTTTTGTTATCTTCTCTTCTCTTTTTGTTTTTTTCTTTCTCCTTTTTGTGAACTCCAAATACACATTACTACGCTGGTGGTTGAGAGCTTGGCATCGACAGCAGGTTGAGAGCTTGGCGTCGATAGCAAGTTGAGAGCTTGGCGTCGACAACAGGGAGATTGGGTCGGCGCGGCGAGATATGGTGGTTTCGGGTTTGTGGGTTGTCAATTTTAGTGTAGGTGGTGGATCTGGTATGCGTGGGCGCGGCGCTGATTGAGACGAGAGATGGGCGTTTCACGGTGGTGAGATCTGCTGGGCATTCATTTGGGGGCTGAGGGGTGGTGCGATGGTGGTAGGATGGGGTCTGTAAATTGGTTTGGAGGTAGTGGGTGATGGGATCTGCTGGTGTTTGGTTTTCAGGCGGCGGTGGTTAGGTAGATCATTTTCACGAGTTGGGTTTTGTGCGGTGGATCTGTTTTCGGGTTTTTATTGGTGGATATGTTTTGTGATTTTTGTTTGGGTGGAAGGGTTGGCGACTATGGGTGATTTAGGTGGTTGAATTTGGTGGTTTGGGAGTCGCGATTTGGGAGTAGATTTGAGGGCTGAATGGGTGGCGATGGCGATTTGGGAAGGGCTGAGGGTGGCGATTTGAAGGTTGTGGATTTGGTGGGGTGAGTTTGGTGTTATGGTGGTGTGATGAGCAGCGATGGTGGTTGTGGTTTGTTTGGTTTTTTTTTTTTTTTTTTTGTGGTTTGGTTTTTTTGATTGGATGGTGCAAGCTCGATGGGTGGTTGAGTGGGTTGGCCGGGAATGAGCGACAGGGGTGATCTGTGTTTGTGGTGGTTTCTGATTTGACAATTTTTTTTTTCGATTCACAGAATTCTAATCGGCTCTGATATCATGTAGAAAATAAGAATGTAATATTTAGTTTAAATATTTCACTCAATTGTATTGCTTTGCACAAATTACATGAATTTATAATAGAAATAAAACGACAGAAAAAGATAATAATTAAGTACAATAATTTCTACCATATTGAGAATAATATCTACCATATTAACATTTTATTTACTTTCCTATTTTAAAATGAATTTCAACAAAAAGAACAAAAAAAATCAAATTTTTGTTGCATGTTTATTGTAGAAAAAAATTAGTTAAATTTTTTAATTATATGTTTATTAAAATAGATTGCATTACCCATCAAATTTTCTCATTATTTCAGCCTAGCTCATAAGAGTTTTACAACTCAACTAATAATTAAATAAAGTAAAACATAAATAAGTGGAAAAAAAAAATTAAAAATGTGTAAAAAAAAACAAAGGTAAAAAAAGAAAGGAAATATTTTAAAAAGAGCAAAAGAAAATGAAAATATTTTCTACAAAATATAGCTAATTTTTACGATCCAATATACGAACATTTATTCCATAAATGTATATAAATAGTTACCTACAACAAATGTCTCACAAACAGTCACAAAATCTCACAATATAACAAGTTGTACATCTCTAATACACTATAATTATTATGGAGGCTACTAACCAATGTCATGACCAGAAGTGTTCATGATCTTTCTTTCCACATATATCTATTGAACTTTCTATACAAATTGTTCATAACACGAACCGTGTGCAATATCAGAAGTAGAATCATCACACCAGCCCAAGCAATAACTCCATATGAAACGACACGTCTGGCCAAATTAACTTGTTCACTAGGTGTGAATATCTCAATCCAAATTCTGTAAGTATAAGCCATAGATGTTGTCATGATCCACACAATTGCTGTCAAAATCCACATAAACAACCTACGTTGACAGGGTAATCCAGTAACAAGTAACAAAATTATACTCAATGAAGCAACAAATCCAATTGTGTTTGAATAAATGTATTGGGCATATTTGTCATTGTTTTCGTAAGCGATTATTGATTTCCCAATTTCATACTTTCTTGTGCCATTATTTCCATCAGACCCATTTTGGTAAACACCACCAGGAGGATTAAGTCCAGCATCAAAAGCCATTGTTGCAATTAAAGAAGCTACAACCATTAAAGTATCTCTTTTTCTTGTTAGCCAATTTTGGTCTGATTTTTTGTTGCCATTTGAGAATTGAGTTTCTGGGTGTATTTTGGTCATGCCTTTGTTATAATTTGTAGCAAAATGAAAACCCTTGTTGCCTGTAGGTTGACCTCTGTGTTCAAGTGGAGGAGTTTCATTGGTTCTTAAAGCCCCGTAAGCTCTGAGGACCTCTGAAATTTCAAAGTCTCTTATATCCCTTTGACTTTGTACCAGAATGTCTAAGGCTGTGAACCCATTTGCATTTACAGTATTCACTTCAATTATAGTGTTGGCAAGCAAGAATTTTACTGTCTGCATATTGATCATTCAATATAATCATATATGTATGTATATATATCATAATAAAATCTTAAAGTAATTCTCATCTTAAATATTTAATATAAAAATGGTAACTATTTATGGATGTTGATTTGTTATAATATATAAATAGTTGTTAAAACACAAGACATAGCTCTACTGCCTGCCTCTACTGAAGGCCAAATCAATCTATTGACCAATATCGGTTTTTATGCGCCACCAATACAAGATAAAAAATTTTCTTTTATTCAAGTATTTGTTAACCACTGGTGATACATAAGATGACAAAAAATAATACATATAATTTTCTTTTGTCTAAGCCAGTAGTAAGCATTATGCTAAAATTAGTTTATTATTATATTAAACAAATAGGGTAAATCTATTTCTAAGATCGCTTTATTCATAGAAAACATGTGAAAAAAGTATGGGTATATTGATAATTAAAGTGTAATTTGAGTTGAATTAATGTAACTTTTTTTTTTTTAAATAGGTTTACCTGATACAATTTATTTTGAAATACAATCGAACCCACATTCAAGAAGATATGCCTATACAAAATTTAGCAAATACTTCTTAGTGTATTGTCTCTATGGTTGTAGCCTCAATAATTAATTCTTTAACTAAAATTAGAAGGGAAATTAGTTCTAACCTCAATGTCTTTATTAACAACTGCAAGATGCAAAATGGTCATACGATAATCATTTCTTGCATTCACAAATTCATACTCATCCTTGAACTCCATCAAAATTAGCTTGATCAGTGCCTCCGACTGATTATGCCTAACACACAAGTGTAATATTGTCTCACCATGACCAAGCATAGCTCGAGCCGAATTTGGAGCTCTTCTGACCAACTCTTCCAAAACATCAAGCCTCCCTTTCAGGGCTGCAAGTTGAAGGGGGTTTCTTCCTTGAGAATCAAGAGCAAAGCACATATCAGAGTTGATGGGCAATAGTACTTTGACTATCTCAAGGTACCCTTTTGCTGATGCCAAGTGAAGAGGTGATGAGCCTTGTGAATCTAGCTCTTTGGAAAGTTGAGGCTTTCTTTGTAAAATCTCTTTCACAAAATCTGTATGCCCCAACATTGTTGCTACGTGTAAAGGAGTCTCACTGTAGCCATTTACTATAGTTCTGTCAAGAAGCAATCTGTCTTGTTGAAGCAATTCAATCAAGGTCGTCACGCTCCCTTCGTATGCTGCTTCATAAAGCAAGCCTATCATTCTTTCCATGTTTTGCTTGTGAAGAAAATAAACTAGGATCGCTAAAATTTATGTTTGAAGAGATAAAGAGCAACTTTATTAGTCAATTTGAATAGTCAGTCTATTTCTGTCCTTAAAATAAAGGGTCAAATTTCTATGCAGATTACTAGAAGGTTTAACTCATAATTTCCTTCCTATGTATAATTTTATTTTTAATTTTTTTAGTAAAAAATTATATATATTTATTTTTTTTATAATGCAAAAAAATATTTATTTTTTTAATGATAGACAAAAATAAATATATATTCTTTTATTAAAGAGATTAAAAAAAAAAATTAAATAACTAAATTATTTATAATCAAACGGTTCTAGAAAGCCCAATGTTTGATTAAATACTTTCTAACTTTTAAAGTACATTGAATAAGTAAATGCTTATTACTAGAGGACTATCTGATAGGATAATATTTTCAAGTTCCAAATGTTATAATATTAGGCAAGTCCAACAATCAACTTGTTGAAATTTGATAAAGACATTTCTATTAAGACATTAGCACCTATTAGAAGCGGTTGCTTGTATGCCTTTCTCAGTTAGGATTGACTAATTCCAATTCACCCATCTCAATATCCAAATAAAAAAACCTAATTACAATTCTAGGGGGCATATTTTGCATTAACTTAATTATAATCCACTTATTCAATATGAAGCTATCATACTCCGTAATCTTCTTCCGTTCATGCATGAGTTTTTCTCAGTCAATCTCCTTTTTTGACACATTCATCCCTGGCTGCTGCAAGGGAGTCTATATAATCTCCCTTTATCATATCATTATTATATCAATTAGACAAATCTGAATCTTGGTCGAAAACATGCAACTTCTCACATCATTGTAACATTTTTAATTTTTTGCCTGCTTGTTCACATCTTTATGTTTCTTTCTTCTACTTTTAGAGAAATTTGCTGCAGAAAATGGCTGCTTGTTAAGGAAACGGTTATTTGGACCCAAGAAAATTGGATCTCAATAACGACGGTTTACATAGTCGGTTTCAGGGCTTTCGAGGGCAAGATGGATTCCCCATCCTGCTCAATTGCAGCAAAAACACAACCCTTTAACATCTTTGCTGCTAAATTGCAGCGGTTAACTTGTAGTTAAATCCATGCAGGGTATAATACTATGTGATCACTAACTACACAAGTCATGACCTAGCAAAACCCAATCACTCTATCCTCAATCTTTTCAATTCTTAATTGATATGAGGGCCTGAATTGAAAAAATAGAATGCAACACACCTTAAAAAATGGAAATTGAATTAAAAACTCATGCATCAACTGATAATACTACAATGTCAAACTCTGTATTAATCAAAGGTCTCTCAAAAAGCAAGCATATGCTTATAAGATCCAACAAAACAGAAGAAACAGTAGAAAACAACCAAAATAGATCAAGACCAAGGCCAAACTGATTACATCTAAAAAAGAGAAGTTCCCTTCCCCTTCTTATCTCCACCGATCTCAAAATGTTTGCATCTCTACAAAAACCACAAATAGCAACAACAAAATTAATATATAGAGCATAAAAACTCATGTAAAACAGAACAAACAAAGCCAACCCAACAACATAAAAGTAACAAAGTCAATAATTCCAAGAACAATATCTAAATATAACCTTAATGGGGTGCTGAGACACATGTTTGCAGCCCTGACATTGCAACCTCAACACAATCTTCTTAGTAGTTTTAGCCTGTAACACGAGTTTTCAAATAAATGGGTCAGCTCAATTTTTTGAAAACAATCCAATTCTAATTTGAAACTAACAAGATTTCCAAAAAATACGAATTATACCTTCTTGTGAAAGACAGGCTTAGTTTGACCACCATAACCAGATTGTTTGCGATCATAACGACGCTTACCTTGGGCAGCAAGACTATCCTTACCCTTCTTGTATTGGGTAACTTTGTGAAGTGTGTGTTTCCTACACTCCTTATTCTTGCAGTAAGTTTTCTTTGTCTTTGGAACGTTCACCTATAACAAAACATTTCAAGAACATTAACTTTACTCCAATTAGGGTTTACTGAGAAACGGCTATCTATCTACCTATTCAAATCAAATTCGAAAGGACCCATCATCGATACTGTCATTTGTTGATAGTAGTAATAAATATACAAATATCAAAAAAGAAAAAACAACTATTAAAATAGGAACATTGTTGTTACTATGAACATTAACTAGTTGAGCGACACAGAAATACCATTTTCTTTGCGAACTTGAATTTCTCCGAAGATCGACGGCAGTGTAACTGAATAAAGCCCTAGATTATAGTTTGGCTTTTATAGGGGGAGTTTCGTACAGAGAGTAGTGAGTCGAGAATTGAGCTTCGGCCCATTTAGTTCAGGTCAGACGAGTAAAGGAGGCCCAACTACGTTAGAGTTAAGGGACTTAAGACCTGTATTTTGCCAAAAATCTATTATATATTATATATATGTATTTGAATTATGCGTCCTAAATTATCCTTATATTTTAATTTAAAAATATTAATTTTTTTATAATAAATAAAATTTTAAATATAATATTAAAATAATAATTATATTTAAATAAAAATTCTAAATATAATAATATAATAATATGATAATAATTATATTCAATATTAACTTTAATAATATAATAATTATTATAATTATAATTTAAAATTTTATATATAATATAAATACAAAATTAGAAGTAATTTAATGATAAGATATAATTAGTTAGAATTATTTTTAAAAATTATTTTTTTAATCTAATCCTTTAAATATTAATAATTTATTATTTAATTAATAAAAAAAGTATGAAATAAATTATATTAGTTAAGAATAATAGTAATCATTATTTTAGAATATGTTATTTATAATTTTATATATAGTATAAATATAGATTAATAAATATAACATTAATGCTATACATTTTTTTAAATAAAAAAATATTTAATAATTGACTTTTTTTTAATATGATTGATTTAAAATATTATATTATTTTTTTAAGATAAGAAAAGTAAAGCCTTACTTTAAAAAAATGTTTATTTTAATATCTTATTTTATAAAATTATTAAAACATCAATATTTACAACATATTTAAAATTTTTAACTATAAAATAACATTATTTTATATCAACTTTGTATATTTTTATTAAAACAACTCTAGTCCCAAAATTTATTAACCGCAGTTAAATTAATTTCTAATGATTAGACTTATTTTATAATATATTTTAATTAATTAAATTTCGTTTAATATTATTAAATAAAATAATATTAAATAATATTATTCAAATTAATAAAATATATTTTATAATTTATGCGTATAATGAAAAAAATATAAATTAAATAATAAATATGAATATAATTAATTTTATTTACTAATAATAAATAATATTTTTATTAAATATTATAATTATAATTATAATTATTATAAATTTTAAAAATATTATTTCAATGTAAATAAAACTTAACGTGTTCAAAATTAATTACTGAAAGACACCCTTTTCAAAATTATGGGATACCGGAGAACTTTTCCTTGATTAATAACACCTAGTAAATAACATCAATTCAATCGATGTTCAGTAATTACAATAAAAAAAAATACGTCAATTCAATCGCTCCAAAATTTCTGTCTTACGTTCTCCCCAAAAGCTCTCGCCCCCTTTTTCTTCCATGGCAACCCAACCATCGATGTTCTCAACACTAAAGTACTCAGACAGTCTACGGGTAGTGGGGATATCAGTCTGCACAGCGATCGTGTGTGAGGCCATCTCATGGGTCCTAATCTACCGCACCAACTCCTACAAATCACTCCGATCCTCCATTGACAAAGCCGCTAAGAAGCTCGAGACCATGAAGACTAGTACGGATTCCACCAGAATTACCACTAAGAAGTCCAAAACCAAGAAGATCGACCGCGTCGAGAGCAGTCTTAAGGAATCGAGTCGCGACTTATCACTCTTCAAGTTCAAGTCTGGTGCTGTGGTTGCTCTTGTTCTCTTCATCGTCTTCGGACTTCTCAACTCACTTTTTGAAGGCAAGGCCGTTGCTAAATTACCCTTTCAACCCTTTGGTCTATTGATGAAGATGAGTCATCGTGGGCTTCAAGGTAATGATCCCACTGATTGTTCGATGGCTTTCTTGTACTTTCTCTGCTCCATCAGTATTCGAACCAATTTACAGAAGTTCTTAGGATTCTCGCCACCAAGAGGTGCTTCTGCTGGATTATTCCCTATACCGGATCAGAAGACCAGTTAAATGGGTTCAACTCAAATCGTGGGATTTGTCCTCATGCCTTTTTCTTTTACTTTTTCGTTTGAATTCGTGTTTTTTTCTTTCTAATATTAGCTTTCAGATCCTAAGGGAAAACTGAGTTTCATCGAATTTTTTATCTTTATAATGTGTTACATTGCGTGTTTTCTAACTGATCTTCGTCAGTAATCAATAGAAGTAAGGTAACTTTGATTTCTTATGGATAAAATATCTAGACTTTTGATTCCCTCAATGTGGGAGGAATTGAACATGTTGGATTTATTTTTGGGTTTATTTATTTTATTTTTTTGGTCAAATTATTTTTGGGTTTATTGCTGAATGTTGATTAGGGTGGTGTCAGAAGTCTGAAACATTTTATTTTGGAGAATTACCTCAAATAATACCCCTAAGAACAAAAATAACACCTCTGGCCTGCATTCACATGAACGGCATTCAACTGTCCTGTCCTGTGTTCAATTGAATGGCGACCAACTAGCTTGCATTCAATGTCTAATGTATGGAATGGGCTTTCTCTTCTAATAAAAATATACAAGCCGGAAATAGAATAAATCTATTTTTATGATTACAAGTTTTAATGGTGTTATATATGTTATTTTCCGTTTTATGTTTTTCTAATTTATGCTATGGTTTGTATGCGAAAAAACTGCTGCTTTGACAATTTGATTTTATTTTGTAATATGCTCTTAGTGTTTTGCTTGATCTGATTGCCTAATTTTACTTGTTTCATATATATGTTTGCAATTCATTAACTTTTACTAGCTCCAGGCTCACAAAAGTCAATGGGGAAAAATGGGAAACAAGAAACCTATGGCATGTGCATGTTTGCTTGTACCGTTTACTGCTTTAGATTATTTGTGAATCGGTCCTTATTAGGGTAATTCTTTGGTTAACTGATAGGAAGCCCAATTATATTTAAATTTTCCATTGAAGGTTTGATTTATTTTTCAGAAAACATTTCATTTGTAGACTTTATAAAAATATTGTAGCTTCTTTATTTGATTTATTTGTGTTGTCACGCAGGAATGCTCGTAGATGCGAACCATTTAATTTCACGATTTAGTTTTTAAATGACTTAACAGACTTTCTGAGGTTTTCAATCCATGCAATTGCATTGTCTTAACTTATGTACACAAGTAAGCAACAATATTTAGAATTAGAAAACATTGACGTGTAGGTTCTGTTTGATGCATTGATGAACTTAGTATTGAAATCCCATAATAGTATGTACTTGGTTGTACTTAATTGTCCTGAAAATAGCATGTAATTTTTACATTTATATATATATATGTGTTGCATAATTGGCATAATATTTCAAGACCAATTCAATTATATACGACTTGTACATGTTATTTAAGATCCAAGATCCGGAGTCGACAAACTTGATGCCATTTAAAGGTTGGTGATTGTGTGAATTAGTGGATGAATGCATTTTAGCTTTCTTAAAATTTGTGACTGTATTGTTAAGGTGAAATATGTATTGTTAAGTTGAAATGCTTGAAATCTAGTCAAGGAAAGAATCAATTTCAGCCTATTTCTTCACAGGATTTCATCAACTTTGATTATCAAGTTGATACTTGCGAAACTTGATTGTTTTTGTAAAAGAATTTGATAAAGTACATTTAATTGAAGTCTGTGTTATACTTGAACTTCTATCTGTCTGCAACGGCATCAGTATGGAGTTTTGATTAGAAAATAGCTTATAACAATTATGTCAGTAAGCTTATCAAAGAACAGTACCATAGTGCATGAACTACTCCATTTTGATTCTTTTTGCTTTGATACCGGCTCTAGGATAATCTTTATGGTGCAAAATAGATGCCTAGTCATGAATGGGTACGTAGCATTTGGAAATTCTTGGTAAACATGAACATGTGCCTGACCATGAAGTTCTTGAAATGCTTCTGAGTTCATGAAGTAGACATATTGCTGACATTGATGGCTAGTGAAATCAATTTATACTGCCTAAGTTCAAAGTTGATATCTTATTGGGAGAATAACAAAATTAACACCCCTCAAAACTTCTAATAACAAAACTAACACTTCTTTATATTTTCACAATTAAAAAAATGACTAATATGTCTTTTTTTTTTTACATTTATCCAATTAGAATTGAACGACGATACTTTAGATTCGTTTAATATTGAACGTTCAATATTTTACGTTCAAATTTTTGGTAATTTCCCTATCTTTATCTTTTATATATGGATCATGAGCAAAAAAGCTAGCATTGCAGAGTCTAGAGTAATTGCTCAGGATCTAGCAGACGGTGTGTGCACAAAATCATTGAAAAATGTATGTTACATTGATGCTTGTTTTAAGGGAGCGAGAGGCATATGTATGAATTATGATGGAGCAATGCATGCAGGTTTTGAATTAGGCAATAGCAGAGTAATCTTTGAAGGTGACTGTTAACCAATTGTGTTAGGTATGAACCATAAACTATTAGGGAATCTCTCTTTCTCTCTCTGTGCTATTAATTTGTTTTAATTTCTAGGTTATGTTTTGTTTTTAGGTAATTCCAGTGTAGTAGTTACCTTTTTCCATTAAGCAAACCTATAGAAGTACTGTGATTGAATACAAGAAATATTAAAGCAAATTATTTGTCAATAAAAGAATGGAATAAGCAACAAGCAAGGCCAACGTAAACATCCATGATCCATGTAGAGACTTTGTTATAGCATGGCTAATGTTAAGTTCGTGGTTTAATATCTATGCCTTTGCCTTAGATCCATAGCTATCAATGGGGTACATAACCATTTAGGAAATGACAAAGAAAAGGGCGCTCTCTACGCTTTCCCTTCTTCCCCTCCCTTTAACCAGTCCTAGAAGACCAACTAAAACATTATAGTAACTTAGGGTTTGTTTGTTTTTGCTCCTAGGACCCCATAAGAATGATTTTAATAGGAAAAAAAAACGTTTTTGGACAAAACAAGACAAAATTTATCATAAACGCTTTCACGGCTCAAGAAACACATTTTATGCTTGTTGATTGAAGTTTCGTTCTTAAATTGTTTTTATTTGAAATCACTTTTGGTAGAAATACAAGCAAATAAATCCTTAATAAATTTCATACCAAAAATGATTAAAGTAAATTCGCCTTCCTAAATTGATGCGTTTTGAAGATTAGAACAAATAGTCTCATAATTGCAATGTATATAAACTTTTTATTTTTTAAATAATTATACACTATCCTCGTAAGTAAGACTTCTTACATGCTATACGGGGCTTCATGCCGTAGCAATATATATAACCTTTAGATACCCACGTACGACCATAGATAAGTTATGTACATCATTCAGACACTTCCTTTTATTTTATTTTAATTTTAAAAAATGTTTAGATTTTGGGGCTCCAGTTGATAACTCTAATTTATTAGAGTATTATTAGCTTTTATTCATAAATACTTGCTTGTTAATTTGGGAATATCCACACATTATAATCATTTATACACTATTTGTGGATTTTGTGATTTAAATGAATTCTTTGATAATAAATTCAAAATAATTATGAAATGTGTCAAAAAGAATTAGATTTTGATGTGCACTCATTATATTTTCATTGCCCTTACAGGAAATAAAGAATTTAACAAAGAAAATGCAAAAATACAACTTTGCTACAGCTTTGCTGCAGCTTTGCTACAGCATTGCTGCAGCAAAATCTCATCAGGAAATCAACGCAGAAAACAGAGGCTGATATGGACTCTCAACAAAAAGACAATTTTGGGCTTTCATTAACTCACCTTTTGAGGGATAATATTGGAAATTAACACACCAAAGTTTGTCTCCAATTAAACCTAATATAAAAGAGCAAAAACAGGGGCTGATTAGTAAGCAATTCTGCGGCAGAAAATAGAGAACTGATCAGGAACCAATCTGGGCAGCAGGAGGCGCAACAAAGGGAGGAAAACATACGTGAAATCTGAACAGAAAACAGAGAACAAATTCGCAGCAGCAAGGAGGAAAAACACAGCAGATAACAACCCCAAATTCTGGACAGATTTGGTGCAAGGAAGGAGAGGCAAAACAGAGCATCAATTTGACTTTGGAAAGAGACCAATTGAGGCTTGATTTGCAAGGACTTTCATTGAAGAGAAAGCAAGAACGAGACAAAGGATCATAATCCAATTGGTTTAGGGTGGATTTAAGGGATTTATTTATTTATTTCATTAATTCTTTATTATTTGATTCTTCTAAATTTTCTAAACCATATGGATCTGATTTTGAGCATATATAATTTGATGGTTAATTTTATAAATATGCTTGGCTAAATTCTCATTCAGTTAGGGTTGTGGATATGCAAGTGTATGTAGACTTTGTGCCTTAATTTCATAAAACTGTGCTTTGCTTGGTAAAGGATGCTAGTTATTCTACGCTTGATTTATTGATTTATTCTTATTGATTGCTTGATCAACAATTGATATGATATTAGACTGAAATTGAATCTGGAAAGGTTAATTTTAAGTTGGATAAAGCTAGAATAGTGTGAAGAAATTGATATAGGAATATATAATTATTTCACATAACTCAAGAGAATTTGTGCATAAACGTTGCTCTTAGATTCAGTTTTGCATAGGAATATGTTTCATTGAATCATAGATCATATAAACATTGCAGATTCGGAAGAATCCTTTGTGAATTTTTGTAATTCTAGTTACTGGTATACTTTGCTACAGCATTGCTACAGCAAAGCTGCAGCAAAGCAGTTTGTCTACATCACTTGTCATATTTGCAATCCTAACTGATTTATCTATCTGTGATTTGTGATATCCTTCTTGTTGAACGTTATTTCAGTGTTTTCACTCTTGTTCTCTCGTATTATTTATTTTATTTTATTTTATTTTAATAAACAAAAACACAAAACATTGATTTTAATAGTTAATTTTTACAATATTTTCTAGTATTCCAATCTCCGTGGGAACGATATTTCTTATCATTATATTACTTGTTTGCGACACGTGCACTTGCGTAAAATCATATACACTATTGTGAGCAACAAGTTTTTGGCGCCGTTGCCGGGGATTGGCAACGTTAGAAATTATTCGTAGAAATCGACTTTTGTTTTTATTTAATTTTTGTTTATCTAATATCTCTTCTGTGTCTTTTGTATGAGCAGATTTCGCGACAAGGATATCCTACCCTTCGATCCCGAAATTGAACGTACTTTCAGACTACGAAGAAGAGAACAACAAGGTTTCGCTCAGATTGAAGATATGGCACAAGCAGGGAACGGAAACAATGGCCAAGAACAGAATTTTAACAATGCAATCAATGTGATACCTCCAATGGATGATAGGGACAGAGCTTTGAATGAATATGCATTGCCTATGCTAGAAGGGTTAAATCCAAGCATCACAAGACCAAACATTCAAGCAACTCACTTTGAGTTAAAACCGGTGATGTTTCAGATGCTACAAACAGTCGGGCAATTCAGTGGGTTACCTACAGAAGATCCTCATTTACATCTCAGGTTATTTATTGAAGTCAGTGACTCATTCAAATGGACAGGGGTAACCGAGGAAGCATTTAGGCTCAAATTATTTCCATATTCCTTAAGAGATCGCGCTAGAGCATGGCTTAACTCAATGCCACCTGACTCTATTGCAACTTGGAACGATTTAGCTGAAAAATTTTTGATGAAATACTTTCCACCAACAAAGAATGCTAAATTGAGGAATGACATTACCTCCTATCAACAATTGGATGGAGAATCTCTATATGAAGCTTGGGAAAGATTTAAAGAATTATTAAGGAAATGTCCTCACCATGGTATACCTCATTGGATCCAAATGGAGACTTTCTATAATGGTCTCAATGCTCAAACGAGAACAATTGTTGATGCATCTGCTAATGGAGCTCTTTTAGCCAAGTCTTACAATGAAGCCTATGATCTACTTGAGAGGATGGCTAGCAATAACTATCAATGGCCAATGGACAGAGTTGCAGCTGCAAAAAGAGTGGCTGGTGTGCATGAGGTTAATGATGTTACAGCACTTACAGCTCAAGTGTCATCCCTGGTTAATCTGTTGAAGAACCAACACGTGTCAGCAAATGTGAATTCAATTCAAGATTCAGGGATTTCATGCGTCTATTGTTCGGGGTCTCATGTGTTTGAGAACTGTCCTTCAAATCCTGAATCAGCTTGTTTTGTGAGTAATGTCAACAGGAACCACAATCCATACTCCAACACATATAACCCAGGGTGGAGGCAACACCCTAATTTCTCTTGGAACAATCAAGGTGGTAGTCAAGCTAACCATACTACACCTAACCGCCCTGCATTCCCACCAGGATTTCAGCAGCAACAACAAAGAAACCTACCAAGTGAATCAACTAGTTCGTTAGAATCTCTACTCAAAGAATACATGGCTAAGAATGATGCAATCCTTCAAAGTCAAGCTGCTTCAATGAGAGATCTAGAAAATCAAGTGGGACAGCTAGCTAATGAACTTAGGAACCGTCCACAAGGTGCACTTCCAAGTGATACCGAAACTCCAATAAGAGAAAGAAAGGAATTTTGCAAAGCTATTACTCTAAGGAGTGGAAAAGAATTAGAGGGACCAAGTGGACAGAAAATAAGTAAAAAGGGGAACATTTCAACCCAAGAAAAGGAGGAAAAAGATTTGGAAAAATCTGAAGCAGTTCTGAAAAACTTAGAAAATTCTGGTACCCAAAATGCTACAGCATTGCTGCAGCAAAGTTCCCAGCAGCACAGACCACCTCCACCATTCCCTCAAAGATTTCAGAAACAGCAGCAAGACCTTCAATTCAGGAAATTTTTGGATGTTCTTAAGCAACTTCATATCAACATTCCATTGGTGGAAGCCTTGGAACAAATGCCAAATTATGTCAAATTCATGAAAGACATCCTGACCAAAAAGAGACGATTTGGCGAATTTGAGACAGTTGCCTTAACAAGTGAAAGTAGTGCTATGTTACAGAACAAACTTCCTCCTAAGCTCAAGGATCCTGGGAGTTTCACAATTCCATGCTCTATAGGTAATCAATATTTTGGCAAGGCTTTATGTGATTTGGGAGCAAGCATTAATTTGATGCCTTTGTCAATTTTTAAGAAGTTGGGGATTGGTGAAGCATGGCCTACTACAGTCTCTTTACAACTAGCGGATCGATCCATTGCTCATCCTGAAGGAAAAATTGAAGATGTCTTGGTAAAAGTGGACAAATTCATCTTCCCAGCGGATTTTATTGTACTTGACTATGAAGAAGACAGAGAAGTGCCTATTATTTTGGGAAGACCATTCTTAGCTACAGGCCGAACTTTGATTGACGTTCAAAAAGGAGAATTAACTATGAGAGTTCAAGATGAACAAGTCACTTTCAACGTGTTTAAAACCATGGAATCTCCCAATAATGTTGAAGAGTGCTCATCTATTTCAGTTGTGGATTCTCTGGTATCTAATGAACCTGAAAAATGTGGCTATAATGATTCTCTACAAATTTTATCGCAATATGATTCCGATTGTGAAGAGGAAATTGAGGAGAAATTACCTTGGTTGGATAAAACGGAAAATAAAGTTCAATTTCCAGACTTTTTGTCTCCAGACTTCAATCTTCCTAAGTCTTCAGTTGATGCGCCACCAGATTCAAATTCCTATCAAAAGAAGAAATTTTTCCATAATTTGAAGTTCTACTATTGGGATAGGCCATTCTTGTTCAAGCGATATACAAAACGAAAGATTAGAGAGTGTATTCCCGAAGATGAGATGGTGAATATTTTGCAACAATGTCAGTCCTATCGAGAAATTAAGAGGATCTTAAAGAACAATGTTGGTCTAAGTCAAAAATATTGGAAATGTTGGTCCAAGAAAAAATTTCAATATAATGGCCAACACATTAGACATTATTGGAGAGAAATTCTTGACAGGGAGCATACCTCCATTCCACTCCTAGACCCATGACTACAAGCAAAGTCGGGCTGTCGACTCTAACACAAGCGCTCATGGGAGGCAACCCATGTTTCTTCACTTTTCTTAATTTTTCTTAACGTTTAGTTTATGATTTTTATTTCAATTTAATTGTGTGAGTTCTCTTATTTAGAAGTTTATTTGTTGCATTTTCAGGTCATCCCAAAGAGTGAGAGCAAGAGAAAAGCAAAGCAAAACCAACAACCAAATGTATCTTCAAAGTGTAAACAAAATGGAAAATTTTGCTGCAGCTTTGCTGCAGCAACGCTATAACAACACTGTTACACTGTTCTATTTGAGCAAGGTTCTACGTTGGTTGGGCCTATTTTCAGTGCTTCAATTTTGAGTGTTGATGGATATTTACATATGGAGGCGAAGAAAGCAGAGGAGAAGTACACCAGAACCAAAAATTATCATGATTCAAAAAACTGAAAAATTTTGCTGCAGCATTGCTGCAGCAAAGCTAGAGCAAAATACTGTGTGTTCTTCCTTCCTCCCAGATCAAGGGCGTCTAGACGTTTTGAACATGGATTAATATTCAGCTTCATGGATTGAGCTTTAATGGAGATTGTAAACTTATTTTGGAGCTTCAGATTGGGCTTAAATGGGGATTAGCCCATGACATATTTTTGTAACTACACAAGCCAGTTAAAAAAAAAAAAAAAAACCAACTCAGCATCCAGACCCGCAACTCTTCTCGGGTTACCCAACAATTACCCATTACACTACCTACTCGAGCGCCTCTCTCCATTACACTCTCCTCACCCTGTACTCCCGAGTGCCTCCAGCTTCTACAAGATACATTCTCAAGCGCCTCCAACCCAGCCACTACAACCTCTCCAGCATCGCGACCACAACCTCCAACCCCGCCACTCACCACCGCTACTTACCCAAGCCTAGAACACCATCGACCCACCGAACTTCCCCGGCGCCGCCCAATCCCACTTCCACACTACCACCAGTCCACCCGAGAAACCCACCACTCGCAAATGCCACAATCTAGAAGACCCAACCCCTCGTCAACATCCCGAACATCCTAGAATTTTCCTCTCATTCGGCACCGCACCCCACTACCATCAACCTCCCTCACACACCCGAGCACCCCCAATCGTTTCAGCAAATGGTTGCCTAGCCACCAGCCCCTCATCCAGGCGCTACCCATAAGACCCAACACTCCGCCCATTCCCACGCCTCACCAATACCAGCCATCCATTTCAAGCCGTGGTCGCCACTCACGCTTCAAAAATTTGGACTTCAAAATTAGTTTTCATGGTTGTTCGGGTTAGCAATTCGTGTTATTCAGATCCTCCCCACGCCAATAACAACTGGGTGTTGCTATATTGGTTCATATTCACCAAATTGTTCATTCACGGGAGCAACACAGCAATAACAGGGCAGTCTCGTTACTTTGTCATTTTTATTTTGTTTTTCTTTCTGTCCTTTTTGCCTGCTGACTGATCTGTTTAGTTATGAGCACTGAGGACAGTGCTTGTTTTAAGTTTGGGGGGATGAATTTGCTGTTTACTATCTGATTTGTTTACTGTGCTTACTGTCTGATTTATCTACTGTTGCACTCTGGCATTAATGGAATTCATGTGATTACTTTGTGCTTACTGTTTAATGTTTGTGCTGTTGAGCTGTGAAACTGTGGATTTGAAAAAATAAATTTCTATGCTGAATTTTAATTTATGATACGAAATCTGCTGTGGTTCTATGATGAATTGCTTGATCTAAGGTTGTCATTAATTTCATGTTGTTATCTTGGTCCTAAAAAGAAACTGACTTATCAAAGTATTAGAGGAGATATCTTGCTTTATGAGAAAAATTGATTTGATTAAGTGTTAGTGAAAAATGTTGAAAACTCATTTTGTGATATATACCCACCACTCATATGCACGGTCAATTTGTTTGTTTGTTTGATATAAACTTTGAATAAAGGTAGTTTATGGGAGAGTTTGAGCCTCTAGAATTGGTTTGGAGAATTTCTCAAAGCGAAATTCTAGAAAGTTCACAACTCAATGAAATGATTTAGGCCTTCTTTGGATTCGATTGTGCTTTTCATGCTAACCTTGGTTAAAAATATATTTCATTTGCACACCTAATTTGAGCCATGAATGATCAAAAATTCTTTTTGTCAACACCCACATAAAAACTTAGCATTTCCTTATTTGCATATCCTTTGACCTTTACCTCACAAGTGCATTACCATCTTTAAGAATTGTTGTTAGAAAGGTTGATGCCTCTTGGAAGAAAGAAAATTATGGTGTTGAAAATGGTGTTGTTTATGATGAAAATCACTCTTGTTTGGTTATATTGAGATCGCCACTTCATTCAAAAAAAAAAAAAAAAAAAAAAAAAAGAGAGAGAAATCTAGAAACAACTTTGCTGCAGCTTTGCTACAGCATTGCTGCAGCAAAACAGATTCACTCCAAAAAAAAAAAAAAAAAAAACAAAAAAAAAAATGAATGAAGAGGAGTTTGGGGGTAGCAATGTAAATAAAGAGTCCAAAAGTATTCTTGAATAGTGTTTGTGCTTGTGGGGTATGATACCTAAATATGACCTTCACCTTACCTTTACCCTAGCCTTACATTTCAAGCTTATTTAAGTCCTTTTGATCTTTGATTAGTGAATATCTACATTAGTGGAGAGGGATTCAAAAGACCAACATATGGAGGCATGATTTTAAGCTTAATGAACATAAATTACCTAAGTTTGGGGGAAGTATCAAATAACAAATTATGAGACATCACACACACACATGGGGTTGTTTTGAAATGAGTTTGAGATATTGAAACTAACATTTGAGAAAAATTAATTTGGATCATGAATTTGAGATTTCTTCTTTTTAATTTTGAAACAAGTTTAGTTTATTTATTAGTTGACAACTATGTTTTTAGCGTGAGTTGAAACATTTGTTTTAAATTGCCACTTGCCAATCATCATATAATTTAGTGCTTGAGGACAAGCAAGATGCTAAGTTTGGGGGAGTTGATAACTCTAATTTATTAGAGTATTATTAGCTTTTATTCATAAATACTTGCTTGTTAATTTGGGAATATCCACACATTATAATCATTTATACACTATTTGTGGATTTTGTGATTTAAATGAATTCTTTGATAATAAATTCAAAATAATTATGAAATGTGTCAAAAAGAATTAGATTTTGATGTGCACTCATTATATTTTCATTGCCCTTACAGGAAATAAAGAATTTAACAAAGAAAATGCAAAAATACAACTTTGCTACAGCTTTGCTGCAGCTTTGCTACAGCATTGCTGCAGCAAAATCTCATCAGGAAATCAACGCAGAAAACAGAGGCTGATATGGACTCTCAACAAAAAGACAATTTTGGGCTTTCATTAACTCACCTTTTGAGGGATAATATTGGAAATTAACACACCAAAGTTTGTCTCCAATTAAACCTAATATAAAAGAGCAAAAACAGGGGCTGATTAGTAAGCAATTCTGCGGCAGAAAATAGAGAACTGATCAGGAACCAATCTGGGCAGCAGGAGGCGCAACAAAGGGAGGAAAACATACGTGAAATCTGAACAGAAAACAGAGAACAAATTCGCAGCAGCAAGGAGGAAAAACACAGCAGATAACAACCCCAAATTCTGGACAGATTTGGTGCAAGGAAGGAGAGGCAAAACAGAGCATCAATTTGACTTTGGAAAGAGACCAATTGAGGCTTGATTTGCAAGGACTTTCATTGAAGAGAAAGCAAGAACGAGACAAAGGATCATAATCCAATTGGTTTAGGGTGGATTTAAGGGATTTATTTATTTATTTCATTAATTCTTTATTATTTGATTCTTCTAAATTTTCTAAACCATATGGATCTGATTTTGAGCATATATAATTTGATGGTTAATTTTATAAATATGCTTGGCTAAATTCTCATTCAGTTAGGGTTGTGGATATGCAAGTGTATGTAGACTTTGTGCCTTAATTTCATAAAACTGTGCTTTGCTTGGTAAAGGATGCTAGTTATTCTACGCTTGATTTATTGATTTATTCTTATTGATTGCTTGATCAACAATTGATATGATATTAGACTGAAATTGAATCTGGAAAGGTTAATTTTAAGTTGGATAAAGCTAGAATAGTGTGAAGAAATTGATATAGGAATATATAATTATTTCACATAACTCAAGAGAATTTGTGCATAAACGTTGCTCTTAGATTCAGTTTTGCATAGGAATATGTTTCATTGAATCATAGATCATATAAACATTGCAGATTCGGAAGAATCCTTTGTGAATTTTTGTAATTCTAGTTACTGGTATACTTTGCTACAGCATTGCTACAGCAAAGCTGCAGCAAAGCAGTTTGTCTACATCACTTGTCATATTTGCAATCCTAACTGATTTATCTATCTGTGATTTGTGATATCCTTCTTGTTGAACGTTATTTCAGTGTTTTCACTCTTGTTCTCTCGTATTATTTATTTTATTTTATTTTATTTTAATAAACAAAAACACAAAACATTGATTTTAATAGTTAATTTTTACAATATTTTCTAGTATTCCAATCTCCGTGGGAACGATATTTCTTATCATTATATTACTTGTTTGCGACACGTGCACTTGCGTAAAATCATATACACTATTGTGAGCAACACCAATACATTAAAACATAAGGTAAAGGGCATAAGGGTCATATAGCTTACATAAGTGTGCATAAGTCTAGTGGATGATATAGGTCCTATTACTTTATAAAATGAACACTAAAGTCCAATTTTGATCGTTGATTAAAAAATTAAGTTAAATTTTATCATTTCTTGGATATTAACTAAATTTGTAAACTTATTTCTAGTTATTATTATTATCCTAATAACCTTAATAAAATTGTTGTTCTAAAATATTCTCACAAATTTGGCAATATGATCACATAATGATAAAATCTAGTCCACTTTTTTATTCAACAGTCAAAATAAAAATTTAATATTAATTTTATAAAAATAACATGACCTATGTGATCAACTAAAAAGTTACGTGCTCCATTTATGTAAATTACAAGACCTCTAATGCCCTTTCACCCTAAAATATAAGACTCTAACCCAAAAATATAAGACTCTCACCCTTTCTTCTTTGAGCTTCTGGGCAACCCACAAAGTAACAATATTTATTAAAGCAAAAAATAGTGAAGAAAGAATACGCCTTTTAAGTATTAGACATTGTGTATGGGGAAGTATCTAACAAATGAATAATAAACAACATTAGCAAATAGACAATGAAGAAGATGAATAAGGAATCTGCCAGCATCACGAGGAACAGACATAGAATCCTATGTTCCACGATAGAAGCAAGCATATAGACACACGCTACCACTTCATAAGAGAATACATCACAAAGAAGGAATTTGTAGTCAAACATGCAAACACTCATGACCAAGTTGTAGACATCTTCATGAAGCCACTCAAATAAGAAGTTTTTCTCAAGCTGGGAAGACTTCTTGGAGTTTCACCGAATCAAGTTTAAGGGAGAGTGTTAAAATATTAAACTTGATTTCTATAAGTTATTTAAATATTCTAGATTGTTTTAGACTTTGTTCTTATTGTACTAATAAATGCTTAGTAGTTGAAGAAGATTATTAATTAGAGTGAGACTAATAAATGTAAGTAGGTATGAGTTGTGATTTTGTAGGTATGAGACTAATTAATTTAGGTAGTTGGGAAGTGATTTAATGAGTTAGTTGTGAGCTATAGAGAAGTGCTTTTAGAAGCCTATAAATAGAGCATCTCTAGCACATTTGTATTCAAGCCAAAAAAAGAAGTGATTAAGTAAATTCATAAGCAAATTTAAGAAATAAACTTGAGTAACTATTCTCTTAAATCTCTTCCTCTTATATATTTTTCCCCTAAAATCCTCTCTTGCAAAAGTACAACATACAACATGTATATGTTTGGATTTATCTCCTTAACAGCCACGGTTGTACTCCATAGAATTGGTCATATATCTAGCCATACAAATAAGTTGAGAGCAGTTTGATTAGTAGCAACTGATATAAGAAAAAAAATTTATTTCTTTAAATCAAAGTAAAGAGATTTTAGCACTTTTGTTCACATGTATTCAACTCAAAACAAGTATGTATGTATGTATCTAATTATCAAGGCATAAGATGGGACTATTGGGAGAGGTTGCAGGTATAAACCAAGAATTGAATGCAACTTTTTAACTTTTATAATCTAAAATATTAGTCTTGTATTGTTGATGACAATGGCTTTTGCTTTGCCTTTGAAACCATTCTCTTAATCATCTTTCCCAAAACTTCAAGTTTTCCATACCTTGATACATGACTCTTCATCCTTGACAAGGGCCTTTGCTTACCACTTATTCGATCATATATATCCTCATTCCAAAGTCTATATAAACTAACTGAGTTTGATCCATCCAACATATCAAAAAGAATTCACTAGTGAAAAATTAAGTCTCAAATAATCTCAATACGGTTATTTCCACTCATATAAATCTAAACTAAGATGAGTTCACCTAAGGCATTATTCACAGTGGAGTACAATGCTAGTAAGGGAAGTTTCGACAATTATATACAATTCATTGAGAACTTACGCTCACACAATAAATTAACTACACGTTATGTTTGTAACCGTCCGATTCTAATTTAGTACCCATATATGACAAACTGTTTGAAATATAGAAATGATTAAAGAAAAAAGTGGCTTACTAGGTTAGGTAAGCTGAATAATTAAGTTTAAATTTTTTAAATATTATACTAAGAGAGTTCATTAAACTAAAAAAATATGATACCATAAGTCCTAATGAAGTTTTAACATACCAATTTTAGTTTTAAAAGGGGTCCACTCAAAGTTGTAAAATTTAAAATTAAGAGACTTGAATTTTGAATACGGGATGTGTGAGCATTGTAATTTATTTATTTTAGGTCTTCTATGATTTCAAAATTTAATCTAGTTAGATGATGAGTTATCACCTTAACTTGGTAATTCATTTTTTTTTCCTCCAAAAACAAAAAAATAAATTTTAATCATAATGATAACACATACTTTCCGACAGGTATCAGAAATATTAGTAAAAACTTCCAGACACATACCACCAAGAATTTGGAATATGATCTAGCATTCTCTAAGTGTTGGTCACGACTCACATCTCCATTGGTCAGAATGGGAGAAAGATTCTGTATTTATTTTTGTTTATGTTTGTTAAATTTAAGGCATATATTGTTAATCGAAGGGTTAAAATATTGTTTCTATTAATAGTTTCAAATTCACTGTATGCATTGGATGTATAAAAAAAAACAGTTGAGATTTAAAAACAAGCAAATTAGCCTTATACGATAGAATTAATGTCATTTTGTAACATCCACACTAGTCATTACTATTTTCATTAAGCAATAGATTATGATATTTTACCTTAATTTTGAGTTTGAGCATCTAAAAAGAAACTTTACTTGTACCGTTCTACAACAAGCAAATGAGTGAGAGTTCATCAAATTACAAACAAAAAGTAATTCGATTTAAAAGCTTTTCATTTGGGAAGGAATTCCAGATCTTAAAAGGCAAGATAGTAGTCAATACATGAGTCTAGCCTTAGCCTAGCATGTTATATATATTCAGTCATACATATGTTGATAGTACGTACTTTGATATGTAGCTTGTAGCAACTATAGGGAAAAAAAATACTCAAAGAAAAAACGTTTTTGCACTTTTGTTCCCAGGTATTAAACTCAAAACAACTAAACAAGTATGTATGTATGTATCTAACGAAGCATAAGGTTGGGATCACTTGGGAGAGGTTGCAGGTAGAAACCCAGAATTGAATACAACTTTTTAACGTTTTGTATTGTTCATGAAAAGGGCCTTTGCTTTGGCTTTTGAAACCATTCTTAATCATTTTCCCAATACTTGAAGTTTTTCTTTCTTTTGATATATGACTTTTGATCCTAGAAAATGGGCTACTTCTCCAATCATATCCTCGTACCAAAGTCTATATAAACTAACCGAGTTTGATCCATCCAACATATCAAAGAGAATTCACTAGTGAGAAATTAAGTCTCAATACAGTTATTTGCACTGATATAAATCTAAACTAAGATGAGTTCACCTAAGGCATTATTCACAGTGGAGTACGATGCTAGTAAAGGAGGTTCCAACAATTATGTGCAATTCATTGAGAACTTGCGCTCACACAATAAATTAACTACCCGTTATGTACGCAACCGTCCGGTTCTCCCACAACTAAAAAGAGAGGCAGCTCGCATTGAGTGGTTTCATGTTGTTCCGCGAGCCATTGATCAAAATGGTGTTGGTCATCATATTACGCTCAGAATTCGCACCGACACTTTGAGCTTAGATGCCTACCAAGCTGAAAGTGGGCAGTGGTTTGAGTTTACAGAACTAATTGATGGATCAAGTCTACTAGGATTTGAAAGTGGATATGGTAATTCTTTGGGTAAAATCTTGATCGGACGAGAGCCACTCATCAATGCTATAAGCTATTTGGCAACATCAGATAATGATAATAAACAAAAAACCAGTCACCAACTAAAGGTACTGTTCATCATGATATCTGAAGCAATACGGTTTAATAGCATTTCTCATGACTTCATAGCAGTTTTATTCGACCGGAACATAAATAGCACTCAACTAGATGGTTACGGCCAAAATGAACAAATTGATGATGCCGAAAGAGCTAGACGCCAAAGATATATGAAGCAAATTTGTGGTTGGGGAAATCTCTCTGAAGAAGTGTTGCGATTTGATTCTAGTAGCAACCATAGTTTTTCCCCATTTCCTGACATGGGAATAACAACATTTGAAATTGCAATTGATGTACTTGGAATGTTGCGATTCTACAGCTGGCCTGGAGATAGGTATTCAGGTGATCAATACCCACAAACTGACGAAACAGAAGAAGAACGTGGAGTAGGACGACCTTTGTTGGAGGTTTACCGTTTGATCATTTCTAACATTGATGATGAACATCCAGGTGATTTGTATGGCACAGTTCAAGTTACTGATTCAAAGGGTTCACAGTACATATACAACCGCTCAAGGAGTGACTACGAGTCCATATACCCTGGTAATCCTGCTACACTCACCGGTCCAAGTCGTGTCGTCTCAGCTCTTGACAACTTTATGTTGGACTTTAACCTCATGGACAAGGATGCTGATTTATCTCCTGATGATGAAATTATCAAAGAATTATTCTACTGGAAAGTTTATGATGTACACAATGTGTACGACAAAGTTATATCACGTAGTGTTTCTGGAAAATATGGTAATGGATCGTTTGTCTATGCTGTGTTGAATAATGCAGTGACTGCTACCATTCGAGTTACACTCATAAATGGTGATGGAGAAAATCCTGCAAATGTATATGGAAACATTACTTCTGACACTAGCAAGTTTCAAGGCAATGAAATTGTTCATTTTAAAAAGGGCAGTAATAACTATGTTAATGTTAGGCCTGGAGAGCTGATTGGTTTGTTAAGGTCTGTTGCTGTGGTTACCTTGGGCTCTTCCCTAACTGTTCATGCAAATCTTTGGGACCAAGACACCTTTTCTTCTGATGACGAGATTGCCAATGGCACTGCAACATTTTCTGCTAAGACATCTGGAACTTCTGAGCAGGATATTTTGGGTCATTATGGTCGAATCAAAGTGGCAATAACTTGGGAGTGAGTGGTTCATTCCTATGTGTTTATAAAATAATATCGTTTTACATTTTCAAGAATAAGTCCATTGAACTCATAAGTTCATATCCTGAATTGGTTTGTATTGTGATGTTAATATTTATGTGAAAATGAATGTACGTGTGACTATCGTTTGGTGAACTTGTCCTTGCCTTCTATTTGAGTTTCTCAAATAAAAGCAATAAAAGCAAGTGATGTTTATATGTATATGTTGGTCACTTTCAGCTTGTAATTAAATAAATATGATAATATTGATACTTTTTTTTGTTTTGTTATAGTTTTATTTATATATTAGAAGTCTAGAACAGGTTCAATTTGCAGTAATTTAACATTTAATGAGATTTTTTTTTTAATGAAAGGTTTGAACTAGCAGGCCTCAAAACATAACATTAAACTTTAAGATTTTAAATTTTGAGTTGGAGATTTTTTTTAAAGCAAAAATATATGAAATTGATATAAAAAAATATTATTTTTGTAATTATTACTTTTAATAAATGTTGTTTTTTAAAATATATATATATATATTTTGCGGTTTATGTTTGGAACATACAAATGAGTTAATAAAGTCAGTTGCTTAAGAAGATGAGATAAACCAGGTTAGATTTATCTCCTAAATTTGGTATTTTTTTTAGAACAAAAACTTTAAATTTAATAGGCTCAACTATAACAATAGTTCCAAACTTAATTAAATTCATATATTGGTTCGAACTTTTTAAAACGTAGGATTTGATCTTAAAATTTTTAAAACGTACAATTTGATCCTCAAAATTTTAAATCATATAATTTAGTCTCTAATTTTTTTAAATTTCACATAAAGGTCATAAAATTTTGATTAAAATTATGTATTTTAGTAGCCAAACTAGGATATATGTGCAAATTTTTAAAAATTTGGGACTAAATTGTATAATTTAAAAGTTTAAAAATCTATGTGTAAAATTTTAAAAATTTGAATACTAAATTATATAATTTAAAAATTTATGTATAAATTTATTCAAAATTTGAAGATTAATCAAATAATTAAGCTTTTCAATAATCATTAATGATAGCATATACTATTATGTATCAAAAATTTTAGTAAAATCTTTCAGTCATAAAAAACATAACACCAAGAATTTGATATCTGATCTATTTTAAGAGAGCCTATGTGTTTTTTTTTTTTATTTTGGATAGAATCCTATGTGTTTTTCATCTTGTGATGTTTTTGGCCAAAAGTTTAATATTAAAGGTTAGCTCAAAGAATAAATATACCCAATCACATATAAATAATACAATAATTTAAGACACAAATACAAATTTAATATCCACTTACGCACAATGTGAACCTGGGTCAAGTTTTCAAATTACCTGCAATAACCTTGCTCTTACAACATTTTAAATATCCTAGATCTCACTACCAAATGTTAATTTAAAGAAGAAGAGTGCCCAATTATATATAAACATTATAATAATTAAATAAATTGATAATATAAAACACAGCAATAAATTCAATACATTCCACACTCAAAATAGGGCTTATTATATATATATATGTGTGTGTGTGTGTGTATATATATATATATGTACATACACACACATACAATCGGTTTAGCCTAGTATGATGACATAATGGGTACATCTACTACTTTATATATGCATATACGTACATATATGTATGTATAAGTATATATGTACATATATATATATGTACATATATGTACATATATGTACATACACACACATTGTTTAGCCTAGTATGATGACATAATGGGCACATCTACTACTTTATATATACATATACATACATATATGTATGTATATGTATATATGTAGATATATATATGTAGATATATATGTATATGTACATATATGTACATATATATATATACACACACATACAATCGGTTTAGCCTAGTATGATGACATAATCTAGTAATTTGTAATAAAATTTTGAAATAATTGGGGTTAAAAATATATAAAAAAATAACTGAATTAGAATTTTTTTGATTGTGTTTACTTATTTTATTATAGAATTGTAATTATAAGTATTTTTTTTATTTATTAAAATATCTTTTGAATGCAAAGTAATTATTTTTCAATGAAAAAGTGTCCCTCATATTAAGCTTAAGTACGAGTTTAGTCCATCAGATTGTAAAAATTTTAGTCTAAATTTTAAAAATATATGTTAATTAAGGACAAATAATATTATTTTAATTATTTTTTTTATCAAAATATTTTTTTTTTTAATGAAGTGACAGTTAATATGACATTTTTTACAAAATATTTGTTTTAGTATTTTTTAATTATAAGTATTTTATTTTATTTTTTATTGACTTTTCTTGAAAAAAAAAATATTTAAATAGTTTTTTGTTATATTATTATTATTATTATTATTATTATTGATTTTTTCTTTAAAATTTGTATTTAAAATTTTACTTTTAACATTGTTAATAACTCGTAATTTAATCGCATTTTAAACACTTGATATAAAAAAATATTTCAATAAAGAAAATTAAAATAATATTATTTGTTCTTAATTCACAATATTTTTCAAAGCAGTAAATTTTATAATATGAGAATATCAACTTTGAAATATGAGCGACTAGTATGTTCCTCTCATTCATTTAATAAAAAAATTATATAGTCCGTAGTGAACATAGTACCAAGAATTTTGAAATATAATCTAGCATTCCCATGAAGGAATTTTTTCTTTAAATAACATTATACAACTCATTTCATACGCATTGGTGATCAAATTTTTAACCTTTGATTTGAGCATCTTATAAAGAGGCTTTGATGTCACTACAATGATACAACAACATAGATATATGCATGAGACAACTAGGGGTGGGCATATTTTTTCAAAAATCTCCCTACAAACCTAATCCAAGAGTAAATTGAACCTACATTATTTTTATGTAGGTATTTGGTCCAATGTAGATCCTAAATTTTAGAAAACTGACTTAGTCGAGTTGATTATAGGTTTGTATGTTGTAATAGCACACAAAAATCGAACCAAGCTACTTATAAATATATTTTAAATTTAGTATATTTATACATACTAATTAATACATTTAGATTTTTCTTAATCCGTTTTCCTAAATTTTAATTTCTAAATTTATTTATGTTGATACCAAATAAATATTTTTCTTTTTTGGAGGGGGGGGGGGGGGGGGGGGAGAGATAAGTATGTTTTATCAAATTTTTAGGTTTATTCCGTCATTTGTCTCAAAATTTCAACAACTTTGGCATTGTCCATTCTTGTGCTTCACTTAATATATTTGGAATCTAATACACATTTTGAGGTCTTTAGTATGAAACTTTAATTTTTAACAAAGTTCAACATTTTCAAATAATAACATGCAGAGAATATGTACCCTGATAAGATTTCTTCTTATTTCTAGATTTTATTTTGTGAAGGTTTTTTGACAAAAATTTAAGTCGATCAAAACTACCTTTCAAGGTAGGTTTTTAGAGTTCATAGATTTTGCTAAGGTTTATTTTGCTTTTTTATAATCACCAAGGTAAGGTTAGCTTATAAAATAGATCAATAACCAGCCAACAGGCGCGGAGGCAGGAATTAATTGCTAAGAGGCTGATTTTTTTTCATAAAGTATTAATATGAATAAAAAAATAAATAAAATTGTATGAAATTTTACACTTATTTCTTATTTTTTCATAACATAACATACAAATACATTTACTTCTTATTTTTTTAACTTAATTAATTGATTATTAACACAATATAATAACAAAAATTCTAAATTTAAAATTTTATAAATCAGTCTAACACTAATAGTTGTATCACAATCAAGGGCGGAGGTAGGAATTAATTGTTGGGAGCTTATTTTTTTATAACATATTAATATGAACAAAAAATTAAATAAAATTGTAATAAATTTTACCCTTATCTTTTTATTTTTTCATAACATAACATACACATACATTTACACTTATTTTTTTATGTTATTAACTTAATTAATTGATTATTAACACAATATAATAACAAAAAATTTTAAATTAAAAATTTTATAAATAAGTCCAACACTAATATTTGTATCACAATCAAGGGCGGAGGCAATAATTAATTGTTGGGAGCTGATTTTTTTAGAACATATTAATATGAACAAAAAATAAATAAAATTGTAATAAATTTTACACTTATTTTTTTTTTTTTTCATAACATAACATACACATACACTTACACTTATTTTTTATTTTATTAACTTAATTAATTGATTATTAACACAGTATAATAACAAAAATTCTAAATTTAAAATTTTATAAATCAGTTCAACACTATCAGTTGTATCACAATATGTTATTAACATGTAAATATATAATTAAATAAAAATTATTTCAGTCAATCAGCATTCAGTCCATATATAAAATGCACATTATTAATTAAGCATACTAATTAGGGAAAAAAATAATATATTTCATAAATTAGTTACCGGCGGTGGCTCTGTGCAGTGGCTGAGTTGATGCCTGACTGGAGTGGTTGTTGCAGTGTTGCTATTGGTGGGCGGTGGTGAGTTGATGGCTAGAGCCTAAGTGGAGGCGTAAGGCGTTGAACGGACAATGGTTGAAGGCTGGAGAAGCTTGTTGCTTTGGCGAATGCACTGCGTAGAGGTGGAAATGACGAACTATGGCCTGTGGGGCAGGTGGGAAGGGCATCGAAAAGAGGTTGGCAATTGCGCTAGCGGCTAGGCTAAGCGAGACTTAAACCTGGCGGCTGAACGCGATGGAGTTCCTAGAATGGAAGACGTGACGCGACACGTGAGTTGGAGAAAATGGAAGTGGCAAGGGACTGAGGGAGAGAGTTAGGTTATATTAGGTTAGGGGTAAAATCGTAATTTTACATTATATATATAAAAAAAAAAACGGCCAGGGCTTGAGCCCCTCAGTCCCTGAGTAAGTCCGCACCTGCCAGCCAAGCAAACTCAAGAAAACCTTATTCGTCAAATTATTAACCATGGACAAAAATATCAATATCGATGTAAATATCGAGACTTTAATTTTATGAAAATATCGAAGATATTATCGATATTGATGGATATTTGAATTTTTTTTTTTTTATAAAAATTATGAAAATTGTTTTAATTTTTTGAAATACTTTATAAAATTTCAGTAAATCTTAAAATAAATAATAGGACAATAGTTTAGCTATTTTTTTATTTGTTAAAATAACATATTTATGGTATATATAACACACATAATAGGCATATAATAATAGTGAAATATAAGTTTAATATTTATTTAATAAATATACAACTCTAAGTAAATCAAGTTACATACAATATAAATATACAATAATACTTAAATAAAACAACTTTTCCTGACTTGCTCAAATCTTAGAGCTATGGAAGCATCAATATGAATAGAGACACAATAATTATACCATGATATTAAGTAATAAAAATTTTGCTTGTAGTTATTAAAATGTCATGTATAGATTGGTTGATATCTCCATATAAAGGAAATTTTGGTTTAATTTAACTCTTGTAATACTAAGAATATTCATTTTAAAATGAATGTCGATGTTGTACATGTTAAAAATGTTCATAATTGAATTCTTGCCAAAAATTTCAATTACAAACAAACAAATAAAATTTTGCTTGGTAAGTTACTGCAATTTTTTTAATTGATATTATCAAAATTTTCAACGACATTTCAGAAAATAACAAAGAAAAAAAATAATGAAATTAATATTTCAATATTTTTATCTATATTTACCAATATTTTGGATATTTTAGATGAAATCGATTTTTACCCAATGTTGATATCCTTATTTTTATTTTACAAAAATTCTATCAAAATATCAGGATATTTTCGAATATTTTCATCCATGTTACTAACAATGTGTAAAATATTTATTTTATGTCATTCGATGTACAAGCTTTTGGGGATCCCTTTGGTAAAGGAATTTCAGATCTTAATAGCCACGCCTGTAGTCAGTACAAGTCTAGCCAAGAATCTCATATTCTAGTGAAACAAATAAATGGAGAGTACTTTGATAAGTAGCAACTGATCATAGGAAAAAATTTCTATAACTCAAAGTAAATGAGATTTTAGCATCAAATGTATTAAGAGATATTTACCGGTTCGATTATCTAGGCTTATCTGTGAGTCAATCTACTGGTTAGAAACTCCTACATCGTGTCACGTGACGGGATTATATTTACACTATGACATGATCCTAACACGTAAATAATTAGTTCATCCTATATCAATATGATATTCTTATAAACCAACTTACCAGACCATATTTGTTTATTTAATAAGTAAATATAAATTGCATAAATTGTCATCCAAAGGATAATAATGTAAAGTCAATACACCATTAAACTTTCAATACAACTTAATGTGATTAAAATAATTGCAATATATACAATAAAATTTTCGAAATAATTATTCATAAAGATTTTATTTATTATATACATAAAAATACAAAACAGCCATTCATAAAAAGTATTTATTATGTGAAATTTATTATTCATTATCGAGCAATATATAATTGTTGTTGCTTAAATTTTCTGTATTTTATATAATAAAGAAGCTAGTCTTTAAGTTAATTTAATTATAATAAGATGAAAAATTGATGTTAAAATTTTTTTTTTAAAAAAAAGAATTTTGTGTGAACTATACTCTTAATTAATTTTTTACATTAGTGAATAATAATATACAATAAATACTATTTTATGAGCAGTATATTCCAAATATGATACAAATATGAGTGATTTACATAATATTGACAAGTGTTGCATAATTTCATTTTATAAATATGTAAAATAAAACATGAAAACACGTATTAATTAAGTTAATTAATATTTTTATTATTATCTAAGAAATTAATCTTAGGTGAACATGAGAGGCATAACTTGTTCGAATTTAATAAGCATTTTTTCTTAAAATAATATATATTACTTGACTTTTTAATTTTTTAATTGATTAGTTCAACATAAATAATGAACTGCTCATAAAATAAATTGACCAAATCCCTCATTAAATAAATACGCATGAGTCGTATAAGGGCATTTTAGTCATCAAAATGACAAACACAACCACCAAACTCACTTTTTATATATAAATAAAAGATTAAGATTAAGATAATATGTATGTGTTGGTCATATTCAGCTATTTATTAAATAAATAAGATATTGATATTCTTAATTGTTTTATTATATTTTTTTATTTATATAACAGAAGAAGAACATAAGTGTTAGATAAATATTAATATACATGCTGTTAGTGTGAGTGAGTTGTTATGAGTTTGTTGTAAGTTGTTATGTCATGTCACAGATTCTATTAGACTCTTATATTCATGATGTATATATAGTCATGATGTATATATAGTGTAATAGTATGTAAATGACAATTAAATAAAAAAAACTACATAATGACTTTGTTTTCTGTGCACTTCTTCTTCTATGTTCTTCTTTCCTCTCATCGTTATTGTTCTTAGTTTGTCATGGTATTAGACCCTTCAATGGCTTCCAAATCCCCTTCCGCTGTTCATGTTACACAATCTGTCGATGCAAATGTTGAAGCTCCTTTGTTAACTGCTCAACAATCAAAACAACAAACTGTAGAATTTTCAACTACACCAGTTCTACCTACATACTCGATCAACTCGAATTTCTCTGTCAAATTGGATGAAACAAACTACTTAATATGGCAAGAACAATTGAAACAAGTAATTGTTGTCTATGGACTACACTCTTTGATCGATGATTCTTTTGTGGTACCTTCAAGATTTATCAAGAAAAGTATTACAACAACTAATTCTAATGGTATTGTTACATTACAAGAATTGTTTGCAGAAAGTACAACATATTCATTATGGTATAGACAAGATAATGCAATAAAAAATTAGATTTATTCATCAGTTTCTATTGGTTTCTTGAAATATCTGATTGAAAAATCAACTGCTCTTGAATACTGGAAAGCTCTTGCAAAGGCTTTTAATGATGATTCACAATCAAGACTAATGGATCTTCAATGGCGTTTGCAAACACTTCGAAAAGATACGTTTTCGATGGAGCAGTATATTATCAAATCCAAGGATCTCATTGATCATCTCTTAGCAGCCGGTGATACTTTAAGTAATAGAGAGCAAATGCTCTATATTCTTGGAGGTCTTGATAGTAATTACACTTCCTTAGTTACCAATATTACTAATAAGAAACGAATATTGTCTCTTGATGAATTTTATACGAAGATGCGTATGCATGAATGTCAAAGAGAGAGGATGAATATGCTTGATCCGATTGTTGTTCAAGCCAACTATGTCCATTCTATTGCTAACAAGTCAAAGAGTGTTAATAAACATGATCTTACCTTCTCTTCTTCAGTACCTAATAATCGATCACCTGGTCAGTTCTCTAATCAAGATAGAAACAAAAATTCCAATTATGAAAACATACAATGTCAAATTTGTAAAAAATTGGGACATAATGTTGCAAGATGTTACTTCAGATACTCCCAATCTAAGAATAATAGGTCTTACAAACCTAAAGATTCATCTCCTCAAGCTCACTTGTCTCAAACTCAAGAACCACAGAACAATGGTTAGAGTATTCCACGTGCTCTTGAAGTCAAACGTTCTCCTCAAGTCTTGGTTACTTCTACAATTACTCAACTTTCATTGTCGGATCTTCAAAGCTGGTTTATGGACACTAGCGCCACACATCATTTAACATCCAATGCCTCAGTTCTTCAGGATGTTGTGCCTTACATGAGTGATGCCTCTGTTATGCTAGGTAAAGGTTCCACTATTCCCATAACTCATTCTGTTAGTGCTTTCTTACCTAGTATAACTCAAAAACTTAAATTAAAGAATCTGTAACGTGTTCCTCAACTGAAAAGAATTTGGTCTCTGTGAAACAATTATGCCAAGATAATAATGTTTGTGTTGAGTTCTTTCTTACTGGTTTCCTTGTGAAGGATCTTCCTACCAAGACTACTATTTTGATTGGGGACACTAAAGATGGCCTGTATAGAGTCTCATTTCCAGATTCTTCAATAAGAGTGTTGTGTAACAAGGCTGAGATAAGTGGAGCATTGTGGCATGATCGTCTTGGTCATCCTCATGTTTCTGTTGTAAATAGTGTTCTTTCTAGTATGAATAAGACTATTAAGTCAAATAGTATGCCTGAGTTGTGCACTGCATGTCAAATAGAGAAATCTCACAGATTACCTTTACCTCATGTTCATGTTAGGTCTGAGACCTTTTGATATTGTACATGTAGACTTGTGGGGGCTATCACCTGTTGTCTCTGTTCATAATATGAAATACTTCCTTTTGTTTGTTGATGATTGTACGAGATACCAATAGATTTATGTGCTTTCCAATAAAACTCAAGCTCCTCAAGTGTTTTTTCATTTTGAAGCAATGGTGGAAAGATAGTTTAACACTAAAATAAAACAATTGTGTAGTGATTATGGATCTGAGTTGCAGGCACTTGAAAGTCATTTGTTTCAAAGTGGGTACCTTAGGAAACTATCTTGTCCTCATACTCCATCACAAAATGGTGTTGTTAAGAGGAAGAATGGCCATATTGTTGAGACAGGACTGTCTTTATTAATGAGAGCTGGAGTTCCAATAGCCTACTGGGAATATGGTTTCAAAACTGCTTTATATCTCCTTAATAGACTACCCACAAAAACACTAAATTTTTGCAGTCCCTATGAATTACTTTTTCATACTAAGCCCGAATACTCTTATCTTAAAACATTTGGGTGTTTTTGTTTCCCTTTTCTAAGACCTTATACCCAAACAAAATTAGAACCCCACTCATTACCATGTATATTTTTTGGGCTATGCTACTCAACACATTTACTGAAGCTATTTTTCCCTTTCCGCAACCTATTTCTCAAACTATTAGTGTTTCACAGCAACACTCTTCTATTCCATCACCTATGTTTGTGATTATTCCTACAAGTCATATTACAAATCAAATTTTTAATGTTTTTCCTGCGTTAGATGTTGACTTTTATAGCCAACAGTCACCTGCTACACGATCTGACCCATCTGTCTCTAGGGCTTGTGATTAGTCACCATCTCACATGCCTAGTATCTCTCCTTATATACCTGTTGCAAGTGCTCAGTCATTGCCTTCTATGCAAAACTTTTCTAGCCAACAAGTACCTGCTACACAGTTTGACCAACCTGTCTCTAGTGCTTCTGATCAATCACCATCTCACATGCCTAGTATTTCTCCTCATATACTCGTTGATCAGTCACCATGTCATATGCATAGTTCTTCTTCTCAGTCCTTGCCTTCTTTTTCGTTTTCCACTAGTGCTGCCTTGCCCAGTGATTTGTCTTTATCACCTGTCGCTAATGGTTTTCCTCTTTTCCCATTGTTGGTTGATCTGTCACTGTCTTCTTCTCTGCCCAATGCCACAAATGGGTTTTTCGAACTAAACTTAAAGCTGATCGTTCTCTTGATAAATAAAAGGCTAGAGTTGTTGCTAAGGGTTTTCAGCAGACAGAGGGTGTTGATTATACTGAGACTTTCAATTCAGTTGTAAAACCTACTACCATAAGGATTGTGCTTAGCTTAGCTCTTTCACAGAGTTGGCGTGTTCGACAATTGGATGTCAACACAGCTTTTCGAAATGGTGATATTCAAGAAAAAGTGTACATGTCTCAACCTGAAGGTTTTGTGAGTCCTTAACATCCTACTTTTGTTTGCAAGCTAAAAAAGGCTATCTATGGACTTAAGCAAGCTCCTAGAGCATGGTACTTAAAGTTGAGTGGCTGTTTACATCAGTGGGGTTTTTCTAGCTCCAATACAGATGCTTCTATGATGATATATAATCAGAATGGAATTTTTGTTGTGCTTTTAATCTATGTTGATGATATACTTGTTACAGGGAACAATGGCTCTTTCATTAATGATTTGATTGCCAAGCTTAATTTAATATTCTCCCTTAAGGATCTTGGTAATTTGAATTTTTTTTAGGTGTTGAAGTTACCCCTGCTGATGGCTTACACTTAAGTTAATCTAAATACATTATGGATCTCTTGGACAAAGTTCAACTACATGAAACCAAGGCTATCTCTACTCCTATGGTTGCAGGTCAACAACTTTCCAAAGCTTTAGATGATATTCTGCCCAATCCATCTCTTTATCGAACTGTGGTGGGAGCATTGCAGTATTGTACTCTTACAAGACTTGAGATTAGTTTTTAAGTGAATAAACTATGTCAGTTCCTTCAACAGCCTACAATAACTCAATGGATTGCCGCTGAGAGATTGCTTAGATATCTTAAGGAATCTACTAATTATGGCATCATGTTGCATAAGTCATCCAATTTAAGTTTAACTGCATATACGAATGCAGACTGGGCGTCGAGTAGTGATGATCGTCGTTTTACTGGTGGTTATATCATTTACTTGGGTCATTCCTTGATATCTTGGCATTCAAGAAAACAAAAGGTAGTTTCTCGCTATTCTACTGAGGCCGAGTTTCGAGCACTAGCATATGCTGTCTGTGAACTCACGTGGATACAAAAAGTGTTAATAGAATTGAAAATTGTGGTACATACAGTTCCAATTATTTATTGTGATAATGTAGGAGTTGGATATATTGCTAAACATCCTGTGTTTCATGTCAGAACAAAGCATGTTGAGATTGATTTTCATTTTATTCGTGAGAAGTTGTTGGATGGTACACTTTAAGTTGAGTTTACACCGTCTCAAGAGCAGATAGCAGATGTATGACAAAGGCCTTAGTTAGTTCAAGATTTGTTGAGTTGAGAACCAAATTGATACGGTCCTTCCAAGGCCTGCAGCTTGTGGGAGGATGTTAGATAAATATTAATATACGTGCTGTTGATGTGAGTGGGTTGTTATGAGTTTGTTGTAAGTTGTTATGCCATGTCACAGATTCTGTTAGACTCTTATACTCACGATGTATATATAGTGTAATAGCATGTAAATGACAATTGAATAAAAAAAACTACAGAATGACTTTGTTCTCTGTGTTCTTCTTCTTCTATGTTCTTCTTTCCTCTCATCTTTATTGTTCTTAGTTTGTCAGTAAGCAGGTTGTCAACTTAAGTAATGTATTTTCTTGATTAATTCTGTTGAGTGTACAATGCATATACCAATTTAGCATTATCTAATCTTGAAGGGCATAGATGAGGATTGGTTCATGAGTTGTTTCGGGGATTCTCTAAGTTTTACTTGTACTGCCTTTCGTTTGAACATGATCAAATTCTCATATTAAGTATTTGACATTGTGTATAATAATAGTATCGTACAAATGGATAATAAACGCCATTATCAAATAGACAATGAAGAAGATGAATGAGGAATTAAAGGATCGGTGTTGATAGGAAAACAAACAAAAGAGTAGAGAAAATATTTGCAGTATGTATATGTTTGGATTTATCTCCTTAACAGCCACGGTTGTACTCCATAGAATTGGTCATATATCTAGCCATACAAATTAGTCAGAGCAGTTTGATTAGTAGCAACTGATATAAGAAAAAAAATTTATTTCTTTAAATCAAAAGAGATTTTATCACTTTTGTTCACATGTATTCAACTCAAAACAAGTATGTATGTATCTAATTATCAAGGCATAAGATGGAACTATTGGGAGAGGTTGCAGGTGTAAACCAAGAATTGAATGCAACTTTTTAACTTTTATAATCTAAAATATTAGTCTTGTATTGTTGATGACAATGGCTTTTGCTTTGCCTTTGAAACCATTCTCTTAATCATCTTTCCCAAAACTTCAAGTTTTCCATACCTTGATACATGACTCTTCATCCTTGACAAGGGCCTTTGCTTTGGCATTTGCTTACTGCTTATTCGATCATATATATCCTCATTCCAAAGTCTATATACACTAACTGAGTTTGAACCATCCAACATATCAAAAAGAATTCACTAGTGAAAAATTAAGTCTCAAATAATCTCAATACAGTTATTTCCACTCATATAAATCTAAACTAAGATGAGTTCACCTAAGGCATTATTCACAGCGGAGTACAATGCTAGTAAGGGAAGTTTTGACAATTATATACAATTCATTGAGAACTTGTGTTCACACAATAAATTAACTACACTTTATTTTTGCAACCGTCCCATTCGAATTTAGTACCTATATATAACAAACTGTTTGAAACATACAAACGATTAAAGAGAAAAGTGGCTTACTAAGTTAAGTTTAAATTTTTTAATTTTTAGTAAAAACTTCCAGACACATACCACCAAGAATTTGGAATATGATCTAGCATTCTCTAAGTGTTGGTCACAACTCACATCTCCGTTGGTTAGAATGGGAGTAAGATTCTCTATTTATTTTTGTTTGTAGTTGTTAAATTTAAGGCATATATTGTTAATCGAAGGGTTAAAATATTGATTTTATTAATAGTTTCAAATTCACTGTAAGCATTGAATGTAAAAAAAACGATTGAGATTTAAAAACAAGCAGTTTAGCTTTATACGATAGAATGAATGTTATTTTGTAACATTCACACTATTCGTTACTATTTTCATTGAGCAAATCTGTGCGTGAGAGAATTTTTTTATTTTATTTCAAAAATAAAGGACAGTATATAACTCATACACTGGATCAAACCCTTAATTTTAAGTTTGAGCGTCTAAAAAGAAACTTTACTTGTACCGTTCTACAACAAGCAAATGCGTGAGAGTTCATCAAATTACAAACAAAAAGTAATTCGATTTAAAAGCTTTTTGTTTGGGAAGGAATTCCAGATCTTGAAAGGAAAGATAGTAGTCAATACATGAGTCTAGCTTAGCATGCATGTTATATATATTCAGTCATACATATGTTGATAGTACGTACTTTGATATGTAGCAACTTTTGAAACCGAAGAAAAAACGTTTTAGCACTTTTGTTCCCAGGTATTCAACTCAAAACAAAACAACTAAACAAGTATGTATGTATCTAACGAAGCATAAGGTTGGGACTTGGTAGAAACCCAGAATTGAATACAACTTTTTAACACATATAATCTAAAATATTAGTTTTGTATTGTTCATGAAAGTGGCCTTTGCTTTGGCTTTTGAAACCATTCTTAATCATTTTCCCAATACTTGAAGTTTTTCTTTCTTTTGATATATGACTTTTGATCCTAGAAAATGGGCTACTTCTCCAATCATATCCTCGTACCAAAGTCTATATAAACTAACTGAGTTTGATCCATCCAACATATCAAAGATAATTCACTAGTGAGAAGTTAAGTCTCAATACAGTTATTTGCACTGATATAAATCTAAACTAAGATGAGTTCACCTCAGGCATTATTCACAGTGGAGTACGATGCTAGTAAAGGAGGTTCCAACAATTATGTGCAATTCATTGAGAACTTGCGCTCACACAATAAATTAACTACCCGTTATGTACGCAACCGTCCGGTTCTCCCACAACTAAAAAGAGAGGCAGCTCGCATTGAGTGGTTTCATGTTGTTCTGCGAGCCATTGATCAAAATGGTGTTGGTCATCATATTACGCTCAGAATTCGCACCGACACTTTGAGCTTAGATGCCTACCAAGCTGAAAGTGGGCAGTGGTTTGAGTTTACAAAACTAATTGATGGATCAAGTCTACTAGGATTTGAAAGTGGATATGGTAATTCTTTGGGTAAAATCTTGATCGGACGAGAGCCACTCATCAATGCTATAAGCTATTTGGCAACATCAGAGAATGATAATAAACAAAAAACCAGTCACCAACTAAAGGTACTGTTTGTCATGATATCTGAAGCAATACGGTTTAATAGCATTTCTCATGACTTCATAGCAGTTTTATTCGACCGGAACATAAATAGCACTCAACTAGATGGTTACGGCCAAAATGAACAAATTGATGATGCCGAAAGAGCTAGACGCCAAAGATATATGAAGCAAATTTGTGGTTGGGGAAATCTCTCTGAAGAAGTGTTGCGATTTGATTCTAGTAGCAACCATAGTTTTTCCCCATTTCCTGACATGGGAATAACAACATTTGAAATTGCAATTGATGTACTTGGAATGTTGCGATTCTACAGCTGGCCTGGAGATAGGTATTCAGGTGATCAATACCCACAAACTGACGAAACAGAAGAAGAACGTGGAGTAGGACGACCTTTGTTGGAGGTTTACCGTTTGATCATTTCTAACATTGATGATGAACATCCAGGTGATTTGTATGGCACAGTTCAAGTTACTGATTCAAAGGGTTCACAGTACATATACAACCGCTCAAGGAGTGACTACGAGTCCATATACCCTGGTAATCCTGCTACACTCACCGGTCCAAGTCGTGTCGTCTCAGCTCTGGACAACTTTATGTTGGACTTTAACCTCATGGACAAGGATGCTGATTTATCTCCTGATGATGAAATTATCAAAGAATTATTCTACTGGAAAGTTTATGATGTACACAATGTGTACGACAAAGTTATATCACGTAGTGTTTCTGGAAAATATGGTAATGGATCGTTTGTCTATGCTGTGTTGAATAATGCAGTGGCTGCTACCATTCGAGTTACACTCATAAATGGTGATGGAGAAAATCCTGCAAATGTATATGGAAACATTACTTCTGACACTAGCAAGTTTCAAGGCAATGAAATTGTTCATTTTAAAAAGGGCAGTAATAACTATGTTAATGTTAGGCCTGGAGAGCTGATTGGTTTGTTAAGGTCTGTTGCTGTGGTTACCTTGGGCTCTTCCCTAACTGTTCATGCAAATCTTTGGGACCAAGACACCTTTTCTTCTGATGACGAGATTGCCAATGGCACTGCAACATTTTCTGCTAAGACATCTGGAACTTCTGAGCAGGATATTTTGGGTCATTATGGTCGAATCAAAGTGACAATAACTTGGGAGTGAGTGGTTCATTCCTATGTGTTTATAAAATAATATCGTTTTACATTTTCAAGAATAAGTCCATTGAACTTATAAGTTCATATCCTGAATTGGTTTGTATTGTGATGTTAATATTTATGTGAAAATGAATGTACGTGTGACTATCGTTTTGTGAACTTGTCCTTTCCTTCTATTTGAGTTTCTCAAATAAAAGCAAGTGATGTTATATAATATATGTATATTAAATAAATAAGATAATATTGATACTTTTTTGTCGTTATAGTTTTATTTATATATTAAAAGTCTAGAACATGTTCAATTTGCAGTAATTTAACATTTAATGAGTTTTTTTTTTTAATGAAAGGTTTGAACAAGCAGGCCTCAAAACATAACATTAAACTTTAAGATTTTAAATTTTGAGTTGGAGATTTTTTTTAAAGCAAAAATATATAAAATTGATATAAAAAAAATATTATTTTTGTAGTTAGTACTTTTAATAAATGTTGTTTTAAAAATATATATATATATATATATATTGCGGTTTATGTTTGGAGTCAAGTTTATGATATTGCTATTCTCCATAACCTTGTCCACATAGAATTTCCAAACCATTCTAACTGTTTGAAACATACAAATGAGTTAATCAAGTCAGTCACTTAAGAAGATGAGATAAACCAGATTAGATTTATCTCCTAAATTTGGTATTTTTTTAAGAACAAAAACTTTAAATTTAATAAGGCTCAACTATAACATTAGTTCCAAACTTAATTAAATTCATATATTGGTTCGAACTTTTTAAAACGTAGGATTTGATCTTAAAATTTTTAAAATGTACAATTTGATCCTCAAAATTTTAAATTATATAATTTAGTCTCTAATTTTTTTAAATTTCACATAAAGGTCATAAAACTTTGATTAAAATTATGTATTTTAGTAGTCAAATTAGGATATATGTGCAAATTTTTAAAAATTTGGGACTAAATTGTATAATTTAAAAGTTTAAAAATCTATGTGTAAAATTTTAAAAATTTGAATACTAAATTATATAATTTTAAAATTTTAAAATCTATGTATAAATTTATTCAAAATTTGAAAATTAATCAAATAATTAAGTTTTTCAATAATCATTAATGATAGCATATACTATTATGTATCAAAAAATTTAGTAAAATCTTTCGGTCATAAAAAACATAACACCAAGAATTTGATATCTGATCTATTTTAAGAGAGCCTATGTGTTTTTTTTTTTTTTTTGGATAGAATCCTATGTGTTTTTCATCTTGTGATGTTTTTGGCCAAAAGTTTAATATTAAAGGTTAGCTCAAAGAATAAATATACCCAATCACATATAAACAATACAACAATTTGGGACACAAATACAAATTCAATATCCACTCACACAAAGTGTAAACCTGGGTCAAGTTTTCAAATTACCTGCAATAACCTTGCTCTTACAACATTTTAAATATCCTAGATCTCACTACCAAATGTTAATTCAAAGAAGAAGGATGTCTAATTATATATAAACATTATAATAATTAAATAAATTGACAATATAAAACACAACAATAAATTCAATACATTCCACACTCAAAATAGGGCTTATTATATATATATACACACACATACAATAGATTTAGCCTAGTATGATGACATAATGGGCACATCTACTAATTTGTAATAAAATTTTAAAATAATTGGAGGTAAAAATATATTCAAAAATAAATGAATTAGAATTTTTTGATTGTGTTTACATATTTTATTATAGAATTGTAATTATAAGTATTTTTTTTATTTATTAAAATGTCTTTTGAATGCAAAGTAATTATTTTTCAATGAAAAAAGTGTCCCTCATATTAAGCTTTAGTACGAGTTTAGTCCACCAGATTGTAAAAATTTTAGTCCTAACTTTGAGAATATATGTCAATTAAGGAAAAATAATATTATTTTTATTTTTCTATCAAAATATATTTTTTAATGAAGTGATAGTTAATATGACATTTTTTTTACAAAATATTTGTTTTGGTATTTTTTAATTATAAGTATTTTATTTTATTTTTTATTGGCTTTTCTTGAAAAATAAAAAAAAAATATTTAAATAGTTTTTTGTTATAATATTATTATTATTATTGATTTGTTCTTTAAAATTTGTATTTAAAATTTTACTTTTAACATTGTTAATAACTCATAATTTAATCACATTTTAAACACTTGATATAAAAAAATATTTCAATAAAGAAAATTAAAATAATATTATTTGTTCTTAATTCACAATATTTTTCAATGAGAATATCAACTTTGAAATATGAGCGACTAGTATGTCACTCTCATTCGTTTAATAAAAAAATTATATAGTCAGTAGTGAACATAGTACTAAGAATTTTGAAATATAATCTAGCGTTCCCACGAGGGAATTTTTTCTTTAAATAACATTATACAACTCATTTCATACGCATTGGTGATCAAATTTTTAACCTTTTATTTGAGCATCTTATAAAGAGGCTTTGATGTCACTACAATAATACAACAACACAGATATATGCATGAGACAATTAGGGGTGGGCATATTTTTTCAAAAATCTCCCTACAAACCTATTCCAAGAGTAAATTGAACCTACATTATTTTTATGTAGGTTATTTGGTCCAATGTAGATCCTAAATTTTAGAAAACTGACTTAGTCGAGTTGATTATAGGTTTGTATGTTGTAATAGCACACAAAAATCGAACCAAGCTACTTATAAATATATTTTAAACTTAGTATATTTATACATACTAATTAATACATTTAGGTTTTTCTTAATCCTTTTTCCTAAATTTTAATTTCTAAATTTATTTATGTTGATACCAAATAAATATTTTTCTTTTGTTTTTTTTGGGGGGGGGGGGGCAGGGGGAGATAAGTATGTTTTATCAATTTTTTGTCGGTAAGTCTTAGGTTTATTCCGTCATTTGTCTCAAAATTTCAACAACTTTGGCATTGTCCATTCTTGTGCTTCACTTAATATATTTGGAATCTAATACACATTTTGAGGTCTTTAGTATGAAACTTTAATTTTTAACAAAGTTCAACATTTTCAAATAATAACATGCAGAGAATATGTACCCTGATAAGATTTCTTCTTATTTCTAGATTTTATTTTGTGAAGGTTTTTTGACAAAAATTTAAGTCGATCAAAACTACCTTTCAAGGTAGGTTTTTAGAGTTCATAGATTTTGCTAAGGTTTATTTTGCTTTTCTATAATCACCAAGGTAAGGTTAGCTTATAAAATAGATCAATAACCAGCCAACAGGCGCGGAGGCAGGAATTAATTGCTAGAAGGCTGATTTTTTTCATAAAGTATTAATATGAATAAAAAAATAATAAATAAAATTGTATGAAATTTTACACTTATTTTTTATTTTTTCATAACATAACATACAAATACATTTACTTCTTATTTTATTAACTTAAATAATTGATTATTAATACAATATAATAACAAAAATTCTAAGTTTAAAATTTTATAAATCAATCAAACACTAATAGTTGTATCACAATCAGGGACGGAGGCAGGAATTAATCGTTGGGGGCTAATTTTTTATAACATATTAATATGAACATAAAATAAATAAAATTGTAATAAATTTTACACTTATTTTTTTATTTTTTCGTAACATAACATACAAGTACACTTATTTTTTATTTTATTAACTTAATTAATTGATTATTAACACAATATAATAACAAAAATTCTAAATTTAAAATTTTATAAATCAGTCTAACACTAATAGTTGTATCACAATCAAGGGCGGAGGTAGGAATTAATTGTTAGGAGCTTATTTTTTTTATAACATATTAATATGAACAAAAAATTAAATAAAATTGTAATAAATTTTACCCTTATTTTTTTATTTTTTCATAACATAACATACACATACATTTACACTTATTTTTTATTTTATTAACTTAATTAATTGATTATTAACACAATATAATAACAAAAAATTCTAAATTTAAAATTTTATAAATCAGTCCAACACTAATAGTTGTATCACAATCAAGGGCGGAGACAGTAATTAATTGTTGGTGTAAGGTTTATTTTGTATTGACAATTTTCGTAGACAAAATGTTTGATTGTAATCTAGAGTAAGAGATCACCGTTTAATCTGACGATACATGATGATGGAGTCACCAAACTTGCAATGCTCATATTACAGGTAAATATTCTATCATGCATACATCTTCACACAATTGAGCACGACACTTAGTATGGATCGTAACGAAAAATATATTGTGTACATGTTGGTCGATCGATCGAGTATATAGTTCGATCGATCAAGTGTGGAACAACATCGATCTAGGTGCTCTCGGGTTGAACTAGATCGATCGAGGCATGTGCGATCGATCGAGTGTGGGACGACATCGATATAAGTGCTCTCGGGTTGAGATAGATCGATCGATACATCTGGTCGATCGATCGAGCCAGTCGTTAGATCGATCGAGCCAGTTTTCTAATTGTGCTAAAACTCCTTTTTAATTCGACCCTTACGTTACTTTTACCTAATTGACCCCATTTAATGTTAAGAACAAAATTCTTGTTTGAAGATAATTGCGGTAATTGGTAAATCCTGATTAGTGTAGAGTTATAGTCCATTGCAAATCTTTTTTAAGCTAAGATTGGACTCTATATAAGTGAGGGCTGTTTTGTGCATAAAATCAACCAGATTGAACTAATATTTTCGACATCCGAATTGTGCTTTTAACTTCTTCTCTTCATCTATCATACTTAGGCGTTTTCATCTTTTAATTGTTCAAACATATTTTGTGGTTATGTTTGAATAATTCATATGCCTAATTACTTTTCATGATATTGAGCTTTATATGATTGTTCTAGATTTTGCTAGCTGATTTGGTTTTTACATCATATGCTGTTGAATCTGCTAGTTAGGATTGTTCATTGTTTGAATCCGCTCTAGGACACACTTTGCACTTGTGTTATTGTGCTAACGTTTCAGGAGACGTGTTCGGTATTTCGTGTGACTCGAAATTACCGAAGGTGACGGGTTCGATTGATCTTGTGTGACTCAAGTAGATCGGAACATTGGTCTGGATCCAGACATCTAGCTATTGGAGGCTGTGAAAAGAGCGACGGCTCGTAACTAAATTACAGAAAGGGGGATCTATCTGTGAAGGGTAGTTCTAGGACTCTATGGTTGTAATTGAACATTGATTTTCATAGTGGATAGTTAGGTGACCCGGTAGACCGGTGGTTTTCCTCTTAGGTCATTGGAGTGACCTAGGTTGTTTCCACCTAAAAATATCGTGTGTTATTTTTATTCCGCATTTTATCTTTACACGCGATTACATGTCTGGCCGTTGTGATTAGGTTATATATTTAATATTTGTTAAAATTGAAAATAACCTATTCACCCCCCCTCTAGGTATATTTGATCTTTAACTAAAAACTTTCAATTGGTATCAGAGCGGGTCACTAGATATACTTAGTGTTTCCTAGGACCTTATTATGGATCATTTGAGAGAGGGTTCTTCTACAACCCATCCACCTTACTTTGATGGGTCTAACTACCCATATTGGAAAGCTCGTATGAGAGCCTTTTTACGTTCCTTAGATGAAAGTGTATGGAAATATGTGCTTTATGGTTGGGAACCACCTACGGTTACCAAGGATAATGTAGTCACACTTAAACCTAGGATTGATTGGACTCCTCAAGATAAAATTGGTAGTGGTTGGAATCAAAAGGGCATCAATGCTATCTTTAGTGCTGTATCGCCGGATGAATTCCGACGTATTTCTGATATTGAAACTGCTAAGGCTGCTTGGGACACTTTAGAGGTTGCCCATGAGGGCATGTCCCAAGTTAAACGAACAAAACTTTGCATGCTAGCTACTAAGTTTGAAAATCTTAGAATGGAGGAGGATGAAACGTTTTTTGAGTTTTATTCTAATTTATGTGATATTGCTAACTCTTCTTCAAATCTTGGAGATAAAATTGATGAACGCAGGTTAGTTCGAAAAGTCTTATGCTCACTACCAGAACGCTTTCAAGCAAATGTTACAGCAATAGAGGAAAGCAAAGACATAGACACCATCAAGATTGAAGAACTCGTTGGGTCAATTCAAACATTTGAGATGAACCTTAGAACACCCAAAAGGAACATTGGTATTGCTCTCAAAACCACCAATGCTGATGATGATGATAGTGATGATGAAGATCTACTCACACTAGCTAGAAAACTTAAGAAAATGTTCAACAAAAAGGATCTACAGATTAAAGAGAAAATAAGAGATCGTAGAGGAAGAGAATTCACACCAATGAGCTCGGAAGGTAAGAAAACTAAACCCAATGGACCTAAATGTTTTGAATGCAATGGTTTTGGTCACTATGCAGCTGATTATGCCAACAAGAAGAAGAAAACAGGAAAACCTTCAATGCTACCCTTAGTGACACAGAAAGTGATGAAGATTAAGGTAGTGGTTCAGAAAACGTTAATTCTAACTACGTAGCTTTATATGATTGTTCTAGATTTTACTAGCTGATTTGGTTTTTACATTATATGCTGTTGAATCTGCTAGTTAGGATTGTTCATTGTTTGAATCCGCTCTAGGACACACTTTGCACTTGTGTTATTGTGCTAACGTTTCAGGAGACGTGTTCGGTATTTCGTGTGACTCGAAATTACCGAAGGTGACGGGTTCGATTGATCTTGTGTGACTCAAGTAGATCGGAACATTGGTCCGGATCCAGACATCTAGCTATTGGAGGCTGTGAAAAGAGCGACGGCTCTTAACTAAATTACAGAAAGGGGGATCTATCTGTGAAGGGTAGTTCTAGGACTCTATGGTTGTAATTGAATATTGATTTTCATAGTGGATAGTTAGGTGGTCCGGTGGACCGGTAGTTTTCCTCTTAGGTCATTGGAGTGGCCTAGGTTGTTTCCACCTAAAAATATCGTGTGTTATTTTTATTCCGCATTTTATCTTTACACGCGATTGCATGTCTGGCCGTTGTGATTAGGTTATATATTTAATATTTGTTAAAATTGAAAATAACCTATTCACCCCCCCTCTAGGTATATTTGATCCTTAACTAAAAACTTTCAGTTGGAAGCTGATTTTTTTAGAACATATTAATATGAACAAAAAATAAATAAAATTGTAATAAATTTTACACTTATTTTTTTTTTATTTTTTCATAACATAACATACACATACACTTACACTTATTTTTTATTTTATTAACTTAATTAATTGAATATTAACACAGTATAATAACAAAAATTTTAAATTTAAAATTTTATAAATCAGTTCAACACTATCAGTTGTATAACTCAAAGTGAATGAGATTTTAGCAATTTTGTTCAAATGTATTAAGAGGTATTTACCGGTTCGATTATCTAGGCTTATCACGTGACGGGATTATATTTACAACTAACATGACATGGTCCTAACATGAAAATAATTAGTTCATCCTATATAAATATGATATTCTTATAAACCAACTTACCAGACCATATTTGTTTATTTAATAAGTAAATATAAATTGCATAAATTGTCATCCAAAGGATAATAATGTAAAGTCAATACACCATTAAACTTTCAATACAACTTAATGTGATAAAATAATTGCAATATATACAATAAAATTTTCGAAATAATTATTCATAAAGATTTTATTTATTATATACATAAAAATACAAAACAGCTATTCATAAAAAGTATTTATTATGTGAAATTTATTATTCATTATCGAGCAATATATAATTGTTGTTGCTCAAATTTTCTGTATTTTATATAATAAAGAAGCTAGTTTTTAAGTTAATTTAATTATAATAAGATGAAAAACTGATGTTAAATTTTTTTTTTTTTAAAAAGAATTTTGTGTGAATTATATTCTTAATTAATTTTTTTACATTAGTGAATAATAATATACAATAAATACTATTTTATGAGCAGTATATTCCAAATATGATACAAATACGAGTGATTTACATAACATTGACAAGTGTTGCATAATTTCATTTTATAAATTTGTAAAATAAAACATGAAAACACGTATTAATTAAGTTAATTAATATTTTTATTATTATCTAAGAAATTAATCTTAGGTGAACATGAGAGGCATAACTTGTTCGAATTTAATAAGCATTTTTTCTTAAAATAATATATATTACTTGATTTTTTAATTTTTTAATTGATTAGTTCAACATAAATAATGAACTGCTCATAAAATAAATTGACCAAATCCCTCATTAAATAAATACGCATGAGTCGTATAAGGGCATTTTAGTCATCAAAATGACAGACACAACCACCAAACTCACTTTTTATATATAAATAAAGATTAAGATTAAGATAATATGTATGTGTTGGTCATATTCAGCTATTTATTAAATAAATAAGATATTGATATTCTTAATTGTTTTATTATATTTTTTTATTTATATAACAGAAGAAAAACATAAGTGTTAGATAAATATTAATATACATGCTGTTAGTGTGAGTGAGTTGTTATGAGTTTGTTGTAAGTTGTTATGTCATGTCACAGATTCTATTAGACTCTTATATTCACGATGTATATATAGTCATGATGTATATATAGTGTAATAGTATGTAAATGACAATTAAATAAAAAAAACTACATAATGACTTTGTTCTCTGTGCACTTCTTCTTTTATGTTCTTCTTTCCTCTCATCCTTATTGTTCTTAGTTTGTCATGGTATTAGAGCCTTCAATGGCTTCCAAATCCCCTTCTGCTGTTCATGTTACACAATCTGTCGATGCAAATGTTGAAGCTCCTTTGTTAGCTGCTCAACAATCAAAACAACAAATTGTAGAATTTTCAACTACACCAGTTCTACCTACATACTCGATCAACTCGAATTTCTCTGTCAAATTGGATGAAACAAACTACTTAATATGGCAAGAACAATTGAAACAAGTAATTGTTGCCTATGGACTACACTCTTTGATCGATGATTCTTTTGTGGTACCTTCAAGATTTATCAAGAAAAGTATTACAACAACTAATTCTAATGGTATTGTTACATTACAAGAATTGTTTGCAGAAAGTACAGCGTATTCATTATGGTATAGACAAGATAATGCAGTAAAAAATTAGATTTATTCATCAGTTTCTATTGGTTTCTTGAAATATCTGATTGGAAAATCAACTGCTTTTGAATACTGGAAAGCTCTTGCAAAGGCTTTTAATGATGATTCACAATGAAGACTAATGGATCTTCGATGGCGTTTGCAAACACTTCGAAAAGATACGTTTTCGATGGAGCAGTATATTATCAAATCCAAGGATCTCATTGATCATCTCTTAGCAGCCGGTGATACTTTAAGTAATAGAGAGCAAATGCTCTATATTCTTGGAGGTCTTGATAGTAATTACACTTCCTTAGTTACCAATATTACTAATAAGAAACGAATATTGTCTCTTGATGAATTTTATACGAAGATGCATATGCATGAATGTCAAAGAGAGAGGATGAATATGCCTGATCCGATTGTTGTTCAAGCCAACTATGTCCATTCTATTGCTAACAAGTCAAAGAGTGTTAATAAACATGATCTTACCTTCTCTTCTTCAGTACCTAATAATCGATCACCTGGATAGTTCTCTAATCAAGATAGAAACAAAAATTCCAATTATGAAAACATACAATGTCAAATTTGTAAAAAATTGGGACATAATGTTGCAAGATGTTACTTCAGACACTCCCAATCTAAGAATAGTAGGTCTTACAAACCTAAAGATTCATCTCCTCAAGCTCACTTGTCTCAAACTCAAGAACCACAGAACAATGGTTAGAGTATTCCACGTGCTCTTGAAGTCAAACGTTCTCCTCAAGCCTTGGTTACTTCTACAATTACTCAATTTTCATTGTCGGATCTTCAAAGCTGGTTTATGGACACTAGAGCCACACATCATTTAACATCCAATGCCTCAGTTCTTCAGGATGTTGTGCCTTACATGAGTGATGCCTCTGTTATGCTAGGTAAAGGTTCCACTATTCCCATAACTCATTCTGTTAGTGCTTTCTTACCTAGTATAACTCAAAAACTTAAATTAAAGAATCTGTAACGTGTTCCTCAACTGAAAAGAATTTGGTCTCTGTGAAACAATTATGCCAAGATAATAATGTTTGTGTTGAGTTCTTTCTTACTGGTTTCCTTGTGAAGGATCTTCCTACCAAGACTACTATTTTGAGGGGGGACAGTATATCCCTCATTGACTACATTCCACAAATCTTGAGAACGAAAATATGTCTTCATTTTAATAGCCCAAAAATCATAATTGTCCCCATGAAAAATTGGCATGGGGATAGTAGAGCGGTTGGTATTTTCGGCCATAAGGTTTTATGGATAGAGTAAATTTATGCCCAATAATGAACGAACAAAGCTCTGATACCAATTGATGGGTAAAATTTAGAGTACACAACTCTAAACTTACTAATATTGAACCTAAACAAGTAAACAAACTACTTGTATTATATCCTCAATGAAAGACACTGGAACATTTTCTAAAGACTCCACTTATATTTTTGAGGATGCTTATATTTTTTTGTTTGGAGGATACTTAAATCCATATGCAAAGGAGGGTATTTATAGACCTCTCCATGCAATCAACATTTGTTGAGAAGTTTCTACACACTTCTACAATCTACATTTTTCTAGGTTGGTCTTCAATATTCCACAAAGTTCTAGAACCTTCTAGCCAACTCTAGAATACTTCTAGGATTGTCTAGTTTCTTCATCTAGGTTCTAGGATGTTCTGGAACCTTCTACATTCTTCATGTATCTTCCGGCATGTTCTAGAATCTTTCAGTGCCTTCTAGAGTCTTCCAGCACCTTCTAGTGTACTCTAGAACATTCTAGAGTCTTCTATAATGCTCTAGAGACTTCCGCCATATTCTAGCATAATTCAGGCCATCTAGAACTTTTCCATAGCTCAAGTGTCTTCTAAATCTTGCAGGCACCATTTCTTTGGATTACAATATCTAATATTATTTGGCCCAAATTAACATCACTTTCTAACACTTCTCCTTGATGTTAATTTCAGTTACTCCAATCATCTCTCGTAATAACTCGAACTTCACTCGAGGTAGTGCCTTCGTGAAAATGTCAGCTTTTTGATCCTCTGTTTTGCAGTATTTGAGCTCAATTTCTTTATTGGCTTCTGCTTCTCTGATGAAATAATACTTTATACTTATGTGTTTGGTTCTGCTATGAAACACTGGATTCTTTGTCATTGCTATAGCTGACTTGCTATCACAATATATTTCTGTAGCTTCTTCTTGTGACTCTCCCATGTCTTCAAGAATTTGCTTTAACCATTTTGCTTGGCTTGTAGTGAGAGCTGCTGCAATGTACTCTGCTTCTGCCGATGATTGTGCTACTGTTGGTTGTTTCTTAGATGCCTAAGAGAAGATTCCTGAGCCCAATGTGAAAGCATAACCAGATGTGCTTTTCATGTCATCGACAGATCCTACCCAATCACTGTCAGTGTATCCAACTAGCCTTGGACTTGACGATGGCTTGTACCCTATTCCGTAGTTCTTCGTCCCTTGTAGATACCTGAGTATTCGCCTTGCTGCACCGTAGTGAACTTGTGTAGGACTTTGCATGAATCTTGATAATAGGCAGGTGGCATACATTATGTCTGGCCTTGTTGCGGTCAAGTACAGAAGACTTCCAATGAGGCTTCAAAATTGTGAGTTATCTGCTTTTGGCGAGCCATCTTCTTTTCTTAAGGCTTTGCTATTGTCGAGTGGAGTTGCAACAGTCTTGCATCCATTCATTTTAAACTTCTTGATAAGACTCTCTGTATATTTCTTCTGTAAAATGAAGATCCCATCATCACTTTGTTTTACTTCAATTCCAAGGAAGTAATGCATCAATCCCAAATCAGTCATCTCGAATGTCTTCATCATTTCTTCCTTGAACTCTTTGATCATAGTTTCATTGTCATCTGTGTAGATAAGATCATCCACATACAGAGAAATAATGAGAGTATTTGAACCTTGGTTCTTAATGTACAATGTTGGCTCGCTTTTGCTCCTCCTGAAGCCTTGTTGTATGAAATAACTGTCAATTCTACTATACCAGGCTCTTGGAGCTTGCTTTAGTCCGTATAATGCTTTCTTTAGGTTGAGGACTTTGTCTTCTTTTCCTTGCACCACAAATCCTTGAGGTTGCTCAACATATATCTCTTCTTCAAGGAAGCCATTGAGAAAAGTAGACTTTACATCTAGTTGATATATCCCCCATTTCTTTTGAGCAGCAAGAGCTATTAATGCTCTAATAGTATCCAAGCGTGCAACTGGAGCAAAGGTCTCGTTGTAGTCCACTCCAAACTTTTGCAAGTATCCTTTAGCTACTAACCTTGCCTTGTGTTTTTGAATTGATCCCTCAGAGTTGAGTTTAGTCTTGTATACCCACTTAACTCCAATGACCTCTTTTCCTTTTGGTATATCTATCAACTCCCAAGTTGCATTTTTTTCGATCATCTTTATCTCTTCTTCCATAGCTTTTATCCATACTTCTTGCTTTGAAGCTTCTTCAAAGTTTTCTGGCTCCACGACGGTCATGTTGCACGTCTCATAAATCTCTAATAAAGGTCTTGTCCTTCTTGGGGAAGACTCTAGCGATGATTCTTCCTGTTGAACAAGCTCTTGTCTCCTTGGGAATTCTTCTCCTGCTTGTGGTTGCCTTGTGAAAAGATCAAAGTTTGTGTTTCTTTCATCTTCTTCTTTTTCCCAATCATACTTAGCATTTTTGTCAAACTCAACATCGCGACTGATGATCATTTTTTTTTATTTCAGGCTATAAATACGGTATCCTTTGGATTGAGTGCTGTAGCCCAAGAAGATTCCTTTCTCTGTCTTCTCATCTAGTTTACTTCTTTTTGCTTCTGGAACATGAGCATAACATATGCATCCAAAGACTTTGAGATGTTTTGCTGAAGGCTTTCGTTGGTTCCAAGCTTCAATAGGAGTCTTCTTTGGCACTGCTTTGGTTGGACACCTGTTGAGAAGATACACTGCTGTGTATACAGCTTCTGCCCAGAAAGTTTTAGGAAGGCCTTTCTCCATTAGCATTGTTCGAGCCATCTCCATCACTGTTCTATTTTTTCGTTCAGATACTCCATTTTGTTGTGGTGCATATCCAACAGTGAGTTGATGCTCAACTCCTTCGTTTTCACAAAATTTGTTGAATGTGTTGGAGGTGTATTCCTTTCCACGATCACTTCTAATAGTGTTCAAGCGGTGACCACTTTGTTTCTCCACAAATTTCTTAAACTTTTTAAATATCTCGAAGACTTCTGATCTTTCTCGCAGAAAATACACCCAAGTCATTCTAGTATAATCATCGATAAAGAGAATGAAGTACCTATTTTGATTATGAGATGGAGTACGCATAGGGCCACATATGTCTGTATGAATAAGCTCCAATGGTTTCTTTGCTCTCCATGCCTTGCCTGTGGGAAAAGGTTGACGATGTTGCTTGCCATGTAGACAGCCTTCACAAATGTCTTCTTTGCCTTCTATCATTGGTAAGTCACGCATCATTCTTTTTTGGTGTAGTGTCTTTAAGGCTTGGAAGTTGAAGTGCCCAAATCTTTTATGCCATAGCCATGAGTCATCCACATGTGCCTTCATAGCTGCCTCGCTTGTATACCTCCATTGAATTGGAAAGCATCGATTTTCACTCATTTTTACTCTTGCTATCGACAAGCTTTTATCCTTCTTGTCGTAGATTGAGCAAGAGTCTCCTTCGAAGTTAAGAGAATATCCTCTTTCGATTATTTGACCTACACTCAACAAGTTTTGGTTTATGGAAGGGACTAATAGTACATCGTTTATGTACTTTATTCCTTTCTTTGTTTGGATAGCAATTGTGCCTCTCCCAGTGGCCTCAATATATTCTCCATTCCCAATCTTGACTTTTGTTGTAGTTTTATCAAGATTGTAGAATATGCCTTCATCTTTAGTCATATGGTTACTACAGCCACTGTCTAGATACCATGTGTCTTTCTTCTCCTCATTAGAAGCTTGGCTAACGTAGAAAAGATGGTTTTCACCATCATTTTCTTCCGTGTAGTTAGCTTGTTTGGAGTCTACAAGCTTTTTCTTCGTGCCCAATTCTCTTACAATATCGACATTGTGGTTTATCTTTGAACCAACAATTTTTCTCCAAGTGACCTTTTCTTTTGCAAATGCCACAAGGAGGATAGTTTCCTTTGTTTGTTCGATGTTTTTCTTGGCCTCTTCTGTTTCTAGAATTTTCTAGAAATTTTTTCCCATCTTCTTTTAATTTTTGAGATCGCACATTAACTTTAGATTGAAATGCACTCTCTAAGGAGTTCTCATCACGTCTACTTCGACGTTTTTCGTATGCTTCTAAAGAGCCCATTAATTCAGTAGACGTCAAGGTTGCTAAATCTTTTGTTTCCTCAATAGCTGTAACTATTGGATCATATTTTTCCGTACAACTTATGAGGATTTTTTCTACAACCTTTTTTTCAGATATATTTTCACCATAGGCTCTCAATTGATTTACTATTTCTTTTATTCTTGAATAGTAATCTTTTACGATCTCATTTTCTTTCATCTTAATATTTTCAAAATCTCTTCTTAGAGATTGTAGTTTGACAGTACGTACTTTTTCATTTCCTTGAAATTCCTCCTGTAATGTGTCCCAGGCTTCCTTTGATGTAGTAGCACCCATAATTCTTGGAAATATTTCGTCTGCCATAGCTTGTTGTAGAACGAATAAGGCTTGAGAATCCTTTTGCTCTTTCTCCTTCAACTCTTTCTTTTGGGCTGCTGTTAGCGTGGTAATGTCATTGGGGACAGTATATCCCTCATTGACTACATTCCACAAATCTTGAGAACGAAAATATGTCTTCATTTTAATAGCCCAAAAATCATAATTGTCCCCATGAAAAATTGGCATGGGGATAGTAGAGCGGTTGGTATTTTCGGCCATAAGGTTTTATGGATAGAGTAAATTTATGCCCAATAATGAACGAACAAAGCTCTGATACCAATTGATGGGTAAAATTTAGAGTACACAACTCTAAACTTACTAATATTGAACCTAAACAAGTAAACAAACTACTTGTATTATATCCTCAATGAAAGACACTGGAACATTTTCTAAAGACTCCACTTATATTTTTGAGGATGCTTATATTTTTTTGTTTGGAGGATACTTAAATCCATATGCAAAGGAGGGTATTTATAGACCTCTCCATGCAATCAACATTTGTTGAGAAGTTTCTACACACTTCTACAATCTACATTTTTCTAGGTTGGTCTCCAATATTCCACAAAGTTCTAGAACCTTCTAGCCAACTCTAGAATACTTCTAGGATTGTCTAGTTTCTTCATCTAGGTTCTAGGATGTTCTGGAACCTTCTACATTCTTCATGTATCTTCCGGCATGTTCTAGAATCTTTCAGTGCCTTCTAGAGTCTTCCAGCACCTTCTAGTGTACTCTAGAACATTCTAGAGTCTTCTATAATGCTCTAGAGACTTCCGCCATATTCTAGCATAATTCAGGCCATCTAGAACTTTTCCATAGCTCAAGTGTCTTCTAAATCTTGCAGGCACCATTTCTTTGGATTACAATATCTAATATTATTTGGCCCAAATTAACATCACTTTCTAACAAATAATAGTATCGTACAAATGGATAATAAACGCCATTATCAAATAGACAATGAAGAAGATGAATGAGGAATTAAAGGATCGGTGTTGATAGGAAAACAAACAAAAGAGTAGAGAAAATATTTGCAGTATGTATATGTTTGGATTTATCTCCTTAACAGCCACGGTTGTACTCCATAGAATTGGTCATATATCTAGCCATACAAATAAGTGAGAGCAATTTGATTAGTAGCAACTGATATAAGAAAAAAAAATTAATTTCTTTAAATCAAAAGAGATTTTATCACTTTTGTTCACATGTATTCAACTCAAAACAAGTATGTATGTATGCATGTATCTAATTATCAAGGCATAAGATGGGACTATTGGGAGAGGTTGCAGGTATAAACCAAGAATTGAATGCAACTTTTTAACTTTTATAATCTAAAATATTAGTCTTGTATTGTTGATGACAATGGCATTTGCTTTGCCTTTGAAACCATTCTCTTAATCATCTTTCCCAAAACTTCAAGTTTTCCATACCTTGATACCTGACTCTTCATCCTTGACAAGGGCCTTTGCTTTGGCATTTGCTTACTAGTTATTCGATCGTATATATCCTCATTCCAAAGTCTATATAAACTAACTGAGTTTGATCCATCCAACATATCAAAAAGAATTCACTAGTGAAAAATTAAGTCTCAAATAATCTCAATACAGTTATTTGCACTCATATAAATCTAAACTAAGATGAGTTCACCTAAGGCATTATTCACAGTGGAGTACAATGCTAGTAAGGGAAGTTTTGACAATTATATACAATTCATTGAGAACTTGCGCTCACACAATAAATTAACTACACTTTATATTTGCAACCGTCCGATTCGAATTTAGTACCCATATATAACAAACTGTTTGAAACATATAAATGATTAAAGAGAAAAGTGGCTTACTAAGTTAGGTAAGCTGAATGATTAAGTTTAAATTTTTTAAATATTATACTAAGAGAGCTCATTAAACTAAAAAAGTATGATACTATAAGTCCTAAGGAAGTTTTGACATACCAATTTTAGTTTTAGAAGTGGTCCACTCAAAGTTGTAAAATTTAAAATTAAGAGATTTGAATTTTGAATACGGGATGCGTGAGCATTGTAATTTATTTATTTTAGGTCCACTATAATTTCAAAATTTAATCTAGTTAGATAATGAGTTGTCATCTTAACTTAGTAATTTATTTTTTTCCCCAAAAACAAAAAATTTAATGTTAATCATAATGATAACACATATATACTTTCCGACAGGTATCAGAATTTTTAGTAAAAACTTCCAGACACATACCACCAAGAATTTGGAATATGATCTAGCATTCTCTAAGTGTTGGTCACAACTCACATCTCCGTTGGTTAGAATGGGAGTAAGATTTTCTATTTATTTTTGTTTGTAGTTGTTAAATTTAAGGCATATATTGTTAATCGAAGGGTTAAAATATTGATTTTATTAATAGTTTCAAATTCACTGTAAGCATTGAATGTAAAAAAAAAAACGATTGAGATTTAAAAACAAGCAGTTTAGCTTTATACGATAGAATGAATGTTATTTTGTAACATTCACACTATTCGTTACTATTTTCATTGAGCAAATCTGTGCGTGAGAGAATTTTTTTATTTTATTTCAAAAATAAAGGACAGTATATAACTCATACACTGGATCAAACCCTTAATTTTAAGTTTGAGCGTCTAAAAAGAAACTTTACTTGTACCGTTCTACAACAAGCAAATGCGTGAGAGTTCATCAAATTACAAACAAAAAGTAATTCGATTTAAAAGCTTTTTGTTTGGGAAGGAATTCCAGATCTTGAAAGGAAAGATAGTAGTCAATACATGAGTCTAGCTTAGCATGCATGTTATATATATTCAGTCATACATATGTTGATAGTACGTACTTTGATATGTAGCTTGTAGCAACTATAGGGAGAAAAAAAAAATTAAATAACTCAAAGAAAAAACGTTTTAGCACTTTTGTTCCCAGGTATTCAACTCAAAACAAAACAACTAAACAAGTATGTATGTATCTAACGAAGCATAAGGTTGGGACTTGGTAGAAACCCAGGCTTGAATACAACTTTTTAACTATATAATCTCAAATTTTAGTTTTTTATTGTTCATGAAAGTGGCCTTTGCTTTGGCTTTTGAAACCATTCTTAATCATTTTCCCAATACTTGAAGTTTTTCTTTCTTTTGATATATGACTTTTGATCCTAGAAAATGGGCTACTTCTCCAATCATATCCTCGTACCAAAGTCTATATAAACTAACTGAGTTTGATCCATCCAACATATCAAAGAGAATTCACTAGTGAGAAATTAAGTCTCAATACAGTTATTTGCACTGATATAAATCTAAACTAAGATGAGTTCACCTAAAGCATTATTCACAGTGGAGTACGATGCTAGTAAAGGAGGTTCCAACAATTATGTGCAATTCATTGAGAATTTGCGCTCACACAATAAATTAACTACCCGTTATGTACGCAACCGTCCGGTTCTCCCACAACTAAAAAGAGAGGCAGCTCGCATTGAGTGGTTTCATGTTGTTCTGCGAGCCACTGATCAAAATGGTGTTGGTCATCATATTACGCTCAGAATTCGCACCGACACTTTGAGCTTAGATGCCTACCAAGCTGAAAGTGGGCAGTGGTTTGAGTTTACAAAACTAATTGATGGATCAAGTCTACTAGGATTTGAAAGTGGATATGGTAATTCTTTGGGTAAAATCTTGATCGGACGAGAGCCACTCATCAATGCTATAAGCTATTTGGCAACATCAGATAATGATAATAAACAAAAAACCAGTCACCAACTAAAGGTACTGTTCATCATGATATCTGAAGCAATACGGTTTAATAGCATTTCTCATGACTTCATAGCAGTTTTATTCGACCGGAACATAAATAGCACTCAACTAGATGGTTACGGCCAAAATGAACAAATTGATGATGCCGAAAGAGCTAGACGCCAAAGATATATGAAGCAAATTTGTGGTTGGGGAAATCTCTCTGAAGAAGTGTTGCGATTTGATTCTAGTAGCAACCATAGTTTTTCCCCATTTCCTGACATGGGAATAACAACATTTGAAATTGCAATTGATGTACTTGGAATGTTGCGATTCTATAGCTGGCCTGGAGATAGGTATTCAGGTGATCAATACCCACAAACTGACGAAACAGAAGAAGAACGTGGAGTAGGACGACCTTTGTTGGAGGTTTACCGTTTGATCATTTCTAACATTGATGATGAACATCCAGGTGATTTGTATGGCACAGTTCAAGTTACTGATTCAAAGGGTTCACAGTACATATACAACCGCTCAAGGAGTGACTACGAGTCCATATACCCTGGTAATCCTGCTACACTCACCGGTCCAAGTCGTGTCGTCTCAGCTCTTGACAACTTTATGTTGGACTTTAACCTCATGGACAAGGATGCTGATTTATCTCCTGATGATGAAATTATCAAAGAATTATTCTACTGGAAAGTTTATGATGTACACAATGTGTACGACAAAGTTCTATCACGTAGTGTTTCTGGAAAATATGGTAATGGATCGTTTGTCTATGCTGTGTTGAATAATGCAGTGACTGCTACCATTCGAGTTACACTCATAAATGGTGATGGAGAAAATCCTGCAAATGTATATGGAAACATTACTTCTGACACTAGCAAGTTTCAAGGCAATGAAATTGTTCATTTTAAAAAGGGCAGTAATAACTATGTTAATGTTAGGCCTGGAGAGCTGATTGGTTTGTTAAGGTCTGTTGCTGTGGTTACCTTGGGCTCTTCCCTAACTGTTCATGCAAATCTTTGGGACCAAGACACCTTTTCTTCTGATGACGAGATTGCCAATGGCACTGCAACATTTTCTGCTAAGACATCTGGAACTTCTGAGCAGGATATTTTGGGTCATTATGGTCGAATCAAAGTGACAATAACTTGGGAGTGAGTGGTTCATTCCTATGTGTTTATAAAATAATATCGTTTTACATTTTCAAGAATAAGGCCATTGAACTTATAAGTTCATATCCTGAATTGGTTTGTATTGTGATGTGATGTTAATATTTATGTGAAAATGAATGTATGTGTGACTATTGTTTGGTGAACTTGTCATTTCCTTCTATTTGAGTTTCTCAAATAAAAGCAATGATGTTATATAATATAATGTAATGTATATGTTGCTCACTTTCAGCTTGTAATTAAATAAATATGATAATATTGATACTTTTTTTAGTATAATTTTATTTATATATTAGAAGCCTATAACTAACCTCTTATCTATCTATATCTATATTTATATTTATATCTATATCTACTATAAAAAAAAAAAAATGAGTTGATCTTTTGAAAAGAAACTGTCAAATTTATCCCTACTTTTTCATAATTTATGAACATTGTCATTATCATTATTTCCAACAATTATAAAATGTAAATAGATAGTAACTCCTTTAATTATTATCAATTAATTCCTAAACATTAATAAATAATATTTAATTCATAATGCAGCAACCAAAAGCCAAAACCTTCCTTGTTTTTAAATCTAATTATACAATTTATTTTAGATTGTAAATTCCTCTTCTTCTTATTCTCATTCTCATTTAATCCCCTAAACATTAGCAAACAATATTCAATTCATAATAGTAAATTCCAAAAGTCTCTCTACTTTAAATTTCAGCTCATTATATAAGAAAATAAAACCTTATAAACAAGCAAGCATGAAGGTAAAGGGGCATCTAATTATGTTTTCCTTTTCTTTTTACTAATTTTTAAAAAGAAAAGTAGGATTATTATTGTAAGAAACACAGAATAATAATCCATGCAAATAATGCTTCTATGGACATTAATGATGCACTTATCAAATAATAACATTCAATTACAATTAATAAAATTAAATTATAATTAACCAATATTTGTAAAAAAAAAATTAATAAATTTTGCTTCTTTTTAAATAATTCAATTAACATGATACATGCATTAATATTTATAGAAAAAATATTGTTTGTTTAACTATAATCTTTGTTAGTTCATTTCAATAAAAAAAAAAACAGTATATATAATCTTTGTGGTGAATTCAGGATTATATAATGAGAAATGTTAATATTACTTCATATATTTTATCTCGGACTAAGTACCAAAATTATTTTAAAAATTAGAAAAATAATTCATTTTTTATATAATATTAATAAGTGACAAAATATAATTAGTATGAATTATAAAATAAGTACAATTTTGTGTATTCTTCACATTCATCTCATATAATTGAATAAAAATGTTATTATCTCTTACAAACCAAAAAAAAAAAAAAAATGATCAACAAGAGAATATAGCTCTTGCTACTAATTAATATAACTAAATGCTGAAAATTTATCATCTTTTTTTTTTTTGGCTGAAAATTCATCGTCTTCATTAAAAAAAAAAAAAGTTCTATAAGCCAATACGTACGATACATGTTAGACAAATGAATTCCATGTCAATTTTTTTTTTATTGTTTTGTTTCCACTGTGATATTTACATGCTTGCGCTTTTCGTGTCCTTGTTAGGATTTTGGCCATAAATAACATGTATTATTTTACTATTATTAATTTAAGCGATAAATTTAAGTGCCTCACATTCTAAACAATCCTCAGTTCAAGTCTTTGACAAAAACATAAAAGTGGTACAAGTCTTTGACAAAAACATAAAATTTACCGCTGACTAAAGACCAAATTTAAATCTAAAGAATACATACATTTTGTTGTATATAATATATACATAAAATATATAAAAAGAATTGATGCCAATTTATTTAATTGTGCATTTTCATGCTTTTAATAAATTAAATTCTTTAATGTTTTATACGTGCAAAGCACATGATTATATGCTAGTTTATTTTTATAAAAGTGGGAGTTGAGTTTTAGAAAGATAAATGTCCTTACCACCCTTATTTTCTCATAATCTATACAAGATTGCCATTATATAAAATAAAGTTAACTTAAAATTCTAATAAATATAAGTACTAATTAATTTTCTTAATAATTATTGAAAATATTATCATTAATTTTCTTTTAAGTTAAAATAAACTCAAATATAAATTAGAGAAGTTATATTAATAAACAAAGAAAACACTATTATATTAAATATTTGTGAATAGATTATCACATGATTTAAAAATAAATTACCACATGCTTAAAAATGGCATTAAACAACTAAAAGAAGTTCATAGCTAAGAACTTATACCAAAAGCCGCTATTATATTAAACATTTATAAATGACTACGTGGCTAAAAAAAAATACCACATGTTTAAAAATGACATTAAATGACTTACGAATTTAACAATTAATTAATATCTAATTACGAATTTCTACGATCTATTAATAATTTTAATCTAATTGCATATAAATAAACAACTTCAGACATTTGTGATAAAAAAATTATTACTAACGGACCACTTTATACTAACAATAAACGACATAAAAAATTATTATCACATACTTAAAAATAGCATTAAATAGCTATGAAACGTTAACAGCTAAGAAAAAAATAGCTATGAAACGTTAACAGCAAAGAAAAGTTATCCAAAATCTCCATTAAATCATTGAAAATCAAATGTCACATTATAATAATTTTACTCTTTTTTCAGTATATTGTATTATATTAATCTCAATCTTTTCTATTTAAATTTTAATTTCTAACTATGTTAACTTTCATAGAAAATTTATTATTGAAGATGAAATTTTTTATTAAATGCAACACTAAATGAAACAATAACTTTTTTTTTTTTTTCCCGTATTGTAACTCCCAAGTTATATTTACATAATCATTTAATGAATAATTGACTATTTTATTTTTATTACACTTAAATTCTTGCAACTCTTCTAATTATAATATTGTAAGTATGTTATCTTTTGTTATTCAAACTTTCTTTTCTATATTAATGCACTATATTTATTCATTTATTCACTATAATCAACTATAATTTCTCATTTTTTTGTATATCTTCCTCATAGTAGAATTTTACATCTCAAATTCATTAACAAATAGTAGCTTGTGATATGTGATTATATGTTAACTTGTTTATTTTCTCATTTGATTTTTAGAATATTTTTTTTCCTTTCCACTCTTCTTCTAAATTTACTTTCTTGGTTATGTATTTTTCCTCTCTTTATGAAATAACCAATTAGTCATATTTTATATGAATAAACCAACATTTGATTATATGAGTATTTTTGTTTTGTTTTTACTATTATAACTTATTTTAAATGTTGTATCAATAATATAATTTATTCTAAATGAAAAACATATAGTTATGATTAGTTTTTCGCAACTATTTTGAAAAATTGAATTGTGATGTATCATATAGAAACTTTGAGTATAATGTCTTGATAAAAGTGTACAAGAAATGAGGCTTTGTTTTGAATTACAAACTATGTTGTGATTGTTATTGTTATTTTCTATACATATGTTTCGTTATTTGATTTTGCATGTTTATGGTTTTCAAATACGAGTATAATCTTTGATAGATGTAATATCAACTCACATCAAATTGATTAAATTTGTTTTTTATTATCATATTATAAGAAAAATAATACTTTAATTTGTAGATTTGATTGTCATATTATTATAATTAAAGAAATGAGAATCTTCTATATTTTGAAGAACACATCCATATGTTTTTTTTTTTAATTCATAATATATATAATTTAATACTTATAGATTATATTTGTAATAGTTTTGTAAATAGAAGAGAGCCATACTCATTCCTATAAGAGCAAATTTTAATATTAATTCTTGCATAACACTTATACTAATTGAATAAATTTTAAGATTAATGCAAATATTTCTTTATACTTTAACATTTTTTCGAGTTTTTCATAATTATATTTTGCTCATATTTGTCAATTAGACCAAAAAAAAATTGCATCCTTCTTCTTTACAAATTTATTACTTTATAACTTAGTATCAGATAAATATAGCATAAGTGTTTTTTTTTTTTCCTAAAAGACCAATGTTCTCTTACAATAAATAACAACAAAATAAAATAATATTATAGTTAAAACCAACATGTTGCTTAAAATTATAAAATATATAACATTTAATATAATTGTAAATATATGGCACTAAAGAGAAAAAAAAAAAAAAAAAAACAAACATTACACTCAAATAATTGTAAATATATCCAGTAATGAGAAAAATAAAAATAAATGTTACACTCAAAAAACCTAAACTAGTAATGTCATTTATAATATATACATACTTACAATTATATAAAATTTACCAAAATAAACCTATCAATCAAATTTGGACTGATGTATCTTTAAATGCTATTACATTAAATTACTAAAACAAAATTTCGTACATATGTTAAATATTTTACTATTAATTATTTATTTAAGTATTTTTTTTTAAATGCATGATCGATAGTTCAAGTGATAAAATAAAATATTTTCAATAAAAATAGGAATATAAGAAAGGCCACCTCAGATATAATTATATGTCAATAAAAAAAGTAATAATTTTTTATGTTTTAAATTTTAATGCGCCTAATAATCTATTTCTAATTATAATATGGATAAATTATGAATAGTAGTATTATCATAATTTAAATTGTTATTATTATAATAATTTTTTATTAATGACAAATTTAATTAGCAATAATATTAGTAAAATATAATTAATTGAAGAAATATAACAGAAGATTTATACAATTTTATTATAACAATAAAAATTGTGGAAATATTATTACCCTAAATTAGTTATTATTCATAGAGTATGAATGAAGTAATACTCTAAACTAATTATATATGCATGTTTAGTGTAAGCATTTTCTTGAATTGTATAGTAATATATCTGTAAAGATAAAAATAATTTTAATATAATTGATATGTAGTATAAATATTACTTACTCACTAAATAATAAATAATTCTTTTTATAACCTATTTTGATTGTGGCTCATATCCTTCACTTAGACTATTAATCATATTAATAAGGTAACATTATTTGTAAAAGAAAGAAAGAAAATTTCTCTATATGAAATTTTTATTAACTAAAATAAATTAGTATTTGAATTTGATTATTTTAGAGGAAAAAGAAATTTAATTGTTCTAGATCTATTATTTTGTAATTATTTTATTTTAGCTTATTCTATTTAGTTTAATTAAATTAATAGAATTTGATTTTTGAAACTTTTTGATAATTTAATATTATTTAATTTTTTAAAATGTTCCATAAATATTACTTAACATATTCATTTAAATTAAAATAATTATTGTTGTCATTAATTCAAATATCAAAATAAAAGAAAAAAATATTTTTCAAAAATCAAGCAAATAAAAGAAAATAATTAAATAGGATCATCTGTTTTTCATTTTTACTCTCGGTATCCAGTTTTTTTTTCTTGGTCTCAAAATTCACTTTCCTCTTACATAAAAAGTGTGAAATTTGTTATAAAAAAACGATAAAAGAAAATAGAAAACATCACTTGACTCCTTATTATTGGTTTTTGAACTAAAAAAGAACTGTTAACAAATTGTATCAAACTTTATCGACAGTTATTTTTTTAAGAAATAATATCTTTAAAGTATCAACTGTTATCGACATTTTCTTAATCTCAGATCAAAAAGAAAAATATAAATTAGTTAAATATTAACTATATTAAAAAATTATATAGAGGTAAAAAAAATATACAATCCTTAGAAGAATAACTCAAATAATTTATTCTAAAATTGATTGTCTTATATATTTTCAAGTTTTATTTCTTGTTAAATATATATTTTTTTTTTTACTTTACACGTGCTTTTTGCTAGTACCATGTTAAATGAGCTAGATTTTACTATCAAAAGTTAACACAAAGAATGAGGATATTCAATCACATATAAACATTATAAAAGTCAAACAAATTAACAATATGGAATACAACTATAAATTCAATACATTTCACACCCAAAAACTAGTATAATAATAAGCCCCATTTTGAGTGTAAAATGTTTTGAATTTATAATTTTATTCCATATTGCTGATTTGTGTATATATATTTATATATATAATTCTAAAGAAACTTAGATCATACAATCGGTTTCACCTTATATGCAGACAAATATAAGGGAAATATATACTAATTTGTAATGAAATTTAAAAGAAATTCAGGAAATAAAAATGATTCAGAAATAAAAAGAATTAGAAGTAAATTTCTTTTAATTGTTACTTATTTTAGTGTAGAATTGTAATTATAAGTAATTTTTTTATATTAAAATGCCTTTTGGATGCAAAGTAATTACTTTTTAATGAAAAAAGTATCAAACAAGTCCCTTATATTCAGCGTTAGTATGAATTTATTGTAGAAGTTTTAGTCCCAACTTCGAGATTATATGTCAATTAAGAAAAAATAATATTATTTTAATAATATTTTAATTAAAATATTATTTTTTAATATCAAGAGATTCTAGTGCTATTAAAACTCAAGCATTTAATGAAGGTGATAGTTAATGTGACTTTTTTTAGTATTTTTTTTTTTTAAATGTAACTATTTTATTTTATTTTTTATTGACTTTTCTTGAAAAATAAAAATGTATATTTAAATAATTTTTTATTATAATATTATTATTATTGATTTTTTATTTAAAATTTTATTTTTATATTGCTAATAGTTCGTGATTTCATCGCATTTTAAACACTTGATATAAACAATATTTTAACAAAAAAAAAATTAAAATAATATTATTTATTCTTAATTTATAATATTTTTCAGAGAAGTGACTAATATAATAATACCAATTTCAAAATATGAGAGACTAGTACGTCCCTCTCGTTCGTTTAATGGAAAAAAAAAAACTATCGCATCATTAGCTTTCTTATATAGTTGGTAATGAGCATAGTATTAAATATATTTTATGTAATAAAATATTAGTGAGTTATTTAACTTTACACATGTCACTCTTATATAGGTTATATATGTCTATATATAGAATGGAGAAGTAATGAAAGGTATGCTGTGCATTTTACAGTTTGTATCAGAGTTGTTGCTTGTACGCTATCAGAGCCCATACTCTGAGCAATTCTGTTTTTTCCTTTGTGAAAATGACAGACATTACACCCATTAGTAGACAGACTTTCCATGACTCTGAAAATCAGAAGGGTGAGGGTAGTGACAACTGACCATCATCTGCTCGCTATACTATATATTTATCTGATTTAGCTTAAATTATATTAAAAAATTATATTAAATATATGAATAATATCAATAACCTAAAATTTTAAAAAATATACAATATATTATATTAAAGAGTTTTTCCGTTTCAAGAGAAAGATAAGATAAGAGAGGCCAGAGGGACAAAATTGTAATAATTCCATTTCAGTTTAATTATGTCTAATTAAATTTATTTATGAGATTTTAATTATGTTATCATGAATATTTCAGATTGATAAATTAATTATTTTTAATATAAGTTTGTTATTATTTATTGTTCATTATTCTTCACAAATTTAATTAAAAATGGTTGATGAATCACATTATTATTCAGAATTAAAATAAATATATTTGAATTAGGTTGTTTGAAAAATCACCTATGTCAGATTGTGCCACTTTGAACAATAATCTAAATTAATTATATGTTCATATTGAGTTAGCTTATAAAATTTTATAATTTTTTTGTATTCATTTTAATTAATTAATTATCTAAAGCAAATAAATTTGTTAGTTAGTTGTAAGTGAAAATTGTGATGATCATTCCAATTTTATAATTTTAGTGAGAAAATTAATAATCTTAACTTTTGAACAATTATTAAATTAACTTAGATAATCTAAAGTATGATTGGTTAGCTAGTTGGAATTTTTATTAATTGTCTCATCTTTTTAATTAAATTTTTTTTAATTTAGTTGTTTAATTAATTATTTATTTTACTCTCAACTTTCTCAACAATTTGTTTAGAATGTTTAGTTTTATTTTATTTTATTAGTTTTAAGAAAATAATTAAATGATTAAAAACAAATGCAATTCTATGAAAGATCGACTTCAAAGTAAAATTATGGCTAAGCTATTAGTAATTCTTACATTTGCCGGTATTTATAATTTGTAAATTATCATTCTATTTTGAACTAGATTTTGGTTTCAAGTTTTAAAGAAAGAAATAGATGTACTTCAAGAGCAATGACAAGGCATTTAGAATATAGTAGTAGATGTATTCCTATGTATATGTTATCCTTTTCTTCGTCTATTGCTTGTATAATGATGTATACTTCACATGTCTTGATCAAGATAATGACATTCATGTGGATATTTTGTGCTTATGTAGGCAATTGTTGGCAACTCTAACACTTATAGTTGATTAGGTAAATAAAGCTAATTAATTAATTATATTAGTATTTAGAAGCTTAATTAAACTTTTAATTATAATTAATTGTAAAATATAACATATTAGTTTATTGAATATGATTTATGTTTATTTTGTCTTCTTGATTGTAGAGTTTAAAAGAATAGATGATTATTATTGGAGGAGGACATCCACAAAATGCGATTAGAGTGGGCGTCCAATTATGTAATACAAAATTTTAGATTCATTTTCATGTGCCTAAGCTTAAGTTGTTTATATTTTGACTTGTAAAGAATAATGTTTGATTTTTATTTTTGTGAAATAGCAGTACAGTTAAGCTGGAGGAGTATAATATGTTTATACATTTTAACTTATATTATTAACTTTAATATATATTTGGTTTATTAATGTTGCATAGTTTTAATTATATTGTATATTTTGGTGACCTGCTCTAACTTATAATGTTTATGTTTATTGTTAATATATTGGGATAATGTATGCAAGAAGCAGACAATTAGAAATAGCATCAATATTTGGTTACAAGTTAACTTATCTTGCCATCTTTTAATTGAAAAAAATATAAATAATATTTTTATTGTCAATTTTTTATAAACAACCGACTAAATATATATGTTTTTATCTGTCAGTTTTTGAAAAAACCAACTAGAAAAGTAAATTTTTTTATGTCTGAACTGACAAGATATTCATTGTTTTCTTATTTTTTTTTTAATCTTAATTATAGTATATTAATAATCAAATTTTACAGATTACATCACAGAATAAGACCCATTTCTAAGTACACATAAAAGTATCTAAGGGGTACCTCAAACTAAAAATTCGTCCTACAATACGTCCTAAAAAGAGTAAAAATGAAACTGAGTCACTAACAGGTGACATACACGAAGCTTCACAAGGTAGCTCATTTTGTCGACCAGCTCTCAACACTGTCAAGGATTTACCCGAAAGATCCAAAAATACATACCCGAAGATGACACTTAACCGACTGTTAAAAATCTTCAAAAAAAGATTGTCCAGTAACCATAATATCACCTGATTTACCAGATAATTCACACCACAATACAGCTGTATAGTTTATAAACCACAGCTGATATACACAAAAACACTTACAAGCTCTGATCGAAATCAGAACTGTAAGACAAATAAAGCCAACAACAGGCTTATTACACAAAACAATAACGCGATGAGCCGGCAGACAACCAACCGTCAGCTCCCGTCTCAGGCACACGAGCACGCCAACAAGGACGCACCAGTGAGAACCAAGGTCGGCAAACAACGAACACGGCAACCCACCTACAACCACGCAGAACCTACCACGGCAACCAACGACGACGACAAACACCCACCACCACGCAGAGGTTACCACGGCAAAACAACGGCGAACGCGCCAACAAAGACGACAAAATGCCGCCACCAAACCACGCGAGTCCAGACCACGCGAGACCAGACCACGCGAACCAGACCAGACCAGACCACGCGAGACCCACGCGAAACCAGACGGCCACGCGAAACCAGACCCACGCGAAACCAGACGGCCACGCGAAACCAGACCCAAAAAGACGGCCGACGGCCGAACCACAAACCACGAACGACGGCCACGAACCACACGAGGAACCAGAACGAAGAACCAAGGCCTGGTCGACGGCCACGACGGCCCGCCGTCGGCCAAAACCCACACGAAAAACTTGGAAACCCTAAGGAGGCGCTCTTGAGAGAAAACGCGTATAATGCTTTTGTAGTCAGTTTTATTAAGTGTATAAAGTTCATTGTTTTCTTATTAGTTTTTACTTAAACACCTTCAAAGTATACCTCTCTACCGTAGTGGTTAAAAAATGACAAAAACATTGTAACGACCTAATTGAGTCCCACGTCACTTAAATATGAGGGGTGGATTGGGTTAATAACCACTTAGGCACCCTCTCCTACTAAGCCGGTTTTGTGGGATGAGTTCTATCTAAAGTGGTTGTTACAATTGGTATCAAAGCAGGTCACCCTCACGCGCAAACCTCGTGGCTGTAAGGTAAGGCTACCTGGGACGGCCGGGACAGTTGCGGCGGTTTGGAGGGTTGCTACCAATGGATCCGCGAGATCGTTGGGTCCGCGAAGTCACCTACTGTCGTGGACGTCGGTTCCAAGGGGGGTGAATTGTAACGACCTAATTGAATCCCACATCACTTAAATATGAGGGGTGGATTGGGTTAATAACCACTTAGGCACCCTCTCCTACTAAGCCGGTTTTGTGGAATGAGTTCTACCTAAAGTGGTTGTTACAAACATATGAATACTTAAGCCGAACTTAATACATTTGCAGTTTTTTTTACCACAAAAATAACTCTACGACCTTAACGGTTAAAATCTAAGGAAAAAAAAAAAAGATTCAATTTTATAATAATGAATTAAATCTATTTCACAATGAAGACTTCACAAATCATTTACACACCCGGGTAACGTGTGTAATGTGTTTACAAGAGTGTGTATATTTTTTTTAAAAAAAATCTACATTCCTAAATAACTCAAACTATATTGTGAATTTTTGCAAAACTTGATCCTATATAAGATGATTACAGTTTAAAATTTTGAGAAATATTATTGTGCAATTTAAAAAAGAATAACTAATTCTTAATTTTAAAAAAATAGTTTAAAACTTCTGTTTATATTATATTAATCATGTTAATTATAACCACTTTTAAACATCCAAATGGATCATAGCTTGACTTAATCGATTTTTTGTTTTGTTTACAATACCTACAAGTTGGTGCAGAAGGCTATATATTTCTTTTGAAAACAATTTGTGTTTGTGTGTTGCTAATAAGCTATATTACTGTATTGCTAATTTCTATATTCATCAATAGTAGTAATCATAATAAACTAGATTACTGTTACATTTTTATATAGTTTAGTTGCTGCACTTTGGACCTTCCTTACCCTGTTTTTTTAAGCCCAAGACTTTCCTTACGTTTGAAGTTGATTCTAAACAATATAAACACATGTATTTGTTGTCTAACTTCGCATATTTGCATATTTGGATTTGTTGGTGGAATAGACGGAAATTTTAAGGGCATATTTACTAGTATGCAATGATGTTAATTTCAATGAAATAAAAAATTAAAGTTGAATGAATGATTTGGAATAATATAGGAAACAATTACAATTAAACTATTTTTTATTGTATTTACTTATATTATTATAAAATTATTGAAATAAAAATAATTATTTTACTAAAATTTTCTTTCATGTATTTTAACTAAAATTGTTTTGATATATAAAGTTATATAAATGGTTTATTTGAGATGATAATGTTCATAAGGTCGATCTCATGAAAATCAAGCTCCTAGAAAATTAATTAGTAACTTATAATTCCAAATATGTGTGAGACTGATTTCTTAAAATCTTATTTTTTAAGTATTCAAATGAAAAATAATTATTACTAATAACTTAATTCTGATTACTAATAAGTAAACACGCTCAATATATAATATAGACCATTAGATTGGACACATTTTTTTTAACAAAATAAAAGTTTGTTGCAAATTTGTAACTAGTATGGTCCGATTTTTTTTTTAAGCAACCTGTATAATAGAGTAAATTGGATTTACATAATGAAACCTTTATGAACATATAGAATGTTTGGATTCAAGTCACAATTATGTTTGTGCTTGTAGCATAGTTATTTAATAAATATAATATTAGTCTTGTACAGTTCTTTGTTTACCGAGTAAAGATTGGTAATATTTAATTAATTAACGATATAATGGCCTTTGCTTTGGCTTCTTATTTTTTTTAATTAATTCATAATCATCTTTCCCTGTACTTAAAGTTTTTCGTTACCTTGAGATATGACTCGTGACCCTTCAACATTCCTCTTTTTTCACATGATTTAATAATAAAAATAATAAATTATCAGAATGATTATGAATAATACTCTTGACGAAGCAGCTTCGTGGGATGATATATAAATGGGTGAAGAGCCACACGAATTTCTTTGTTAAAACTAATATAAAGAATTTAAGTTTAGCCTTATGAGTTTGAAAATGATTATTTAATCTTTTTAGTTTGTAAAAATAGGTTGATTAAGAAAGAACATTTTGAATATATTTTATTATAAAAACATTTATTTTATTTATTTGAAAATCTACACGTGATTAAACAAAATTGAGAGCTAAATAGCAAATTTATATCTAAATTAAAATCCCTACCTATTTGGAAGCCCAAAAAGCATATTAAAATTCCTTTTTTTAACATCCTAATTTTCACCATTGTTTTCGTTCGCACTTCTCTTTCTCTGTAAAAATTTGTTGATATCTATTTCCATATTCATCTCCTACTCACATGAAAAGTCCACTTTCTCCATCTCTTTTCTCTCCATCTTTGCTTAGGTTTTTTTTTGCAACAATGGAATAAAACATGAAAATAACCCCGTATTACTTTTGTGGAATTGATGCTAAAATGTCAATTTTCTTGACTCTAAAAAACCCTAAAAACATTTTTTTGTTGCTCAATATATGTAATATTTTTCTACAAACTATTTTAGCTTGCTGGTTAGGGACAAATAAATGTGAAAACTAATTATTTTGTGTTTTTTAAGAGGAATTGATGATGGTGATGGTTCAAATATGATTAAATTGTTTATTTTGTTGGGTTTTCGAAAATCCAACAAAATAACCTAATAATTTATTTCCTGATTTTCTTCTCTATTCAGATAGTTAAACAAATAATTTATTTCATGTTTAATTATCCTGTTGCAATTTATTAATTTTTTTCTTCAATATCCTCTTTAAGAATCTTTATAATCTTTTAAGGATTCATTTTTTCTTACAAATACCAAAAAAGGCTTTGTTTCTTCTCTCTTCCGTCGGTAATCTATTTTACTATTAGAAATGGGTGGAGGCAGTTTACGAATGGTGAGTTAATGGGGTTTTGAGATTTTTGTTTAGTTTTAGGGAACGAATGAGTTAGTGGGGATTAGAGATCTTAGGTTATTGGGTATTGCAACTTTTGATTTTGATTTTTTATTTTTTAAATATGCACAAAATAACAAATTTGTCCTCTTCAATATTTTAGATTGGAATATTTTAATAATAAAATTTTAATCACAAATATAAAAAGTCTTTATTTTACCATTTTCTTATAAACAAAAGGACTAATGAACACATTTTATAAAATAGAGGACTAAACACCATTTTTTACCAAAATAAAAGAATCTACATGACACTTTTTACCAAAATAAAAGAATCTACATGACACTTTTCTCTATATAATATCTTTCATCACTTGATTCTTAATATTCATTATTGATGACAATGGTCTTTGCTTTGGCTTTACCAATTGCTTGCCAACTTGTCCATCATATCCTCAAACCAAGTCTATATAAAGTGTGTTATTCCTAGGTTTAATAGCAACAGTGAGCTTAATTGATAGAACCTAGCTATCAAAAACAATTTACTAGTGAAAAATTAAGTCTTAAGTCTCAAATCTCAATCCATTTCGTTTGAATTCATATAATTCCACGCTAAGATGAATCCACCTAAGGCATTATTAATAGTGGATTACAATGCTACTAAGGGAGATTCGAACGACTATTTGCAATGCATTGAGAACTTGCGCTCACACAATTAATTAACTACCCATTATGTTCGCAATCGTCCTGTTCTTCCACAACTACGAAGAGATGTGGCTTGTATTGAGTGGTTTCATGTTGTATTGCGAACCACCGATCAAGATGGTATTGCTCATCATATTACACTTAGAATTCGCACCAATACTTTGTGCTTAAGTGCCTACCAAACTAAAAGTGGACAGTGGTTTGAGTTTGCAACACTAATTGAGGGATCACTTCGACTAGAATTTAGAAGTGACTATGGTGATCAATTGGGTCAAATCCTTATAGGAAAAAAGCCACTTGTCAATGCTATAAACTATTTGGCAACATTAGATAATTAAAATAAACGAAAAACTAGACGCCAACTAATGGTATTGTTTGTCATAATATGTGAAGCAATACGATTTAGTAGCATTTCTCCTAAGCTCATAATTGATTTACTCCATCGAATCATAAACAATACTCAACTAGATGGTTATGGTCAAAATGAACATATTGATGATGCCGAAAGAGCAAGATGCCATAGATATATGGAGCAGATCGGTGGTTCGTGAAATCTCTCTAAAGAAGTGTTGCGATCTGATGCCACTGGAGGCAATACCTTTTCCCCATTTTGTGATATGGGAATAACAACATTTGAAATTGCAATTGATGTACTTGGAATGTTACAATTCTATAGATGGCAAGAAGATAGATATTCAAGTGGTCGATACCAACAATTTGATGAAATAGAAGAAGAAAGTGGAGCAGGACAACCCTTGATATGGAGATATACAGTTTGATCATTTTCAACATTGATGATGAACATCCTGGCGAGTTATATGGCATAATCAAAGTGACTGATGAAAAGGTTCTCAACACATATACAATCGCTCAAGGATTAATATCGAGTCCACCATGCTACACTTAGTGGTCCACATCGTGTCATTTCAGCTCTTGACAACATCACGATTGACTTTGACCTAATGGATAGGGATGTTGATTTCTCTCCTGACGACGAAATTATCAAAGAAGTGTACTGAAAAGTTTATAATTTTTACAATGTGTATGACGCTATTTTATTAGTTGTTGTTTCGGGAAAATATGGTAGTGGAACTTTTGTCTATGTTGTGTTGAATAATGCAGTGCAAGCTACCATTCGAGTTACACACATAAATGGGGATGAAGAGAATCCTGCAAATGTGTATGGAAAAGTTACTGCCCACACTAGTAAGTTTCAGGACAATCCAATTGTTCTCTTTATAAGGGACAAATATCAATATATAGATGTAAGGCCAGGAGAATTGATTAGTTTGTCAAGGTCTGTTGCGGTGGTTTCCTTAGGCTCTACCCTAGTCATTGATGCAAACCTTTACGATCAAGATAATTATTCTCTTGATGATGAGATTGCGAATGGCACTGCGACATTTCCTTCTCAAACCTCTGGAACTTTTGAACAGAACATTTCAAGTCAATATGGTCAAATCAAAGAGACTGTATATTGGAATTGAGTAGTTCATTCTAGCTAGTAAGTTTATTTTTCGTGAATAAGTACAATGAACTTACAAGTTCATATCTAAAAATGGTTTGTATTCTTATATATATTGAACATATGTCTGTGTGTATGATGTTCAGTAAACTTATCCTTTTTTTTCTATTTGGGTTGCTCAAAGAAAAAAAAAAAAAAAGCAATTGGCATTACATGTAAGTGCTGGTCAATTTGACCTAGAAATTAAATAAATATGATATGATAATTTTATTTATACACTTGAAGAAGAATATAGCAAGTGAACATAATGCATTTTCTTGATAAATTATGTTGAGTATTGTTAGCGTGAATCGTGTAATTAGTGTGTAATTAGTACTTTTTATCTGTAATAGAACTCTAGTTTATATAAGACTTTTGTAGTTTTTTTTATATATACCTCCACTGTGAGATATGTAAATAATAAGACAATGATTTACTTTCATTATATTTGACTTGGTATCAAAGCAGCAAAAAAAAAAAAAAACTTTTTTCGGTTTCATCAGTTAGCTCCCACTTTCATTATCTCTGTCGCCGCCGCCGCCTCTCTGAGTCAGCTCTACCGTTCATGACTTACTGTTCACAATCTATAGTTCCAGCGCAGCGTCTTTTGCCAGTCTTCATGCCAATCTACAAGCTGCGTAGTTCGTCCCTCAGCCAGCGTCGTCCACCACACACTGCTCAGTCCGTTCTCCTCTGTCGCTACAATCACAAGTCGTTGATCTTTGCCCCTCAGCCAGTGCTGTCCATTGCTCGGCTTCTGTCATTGCAACCAGTGTCGTTCGAATTCACCGAGAACTCGCATGAACTCGTTCGCTTGCCATTGCCGTCTATCCACCAGCACAGCTCCCACGTCCCTCTCTGTGCACCACTCCGTCTACCAGCTTCTCACTGTCACACCTGTCTAGACCGTCGCCCCTAGTCTCGCCCGTCACCGTCGCCCTAGTCTTTATCCACAGCCTTGCATAACTTGTGGGTTTCACCAAGCTCCAATTCTCAGCTTACCCTTCTAATTCATTAATTAACTCTAAGCCTAATTTCAACTCAAGACCCAATTTTGAGCCCAGTCAAGGCCCAAGTTTCATCCCAATCAAGCAGTCTAGTCAATAGCACATTTAGTAGTTCAGTTAGCAGTCTTGAAAAAAAAGGGTAACTTTTTGTTCTGTTGCACATTATTATCATCTCTTTCAATGGAAGATTCGAAAGAAAATCAAGGACTTTAAGATTAATGAAATATTTAACCTAGTTGTTCAAGCAAGGTCATTAGTACCAAAATTTCTATGAAGTAGTTGGACGAGACCATCATGCGACATGTGGAGGTAACCCTACAGCTTCTATAGCTGGTCGTGGTAAGATTGGTATGGTTTCAAACATTTCTCACTCTGTTGGATCTGATACTTGGATTATTGATTCTGGTGCATCTGATCATATGACTTATGGTAAATCTTATTTTATTTACTTGTCTTTCCCACCAGTGTCTTATGTTATGAATGCTAATGGTAAAGTTTTTTCTGTGTTAGGGATGAGGCCAGTTCGTATTACCCCCACCTTACAGCTCCTAAAATGTTTTATATGTACTGAATTTATTTCATCACTTAATATCTGTTCCACAGTTGAATACTGAGTCTAAATATTCTGTAACCTTTTATCCTATGTATGTAATTTTTTAGGATCTTCTTACTAGGAAAATAATTGGTTGTGGGTATTTGAGGAACAGATTGTTTCGTTTTGATTAGACCAACATAGGGGAGAAACTAGGAGCATAGTCCTGCACCACTTTAACTTCGACTTTTGACTAGCTAAAGTGAAATTTGGTTATGACATCATCGCTTAGGGTATCCGTCTTTTAGTCTTATGAAAATATGTGTCTTGGCAAAGAGTCATCGTACTACTTATTCTTCAAGTATTTCGAATAGAAGTACTATTCCTTTTTAATTAATTCATTCTAATATTTAGGGATCGTTTAGAGAGCCTACTATATCAGGTATGAGGTATTTTGTGTCGTTTATTGATGATTGTATAAGATTGTTATGAGTTGCTCTTCTTAAAAACAAAGATGAAAGTTTTTCTAACTTTTTCAAAATTTTTGTACTTGTGTTCAAACACAATACAATTTTACCATTAAAGTACTACGTTCTGATAATGGGAGAGAATATGTTAATCGTGTCTTTCAAGATTTTTACCAAATACATGGGATTGTTCACCAAACTACTTTCCCACAAACACAAGAACAAAATGGGATGTTTGAAAGAAAAAATTGTCACTTACTTGATATGGCTCGTGCTCTCCTGTTTATTGGTTCATATGCCTAAAATATCTTTGGGGCACTGTTCAAGCTTCTGCCCATCTCATCAATAGTCTCCCATCCAAGTGTCCTTCACGGACAATTCCTGTTTGATGTTCTCACATCTCATGTATCCCTGTTATCATTTCATAATCTTCCTGTCCATGTATTTGGTTGTGTTGTTTTTATACATGTTCCTAAAAATCAGAAGGTCTAAGTTAGATGCCTGGGCAATTAAGTGTATGTTTGTATGTTATGGAGGTTATCAAAAAGGGTATAAATGCTATCATCTACCTACCAGAAAGTATTATGTCACTATATATGTCACTTTATTTGAGGATATGAGCTATTTTTTCTCTATTGATACTGCTCTTAAGGGGGAGAATTCATTATTTGAAGAGTTGTATCATAGTGAGGGAGAGGAATTGGAAGGAACTGAGGAAGTACCGCAATCAGAATGATATTTCAATGGGTTCAGCTGAGGTTCTTATCCCATTGAATCCAGTAGTCGAAGAAATAGATGCTTCAAGTATTCAAACACTAGTTTCGATCACTAAAAATGAAAATAAAAATGAAAATGAAGACACAACTGTTCCCTCAGGCATCATTCCTACCCCTGATCAACACATCCCTAGTACTAAATGTCACTCATCTAGGGTATGTACACCCACTGATACTAATAGCTTTGAGTCTAGTGTTGGATAGTATGTGTTACCAAATAGGTCTACTCGAGGTTAACCAGCCAAAAGGTATGAACCAAATATTCATGCAAAATCAAAATATTCAGTAGCCTAACTACATGTCCATTAAAAGATTGTCTAAGTCATATAAATCATTTGTAAATCAAATATCTACTGTATCAGTACCTAACAAAGTGCATGATGCGTTGGGAGATCCTAAAGTGGAGGAATGCAATGGATGAAGAGACGGAGGCATTACAAGAAGAACAATAATTGGCAATTGTGCCTCCACCACAGGGCAAGAAGACAGTTGGTTGTCGTTTGATGTTTACTGTAAAACGTAATGCTGATGGATTTGTGAATTAGTATGAAGACCACCTTATAGCAAAAGGGTTTACTCAGATGTATGGTGTAGACTACGATGAGGCCTTTTCTCCTATTGCCAAAATGAATACTATTTGAGTTTTGCTTTCGCTTGCTGCTAGCTTAGATTGGTCACTTTGATAGTTTGATGTTAAGGAATGTGTTTCTTCATGGAGAGCTAGTCGAGGTGGTATACATGAGTCTTCCATCTGAGAATGTAGCTGCTCTTCCTTGATAATCTGAATGCAAATTGAGGAAGTCTCTGTATGATCTCAAGCAATCTCATTGTGCCTAGTTTGGAAGGTTTTTACAAGTTCATGTAAAAGGTTGGTTACAAACAGAGTAATTCAGATTATATGTTGTTTATCAAATATCAACAAGGGAAGGTAACTGCTCTAATTATTTATGTTGATAATATAGTAATTACTGGCAATAATACTGTTAAAATGGATAGATTACAGAGACAACTAGTCTCTGAATTCGAGATGAAAGATTTGGGTGAACTGAAGTACTTCTTAAAGGATTGAGGTAGTTAGGGGGAGAAAGAATTTTTCTATGTTAGAGAAAGTACATTCTTGATTTATTAATCGAGACAGGTATGTTAGATTACAAACCTATTGACACTCCTATTGAGCAAAATTATTATCTAGCAAAGTATCCAGATCAGGTACCAATTGATCAAGGTCGCTATGAGAGGTTGGTTGGGCGCTTAATTTATTTAGCGCATACTAGACCAAATGTTGCATATGAGGTAAGTGTAGTAAGTTAGCTCTAGGGAGAGGAATAATGTCCTCTAAACATAACAACCCTCTTGAAGTTTGCAGCTTCACAGATGCAAATTGGGCAAGAAATATTACAAATAGAAGGTCGACATCAGGTTATTTCACTTTTGTGGAGAGGAGTAATTTGGTCCTGCATGGAAACAGTAACAACCAACATAAAGTTAGGGCAGCGGTCACAGATGCAAATTGGGCAAGAAATATTACAGTATAGAAGGTCGATATCTTATGTGGTTATGTTCACTTGCTGTGGATAAGATAACTTTGCAATTTGCATTTGGGTTTTGAAGTCCAAAAGTACTATAAAGTTGTATGGCGACAATCATGCAGCTATTGAGGTATGAGTCACAAAATTCAGTACAGCATAATCGCACTATATGTAGAGTATGTGAATTGTTACTGTGGATAAAAAGGAAACTAGATGCCAAACTAATTAGATTTGGGTTTTGAATTCCCACTGAAAAGTAACTATTCAGAAGTTGCTCATTGCGAAAGAGTTTCCAAAAAGCTATTGATATGACGCACTAAGCAAGTTGGATATGATCGATATGTATGCTCCAACTTGAGGGAGAGTGTTAGTGTGAATCGTGTAATTAGTGTATAATTAGTACTTATCTATCTATAATAGAACTCTAGTTCATGCCAAGACTAATGTAGCTTTCCTTTACTGTTCCCACTGAAAAGTAACTCTACTATGAGTTGTGTAAATAATAAGATAATAATTTACTCTCATTATATTTGACTAGTAAAATATAGTGTATGACGCACTAAGCAAGTTGGATATGATCGATATGATATGCTCCAATTCTCTGAGGGAGAGTGTTAGTGATGAATTCGAGTATGACTTAGTCGTCTTAAGCCCTTAACTACTATCACTTAAAAAAAAAAATCAGTGTTTAGGACAAACGGTTTTCTCATGAAAGTTATAATTTTGTCTTAATAATTCATGAACCAAATTTTGTGTTTGTAATGTAGACAAGTCTTAGAAAGTTGTGGACAAATTTATATTTTGTACCAAAAATTCTATGCTATTAGGGACAAATATTTTGTCCTTAAATAATAGGTATAATTACATAGCATAATCTCATCTTATCAGAATATGATGATTTCAGTATGACTTAGTAGTCAAAACTCTCCATGGTGACTATATATTTTTTTATAATATAAAAAACATATGTTTATTGCCCTCAATTAATAGTATATTTTAACATCTTTAAATATGTATTTAAATAGCCATCTTTCTCTTCTTTTTAAGCAATATCAAACTTAACCATTTTTTTTTTCTTCTCCTCCTCTAGATTTGTTCTACATCTACCAGAGAGGAAGCGTTCCTCTATAGGATTAACTCTCTCTTCAGGTACTTGTTTCATTTTATTTTCTTTTAGTTTAATAAAATCAACCACAATTGTGGAATTTTTCCATGTAGATCTTAGATCTAGGATGACACATTCTCGTATAGATTTAATCTAGTGCAATTTACACTACAAGAATTTGGACAATATAGGACGAACATTAATATAGGGTGAGAAATAAATTGGGCGATTACAAGTTTGTGGCCGTCCTATAAAATTTATATGATGGTTATTATGAAATTTTTTTTGCAGAACTTTATAAAATAATTTTTTACCATCTTAAAAATTTTTCTTATAAGACGACTATTTGCCGTCTTATATGTTAACATACAAGACGGTTAAAGACTGCATTATATAGAAACATATAAGACGGCTATAAGGTGCCTTAGAAGGAATCTTATATGTTAACATATAAGACGGTCAAAGACTGCATTATATAGAAACATATAAGACGGCTATAAGCTGCCTTACAAGGGAAAAAAAAGAAAGGTTTTATGTTGTAATAAGCAGCTCTCACTTTAAAAAACCAGTCACTTTCGAAAACTTCAGCCTCTGCCTAACCACTTCATACTCGTCCTTAGCCAACTTGACCTCAACGCATCTTGTTATCCTCAGCCACTCCTTTGCTCAGCCCACTTTGCCAGTGCTATATGCCGTTGCTCTAAGCTCTTGGGCTATTCGCCACTCATGCCGACGTTCCTCTCGAAGTAGTTTTTCCCTTTAGCTCCGCATAGACGTTTCCTCAATCAACGGGTATGTTTTGATGATGGTTTTTTTTTTTTTTTGCCTATTTTTGATTTTTTTTTTGTATAGTTCCATTTTTTTTTTTGTGGATGAAATGTTCAAGATAAAAGTAGTCCTTTTTTTTTTTTTTTTTGGGTGTTAGTCTTGCCTAGATATTGTCTTGTATCTGTAATAACCAAGGTGCTTTGTCCTTGATGACTGATGAAGATTTTGGGGACCATTTTGTTTTTTCCACTTTTTTTGTTTGGTATTCTTGAACGAGTTGGAGATCTTAAGTGTGCATTGGATAACAAACATCTGTAGAACCCATCTCCATGTGGCTTCGAAACTCTTCATGCTTTGCTTGAAGAAAATTAATATTGTTGGTGATGCCTCTTACTTGGACACTTTTTAGCACATTTGGTTTCTTCAATCCATGATAGTTGAAATGTCCAAATCTTTTATGCCATGGCCACGGGCTCACCTACTTATATCTTCATGTTCACTTTTGCACTCACATTGAACTGAAAAACATTTATGATCATATTTTGCAATTTTTAGAGTTTTTGTCCTAATTTAGACAAATATAGTCATATTTAAATAGCCATAACTACTTAGCCAGAGTTCGCATGAATCAGGTCTCTTGCAAATGCCAAATGCCCAAACTTGAACCAAAAATTAGCATGAAGAAGCCAAAATGAAATCTTAAATTTGGGTCAAAATTTTTAATAAAAATTGGAGGATTCAAATCCGAGCATGAGGGAGACTCCTATCCACCAAATTAACAACAAAGGCACTATCATACGTTGATCTTAATCACAGGTCTGCCTATCACAAAGGTTTAGTTGAATGTATATTGTATCACAAGGATTGTGAATATGGTGTACTACTATATGTGAGGCCAACACTTGTCGAAAGGTAATATCAAACTAAATAATAAGGATCGATGATTACAAATACAGAAACATATTACAACAAAATCTCTTTTCAGAAAACTAGAAACACAAATGGAGATGCTTCCCTAGTATGTACTTTGCTGATCAAATATTTGCAATTCAACAATTGAGATTGTTGGGCCTCGAACGCAGAACCTTCATTTTTGATACCATGTTAGAAGTTGTTAGTCACAAAGTCTTCCAAAAAATTAAGTTATTAAGAGAATGACTAATTATACTTTTATACATTTATCACTGCCTCTTGTAGATTTATCCCAAGAAAAACTTTAATATTGCTTGAACAACTTTACTTGGTGAGCTTCAATGCAGTTTATCAAGTGATATACAACTTAAATTAAACATATATATATATATATATATATATATATATATATATATATATATATATATATATATATATATATATACATATACATGTACATATATATATATATATATATATATATGTATACATATATATATACACACACATATATATATGTGTAATATTTTTTTATTATCTAGCTAAGATATTGTCTTGTAGTTTTTAAGTAAGAATTTATACATATTAATAGAGTTTGAGCAATTGAGGCAAGAATGATGCATGTAATTATCTTTCAAACAATTGACGAGAAGAATTTGATCTAGCAAGACAACCTATATATTGATGTATGTTACTAAATATTTTAATATTTTGTTTATTAGCTTATATCAAGCGAGACAACATACTTATTTATATGTGTGTAAGTTTCAATACTTGAATGTTGCATCTATTAATTAACTTTTAAATATATATATGTATATGTTTTTAAGCGCACACATATGTGTGTTTTAATTATTTGAATAAACTTGTTGTAATCAATTGAGAATGAATACTTATGGACTTGTTGTGAGATGAATTGAAATATATATATATATATATATATATATATATATATATATATATATATATATATATATATATATATTTTCTTTTTCTTTTTTTCATTCTAGAATGATATTTTATTTATACATGTATTAATAATGCAGAAAATAAAGGAGGATTTTTTTAAAATATATATACACACACACATATAGGACAAGTCTGTGACTGTCTTATATAACTTTTATAAGACAGTTACTAATTAAAATAAAACAATTTATAAGACGACTATGAACCATTTTATTAAAATTATATAAGGTAGTTATTAGCCGTCTTATAAAAGTTGTATAGGACAGTTATTGATTATTTCAAAAGAATTTTTTATAGAGCAATTATGGATCATCTTATTTGTTAAATTCTTTTAGAAATGACAATTATAAGACGGTTAGTAACAAGCCTATAAGACTTGACCGTCCAATTTTATCCTTGTAGTAGTGTTAGGCATGAGTTTATTTTTATTTTGGCACTCTGTTTCTTGTAAACCTAATATTAGATACGTTTGTTTGTTCGTTGAAAGTGATGGTATTATAGTGAAAAAATACATGAAATCAATAAAACTAGCCAGTTGACACAACTATACTTATGAAAGCACTCCAAGCAAAGAAAAAGCCAATGAAATTAAATATTGACAGTGCCAGTACTAACATCGAAACGATCCAAAATGATGCTTATAATTAGGGGTGGCAATTTGTGCTATAACTCGATTGACCGAATCGAACCCGAATTGAAAAACACAAATCGAACACGAATCGAATTAAATTTAGGCTTGTTTCAGCCTAGCTCGAATAACACGAACAAATTTGGGCTGGGTTAGGGCCAACCCATTAGCCCGAACTAAAATAAAATAAAATTAAATTTTAAATAAAAAAATAAAAAATACTATATTAAAATTAAAATAATCTTTCATTTCTTTTAGTACTTTTTTTTTATGATATATTAATTATTTTTTTCCCTTTTCTTTTGAAAAATAAGCTGATAATGAATAAATAGTTATAATTTATTCATTTTGTCACAATATTATGCTACATTCTTTGATGTTAATGCATTTAGCATTTAAATCTACTTAACTCTTTAAACAAAAAAAATAATATTTATATTTAATTTAAATTAGTATTATAAAGTTTCTATTTTTAAATTGATACTTGTATTATGCTATTCTCTTTTCTACTTGTTCGTTGTCTTGAGACTTAGATATTATGTAATAGTCAAAATTTTGTTCTTGTGTATATAAAAAAAGTTATGTTATCGTGTAACATTTTAATTTACTTTAACTGTTCAATTTTTAATAAATATATTCATTTAATCTACTCATCTCTATTTATTTTGTTTAATAAGTAGAATAAATTTTATTTGGATTTGATAACTGTTTATTCTAAATGTGAGTTTTTATGAGGGCATGACAACTTCTAACTTTTACATGAGTATGGTTTAATGCATTTACTCATTGCCAAATTAATTTAGTAATTAACTTTTTTCTTTAATAATTAATTTTTTATTATATTTATATATATATATTTTTATTGTTTTATGTAATTTTATTTGAGCTTTAATTATTAAACATATTTTTTTAATAAAAAAAGTCATATTAACTAAAATATATATATAATTAACAATTCAGGCTAGTTTGGGTCAATTTGAGTCAGCTCGTTTGTGTTTGGTTTGGGTTCGAGCTCACATATGACAGCTCGAATTAAATTTGAATTGAGCTAGGGTTGAACCAATTTAGACTGGACTAGTTTAGGCCAGCTCGAACTAACCCAGCTCGCACGAATTAACACCCCTACTTATAATGCATTATGTTTACATGTTATAGTTGATTATGTATTTGAATTTCTTGTATATCTTTTATTCCATGAATGAATGAAATTTTTTATTTCTGAGAAAAAAAATATGTATATATATATATTTAAACTACAACCACTAAAATATTTTAGTACTTGTTAATTAATTTTAGACATATTGGGCATGTTATTTTTAATTATTACTAACAAATATTATCATAACACTTTAAATTAAATAGATGAAGTTATTTGCAACAACTTGTATTGTTATTCTAATTATCATTATTTATTAAACAATAACGACATTAAAATATAATTAGTTAAATTATATTTTTATTGTAAAATTATAACAATAATAATTATGTCAATATTATTCTTTATTAAATAATATAGTCATCCAACAATGGGGCACGTGCAAGACATACCTAGTTTCTTGAAATATATATATATATATATTATTATTTTTTTTCTCTAGTATCTTTTGCATTTAATTACTCGTAGGATCACTTCATAGAGAAACGGTTGTGTTTGGGGGAAAAATTAAAAAAAAATTCTTTTAAATATTTAAAAAAGTATTTTTAAGCATTTGTCATCAAATTTTTTAAAGTTATTTAATTTTTTTGCAATTAGTACTAACCATCAAATTCAAATTCAAATTCAGTGATAAATATAATTTATTATAAAAAAAACAATTATTAAAGTCTTGAAATTTTTTATTTATTATATTTTACTCCAGAACGTAAATAATTAAATATGCATTTGTGCCTCGTAAAATACTTTCTAATAGTGCATCCAAAAAATACAGGAAAAAAGGGGAAGGAAAAGATAAAAGACTACTGACCATGTATTGATTCCAAATTAATAACGCTCAACATGTTTGAATTTTATAAATATTATGTGTAGGTTTGTAACAAATTTAATATATTAATAACATAAAATGCATTTAATTCAACTAAAAAATAATTAAAAAGCATATTTCCGGTTCCAAGTTGACCAAGACTTCCCTACATTCTAGATAGAAACATAAGCAACTGCCCATCCGAGGGCTATTAGGATTCCAATAACTTTTGTGCTTGATTCATATACGTATTGAACAGAACTGAGAACATGAAATTGAATTGGATGAACTGAGAACAGAAATGTACTGTATTATAGTAGTATTTTTTCTTGAAAATACTTACAAGCTGGTGTAGAAGACAAGATGCTTTTTTTTTTTATAAATAAAATATATATAATTTGAGTTGGTGTGATTTTACAGATACTTTTTTATAATAAGTAAAGTAAACCTAATAAGAGTACTGTCTAGCTAACTTGTATATTCAATGAAGTTTTTTAAGAATTTTGTACCTCTTACATTTTTATATAGTTTAGTTTAGTTGGTACATTTTGATCTTAATTTGCTTTCCTTCGAAGTTGATCTTAAACATGATAAATAAATATTTGTCATCTAACTTTGCATAGAGGTTTGTATACAATGAGGGGGGAAAGAAAAAGTAAGAGTGCTAATGAAAAAGTTGTTACCATTTTTAGCAATGTTAAAATACCATCTCTTTACTAAAAGGGCTTGTACAGTTCCTTTGTATACCGAGTAAAGTTTCATTAGTATTCTTGATGACAATGGCCTTTGCTTTGGTTTGGTTTAGAAAGCAATCATAATCATCTTTCCCAATACTTCAAGTTTTCCTTTCCTTGATATATGACCCTTGACCCATGACAAATTGCATTTGTTTGCTCAGTTTTCCACTCATATCCTCGTACCAAGTCTATATAAAGTGTGACATTACTGGTTTCAATAGCAAAGGTGAGCTTGATCGATCCTAGCTATCAAAAACAGTTCACTAGTGTGAAATCAAGTCACAAATCTCAATCCTTTCGTTTGCATTGATACAACTCCACACTAAGATGAATCCACCAAAGGCAATATTCACAGTGGAGTATAATGCTAGTGAGGGAGGTTCGGGCAATTATATGCGATTCATTGAGAACCTGCGCTCACAAACTCAATTAATCGTCCGATATGTACGCAATTGTCCTGTTCTTCCACAATTACGTACAGAAGCGAATAGTATTGAGTGGTTTCATGTTGTACTGCGAGCAACCGATCAAAATGGTGTTGCTCATCATGTTACACTCAGGATCCGCACTGACACTTTGTACTTAGATGCCTACCAAGCTGAGAATGGTCAATGGTTTGAATTTGCAAATCTAATTGAGGGATCACGTCGACTAGGATTTGGAAATGACTATGGCAATCACTTGGGTGAAATTATGATTGGACGACAGCCACTCGTCAATGCTATAAGCTATTTGGCAATGTCTAATAATGATAACAGAGATACAACTAGACGCCAACTAATGGTATTGTATGTCATGATATGTGAAGCAATACGATTTAATAGTATTTCCCATGATTTTATTGCAAATTTTTTACACAGAAGCACTGAAGGTACTCAACTAAATGGTTACGGTCCAAATGAACAAATTGATGATGAGGAAAGAAAAAGACGCCTTGAATATATGAAGCAAATCGGTAGTTGGGGAAAAGTTTGTCGAGAAGTGTTGCAAACTGATGCCACTGGCGGCCATAGTTTTTCCCCGTTTCCTGACATGGGAATAACAACATTTGGAATTGCAATTGCTGTACTTGGAATGTTGCGATTTTACTGTTGGCCAGGAGATAAACATTCAGGTGATTATTACCCAATATCTGACGAAACAGAAGAAGAAGAATGTGGAGCTGGACGACCTTTGATGGAGATTTACCATTTGGTCATATCCAACATTGATGGTGAAGATCCAGGTGATTTGTATGGTACTATCAAAGTGACTGACGCAATGGGTTCTCAATACATATACAACCGCTCAAGGAGTGAATTCGAGTCCATATACCCTGGTGACCATGCTACCCTCAATGGTCCAAATCGTGTCATCTCAGCTCTTGACACGTTAATGGTTGACTTTGACTTAAAGGACAAAGATGCTGATTTCTCTCATGATGATGAAATTGTCAGTGAATTGTTCGCCTGGAATTTTTATGATTTAGAAAATCTGTATGACACAGTAATTTCACGTGGCGTTTCTGGAAATTGTGGTAACGCATCTTTAATCTATGCTGTGTTGAATAATGCAGTGACAGCTACCATCCGAGTTACACTCATAAATGGTGATGAAGAAAATCCTGCAAATGTCTATGGAAATATTACTGCCCACACTAGCAAGTTTCAGGGCAATAATATTGTTCTTTTTAAAAAGGATAGTAGTAACTATGTAAATGTAAGTCCAGGAGAACAAGTTCCTTTGTTAAGATCTGCTGCAGCCGTTACATTAGACTCTTCCCTAGTCATTGTTGCAAACCTTTGGGATCAAGACAGCTTTTCTTCTGATGATGAAATTGCCAACGGCACTGCTACATTTTCTGCTAAGATCTCTGGGACTATTGATGAAGACATTTTAGGTCATTATGGTCGAATTAAAGTCACAATAAAGTGGGAGTAAATTTATTTCTATATTTTCATGAATAAGTCCAATGAACTTATATGTTCATATCCTAAACTGATTTGTATTGTTACGTTAATTATTTAAGTGAGCATGTGTCTGTGTTGTTTAATTGTTAAGTTTGTCTTTTATTTCTATTTGGGTTTCTCGTATAAAAGTAACTGATGTTATATGTATATGTTGGCCACTTTGAGCTAGCAATTAAACAAATATAATAATGATATTATGATTTTATTCTACTTTTATTTATTCTCTATTATAAAAATGTGAGTTTACACTGTTGAAATAATTTTACTAATCTATACTCACTATTCTATAATTTACAAGTTCATCATTTCATTTATTACATGCCTAAAAAGAAAGTCCATCGTTTCATGATTTAATTATTATTATAATTGTTAGTATTACAATTTATGCTATAACTCTAAAATTACACCTGCCATTTATGAATAAGTAGGCATGTTTAATTGCAAATTCAAGTTTTTATTCTTATTTTTCCTAGCTAATAATAAGTAAAATACTATCTTTTATGTTATATTTAAATGTCAATTAAATGATAATTAGTATATATCTTAATTTTTGGAATTTGCAAATCACTAATTTTTTAACATTGTTCTGTCATGAAATATCGTTTTCATTTGACATGCTTTAGTCTTTCGCAATAATAAAAAGTTTCTATTTTTATGTTATCTTTAAATGCTAATTAAATAATAATCTATACTAGATATAAAAATATGAATCAAGCTTAATATTTTTTGGACAAAATTATTCTTATATTTTATGCTATTGACATTAGTTGCCTTTATAGGATATATTATCTTATTAGATAAGGACTCTAAATATAATAATGGAATAAGAATTATATCCAATACGAATTCTAATAATACAATGATTACCACATCTATAAGGATTATAAATATCATTTTACTTTCACAATTAATATGAAAGCATAGTAAAATTAATTTTTTATTTACATTAAATATGTTGTATAAATTAAACAAAAAAAAATTAAAATAAATAAAACAATTAGACACATTTTTTTAATTAGTATACTAAAAGAAGAAGATGTTCAAGTAAAATTCACGTATTTTTTGGTCAATTCTATCCAGGGTAGTATAATGTTAACTGGTATAGTTACAGATATTTTTAGTTATGTGTAAGCAAACATCTTTGTTCAAATAATGTTGACTGAAAAAGTGGAAACAAACAGAAGTGAACGGAAATTTCTGTAGAAAAAATACAAAATTATTATAGTTCACTCTTAACTGCACAAAAAAAAAAAAAAAAAATGCTAAAAGCGTAGGAGAAAATGAAGTATAGTTTATATTTACAGCTCTCACAAGTCTTCAGCCAATTTTAAGTACATATCTTTCATTTTTTCCTAAAAGGAATAAATGTTTTTTTTTTTTTTTAATATAACTGTCTCTTGAATAATTAAAAGTATATGTAGTCAATGGTTAGTAATAAGGACGCGAAATAGATAGAAAACGATAATTTTTGATCATTTTGTCCCACATCGATAAACACTTCGTTTTTAACATTATAATTTACAATATTATTCTTCAAAGATTTATAAACATAAAATTTTTATGTAAGTATTATAGAATATACAAAAATTTTGTAAGCCTTACAAAAATACTATTTTAACGCGTATAAAATAACAATAAAAACAACTATATTTTTTTAATGATAGAAATAATATAAAATCAAGAAATAATATAAATAAATACACAAGACATTTCAAGATTTTTTTTCACAAGAAATGATATTCAGCAAAAAGATATTTGAAGAAATTCAAAAATTAAAATTAATTCTTAAAGAAGATGATAGATTTAGGGAATAATCATTCTCCAAAATAAGAAAATTATTTACAAGAAAAGACGTAATATATTATAGAATAAGTAATAAAAAAATGAGTATTACTATAGCAGATGCAAAAGGAAGATTTAATATACCATTAAATGATAAAGAAATCATTATGAAAAAACTAACAAAATTTTTTCATAAAGATAAAGAAAAAATTGTATACATTCATTTAGGAAGAATACAAATTTTAATAAAGGCACATTTTAAAAAAGGAATAGATACACCAATAAAATAAGCATTATTACACAATAGGATAACAACAGAAAATATGATTTGTTAGGAATGATTAATGAAAACTTGTCATACCAGAAATTAAAGTTTACAAAATATCCTAAGTTTGGTATTAATATCCATGATAAAAATCTAAACCAAGGTGGCGTTTGGTTCGCTGAATGTAAAAGTAATGACAATGGTAATTTTAATGGAATTAAATGTAAAGGAAACAGTATTACTATTACAATATTTATTTAAGTAGTGTAATCAAAATAAATAATAATATTAAAATAAAGATTATAAAATTATAAATGAAGTAAAATTAAAAAATAAACTTTTTTATTATTAAAAGATATAGAATAAGCAAAAAAATCATAAATAATTATACAAATTGTGAGAAAAATATAGCATTACAACGTATTCTCAAGGGCTACAGGTGTAATGAGGATTACTGCTACTGCTATAATCCCTTTATATTCTATTATAAAATACTGTCAAACAAAACACAGTAATACCCTAAATGATTCCCATTACGATTACGATTACTGTCAACTAAACATGTCACAAGTATTAAGTTTAGCCTATGATTTTGAATTAGAAAATTTAATGAAAGATGGAAACCACCCATTATCAATTCATTATCTAGTAGGAATGCTCTAACAAATAGCCACAATAATTCAATATATGGACAAACCAAATTCATAGAAATAAATAAAACTTTCAAAGGAATGGGACAAATAATAAAAAAGCCACAAATATTAACAGAATATGAAGTATATGACGAATGAAATTTAGATATTAAAAGAAAAATCCCTCATACTAATAAGAAGAAGCAATGTACAAAGAATTAAGTTTATAGACACTCAAGCATAAATAAAAAAAAAGAGACAAAGGAATAGAAAAACTAAAAGAAGAAATTGAAGAAGTAAAATAATTGGTTTATAAAATAAAATAACTTGTGGTAAAAGACGAATTATTAGAAATACAATTAGAGAAAAATAATAACTTAACAAGGATATATAGCAACCAAATATGTATAATGAAGGCTTTAATTCTTTTGGTAGAAAAAATAGATACCATAGATGAATTGAATATTAAAATCTTACAATAACTAAAAGAAATACAATTAAATATGCATAAAGAAATTACATAATTAAAAAGAGATATTAATAACATACCAATAGAAAATATTAAAATTTGATCTATTAAAAGGATTAAAAGAGAAATCTCCTAGAAGATCCAATGCTTTAATATCCAAGAATAAAAGAAAAGATGAAAAATTCAAAGATATAATTACAGTCTAATGGAATACAGAAAAGATTTAGAAAAATAATTAATGAATCATGAAAATAAAGATATAGGAAAATTAATTAATTTATTAACTCTAACTAATGATGAATTAGAAAAATATTATGAAGAAAAACTTTGTATATATATATATAAAAAAAAAAGATGATATGACAATAATTAGTGGAAGTGAATTTGAACAAAAATATTTAAGTTAGAATTCATATAGATTCTATATTAGCAACTCCATAAAGATCAATTCTAGAAAAAAATAGATACATCTGACTCACATAGGAAAGAAAAGAATAGGCAAAGACCAGAAGAACTCGAACTATTTAATAGAAAAAGACAACAACTTAAAATAAAAGAAGGATTATATTGGGATACTTGAGGAAGTATTCCACTAGAATTTATACCTTATGAAAATTATAAATATGATATTTTAGATTTAGATTGCAACATGTTTAAATTACATAGATTTTTTCATATGTGAGTACGAAATATATTATTATAAGTTACCACCTTCTTTGCAAGAAACTTATAAAGAATTATTTTTTTTAAATATTACCTAAAAATTGCATAAAACTATGTTAGAAGGATATAATAGCAGGAATAAATAAACATTACTTGATAGATTGAGAAGAAGAATAAGAAGTGTTAAAAGTTGGATAATAGTAAAATGTCAGGAAAGAAAAGAATTTAAACAACTAAGAAAAAATGATAAAATCTATTGTGATTCAAGAGATTTTAGGATGTTAGAAAAATATTGTTGTAATATAAGATCTAACAATGAATATAAGAAGTATAATAGATTTAGAAAGTTCAAAAGATATAAATTTAGGAAATAAAACTTCCAAATATATATATATATATATATTTGGAACCTAGTAAGCATAGATATTTTAAAAGAAAAAAATATAATACACCTAAAACAAAACTATTATTCATCAGGAAAAAGAAATGTAGATATTGAATATGTAATAAAGAATAATATTGTGGAAATGAATGTCCTAATAAGCTTTAACATAAAAAAGAATTTTAAAAAGAATTTTTTCAAAAAGCAAAAATCTTATAAACTTTTAAGATGAAATTAAAACTAAAAGAGAAATTTGATATAGATGATACATGTAGCATCAATTTATCAGAAGAAATTGAAGAAGAAATAACAAATTCCAAAACTAATATAAACAAGAAATACTTATTAGATGGCAACAATGATTGAACTATTATAAATTTGATGTAAAACATTTGACAGGAAAGAAAAATATTTTAGTAGATACTTTGACCAGAAAATTAGCACATTTTACTATGTTTTTAATGACAATAATGGATTCTCTTAACATAGACATCAAGATTAAAGAAAAGAAAATCTTAATTTGAGAAAATGAAAGTGAAATCTTCCTAAGAATAACTTAGGGTATTGTAGCTTACAAAGTCCTTAGATAGTAAATGAACGTTGGTTAAATCAGCTAAATAGAAAATTCCTAAAGAACTTGAAAGTTCTAAAGGAAAGGAAGTTTAATCTCCCAAAAAAATTAAAACTCCAAAAATAAGCCATGGAAAAAAATAGTGTTAACAACCCATAAAAGAAAAAAGAAAAGATTAATTGGGCAAATTAAGCTGAAAAAGAAAGATTCAAATTTTGTTATTAATGTTGTGAAAATGATCACTTGTATCTTAGTCTCATATAAAAGGGGTGTTTAAGCTTGTGAGATCAAGCCTCACTATATGAGTGCGTGACTTGTGAAACTTGACTTTGATGAAAAAATCTTAGTCTTGCGAAATATATAAAAGAACATAAAAATAAAAAGGTACAATAATTAAAAAAAGTGTAAAAATTAAATTTTAGATGGTTATAATTCAAAGCCATAGACCTTTTGATGGTTGTATTTTATTTTATATTTTTTATTTAAAAAAAATGATCGTATGTCTCACTCAATTTTAGTAGATTTTATTAGTCTCTTACTAATAAATTTTCATCACTTAGCTTATCAAGTTGCACGAGTTATTATTATTTTTTGTTTCAATATTATTTGTATGTCAAAGATTGTTTTTGTATCCTGCTTAGGATCTCATATACTTTTAAGGCAAAGCTTGTGGTGGATATTTATGAGGTGATATATGTAGATAAATTTGGGTCGACAAGACTAGTTGGAGTTTGACTCGGCGTATGTAGTTACTCCTTTTCCAACTAGGTCAAATTAAAGGCCTTAGTGATGATATTCTACTTCGGCTGAATATTTAGATAAAGTTACTTCGGCTGAATATTTAGATAAAGTTACTTGCATGTAGTTCTATTGGTCCACATTTATGGAGGGAAAAATGCCGTAGTTAATAGATAACCTCTTAGGCTCCTAGTTTTTATATAACATCTTGGTGGTAGAACGTTCTATCATTTGCTAACTCTTTTATTTTTTAGATTATAGATTTTGTTGAGAATTTTATTGTATTACTTTTTTAATATTTAATAATACTCGAAGTTGAAGAAGATACCAACGTAAATGTGATGTCCCAGGGTGTACTAATTTAAGCTGACTGCAACCTTTCATTTAAAAAATTCAATACTTTGAAAAGTATTCCACATCTTGGTAAGTGGAAAACAATATTATTTATACGACTGAATTTATATGCTTGGTTGGGTGATAATTATTACGAGTTGTGTTTACCCATTTAATATCGTTATGCTTATTTGACTCATTGGTACGTAGATTGTCAACAAACAAAAAATTGTCAAAAATATATATTACTCTAATCAGAAAATGGCTTATTAAGTTCACGTAAGTTGTGCCATATTGTCTTCATTTCAAGTAGAGTAAATAAAATAATACTTTAGTGGATTTATTTATAATATAATGTCATATTCGATCTATTTGCTAAATAGATGTGTCATTTTATAATATGTTAACTAATATCAATAATAACATGTGCACTCCGTGTTTGTATCGTGCCAAATTTTTTGACTTTTACTAGCATTCCTTTTAGAAAAAGTATGAATAAATATAGAATAAAAAATTTGCAAAAAAAAAAAAAATGAAAAAAAAATAAACTTCAAACAAATTTAAAAAACATAAAATTGCAAAACAAAATAAAGAAGAGGCTATAAATAAGCCTCCTTTTATATAATAAGATAAGAATTATGCACTAATACTGATATGTTGGCTCAGATGAATGACAATTACGTTTTAAAAATTTACATGTAAAAATTAAAAACAATAAAAATGTAGGAACCAATTTAGACTCTTTTCACTCTCCTTGCCATGTCAGGACCAATATTGCTGAAGTATATAATGGCGACTTACAGTTACAAAAATCGATGCCTAAAAGAGCTGTGCTTCATTTTCTAGTTTCTCTTTGATGAACAATCAGTATCGTTCTTTGGGTTCTTTTATAAAATAAAAAATGAAAACATCTGTTTACTATGCAAACGAAAAGGTATTGAATATTTCATTTAGAAACTGCAACCTTTTTCTACATCAATAAATTTATATATCCTAAATTATATAATTTTAAGTCCTCAAACTTCAATTAAATTCACATATAATTTTTTAAACTTTTAAAACGTACTATTTAATCCTCAAACTTTTTTTAAATTTTACATGTAGGTTCTAATTAAACTTTTAAATCATACAATATAATCTATTAACTATTAAAATTTTACACATAGATTTTAGAATTTTGATTCACAAATATGCATTTTAGTATCTAAGTTAGGACTCATATGCAAATTTTTAAAATTTGGGAAATAAATTATAGAATTTAAAAATTTAGGAACTTATGTGTGAAATTTTAGAAACTTGGAGACTAAATTGTATAATTTAAAAGTTTAAAGATCTATGTGTAAATTTGATTAAAATTTAGGGACTAATAAAATAATTTAATAAAAAATTTAAGAAAAAGGGCCATTAGTTTTTGCCTCTTTTTTTATTATAAAAAATACACTAGATCAAACATTCATAGAATCAGATTTGGCAAACTAAATCACTATGATAGTGGTAAAAGATTACTTATGAACAAAACTCTCCCCAAAAAAAAAAGGCCAAAGAAAAAGAATACAGAAAATGAAAGATCCATCGAAGAAAGAACTCTCTCTAGTAGGATATCCCTCCCCGACAAAATGTTGAAAAACAAACGAAGAAGTAAAGGATGGTGAAAACTAGGAAATAATATTAGAAAGAGAGGGAGAGAAGAGGAATTTCATTGCATTTTATTAGTAGTAACCTAATCAAAACCAAACCAATTCAAGCTGTTTGGTCTTTTTTTTTCTCCCTTAATGAGTTGGGTGGGTTTCACAAATTACAAAAGTAATCCAAGATGGGTATGATCGTATCTTGATTTTGAAAATTTTATATGCAATAACCCAACTCATAAATATTATTTTATTTGATTTTAAGTTTTATATAATAATTAAAATTGAAAATCCATTAAAGTTCTTTTTACAATAAAGTCTCGTTCCTTAAGTCTTAAGGATTTTCAACCTCAAACTATACAAATCTTATATTTTCATGTCGAACGCTATTCGTTTGTTTCTTTGTCGAGTTTTCTCCGTCGTAGTTATTTAGGTCCTAAACTTAATTAATTGCTAAAATATAATATTTAATGCAATATTTATTTAGTTATTAAAACGAGAAACAAAAAAGAGATGATTCGGGAAGAAAAAAAAAGTACAAAAATTGTTATACAACCCAGTCCAAATGGTTTGGTTTTATAGCCTTTATTCATTTAGATTAGTTCTTACATTTTAACAACCGACTTTAATATTCGTTCAATTCTGAATTTAATTGATCAAATTCAAATCAACCCATAATATGCACATCCTAAGCATACGTGGGTGAATTGGTAGTAGCAATATAGGGACGACAAACAATGTCACAACTGCAAAGGCGTTGGTTTGGTACAGAAGCAGGTTGACAAGCACATCGCTGAGCCATTCCACTTGCTCCATACTTTGAGTTGAATGCCATAAAGCAATCCCATCCTGGCCTTTCTGGGTTACATGTACCTGCTATTTGCATCGTCTTTCTACAGAACTTGATTTGTCCTAATGAGAGGGAGATAATGAGTTTCAACAATTATGTAGACAAACGCATAACTATAGTAAACAACTCTTACCTGTGGACTGAGTAGCTAGGCTTACTAGAAGAACGAAAGAAAGCAAAGTGACAAACAACTTCCTCATGTTAACCTTATTTGTTCTTCCTCACTCTCACTCTCTCTCTCTCTCTCTCTCTCAGTGTATGTGTGTTCAGATTTGTTGTTTTCTTGATCTCCATATCTCTTGTTCTAATTGCTCTTTATAGCCATTTCCTGAAGAATTATAAGGCAACATATTAATGACGTCCACTATTATGGTAACTTTTGTGGTAATAGCAAGCTGCCATTAAAATACCTTAAACTGTTGCTCACAATTTCTACCAAAATTAAGCCAATACAATTAGAGTAACCAATTCTCATAGTTATTTTGTTTATATCACTTGGAAACTTTGGTCATTGTATATGGTATACATTGGTCTTTCAGTTTTTAAAATTAGGAGACTTGAGTCACGCAATTTCAAAGTTATGTAATTAAAGTGCTCATTTTATACAACAAAAATTATTTTTATTAGAACGTATTGTATCATTAATACACATGTCACAATATAATCGGTCATTGTTAGTAAGTATCAAATAATTATTTCATTATCACATATTCTTAACATTTATATGTAATAAATAATTGAAACGTCACTTGATGCATATCACAACTTGATGCATATAACTTGTAATTATGTTTATATTTTTTTGTTGTTGCTAAAATTAATTATTTTGAGTTAACTATATTAAAACATATGAAAGAATTATTTTAAACAATGAATAGATAATTTATTTTTTTAAATAATTATAACAGGTATTAAGGTATAAGTGAATTAAATAAAAAATAAAATTTAAATGTTCTTGTCATTCCTCTTAAAAAACATTTCCCTGCAAAATCTATCTATTAGTATATATATAAAAAAAGAGTTGGTGATATTGTATTTATTTGATATATTTTGTTTGACAATTTATATTTTTTCTATATTCTTTTTATTCTATTTTTGATTTTGATTTTTATTAGTATATATATAAAGTTGAGTTAATTGATGCATATTTTTTATTCTTTTTTGTTTGATAATTATACATATGTGAGAGTTAGTAATTGTGAATTTATTTGATAATTTATGTATTTTAAAATTTGAGTTATTTCCTTTTTTATTTCTTTATAATTTTATGTAAGAAATTTGACTATAAGATTTTTATAAAGAACGTGTCGCAATGCAAAATCTTTAGTTATGTAAAGAAGAATAGTTTATTTTATTTTATTTTATAAAAGTGAGCACAATGTCAAATGATTAATGTTTTCATTTTATTTTTAATTTTTCTCATAATTTTTAACTATGATCGACATATAAAGATAGATTGTTTTTAGCATAGATAACAATGACTACAAAATTGATAAAAAAATAATAATAAAGTTTACAATGTGATCATTTGTTCTTGTATAATCATTTTTACAAAACAAAAAAACTAAAATGTTACAAAAATTAATAAAGAAATTAAACTGCTCCAACTGAAATAACTAAAGACCCTAGTGCATTTGTCTCTTTCGTGAATTTTTTTTATTTTTAATTTATTTGTTTTTTATCTTGCCCATATATATTGAAATTTAATTCTTTTTTAATACAATATAAAAAAAAAATTAACTATTTGATATTTTGTTAGTTTGTTTTGACATTTCATATTTTATTTGACGAATATTTTTAAACTTACAGTTTTTTTAAATATAATTATATTTTTAAAAAAATTTATGTCATTAACAAATAGAAATAAATATTTATTAAAAAATATCATCATAATTATACATTTATGGCTAAATAACATTTATTATCTCTTACTTTTACCAATTATGATTTTTTTTTTTATTTGATCCTTTAATCTGTTCCTGGACTTAAAACTTTCACGGATTCAAAACTAGTATTAATATAAATAGGAGAGTTTTTCTCATACCATTTATTTGATATTTATTTTGTTTGATAAATTTTTTTATTTCTTCATTTCATCTATTAGTATTATATTATTTAAAGTGTGTTGCTTTTAGTTAAGTAGCTATCAATTATTCAAAAAAAAAAAATGGGTTAAAACTTAAAAAAAAAATAAAAAAGTATAGAATTGTTTTTTCGTAATATTTATTACTCTTATATGTTTACTTTTACTAAAAATATATTTGAATCTATACACCTTTCTATCTATCTATTAGTATGTATAAAAAGAGAATTGGTGATTTCTATTTATTTAATAATTTTTGTTTGAGAATTCATATTTTTGTTGTTGTTTTTGTTCATTTGATATATTTTATTAGGTAATTTATATTTCTTTTAATAGATAATAAACGTAAGTATATTTATTTCATACTATTTTTGCTTGATAATTTTATATTTATTTTAAGATGAATAATATTTTTTACTTTTTATTCTTTTTATTTATATAATATATTTTCTTTGGAAATTTTAAAATAGGTAATTTATTATTATTATTATTATTAAAAAGGGACAATGAAGGAAGAGTTGAAAGAGAATAAATTATGAAAGAGACCGTACATTAATATTTTTTTTTGTACTTTTTAGGTACTTTAACTCCTATTATAAGTGTGAATTTTTTTTCCTATTTTTTTTTTATTCATTTGTTGAGTTTTATTTTCGTAAAACATTTGTTTTTGGATTTATTTGATTTTTAAAATATATTTTTTAAAAAATAATTGTTGAAATTGATTATTGAGTAGATCATATCAATTTATCACAGCTCACTACAATTTTCTTTTTTTCTTATTAATTTTATTTTATGGTTTTGTTTATTTGACGTAGCTTTTTTTACTATTTTTTATTTATAGGATTGCAAGCATGGACTTCCACTGCTCTCATATTTATCGAGAAGGTAATTCGGCGGCAGATAGTTTAGCTTCCAGATCTTCTAGTTTTTGCTCTGCGACTTGGTGGTGGGATGTACCATCTTTTGCGCGATAATTTACTATTTCTGATATGGTTGGCAAACCTTCTTATAGGTTCTGCTGATGCATTGTACTGTAATCATTACTTTTTATTTATTTAATAAATTTGTGGGCGGTTGGAAAAGGAAGAGGGTGTTAAGAATTGCTTTCCATTCTGATGGAGCATTCCGGTGCGCCTACTGATTCCAATCTCCCATTTACTTATAAAAAAATATATATATAAAAGGTTGTCCCTCACATGTCAATATATATTACTTTATATAAGTATATTCACTTTCAAACTTAAGAGGTTATCACACAATAGATCTAAACACAAATATAAATCTATTTTCTTAAAGTTGAAATTAAATTTGAATAGTTCTAAATATGATTTCTTAACTATTATGCTATACTAAGGTATTTTGGTGAACAATATTGTACTATATATATTATTTGTAGGTGGCCCCAATTCAAGTTTTTATTTGAGTTTGAAGTTTTAGTTTTTATAGAAGAGTCATTTTTTTTTGTCTTTTTTATTATACTAGTTAAAAATACGAGCTTTGTATATAAATTGTATTACTCATTTTAATTTTTGTTTTTGTTTAATTTCTTCAACACAGTTAACATAAATATGAAATTAATTTATTATGTTTCTAATGAATTGTGAAAGTAAAATAATATTTAGAATTCTCTTTGATGTCGTAATTATATATGATTAAAATTCTTATTAGATGAGATCATTTTTTTGTTATCATGTTAAGTGTTCTTAAGATAATAGCAATGTTTTTCTATATTTTATCTTAGATTTGGAGGGTAAAAAACAGAAGTGAGACAAGCGCATTAAAAAGAATTTTAAGATAATAAGGAATTTAATTATCTTAAATTAAAATATGAGTTTACTTATCTAAAAAACGTTTAATTTCACATGGCGCACATCTCATGACTCTTATCTGCTATTATTTTATTTTATGAGTTTTAAAAGGTTAAGTTTGATTTCTAAAACTTGTTGTAAGAAAAATTTTAACACTTTTTAAAGAATAATTTTAAAACTTTTTTCTTCAAATATTTTTAAGACTAATTAGAATTCAATATGACAAAATTTTTAAGCATTCGCTACTACAATTTGGACACTATAAGACGGCTACCAATATAGAGTGAGAAACAAATAGGATAATTTTAAATATGTGATCGTCTTATAAGAAAAATAGGACATTTATTAAGGAAAAAATTAGACAGAACTTAATAACCATTCTAAAAAAAATTCTTGTAGGACAGTTACTGGCCGTTCTATAAGAATTTACATACAATTTCTTATAGGATGGCTTAATATACCAACAAATCAGATGGCTACTAGTAGTCCTATAAGAAATAGTATATTTAAAAAAAAATTCTTAATTTCACTGCATAATTTTCAAAAATATTTTGAAACTTCTATCCTGCAATTTTTCAATGCCGTCATGAAAGTTCACAGTTAGGAAATGTTTAAAGGGTAGGCTTACATGAAAGTTCACAGAGTTTATGAGAGAATAATTGACTTTCAATGAAACTTAGTTTATTTCATTAACTATTTGTTGTTGGATTATCTTTTCTGCTCTGGGTTTTTCTATAGGCTCTTGTTGAAATGTCTTATGCATATATATCTTAATCTCATCTAAAAATATATATGGATTTAGATAAGTATGATTGTGTTGATCATTTGTTGAAGAAGTTGCTTATCTCTTAATTTTTGACTTGTCTAGGTTATGCCAAACACGAAATTTTGGGGCGTAATTGTCAATTTTTACGTGGGAATAATATAGATTCTGCAACTTCATATCAGGTAGATCTTTCCACACTACTCATCTTTATCTTCACCAAATGATTTGGAAGTTTCAATTATTTATACAGATGAGCATTGAGCATCCTTATGCAGTTTTGTTTCTCTTTTTCAGATAAAGGAAATATTAGCATGGAATGGTCATACACTATACGCATCTTGAATTAGAGGTTTGTTTTTATTGAATCACTATTTTTCTAATTTTTAAATAGAAGATCACTTTATTTTTTCCAATTTATGAAACATATTACCTTTTTTTCAGGCAAGAAATGAGTTTCTTTTGAAATTTTCTTCACATATCGCTTCAGGCAAGGTATTCTATATTGGTGGTCACTGACTGCCTTATAAAAAATTCTTATAGAATGGTCTGCGACCATTCTATTTTTTTTTTTCAATTTTTTTAGGATGGGAGCTTATAAGACGGTCATTGGCCGTCCTATAAGTCTTATAAGATGGTCAGCGACCATCCTATAAAGCATAATTTCTAGTAGTGAATAAAAACATAAAGGGATACAATAACACTTGAGAAAAAAAAAAAAAAAAAAAAACATAAAGCACTCAAATTAGTCAATAAAATATTATTAAAGACTTTATCATCGGATTAAAAAAAAAATTGTTGCTAATTATAATTGGAAAAGATTCTTCAATATTTCACAAAAGAATAGTTGTATCTTAAATTTACAAACACATATATGTACATGTTATTAGTGCATAACTTTTTTTTTTTTTTTGTTTCTTACAAGAACACGTATCATTTTATTGTCAAGTGAAAATAAAGTTTGCATATATAATTAATATTTTATATTTTAACATAGAATTTATATATTATTTATTTGCTTATTATATGTAACATATGATTCAAATATGATGTATAAATTATTTAAAGAAAAGTATAAAGTTAAAATAATAATGTACTTCATACATGCAATGCATGTGTTCTTAACTTTTTATATATATATATATATAATGAAAATACAAAATAGACCTCATCGCCTATGTATCTAGGTATAGGAGGCATTGGGGGACTGATGTTGGATGTAAATTAATCTATGTCACATGACATAATACGAGAGATCCCAATCAATACTGATAATTATCCAATAAAGAGATAATTACGATATGATGACTCCGATACTAAGATAAGTCTATTATGACAAGTAAGAGTGATCAATAAGTAAAATTACCCCTATAAATATTTATCTTGTACACTTCACACAACAAAACACAATACATATGACAAACACTATAAATCCATAATCTCTTCCTAAATCTCTTTTCACCTTTCTTGATAACAAGGAGGCACAATAGTCCCTTTCTTTTGTCACTAGCTACCCAAACTTGCATATGCATTGGAGGGCCAAAGGCCTCCATACTCCATGGTGGTTTGCTCTTTGTTTTCATGTCTATAGCAATTAGTAGTGCAACTAATTATTGATGTTGACAAAATAGGCATTAACAAGTACTATCTTAAAAAAGTAATTACATATATATTTTTTTTAAATATGATTGGAAATTTATTAAACAAAAAAAAAGGATAAAAATATTTTTTAAAAAAGAAAAAATTTGCAAAATAAAATTAGTTTTTTTTTTTTTTTTTAATAATTTAACGAATTTTATGAAGGGGAAAAAAACTAGGTTTGGAGCATCTTCCTATTCATGTGCTATCCAATATAATTTTATATTTCTTTTCATATATTTTTAATATTATGAGGTAAACACATAAAATTATTCATAAATTTAATCTCATTAATTTAATTAATTATCGAGGTAGAAAAATTAATGGGAGAATAACAAAACTAACACCCCTCAAAACTTCTAATAATAAAACTAGCACCCCTTTATATTTTCACAATTAAAAAAACGACTAATATGTCATTTTTCTTTGAATATCCATCCAATTAGAATTAAACGACGATAATTTAGACTCGTTTAATATTGAACATTCAATATTTTACATTCAAATTGAATATTGAACGTTCAATATTATTGGGGTGTTAGTTTTATTACTATAAGTTTTAGGGATGCTATTTTTGGTAATTTTCCAAAATTAATTAAGTTGTGCAATCATATGAATATTTTATTGGATCGCAAAAAACATTGTTTATTGTTCAAATTTTGTTATTAATCTTCCAAAAATGATCACTTTTATCTTAGTCTCACATAAAGTGGGTATTTAAGATTGTGGGATCAAGCCTTACTAAATGATTGCGTGTGTTGTGAAACTTGACTTTGATAGAAACAAATATGAAATATATAAATTATAGATGGTTATAATTTAAAGCCATAGACCTTTTCATGATTTTATTTTCATTTTAAAAAATAATCATACATCTCACTCAATTTGATTAGATTTTATTATTCTCTAACTAATAAATTGTCATACAGTTATTTTAAGATAATAATCTAATCTTTACAATCAATACAATTCAAAAACATAACTTGAAACATATTTTCAAGATTAGATGTTTAACATATGGCTCCAATGTTTTTTTATTTTATTTTATTAACACGTACGAGAATCAATCAATAAAATCAATTAGTTGGGAAGAACTTAACAATAAAGTTTTGGATTGATAATTGGCTAGGCACTTACCTAATTAAAAAAAAAACCTTTAGTAGACTCATCTATCCACTTGCTCATAGGGACTATTTACGATCGAATGGTTGGCATTTCCTACATTCTTTTGATAATTCAAACCCAAACATTCAATCAATAGTTGCCAGGTCAAGTGTGGACACTAGAGTTTGGACGCACTCAATTAAGGGAGGAGTCACTAGCAATGAGGCTTATGATTTACTGTTGGTGGTTGGGAAGTGTAAGAGTTGGGGCAGGGCCATCTGTGCCCTTTTAAATCCACCTTCATGCTTTTTTTTCTATGGAGTACTATTCAGAATAAGCTCCCTATAGATTGTCATCTCAAGAAAAGGTGACGGTCCTTCTTTCTAGATGCTCGTTGTTAGCTTGGCAGAAGAAATAATTTCTCACCTTTATATGAGTTTTCATTTCACAGGGGCTCTCTAGGGTGTCTTATGCTCATTTTATGGGAAGCCTCCGCGTACAGACTCTTCTATCCTTAATCTATGGAAGGCCAAAATATCAACTGAATTTTGATCACAATTTAGTAATTTATGTAAAGTAGTGATTTTTTCACTCATTTGAGTAATATGGAGAGCCATAAATGAATATGGTTTTGAAAGTAGACATACAACTCTTAGCTCAACATTTGCCACAATTTGTAGATTTATTTGCAAGGTAAACATAACACAATTTGCATCAATAAGAAATTTAGTGAATGATCTTCAGGTGCTCAAACATCTTTGATACCAAGCATCCCACGATGGGCTCCCCTAATCTTAAAGGGTTTTTAGAGGCTGCCACTCTTAGGATGAATAAATCATAATATTGTTGATGCGGCTTTCGAGTCACTTGACTTATGCAGATAAATTTGGGTGGACAAGACTTTAGTTGGAGTTTGACTCAGCGTATGTTTTTACTCTTTTTCGAACTAAGTCTCATTCAGTGCTTTAGAGATGATATTCTACTTCAGATGAATATTTAGATAAAGTTGATTGCATGGAATTCCATTCCCTTTTGTTTATTTGATTATAAGTTTTGTTGAGAACTTCTTTATATTATTTTTTTAATATTTAATAATTTTTATAATTAAATTGCTATATAAAATAGGTGTCAACATAGTTCGAATGTCGCAGGGGTACTGAAGCCTTCCAACTGCAATCATTCATTTAAAAATTTCAATACTTGAAAAGTATTCCACTTCTTGGTAAGTGGAAAACAATATTACTTATACCACTGAATTTAAATGCTTGGTTGGGTGATAATTAGTATGAGTTGTGTTTACCCATTTAATTTCGTTATTATTATTTGACTCATTGGTACGTAGATTGTCAGCAAAAAGAAAAAAAAAATTGTCAAAAATATATATTACTCTAATCAGAAAGTGGCTTATTAAGTTCACGTAAGTTGTGCCATATTGTGTTCATTTCAATTAGAGTAAATAAAATAATATTTGAATGGATTTGTTTATGTTATAATGTCATATTCGATCTATTTGCTAAACGATTTAGATGTGTCATTTTATAATGTGTTAACTAATATCAATCATAACATGTTCACATAGCGTTTGTATCGTGCCAATTTTCTTTTTTAATTTTACTTGTATTTTTTTAGAAAAAGTATAAATAAATATAGAATAAAAAATTTGCAAAAAAAATAAAATAGAATAGAAAAAACCTTCTAAAATATTGACAAAACATAAAATTGCAAAACAAAGTAAAAAAGATGCTATAAATAAGCCTCTTTTTATATAGTAAGATAAGATAAAAATTATATATTTATTATGAACATACTGATGTGTTAATTCAGACCAACCAATGACAAATGGGTTTTAAAACTCTAACTGGTAAAGATTAAAAAAGAAAAAAATGTTGGGACCAATTTTAACTCTCTTCACCCTCCCCGCCATGATCAGGACCAATAGTGCTAAAGTATATAATGCGGTTTACAGTTATAAAAATCGATGCCTATAAGAGCGGTGCTTTCATTTTCTAGTTTCTCTTTGATGAATAATCAGTATCGTTCTTTGGGTTCTTTCATAAAAACATTTGTTTAATATATTAGCAAAAGAAAAAGTATTGAATATTTCATTTTGAAACTGCCAGAAATTTTCTTATGTAGCAAAAAAAAAAAAAAAAAAAATGGCCTGACCTTTTCTCCATCAATAAATTTAGGCTAAATAATTAGTTCTCAAATTTTAATTAAATTCACGTATAAGTTCCTAAATTTTTAAAACTTACGGTTCAATCATACGATTTAGTCTCTAATTATTAGAAGTTTATACATATGTCCTAAAATTTTGATTCACAAATATGTATTTTAGTATCCAAGTTAGGACCTATATGTAAATTTTTAAAAATTTGGGGACTAAATTGTAGAATTTTAAAGTTTAGAAACCTATGTGTAAAATTTTAAAATTTGGGGACTAAATTGTATGATTTAAATTTTTAATAACTTATGTGTGAATTTTATTGAAGTTTGGAGACTAATAGAGTAATTAAATCATAAATTTAAGAAAAGGACCATTAGTATTTACTTTTTTTTTAATTATAAAAAGTGAAAGATATTTCATTAAAAATCAAATATGAAATTATAACAAGAATATTATTTATCCAAATGAAATTCATTAAAACATATTCAAAATTTAAAAAGAAGAGCACACACAAGGAGAAAAATGACTTTGTAAAGAGTACCATTAAATCTTGAGCTTCTTCATTTCTATCACTAACAGTGATTGCTTGAATATATGTACCAATGAAACTCTAGAATGAGCAAAATATATATAATTTGCTAAATCTTTGTAGATATGAGAGTTATAAAATTACACAAAGACCTGTCTAATAAAAAACATTATATTCAATAAACGGATATATAAGATAGTGATAAAAGACCTGTCTAATAAAATTACACAAAGACCTGTCAAAACTAAACCATGATAGTGATAAAAGATTATTTAAGAAAAAAACTCTCCCAAAAAAAAAAAAGAGCAAAGAAAAAGAACACAGAAAAGGAAAGACCTACAGAAGAAAGATCTCACTCTAGGAGGATATCCCTCCCCAACAACATGTTGAAAAACAAAAGGAGATGTAGAGGACGGAGAGAACTAGGAAATTGTATTGGAAAGAGAGAGAGAGAATGAGGAATTTCATTGCATTTTATTAGTAGTGACCTATTTAATCAAAACCAAACCAATTAAAGTTGTTTGGTTTTTTTTTTTTTTTCCCTATTATTGGGATGGTTTGGTTTAACAAATTACAAAACCATTTCAGCAAGATGTTTATGATCGTATCTTGATATTGAAAATTTAATACAAACCAATCCAACTCATAAATATTGTTTTCTTTGATTTTTAGTTTTATATAATAATTAAAATTGAAAATTTATTAGGGTTCTTTTTACAATATAGTCTTGTTCCTTTATTCTTAAGGATTTTCAACCTCAAATGGGTAAACAAGACCCAAATCCCAAACTATACAAATCTTATATTTTGATGTAGAATGCTATTTGTCAAGGTTTCTTTGTCGAGTTTTGTCCGTCGTAGTTATTTAGGTCCTAAACTTAATCGATTATTAAAATATAAAATACAATGCAACACTTATTTAGTTATTAAACACAAAAACAAAAATTAAACAAAAAATTGATGATTCGTAAAAAAAAAAAAAAAAAAAAAGGACTATAAAAAAATCGTTGTAAAACCCATTCCAAATGATTTGCTTTGGATTGGTTCTATAGCCTTTATTCATTCAGATCAGTACTTACATTTTAACAACTGACTTTATTGGTTCATTGCACATCCCTAAGCATATGTGGGTGAATTGGTAGTAGCAATATAGGGACGACAAACAATGTCACAACTGCAAAGGCGTTGGTTTGGTACAGAAGCAGGTTTACAATCACATCGCTGAGCCATTGCACTTGCTCCATACTTTGAGTTGAATGCCATAAAGCAATCCCATCCTGGCCTTTCTGGGTTACATGTACCAGCTATTTGCATCGTCTTTCTACAGAACTTGATTTGTCCTAATGAGAGGGAGAGAATGAGTTTCAACAATTATGTAGACAAACGCATAACTATAGTAAACAACTCTTACCTGTGGACTGAGTAGCTAGGCTTACTAGAAGAACGAAACAAAGCAAAGTGACAAACAACTTCCTCATGTTAACCTTATTTGTTCTTCCTCTCTCTCTCTCTCAGTGTATGTGTGTTCAGATTTGTTGTTTTCTTGATCTCCATATCTCTTGTTCTAATTGCTCTTTATAGCCATTTCCTGAAGAATTATAAGGCAACATATTAATGACGTCCACTATTATGGTAACTTTTGTGGTAATAGCAAGCTGCCATTAATATAATTTAAACTGGTGCTCACAATTTCTACCAAAATTAAGCCAATACAATTAGGGTAACCAATTCTCATAGTTATTTTGTTTATATCACTTGGACACTTTTGTCATTGTATCTGGTATATATAGGTCATTCAATTTTTAAAATTTGGAGACTTGAGTCACGTAATTTCAAAGTTATATAAATGATGTGCTCATTTTCTACAACAAAAATTATTTTTATTACAACTTATTGCATCATTAATATACATGTCACAATTTAATCGGTCATTGTTAGTAAGTATCCGATAATTATTTCATTATCACATATTCTTAACATTTACATGTAATCAATAATTGACACGTCACTTAATACATAACAATGCATATAACTTGTAACTATGTTTATATATATATATTTTTTTTGTTGCTAAAATCAATTATTTTGAATTAACTATATTAAAACATATGAAAGAATTATTTTAAACAATGGATAGATAATTTATTTTTTAAAATAATTATAACGGTATCAATGAATTAAATAAAAAAATAAAATTTAAATGTTCTTGTCATTCCTCTTAAAAAACATTTCTCTGCAAAATCTATCTATTAGTATATATGAAAAACAGAGTCGGTGATATTGTATTTATTAAAAAATATCGTCATAATTATACATTTATGGTTAAATAACATTTATTATCTCTAACTTTTACCAATTATGATTCTCTTTCTTTTTTTTTTTTTTTTTTTTTTTTTTTTTATAGATTTGATCCTTTAATCTGTGCCTGGACTCAAAACTTGCTCGGATTCAAAACTAGTAGTTATGTAAATGGGAGAGTTTTTCTCATACCACTTATTTGACTTTTTATTTTATTTGATAATTTTTTTTTATTTCTTCATTTCATCTATTAGTATTATCTTATGTAAAGTGTGTTGATTTTAGTTAAGTATCTATCAGTTATTTAAAAAAAAAAAATTGGGTTAAAACTTAAAAAAAATAAAAAAGTATAGAATTATTTTTTCTTAAGGTTTGTTACTCTTATATGTTTACTTTTACTAAAAATTTATATGAATCTATACACCTTTCTATCTATCTATTAGTATATATAAAAAAGAGAATTGGGGATTTTATATTTATTTAATAATTGTTGTTTGAGAATTTATATATATATTTTTATTTTTATTCATTTGATATATTTTATTGGGTAATTTATATTTTTTTTGTAGATAATAAAGATAAGTATATTTATTTCATACTATTTTTGTTTGATAATTTTATATTTATTTTAAGATGAATAATATTTTTTTTTTTTATTCTTTCTATTTATATAATATATGTTATTGGGAAAATTATTTTTTAATAGATTTATTACTCTATATATAAAAAAAGTTTTCTCCACAATATTTATTAGTAATGGTTTTGTTTGAAATTTTCTTTGACAATTTTAAAATAGAAAATTTATTATTATTATTATTAAAAGAGACAATGAAGGCATTAGGTATAGTCTAAGATAGAGTTGAGAGAACATAAATTATAGAAGAAACTGTACATTAAACCGTACATTAAAATTTTATATCAATTGAGAAGTTGAAACAAGATGTTCACTTTTACAAATATTTACTATAATTAAAAAAATCTATTACTTTTTGTTATCAAATTTTTAATAATTTTCTATTTTTTAAGAATTATTTTCAACTTTAAAATTGGTGCACAATTTTAATTTAAATGTTAATATACAATTTTTGGAATTAAATTGTTGATTAAATATTAATATTGTTTATTAATTTAATATTAACATAGAGTCAATAATTTTATTTTACTTTAAAAATAAATACATCTAATTTGCAAATCGAACTATTAAACCGACAAAATTTAGTTAGTTTAACGTTTTTTAACTAATATTTTATAGATCGATTTCGATTTTTGATTTAATAAACTGATATATGATAATTAACTTAGCATTTAGGCGAAAACTTGCCAAATTTGAACCGCAGCCACCACAGAAGAAATAATATTAGAATGATCATTCTAATGTCTAATTTGTAGCTTCAAAACTTTTAACGAATAGTAGAAGTTTGACCTAGGTGGACGTTAATAAAGGTACATATGTACTTCTTCCATTTGGTAACATTACACAACGTTGAAATTGGAATTTCGAACTTATCTATAGTTACTTCAGAGTTTCCAAGTCTTTTAGGACTTTCAATAATTTTGATTAAGCAAAATGCCTAATACATTAATACAGCAATATATTATTACAATTATTTTTATTTTTCTCACAATAAAAATGTATAAAATTATTATTATATCTTTATAATTAATTATATATTAGTATTATTTTTATAAATAAAATTATCATTAATAAAAAATAATTATAATATTAATAATTTTACTTATAATAATATCACCGCCCAAATAATATTAATAATCAATTACTCCAATTCCAACAAACTCACCGGTCCTTTGACCAGCAAAAAAAAAAAATCACCAATTTACTATTGCGAATGGGAAGCATTAGAATTTTTATATTTATTAGTAAAAATCATGTGCCTTAGATATAAATTATTTATTTATTTAAATTTATTTATTTAATTTTTACAATATATTTAAAATAAATATAAAATTAATTTTTTTTTCATATTTTTAAAATTAATAAAGTAAAGTAATATTTAAATTAGAGGTCTTATTGAATGTGATTCTTATTTCATTATTATATTTAGAGTTCTTATTGATTATGATAATTATATACTTACAACTCTTATTAGATACGATCATTATTAAATAATGTTTAAACTTCTTATTTAAATGTGATAATAGATCTTAAAAAGACAACTAATATTAATAGTTTAAAATATAGAAAAATTTGTTTTATAATTAATCCATAACACACATGTTACAAAATATAGAAAAAATTTGTTTTAAAATTAATCCATAACACACAGTTACATTAAAAAAAAAAGTTATTGCAAATTTATTATTTATATTTTTTTCATTTCAATTTACTATTTTATTTTTATTTTTTAATTAATTTAATTTATTATTTTTATATAATTTGATAATAATTTATTATTTTCCAATTTTTCATATTAATTTAATACTTTATATTTTCAAGGAATTTTAATTTATTGGTTTCTATCATTAGTGTTTACTTATTATCAGTATTTATTTTATACAAATTAGTACTATATATTTTTAAATTAGTTCAATAAGTATTTGGTTAAAATAAAAAAAGTATACATCAAAATAATTAAAAGTTTGTATTTATTTATATATGAATCCAAAATAAAATAATGTATATTATATAAAGGGTCAATGATCATTGCACCATTATTTTAGTCATCTATTTATTTTTAAAAAATAAAAAATTATGAACCAAATTTTATAATATGTTGTTCATACGCAACCAATAATATTTAAATATGTATACAATTCTAGATTTTATTTAATATTGTGATTGTTGTTATTAGTATTATATGAAAATTTTACATATTTTTTCTATCATATATCGGACCATGTTTTAATTTATAAATGGTGTCCGAAAAAATAAAGACAAAATAATTAATAAATACATAAATTGTTATATATAAAATATAAATATATTTGCCAATTGTCTTATGCTTTAATTCATATATTGTTAGTAGGCTTGGAAATTGTGTGGATAAGATGTTAAAGAAAAAAAATAGTAAAAGAAGAAAAGAAAAGAAAAATGAAAACAAAATGGTAAAAACCATATTCATAATTAGAACTGCAAACTACCGATCTCAAGTAGTCTAATTGACTGGATGAAATACATGGGGGTAATGTAGCCTCACTGGACAGAAGAGCGTAGGTTTGAGGTGTAGACGAGACATGCTATTGATGCTCTGGACAATGTGCTGGCAGCAATGGCCCTCCCTCCTAATTAGATTTATTTTGTGACAAAAAAGGTCAAAATAATAATTAGATGCAAAACTTTTAGGAAAAAAATATCCTTATTTTCATCTCAAGGTCAATGTCGGGCTAATTTTGCATCTTCTATTTCTGGTGGCTAAGGAAGATCCTAACGGTCTCTTTCTTATATCAATATTACCCTCATCTCTGACTCTAATGCTACATGAAAATTAACTTTTACTTCTCCTGTAAACATCGACTTTTGATTAACTAAATACAAGGCATTATTGTTTAATTCTATATTATTTTCAATTTGGATATTAGTAGATATATGAGATGATCAGGAGAGTACCTCGCACCTAATGTGAGGACAAATCACTGCAACAAAATATACTAACTACTCCACTAACATGCAGCGTTGAGTCTCATTAGTGCAATAGCTGTGACGATAAAATGATGTTTTATCGATAATGTTTTTATTAATATCACGTTAGCTACCAATGTAGCATCTATTAAAAATAAATAAATAAATAAGTCAATTAGAGTAAAGGGAAAAAACTAGTAATATTGTCAATTGCCTATATATAGGTCTATATGTCTTCGTTCTTATTTCTTGAAGTGTATAGTTGAATAGTGAAATACTTTGTACAGCTTTCTTTTTTTATATTACAATACTGGCTTGAAAGAAATAGTTTGAAAAGAATGTTAATTGATTATATATATGTTGTCAAAATTTAACCATGTAGGCTAACAACTAAATAAAATATTGTTTTTATAATTATGATATGCACTGGTGGTTCAAATTTGATAATTATGCTTTAAACTTCTCTATTTTATAAAACAAAAAGGAAAAAGTAACAGTCTTCAAATATAAATTTTTAGGTTTTTTTTTTATTATAACAAGGTGAAATAATTATTTTAAAAAATTTGTAAAGTGGTTTGAAAAAATACTCTTTAAATAAATAGCGAACACATTTGTTACTTTAGTGAAGTTAAATATATAATAATTATTATTTTATTGAGCAACAGAATTCAAAGAAGATATAAATATAAGTATTTAACAAGAAATTGATAAGACATGCATAACTTCATTTAATAAATAAGAGAAATATAATAAGACAATAAAAATATATTTAATTAATATTTATTATTATCCAAGAAGTTAATTTTTTAAAAACATGATAGACACGACTTGATTGGATTAATAAGATTTTTGCTTAAAAATAATTTATATTAATTAACTATGTTTTAATTGATATAAGATATGATATCATCATGACACCAAATCATTAATTCAACACAAACATGATCCTCTCATTAAATGGTAGGCATGCTTAAAAGTAATTTATATTAGTTATCGGATTAAATGGGTAAGCATGCTTAAAAATAATTTATATTAGTTAATTATTTTTAATTGATATAAGATATGATATAATCTTAACAAAAAAATAATTAGTTCACAAAAATGGTACAATCATAAATGAAATGGTCAAATTCAATCCGTTTATTAAATGTATAAGCATGCACCGTATGAATTACCATCTTTAATGTTATAAAAACAATTTTACAAATGGTAAATGTAAAGTCAATAAAGTTATATGAATAATTATTCACAATAATATATATATTATAGGCACATGTTGTTATTTTTAGTGTAAAAAACACTATAAAAAAATAAAAAGAAGATTGTAGGGCATTTTGTAACCGTATTGCAGAAACGTAGGACAAAACCTGGCCCACTACACTTTTATATATAGATATATAGATAATATATTTATTATAGAGACATTTTATTATTTATTGGTGTAAAAAAACACTAAAAAACTAATTAAAAAAAGATTGTAGGGGCGTTTTGTAATTGTATTGTAGAAAACGAAGGACGAAAACTAGCCCAAAACACTTTTATTCTCATTCAAATATTTCTAGGGTAGTTGAGTCAGAGAGATAAATTGAGATAGAGAGAGGGAGAGGAAGAGGCTAAGCCACTTCTCGAACCGACAACGGAAGATACAAATGAAGACATTTGAGTAGGATGTTCAATAATCGACGCTGGAGGACAGCAGATCTGATAGCAAAAAAAAAAAAAAAGAAACAAAGAATAAGAGAGAGAAGAAATAGATAGAAATGAAGGCTAACCCATCGGATCTGGAAAGGAAGGAAATGATGGAGTTTGAAATGTTCTTTCTGGTCCATGAGACAATGTCATGGGTGGCTACAAAAGCTTATGTAGGGGCTTGGGTTTTGAGGGAGAGAGTGAGGCGTTAGGGCTTAGGGAAGAGAAGAAAGGAAGTTTGCAATGTTTTTAATGTGCCAAATTTTTAAGGAAGGTTAACAACCGTTTCAAAAACATATTAAGGACAGTTATTCTAAAACACTTTTTTGTAAATCATTGCCAAAATCGTCCACAAAACACCCATTTTTAGAAAGATTAGCTTGGTCTTACCACTTTAGAACAGTCTCATAATGCATTTATTGTTGTAGTGAAGATGGAAGATATGTTAGGCAAAAAATGAACAAATTCTCTAATAAATTTTTATAGAGAGTAAGATGTAAAAAATGTGGTTTACATATAAGTTAGCGGGTGAAGGGTAGTAATAGTTTATCAACTATGTCTAAAGTGCAATAACTATTAAAAATAACACCAAAAGTTCAAAAAATTTAAATTTGTCAAAATTTTATTCATGTAGCTCCGTTTATTCATACCATGTGGACAATGTTTTGAAAATTTTACAAATTTTGGACTTTTAAATACCCCTTTTAATAATTATTGGACTTTTATTATTAAACTAAAAGTTAGTAAATTTTTAACACTTTAATCATAATTTGTAAATTTCTACTACTTTTTTCGTAAGTTAGCTATTTAACTTTATATAACTTCTAGTATTTGCACGTATTTTATTACAAGTTTTCTTGGAAACTATTTTGCCTTTTATTTAATTAAAGTTATAATAATTTAATAAATAATATTTTAAAAAAAAGATTTACTTTATGGTTGATAATTTCTATGTCGTTAATTGGTTTATAATATAAGAGTTACTCTTGTAAAATATTTAATATATTTTCATTGTCAAACAAAAAAAATTTAGCAAATAAAATCTTATAATAATTATTATATAGGAGTAAGTTATCAAGTTCACATAGAAATAATTATCCAAGTGAGGTTCGATACCTTTCGAGTACTTTGCTATCTTAAATCATCCCAATTTTTAACTAAAACTTTTCATATACTCATATTTTAAAACTTTTCATATACTCATATTTTAGTCATTGTTGCCATTTTTGGCTAAATTAAACCTTTTCTTGATTAATTACAAATTTTAAAATATTAATATAAATTTATCAATTTTAAATGAACATTTTTTGTCTTTCCCTATTCATAATATTATTTATTAACTTTTTCCTACAAATAATATTTTTTTAATTATTTTAAGAGATGTTTTCATTTTTGTCACTAAGCTATTAGGTTTTTTTTCTTTTCTTTTCTTTTCTTTTCTTTCCTTATAGGTAAAAATAGGAATGGGCACATAGACGGATGAAGATGGTTATGCTAATAACCATAAAGCCCTGCACCAATTTCAAGTAGAATTGAGTAATGACCTCGATCATGAGTAGGTGGCAATTTTTCCACAGTTTAATGACATTTTTTACTTTTTAACATTTATTAAAAAATATATTTAATTTAAAAATATTAAAGTATAAACATAATACTCACTCTACCACATTATTTAAAATATTGACATTAATTTTTATTCTTTAGCTATTTAGTACATATTTTTAAGTAAATACAAAATATATATGTAAGAATAGAAAATTTTAGTCTAACCATTCGAAGTGCTATGTGTTTAACATTAAAAGTGTTTTTTTATATAATTATACGTATAAAAAAATAATACTAATATATCTTCGATTTTGGTTAATCAAAATTTTAGTATTGCAATAATCATCCACGCCTAATCAGTTACGGTTATTTTTAGAAAACAATCGTCAATGTTTTACGGATAAACATGGTTTCAATTATATACGATTAAAATGCTAATCCCTAGTAAAAAACATGAGTTTAGGGTAAGTATTATGTTTACAAAAAATTATTTCTGTATCAAAAACAATTATTTCTTCTTTTAACTTTTTTTTTTTGTCTTCCTGTAACAAAAAAATTATTTCTTCTTTATGCTATTTAAGTTTTTTTTTTTTTTTGGCAATAATATTTTTTGTTTCAAATTTATAATCTCAACAGATAAGAAACACGAAAACAAAAAGTTTCAACCTAATTAAAAAAATTATTCATAGAAAAAAGTTAATAAAAAGTACTATAAATAAAAAAAAACAAAAAATAAAAAGATAAAGTTGTCCCCTTAAAATTGAAAAATTATTAATATTTAAAAAATTAAAAATTGTTTAATTTAACCAAAAGGCATCAGTGACTAAAATATGAGTATTTGAAAGATCCTAATTAAAAACGGGTGATTTGAGGTAACAAAATGAAAACTAGGGTACTCCTAAGTACTAAACCCCCAAAAATTACATTATATATTTTGATTAGTGAGGTCTATTATAAGTATCAATTTATTCTCCCATACAACATAATGAAACTATAAATTAATTGTATTTAATTTATTTTCTAAATTATATTAAGTGTTAAAAATAATTAATTATATGTATTAATTATCTTTTATTGAAAAATTAAATGAAAAACTAAAATACTGATAAAATAATTTATTCTATGTGAATACATATAAATTTATAAATTCTTTCTTAGTGAAAATTTGAAAAGGGGAATCAAAATATTCATAATCATTATAGTAATTGTATATATTTCTAAGTAATGCAAGAAGAGATAAAACAGAAAGTAAATTATATTATTATTAAGTCACTAATACATAAGTTATAAGAGTATGTATACACATAAGAAGACTAACTAATACAAACAAACTTAACTGCTAACTATTAACTCTAATATCTTCCCTCAAATTGAGGGTGGGAGAATAACCATCAATTTGATTTACAAGGAACAAAAACGAAGACAATACTTTGAAAAACTAACATACGTTCGTGAAAGAATACGTAATATTGAAACTCATGAAAGCTAAGTGACCAAATACACTAGCCAAAGAGAAAACAAAATGGGACCAATACTGAGCATCAGGTCCTAGCCTCACTGAAAGAGAAGAAACACTAGGAGAAACTGAATGCAAGACTCTAACTCTTAAACACGAAGATGAGCGAAAAATAAATTATCAGGTCCTAGTCTCACTGAAAGAGAAACTGAATGGAAGGCTCCAACTCTCAAATACAAATAAGAGCAAAACCAAATGCTCACAATAGAGCAAGAATTATATCAAAACTAAGTAGAATTGATGAAACTTCGATCTTCAATTCTTGAAGACGAACCAACTCAAAACCAATTGAGCTGCCGGTCGATCAGAAGATTTATAGCTCACAACACACTCAAGAAGAATGCGGCTATTCATACGGGAGCACCATATCACATACCATTTCGGATTATTAGGGTCATCTGCGCCTGTATCAAATTTCGCACTGGAAGGATAAGATTGTTGAGACCCTGCTCAAAATTTTTTTTTCAACCTTACCCAATATAACTCGGCACAGTACAGTGCTTCACACTATCATCTTCAGCCTCCAATCGCATAGCACTGATATTAGGCGAGGCAAGGGGAGACAAATAGACACCAACGCCATAAGCATCGGATCAAATAGCTTCGCTTGGGGCGCAAAACCCATGAGCAAATACCTCACTTATGACTTTCGCCGATGCCCCAAACCAAGCGCACACAATATTCAATGCACCTCTAGCACTCTCCATAATCTCCATCTGTTTATGAAATACTCCCACCCGAGCTTTTTCCAATGGCCCAAGATGCGAGAACTGATGAATGGCTGTGATGATGACTTCAAAATGAATCTTCCTCATCGCATTTAGAAACAAGTTACTTAACATTGCGTAAGTTCCATCTCCTTCACGCAACACTTTGGTGTTTGGCCATCTAGAACTTTTGAATTCAGTACCAATAAGACGTTGTTGTTTTGAAACAACTTCGTACTTATTTCCCGAACCTACTTCGTTATCCTTAACTTCCTTTGAATTCGCGTCATCTTCCTTCGTTCCATCCAAGTCCACGCAGAACTAACACATGTTTGAATTTCCACTTCAATCTGTGGAATTTCCACCTCTCTAGTGAAGCCATTGTCGATAAACTTTTTAGGGAAGAAACAATTCCCATTTTCGTCAATCCAACCAATCGATCTCTGATTCTTGGTGGCAAAGTCAATCTGCAACATATGAAGAAAATCAAAAAGATATCTAGACCCTTCGATTGCTGTGTCAACCACCTACTTACCATCCAAGAAACTCAAAAGGAAGAAATCAACGACTGGACTGGGGAAGTAGATCCAAGATCCATTCTGGTAAAACATGATCCGTGTCGACACACCACTTCGCTTGAAATTAGAGTAGTTCTGAAGCAACAACTTTCCCAATCCGCGCTTAGACATTTGTTTGCATTATTTCTTAGGGTTTAATGAAGATGACAAACTAATAGGTCCAATTTCTTTGTTGTTTTGGTTCATTGTGATTCGAAGGCTTTCGGATTCTACACTACAGTCACTAGAGGATAAAAAATGGAGGAGAAAGGCAAACAGTAGTGGAATCAATAAAATCAGAAGTAGTGATAGCTTATTCATAACATGTTCTTGAGATTGGTTTCTTGATTTCGAGAAAGAAAAAAAAAAAATCTTGCAACAGATTAATTCTCCCAGAAGGTTAGAACTTCATGGCTCTGATATCATTCTAAGTAATACAAAAAGAGATAAAACTGAAAGTAAATTATATTATTATTAAGTCACTAATACATGAGTTATAAGAGTATATATACACATAAGAAGACTAACTAATACAAACAAACTTAACTACTAACTACTAACTACTAACTCTAATATATATTGTTACAAAATTAAAAGAAAACATCAAAAGTCTCTTAAAAATGAATTTTAATGTATTTTATAAATTATATTTAATGAAAAAGAATTATTATATTTATTGATTATTTTTTGTTGGAAGAATTGAAAAGGAAAACCAAAAGTCTCCTAAAATATTTTTTTTTGTTGGAATATTTGATTATATGTGAAGTGTTAGTGAAATTGATAATTAAAAAAAAATAAAGATTCGTGAACATTATAGGTGAGGTCTATTGTGTGTGTGTGTGTGTGTGTGTGTATATATATATATATTCTTTCATATCACATAATTCAAATATAAATCAATGTTAGTTAATTTATTTTTTAAATTATATTTTGTATAAAAAATAATTGAGTATATATATTAATTATCTTTTAGTAGAGAATGAAAATGAACAACTAAAAGACTAGAATCATTAGAATAATTGTATATTAATACGAAAATAAAAGAGAATCAAAATACACTAAATATGTATTAAATTTTAATGTAATTTATAAACTATATTTAGAGTAAAACTAATTGATTATATATATTAATTGTTTTTTGTGAAATAATTAAAATAAAAAACCAAAAAAGACTCTTAAAACATTTATAGTTTTTCTTAGAATATTTGATTATTTGTGAAAGAATTCATAAAATTAATAATTAAATAAAATCAAAAGACTTGATAATATTATAATAATTTTCTACTTTTACATAATTAAAAGATAAAATCAAAAGTTTTTTTTAAGTATGTTCCAAATTAGTATACTAAAAAAAATTACAACACATAAAATGTGATTAAAAAATTGTAAAATGAAACACACTCCTTTTAGTCGCTTCTATAAATTCATGATGTGTCCTTTGGGAATTTTAATAGTTTTTACATTTTTTCTTAATTTTGAATGTTACTTATGTTGAATATATATTGATACATATATTGCAAACAAGCAAAATAATATCAAGGTAATTTCTTCATTTATGTTTTAGTTTAAAATGATTATATAGTCATGCCTCTAGGTATATAGTCATGCCTCTAGGTAAATAGTCATTTTAATAAATGTAAAATTTAAGTGTTTAAGCAATAGATTAAGCATCATTTAAATAATAAATTTTAAAACAAAAATCATTGATTGACATTGTTATTGTTATTATTGGTGGTTCTATATTTCTTAGTATGAGATTAGTCATTATAAATATTTTTGATTTACCTTATTTTTAACTCACCATTTTAATTTTATTTTTGAATTTTTTTTCTTTATGCATTTTTTATTTTTTGTGTTGGTAATGTCATAAATCAAAATAAGTAAAATCTCATAAATCTAAAAAAGCTAAAAAACAAATGATTTTCTTTTAAATTCTATGTATTTTTAAATTAAATTTTTATATATTATTTAAATTAATTGTAGTATATTATAATTAATTATAATATTTAAATTGAATTTTCTCACGTACAAATTGTTGGAAATAAACTTTATTTGGCCCAAATTATGTTAAGAGTTGTAAAAACTAATTTAAGAGTCCATTAAAATGTTAAACCCCAAAGAGCCCAAATTCTAGAAACATGCTCTAAAATTGTCTTAGAAAATATCTAGATATTTTAAGAAGAGAAAGTAGTAGAGAGTGGTAGAGAATTCTAGAGAATTGAATAATTTAATAGAAAAATCTAGATGGTGAATTATAACCATTAGATTAGGAGAATGTTAGCAAAATCCTAGCCATTGGTTAGGATGAGCTTTTAGTATAAATAGGGGTGGTCTTGCTCATTTTGTATCAAGCCAAAATTTGAGAATCAATAACAAGTATCCTATTCCTCCAAATCATCTTTGTTTCCTTATATTTTCCAAACATCTTAAAGCCTTCTAAATCATTCATCTTCCAACACAAATTACGTTTTATTGACTAATATAAATAAAGAGAGAAGACACATAGGTTAAAGTATTAAACCACACCACATGTACATACTCTTAAGAGTTTATCATATAAATTTTTCATTAAATAATATTGACATGACAAATAATAAAATTTAGATTCAAATGTCACCCTCTACATTAGCATTCGCGCTCTTACATATATATATGCAAAAGTATAATTAATAAATTTTTAAAATATTTTATTTAATATTTTAATTATATATATATATATAATTAATTTAATTTGTTTTCATATATATTGATATTTATATTAAATAAATAAAAATTATAATTTTAATAGAATTAGGGTCCTACTTTTAATAGTTTTAAGTCTTTCATAAATCATGCAAGTATAGAATAAAAATTTTAAATTTTATTCAATTTGTCTATTTATAACATTAAATATAGTAAAACAAACTGCTTAATTCTATCTGCAAAAGTTTAACTTTGTTCATTCACATTATATTATATTAATTTAATTTTTGAGTTTTTAATTATAAATTTAATAAAATATAAGATACATGTATTTATAAGTGTATTTTATTAGCGTGTGTGTATATATATATATATATAAGATTATCGATATGTGCATTAGAAGTAAGTTTTATGTATTACTCAAAAAATTAAGGATTTTTAAAATATCTAATTCTAAAATATGTACTTACTGAATTTTTATGTCTATAGTGATATTATAAAATATGTACTTATATAATAATATGTTTTTGATTTTTAAAAGATTAAGATAAGAAAAATGTGAAATAAAAATCTTATAAACTCTAAAAGTTTATAAGAATATGAGTCTTTCATTCACAAAAGGTTAGTTTTAATAATAATAATATTTATGATTAGTTATAAACCTCATATTAATATCATGCTTAAGCAATATGAGAAAATACATCTAACATTTATTCTCAAATTATTTGGATCACTTGTCCTTTTTTATTTCAAAAGACCCATTCATTTTTTTGTGACGTGAGGCCTAAAGATCTTTGGCTCATTCATCGACTGAAACTCCTGATAGCATGTAAATTCTATATAATATATAAAAAGAATATCTCATATTGCCAAACAATTATACTAGTATAATATTTATAAGTAGTATGAAATTTGGCTTTTTGAAGGTTAACTTTTTAGAATTAGATAACTCATATTGCTTTATAAAATTTTACATGATATTAGAATTTAAGTTGATCAAATAGGCAAGGCAAAAAAAAAAAAACTCTAATAGGCAAATGACCTAATAAGTTTGAAATATAATAAAATAGATTTAAAATATGAAGTATTAGCCAAATGACCAATGATGCACACTTTGAAGAAAAATGTTAGAGTATAAAAAAATGTCTCATATTATTAAACATTGATATTAGTGTAGTGTTCATAAGTAGTATTAAATTTAACCTCTTTGAGGTTTATTTTAAGAATAGATAGCTTGCTTATGTATTTCTACTATTAAAATAAAAATGTAAGTTTAAATTTTTGAAAATAAATTACTAATATAACCTCAGTATGCCATAATTTACAACGTTACCATTTCAAATTATTACATGACACTGAAAATTTGGTTTATTCATTATTTCATAATGTTATTATGCTATAATATCAATATATTATTTAATAGAATGAACGGTTTCATATAGTATTAATCATATGCTATTACTATTTGGCAAATATGAACTATTTCATAAATACGTTTTACCTCTATCTATTATTAATTATGGTTTAGTGAGAAATCAGAAACTGATGAGTCGGATTCATAAGAATCTTTTACCTCTATATTAATTATGGCATAGGGGGAGTTAAAACCCTATATAATACTTAGTGGGGAATTACAAAATTATTACCTCTTGAACTCCTTAAGTATAGCAAATAGATGTTGTCTTTTAGAAATGCCATGCATTTCAAGCCTTCTCTTTATTATTTATTGGTGTAAAAAAACACTATATTTTAATAGAATATATTTAATATTTTAATTTAATTATATATATATATATATATATATATATATATATGTAGTATTAATTTAATGTGTTTTTATATATATTTATATTTATATTAAATAAATAAAAATTATAATTTTAATAGAATTAGAATTCTACTTTTAACAAAGTACTAATAGCTTTAACTCTTTCATAAATCATGCAAGTATAGAATAAAAATTTTAAATTTTATTCAATTTTGTCTATTTATAATATTAAATATAGTAAAATAAATTGCTTAATTCTATTTGGAAAAGTTTAACTTAATTTGTTCATTCACATTATATTATATTATATTAATTTAATTCTTAAATTTTTAATTATAAATTTAATAAAATATAAGATACATATATTTATAAGTGTATTTTATTAGTGTGTGTGTGTATATAAGATTATCGATATGTGCATTAGAAGTAAGTTTTATGTATTACTCAAAAAATTAAGGATTTTTAAAATATCTAATTCTAAAATATGTACTTACTGAATTTTTATGTCCATAGTGATATTCTAAAATGTGTACTTATTGAACCTTTATGTCTATATAATAATATGTTTTTGATTTTTAAAAAATTAAGATAAAAAAAATGTGAAATAAAAATCTTATAAATTGTAAAAGTTTATAAAAATTATGAGTCTTTCATTCACAAAAGGTTAATTTTAAGAATAACAATATTTATAATTACTTATAAAATTCATATTAATATAATGCTTAAGCAATATAAGAAAATACATCTAATACCTTTTTTTTATATATATATATAAAAGGGCACTAAAGTCCCCTTCTTTTTTATTAATAAGAGAAAACACACTTATTCACATACACAGATGGGATTCAAACTTGGGTTCTTGGTGGGAGAATTGGGAGGCTTACCAAAGTTTGAGGTCTTTATTTCTTACAGAGCTCATTATGTTTTTTTTTAACATATTTTATTATATTCAAATTTATTTGGATCACTTGTCCTTTTTTATTTCATAAGACCCATTCATTTTTTTGTGAGGTGAGGCCTAAAGATCTTTGGCTCATTCATCGACTGAAACTCTGATAGCACATAAATTCTATATAATGTACAAAAAGCATGTCTGATATTGCCAAACAATTATACTAGTATAATATTTATAAGTAACATAAAACTTGGCTTTTTGAAGGTTAACTTTTTATGATTAGATGACTCATGTTACATTATAAAATTTTACATGATATTAGAATTTAAGTTGATCAAATAGGCAAGGCAAAAAAAAAATTTCTAATGGGCCTCCTAAAAAAACCATGACCTTGTAAAAATAAAAAAGATAAATAACCTAATAAATTTGAAATATAATGAAATGTATTTAAAATACAAAGTATTAGCCAAAAGACCAATGATGCACATTTTGAAGGAAAATGTTTGAGTATAAAAAAATGTCTCATATTATTAAACATTGATATTAGTGTAGTGTTTATAAGTATTATTAAATTTAACCTCTTTGAGGTTTATTTTAAGAATAGATATATAGCACACTTATCTATTTCTACTATTAAAATAAAAATGTAACTTTAAATTTTTGAAAATAATTACCAATATAATCTCAGTACTCAATAATTTACAACGTTACCATTTCAAATTATTACATGACACTGAAAATTTGGTGTATTCATTATTTCATAATGTTATTATGCTATAATGTCAATATATTATTTAATAGAATGAACGGTTTCATATAGTATTAATCATATGCTATTATTAATAATTTAGATGGGAAAATTAAATATTAATTATTTCATAAAGATGTTTTGCCTCTATTATTAATTATGGTTTAGTGGGAAATTGTAAACCTACTATTTGAGAAATATGAACTAGCTATTTCATAAATACGTCTTACCTCTATCTATTATTAATTATGGTTTAGTGAGAAATTAGAAACTGATGAGTCGGATTCATAAGAATCTTTTACCTCTATATTAATTATGGCATAGGGGGAGTTAAAACCCTATATAATACTTAGTGGGGAATTACAAAATTATTACCATGAAGCCTTCTCTTTATGGCCACCACTAGCTCTTCAAGGTATATATGTTAAGACGTTTAGAACATGAACTTTGTTGCATGTTATATTTGCTTTGTAATATATGTTAACTTAGTTGAAACTATATGTGAGTTCTATCCTATTAGTTTGTACGTACTCAATTAAAAAAAATTGTTTATTGTATGGATTTAATTAGTTGAAAGAATGAAATTTTGTATGGTTTTATATTTAATACCCTCTGTTTTAATGAACAGATAATTCTACCATCAATTGACTTTACAGCTTCAAAAATAAATTACTAAATTATCCATCATTTCTCAGCAACAAAATATATTTAATTTGTTCACTTATATTAAGATAAATGAGGTTGTTAGTTAAAAAATGAAGGTTAAAAAAAAGTACACATAACTATTTACAAGAATGCTATGATACTTGTTAAAAAAAATACAATTTTTATTTTGAATATTTCAATTGCTAATTTGATGGATCAAAGACAATAAGTAAGATATTAGCCTTTTAGATATATATCTTACTTCCCCTTTTAAATTCTGTTTATGATCTGAAAAATAGGTTTTTAACATAAAAGGATCAGCCATGGATGAAGTTTTCAAAAATAATTCAAGAACAAGTCATTTGTAATGTTTTGAACTTCATGTAAAACTGTTTTTCAGAAAATTGAAATGAAAACTGGGAAACTTATACAACGAATTATGGTCTGTAAATTATATTTCTGAAAATATCTGGATGTTTAGTTTATCACAAATTTTACGGTTTGTAATTTGGAGTTTTCTACACAAAGTTATACCTATTTAAATGAAGGTTGTTTTATGAAACACAAACTGAAAAAGCTCTCGGTAATTTTGGTATTTTAAATGTTTATACAGCTTGGAATTTAACAAATTATATCTTATTTTAAAGCTTGACATGTCTATTGTTTAAAACATTTTACGGTTTGTTATTTCGATATTTCTAGACAAAGTTATGGCTGTTTAATCAAGGATATGTCAAGTGAAATGGGTGCTGGAAAAACTGGTTGAAAAACCAATCGGATTTATGTAATTTGAAATAGTTTTACTGATTGGAATTGGATGAATTATATGTTGTTTTAAAGCTTAAGATGTCTATTTTAATATGAATTTTACGGTGTACTATTCTGAGTTTTCTAGACAAATTAATAGTCATTTAACTAAAGGTATGTTTTGCTCCAAGTGTGCTGAAAAATCAGTTTTGAAGTAATTGGTTTTCTAAGGACTTGAAAGGGTTTTTCATTTTATAAGTGAGTGTGTAATATCTGATTTTTAAGATTGAAATGCCTAATTTATGTATGTTTTTACAAAAATGAATTTAGACATTTCTACCAAAAGTTATATGTGAATATATAAGGGTAGGTTAAGGGTATCCTAAAACTACTTAAAAACAACAATTAACTATTAACAACCCCTATTTTTGGATATGTTAAAGTGTTTTATTAGTTTGACTTAAGTAAGCAAACTATGTTGCAATTCTTGTTCTAACACAAGTATGATTATCTAGGAAGAGTTGAGCAAGCAGATCCTACAGTACACGTAGAGAACCAACAGTGACATAGTACAGTGAGTGAATATCTAATTATTTCTAAAGCATGGATCGCATTATTTTTGAAAAACATTCATGTTCAAGTAAATTCAATTTGTACAAGTTGCATATTTATGAAAAAGTGCATTCATGTTAGGTAATATATCAATTTCAATGCACTTCAAAAACTTGTACACCATGAAAATATATTTCATTTTTATTAACAGAATAAGTCAAGTAAATGAAAGAAAATTTACAAGCAAGCTATGATTGAATCAATTTTATTACTTATACTAAGTTTTATACAAGCTTGCAAGTTCAACAAATATTTTACAGTTGCCAGAGTACTTCCCCTCATGTATTCATGATAGTTGGCTATACTCAGCATTCAGATAATGCAGTGACTTGGTAAGACATCGTGACCAACAGATTTGGTCTAATTCAGATTAATATGATGTTTACCAACTCAGTATGATATTACAAGTTCAGTATGATGTTACAAGTTAGGTATGATGACACGTTTAGTTAAGTCAGTGCGCACATGACTCATGTATCAGCAGAGCCAACTGAGCCATTTTAGTGGCTATATCAAGTTCCCCACACGTGTAGTTGAGAGCTAGTGCTAGTACTAAATGTCTCCTTATTGTGCAAATAAATTTCCCATACATGTAGTTGAGAGCTAGTGCTAGTACTACATGTCTCCTCCGTGTACGATCAGATCCCTGAGTGCTCTTGGCAATAAATACGTTTTTCTCATGATTATGCATTTTATTTATATACTAATAATCATAGCATCTTTATATTCTAAAAATCATGTACATGTAATTTTATCAGAATGTCATTTCGTTATAAATCATGAACATGTCATTTACAGTTTCTTTTACAGGTACAAAATTATGATGATTTCATGAAACTCAGTTATGCATTTACGAGAACATTATTTTATCATAAAGACTATACGCAGATTATTATTATCAGCATGTATTTCATGATAATTCGTAAACAATTTATGCATAGTTTACATGAGTACTATGTTATTTTATAAAACTTATCCACTCATTGAGCTTTCAAGCTCACCCTTTTACATTTATTTTCCTCTCTCAGATAACAGGTTTTGAGGCCACATCACGTGAGTTCGGAGGCTTAGGTTTCATCTATTGTTGTGCAGTCTAGGTTGTTTTCATCTCCTTTCCAGTTTGTTTAGTATATTTTGGCTGTTATGTTTTGGACTAGTGATCAAAAGTCTTATGTGGTGAATAGTATGTATCTAACAGTGTATAGTTATGTTTGGCCATGAGCCCCTTTCTGGATATGTAAAATTATGTGAAGTTTGCTGGATTGTAGAATTCTATACTTTAGAAATAAAGTCTTTTATTGCAGGAAAGATAGTTCAATAATTAGGGGAAACTCTGCCAAAATTTTTGTAAATTTCTTACATAAAATTTTCAAGTTAAACTAAGGTCGATTCAGAATGTTAGATATTATGTTCCCTCAGGACACGTCACATGCTCTAGTGTTGAGTTGGGGCGGGTCCTGACACTCTACCATATTTGACAAATATGAACTGTTTCATAAAGATGTTTTGCCTCTATTATTAATAATGGTTTAGTGGGAAATTGTAAACCTACTATTTGACAAATATGAACTGTTTCATTAATACGTCTTACCTCTATCTATTATTAATTATGGTTTAGTGAGAAATTAGAAACTGATGAGTCGGATTCATAAGAATCTTTTACCTCTATATTAATTATGGCATAGGGGGAGTTAAAACCCTATATAATACTTAGTGGGGAATTACAAAATTATTACCATGAAGCCTTCTCTTTATGGCCACCACTAGCTCTTCAAGGTATATATGTTAAGACGTTTAGAACATGAACTTTGTTGCATGTTATATTTGCTTTGTAATATATGTTAACTTAGTTGAAACTATATGTGAGTTCTATCCTATTAGTTTGTACGTACTCAATTAAAAAAAATTGTTTATTGTATGGATTTAATTAGTTGAAAGAATGAAATTTTGTATGGTTTTATATTTAATACCCTCTGTTTTAATGAACAGATAATTCTACTATCAATTGACTTTACAGCTTCAAAATAAATTACTAAATTATCCATCATTTCTCAGCAACAAAATATATTTAATTTGTTCACTTATATTAAGATAAATGAGGTTGTTAGTTAAAAAATGAAGGTTAAAAAAAAGTACACATAACTATTTACAAGAATTCTATGATACTTGTTAAAAAAAATACAATTTTTTTTTTTTGAATATTTCAATTGCTAATTTGATGGATTCAAAGACAATAAGTAAGATATTAGCCTTTTAGATATATATAAAAAAAAAACTTACATAACCTATTTGATGAATTCAAGTAGAATAAGGGGATCATAACTCTTAGATAATAAAAGAAAAAAAAAAAGTTTCATTACCTTTTGGTTGAAATTAGGAAAGTTGTCATGTAATCATAAATATTATTTGGGAGTAACATTATTATTTATGCTATAACATTACGCGATAACATTATATTACATATAGATATATAATGTTAACCTTATATATTATTTGATTATATTATATATACACTTAAATATTCTTTCAATTTTTTCCATTTTATTAATAAGTACTCATAGCCTATACCAAATATCCTTTCAACTTTTCCCACAACCTGCAATCTGCATTTATAGCATACACCAAACATTCATTTAAATTTTTCTACAACATGCAATCTGTACAATGCCAACTCTATGAGTTACAACTAAACATTCACCCCAACTAATTCTTATATTCTTTTTTAATCAATAGCATATTCTTAAACTCCTGTGTGTGTATATATGTTACCCATTATTATTATTATTATTATTATGTTCAACAATCTATACATTTATCTTAAATTTGAATTCCCTTATTTGTTCTTCTATTTTGCAGCGATTGATAAAAAAGGCTAACATATATTTTGACATAACCTTTTTTTTTATGGTACCACTATTTATTATACATGTTTTTTATTATGATCATGCTAAAGATATCCAACACATCTCAAATAAGGTTTTATCTCATTATTTTATCGCAACTTTTGCAAAATTTATTTCTTTAAAACATTTATTTAAAAAAACATAAAAAAATAGAATCTTAATAGAAAAATACGAATAGGAATTTGCTGACTCTTTACAAAAGAAATTATAAGAATAATTTGGCATAACTCAATAATAACAAGACTAGACTGCTCATCTTCGTATATAACAAAATTATTTCGATACCTTACTCAGTTGAACAACAAATATAATTGATAAGTTTATTTTAAATTTGATTAAAAAAAAATTGATCTCACAATTTATTTTTGTCATAGATAATAATGTATATGGTTAGTAAAATTTGAATGAGTTAATATTTTTAATTAAAATTTATAGTTAAGAAACTGCAATTCTACAAAGAATACCAAGGCTAGGTTTTTAAAGAATATGAAAGGTCACATTTTGTTTAACTAGGAAGATCGAATGCAATTTTGTTATGAAAAATAAAACAGAATGGAGAAGGAGAATATAGATCTATATTATTTATTTTGGATGGAGAAATAAATGGAAATTACTTTTTTTTATTTGTTTTTTATTTTAGACTTAAAAATTCAGCATTGAAAATGTTAGATATACTCTCAAAATTATAGTTGTACTAATGGTTACTATAGTTAGTTTTATGTACTAGCCAATATATGTACTCCTAACATAGTTTTGATTTTATTTTGTTTTTACTTTTTTTAAATCAGATGATATTTAATTTAATTCAAATTTTTGACTTGAAACAAAAAATAAGTCATACCGTTATATTACTTTTGTTTTTTTTATTATCTCCAAATGAATAAGTACTTTTATAAAAAAAAAATGTTATTTAAATATACTTAATTAATAGTAATAGTAGGGATTAACACATAATTTTTATTATTATATCAGCTTTTAATTAGCTGTTTTAATTATGTAGAATTTCTTTATAAATGATTTTTTTCGTAATTTTATAAATAAAAATAGAGTTAATAACTAAGAACATTGTTAACAATTAATTTAAAATTAATATTAAAAATTATATTTATTCATTATTAAAGTCACATTTTACATCTATAATATGCAATGCACATGCATAATTAGCTAGTACCTTAAACATGTCAAATCAAAAAAAAAAAAAAAAAATCTTTAATATGTGAGTACGTAGTATCTCAATTTTCATGACATAGAAGTGAATAAAATTAAATATTTAAAACCAGATAATATATTATTAGCACTCATGAGAACATTTGTAGGTATTTGTCAATCATGACTAAAACTCATGCTGTTAATAGAAGAAAAAATTCCATGAAAATGAGAAGAGGGAAAACATACATACCTTTTGTCTTTGCATTTCATCGACCAAATATCTAATGTAGAACTCTCTCTCACACGTGGAAGCGTAAAAGAAAATTTGTTTAACAACCTACAACAATAGTTTTTTTTTTTTTTTAATTGAATTTCATTGTCTTAATTCTTGTATAAAATAAATTTAACAGACTTAGAATATTTTGTTGGAGTATGAGTATATAACGTTAAAATCAACCTTCATTTATGTTAACAAAAAAACTCATTTTTGAAAAAACAAATTAATTATGAAATTTATAAAAAAAAAAAAAAAAAAAGGAAGATAATTATACTAAATCGCATGCGTTAAACACTTTCTTATAATTAATGAACACTACATATTTAACAAAATAAGATAACATAACCATATTCATTAAATAAACTAAATTATAATAAATCAATTTTTGTAATTAAAACGAAAATTAAGATTTGTCGAAAAGGAAAAAAAAAAAGGGTGCTAAATTGGAAAAATATATATACTAATAAGAAGAAAATATAAATATTTATATATTTTTTCTAAAAAAAAAAATGAAGGTTTCGTTTTCATATTTATAACTCATTTATTTGATTGATTTTATTTATAACATCTCCCATAAAGAATGTGCTCGGTATTTTCATACATATATATTGAGCATATTTTTAGTTTAATTTTTTATATAAATTTATTTTCACAAATATAAGATTAAAAACTATTCTTATTATAAAATAAGTGTTGAAAATATGCTATAAACATTTGTTCAAAATGTTATATAAACTGAACATATATTCAATGCTAGTATGAAAATGTGTTGGACATATATTCATGGCAATATAAAAAATTGAATATATGAAACTCTTTTAAAATCAGTTCTCCTTTGGTTGACAGTGATTTCAAGTGAATTAAAACATTTTCAATGATCTTGGGTATTCTTGAAGAGAAATGCTTTCAAAATTAAGTTCAAGAAGCACTATTTACCTTTTTTTAAAAAGTAAGTAATACTTATATACCTTTGAGAAAATAGTTTAGAATACATACTATCATCCTTAAATAATCTATCTATACTATATAAAAAATTCTAAATCATGAATAATATTTTGGGACGAAATTGCTCTTATATTTAAAGTTATTGACATTGATTGACTTTTGAGGACTTTATTATCGCATTAAATAAGAATTCTAAACATAAAGATCAAATAAAAATAACATTTAGTAAAAACTCTAATCTTATGATGATTACCACATTAAATAAGAATTATAAACATAATTTAACTTTCATAATTAATTTAGAAGCCTAAGAAAATTAATTTCATATTTATTTCAAATATATTGTAAAAATTAATCAAACATAAAAACTAAAAAGAATAATAGTTGAAATGATCATGTAACTTTACTAAAAGTTCAATTTAGTCCTCCAACTTTTGTATTAAGCAGAATAATGACACTAATTGTTTTAAAGGTATAGTTTAGTTCTGTAACTTTTTGGTTAAGCATAATAAGAACACTAATTTCATAAATTTGACATTTTTTGGACTTATTTAACTCTTTTATAAAATTAGTGTCCCTATTATGCTTAATTAAAAAGTTATAGGACTAAACTATACATTTAGAATAATTAATGTCCATATTCTACTTAACTCAAAAATTAGAGGATTAAACTAAATCTTAGGTAAAGTTACATGATCACTATTTTACACAACACTCAACTAGTTAACTAAATTATCACTAAAAATTATTTTTAATAATTTTATGTCAAATATCTATATGCTTCTATTGAAACTGCTTTTGACCGAACAACTTATATTTCAAACCACTTCCATAGCACTTTCAAAAAACACACTCAAACTAACACTCTATTTATAAAAGAAATTATGATAAATTCTAACAATATTCATTTTTGCATCCATATCAATTATATTACAATACATGTCAAAACTATTTTGAAAAATAGAAAAGTGATTCAATTTTTTATATAATTTTGTCGTGTATCATAATATAATTGATATGAATACAAAAATGAGTATAAATTTATGTAATCATAACATTCTTTATAAATTATAATATCCACTTAATCAAAAGTAAAAGAAAACTGTAGCCAGGCTTGAAGAAACTCCAATAAGCCTCCCCCAGTTGAAATTGTAAAAACATTTGAAAAAATAAAAATACGAAAAACCCAGTTGAAACCCACTCTTCGATGGTGGTCATAAACTTATGGATCATTATTGGCCCTATGCTACTTAATAATATTATCCACGACACATTTTACAATGTAGGCACTCTACGCTTTACAGTAAAACAAGTTGCTTTGTCCCCCCCCCCCCCCCCCCCCCCCCCCCCCCCCCTCCCCAAAAAAAAAAAAGTTGCTTGTCTGAGCCCAATTTTAACAAAAGAATATTTTCATGCATGTTCAATGAACTCAAAAAGTTGACAAAAGCAAAACTGTAGTTTTCGTTTTTCTTAAATAGAAAACACGTTTTTTTTTTAGAGGTCGGAAACTTAGTTAGAAATGGGCGTGGTTAATATTAACGAAATTGACATAAATCTGTTAAAAAAAAAATTAAAATCAACTAATAAAATTTCAATTAGAAAATATTAGACCAACATGTTTATTTGAATTTGATACAGTAGTTTGCAATTTGAACCTACATACTTTTAAAGTAAACTTAAATTACATTGACCATGTATTAATATCAAATTAATAAATAGGATTTAATATTTAATCAATAATTTAATTAAAAAGTTACACTTGTATATTAACATTTAAATTAAAATTGCACAATAATTTTCAAGTTGAAATAACTCTAAAAATAAGTAAATTACATAAAATTTGAGAACAAAATTAATTTAAATTTTTTATTAATTATATTAAATATTTATAAAAAGAAACATTAGAAAATAATAATATAAGTTACTTCACCTTTGAAATTGACATAAAAGATTAATTATAATTAAATGATTATATATATATATATATATATATATATATATATATATATATAATCATTTATATATATAAATGTATAAAATCAAAAAATAAATACGTGTCTTAGCAATATATTGGTCGATTCGGTTAAATGTCAATGTGTTAATTTTAAAAACGTAATCAACTTGATACAAGTTGATATTTGCATTTTCTAAACCCAAACCAATCAATCTATTGGATCTACAGAACATATTATTATGTTCACCCTTAATTTTAGTGGTATCCATATTATTACTTTAGTATTCCTTGTTACTTATATTATTAAAATGTGCTAATTTAGTACCTAAGTTTATCTATTGGTACAATTTTTGTCAAAAAGCTATATTAACTCAAAATTTTGAAAAAATAATGAGAGTTAGTTTTGACATTTAAAATTATTTTCTTAACAAAAAAAAAAAAGATGGACGGTTATTTTTTTAACTTTTTTAATTTGAAATAACATTTACACATTCACAAATTCACGCACACATATAAATTGATGGGTTCGAACTCACTTCCTGTTGGTGCCCATAAGAGCATATATCATTGCATATATGGCAATTGATAGATTTGTTTACAAAAAAAACCTACATGATAATTATTTTGAGAAAAAATAGATTGTCAACCGTGCATAATTATAGGATACAATATAACTCTAAAAAATATTATTATAAATTTATTTGGAAGATTATTGGCTCATTCTACTAAAAATGTCTATTGTAATTCAGAAAAAAGAAATTCATTTTATAATTTTATAAAATTATACAGATTCCTTTAAAAAATCATTTTTCTTTCGGTCTATTTTGTTGTTAACAATTAAAAAAATTCATCTAATTTTTTTTAAAAGAAATAACCTTAAATTTCAAAATTATCCCTTTTTATCTAACTAAAAATTTATGTTATTATAGCTTTTGAACAAAAAAAATTTATCAATAGATAAATTTAAATACTAAATTGACACCCTTTAATAATATGGATATTAGTATGACACCAAACCCTTTTTTGGGTGGCAATATACAAAATGCTAACATGAATAATATAATTTATTAATGATAATTTTATTTAGTAATTTTGATACTTGAGTGTAACTAAATGTAAGATATAATAAATAATTTATATATTTTTGTTGTGATAAAACAAAATTATTTGGTAAAATAACAAAATAATTTTTACAATAACAAAATAATTGTTACAATATATAATATTACTATTGTTTTCGTTTTTTCTCTTCTTTTTAAGGAATGCCTATTTTTTAACAAAATAACATGAGAATCTTTTATAAATTATAATTTTAAGAAACTAATTGTACGTATTAATAATATTATATTGATTATTTGAGATATATTTCAAATTTATTTAGAAGAGAAATGTTATGAATACTTGATTTAATTTTTACTTAAATTTGCTCTTGGCTAAATAATTTTGAAGGTAGAAAAAATTATTCATTTTTTAAAAAAGTTTGGCCTACCATGTAGCATCTCTCAGTGAGAATAAATCGTTATATTCATGTCAGAATTGATCGTGTGCCAATATATATATATATTATTTTTTTTTGGCCTTTTACGTTTTTTTAGACAATTAATACTGGATGAAAGAGTGGGGAATCACTAGGAATTAAATAGCTACCCCCTATTCATAGCCTAAAAGAAACTCCAATAAGCCTCCCCCGTTTGAAATTATTAATAAATAAATAAATATTTGAAACCCTTTCTTCGATCAGTCATAATCTTATGGACCATCATTTGGCTCTATGCTATTTAATAATATTCTCAACGACACAGTTTAGTCGGTATTCAGAGTTTAGAAATAAAACAAGTTGCTTTTCTGAATCCGGTTTTAACAAAAGAATATTTTCACGTTCAATGAACACAAAAGAACAAAATGTCGTTTTTCGTTTTCCTGAAAAGGAGACACGTTTTTTTGTTTTGAGTTTGGATAGATACTCATTATCACTTATAGTATTAAAATATATTAATTTAATATTTAAATTCATTTATTATTATCATTTTTATAATAAAAAATTATAATAACTCAAAATTTTGAAAAAAAAAATATATTTAAAGTTATGTTCTCAAAAAAAAAAAAAAAGATAATAATTTTCTTAATTTTGAAATAACGTTTATTTTTAATTTTTTTAATTTTAAAATAACATTTATACACTTACAAATTCATGTACACACATATACATTGATAGTGTTGAAATAGAGTTCTATTAGGATTTGGATTTTAGTTTATTATCACTATAAATATCAATGTAATCCTTCAATAATATATATGAATGAAAATAAGATGTCTCTCTTTAATTTTCTTATTCTCCTCTATACTTATTTTGATTATCTCTATATAATTATTTCTGCTTCATAATTTAACTTGGTATCAGAGCAGTGTTTGATTCCTGAACACTAATATACACTTTTCTAAATTCTTTGTTTTTATTTGATATCTTTGTTTTTAATATACACTTTTCTAAATTCTGGGCAAGGTCTTTGTTTGATTCCTGAGCAGTGTTAAGGACCCATTCCCGAATTTGGCAATATTTTGTTTGCTCTAGGTTAATGCCGACTCGGCATTACAGTACAGTCAATCGGGAAAGGGCTATCCTGCAATTTGCTATAGAGACTGAGCGGTCAATAGACGTGAGAATGGTGATACAACAGAGGGTTGTATACTCAGCTGAGCACCACAACATTAGCTATTTCTTTCCCCAACTCATCACCGCTCTTTGTGTCAAGCACGGAGTCAAATACGACACGGGCAAGGTCTTATTACAGCCGGCTGAAACATTAACTTTCGCTTACATGCAACACCTTACAAGCGGAACAAAGGCTGGGCAAAGAAGCAGAAAAGGTGATTCTTCCAAGAACGCTTCTACAAAAGATAGGTTGGTAAACCTATAAGTGAAGGTTAATGAGATGCGTCAATACCAATCCCAACAACAAGCGTGGCTCAGTGATCACATGAAATATCAACATGATTACCAAGGTCTTCTTCACCAAATGATTAGCTGCCAATTGACACACAGTGGAATAGACCTCACTAATTCTAGCCACCTCCACAATATCCGGGCCATGACTTCACTTTTAGACCACCGGCGGATCAACCCGAGGAAGACAATGATCAACCCAAAGACATGGAGGACTGAGCCTCCTGTTTGTAATTTTCTTTGGTTTAATTTTATTTTTATTTCATTTTGTACTAATTTTCTTTTTTCTTTTATTTTATTTTAGTTTGGATTGTTTAACTTTGTTTAATGTTTTCTGTTTTTCATTTGACTTAGTTTTAATTTAAATTTGGATTTAAATTGGGATGTATATCTTTGAGGTTTCATAAGGGTTTCTTGCACACTAATTGCATCATCATGAGAAAAGCGAGGAACAATGAATGAGAGCGTACGTGTAGTGTACACAATCTCATACAAAAGGGGGGTAACTTCTCTCACTTTTCTCTTAATTTCTTTTGTTTTTCTTTTTTAACATTGAGGACAATGTAGAAATTAGGTTGGGGGTGAAAAAAATATTCCATGAGCATGAAATATGACCAAATTTTTAATTTTTAATTTTTGTCACTTGAATTTTGTTAGGTTAGTGTTGTATCTACTTGAGTCAATCCAGAAGTCTATGATATTAACATGATTGTAATGACGGTGACATGTGAAAGAAATTAGATTTTTACCTAAGTAACGGAGCACATAAATGTTAGATTCATCTAGTTTGAGGATTTTGTGGTATATGTGGTAGTTTGCATGGTTAGTATGACTATTTTGATTTGTGTAATGTATGCATGTTTATGATATATTTTAAGTCTCAACAAGCTCTAAAACTCATTTAAAAACCCATTGAAGCGAAATAATAGAATCAAATGCCACTTAGAAAGTGATTAAGGCCATCTTTGGACCGTTTGGACTTTTCAAGCCTTCCCGTATTATTATTGTATCCATAGTACACCCTTGAACTCAACATTGACATATATTATACTACCCTTAGTGATAAGAGTGTTCAATGTAATATTTGATTTTCATGAGCAATTATGTTGTATTTATCTTGCTTCATCAAAAAATTTTTTGGAGAAATTGATTGAAATAAGAAGCAAGAAAAGTAAAGAAAGAAAATCAAGTAAAAAGATCCAAGGGACATATGGAATGTATAGAAGGATGAAAAGAACACATGGTGGAAAAGTTGAAAATATTTTGTGAAATAAAAAGTACTCTTATCCTAGTGAAATACTATTTTTGTACTTTCATAATCACACACCTAACCACAACTTTACAAGCTTAATGAAGCCCTATTGATTCTAGGTAGTTTGAATTCTATATTAGTGGAGATAGATTTGAAAAGTGAGCATATGGAGGTTGTATGTGCAAAATTCTCATTCATAATTTACTTGCACATTTATGAGATATTAAAATGTAATCTATGAATATCATGCATGACGCAATCAGGTAGTGTAACTAACGGGCTTGTGGTTTTATTGGTTGTTCAAAATCTGATTACTAAGATGAGTTTGATGTTTGGATTGTTTTTGAGCTTAAGTATTTTTAATTATTTCGTATGCCATTTGTTGTTAACAATTTTTGAGACATATGCATGGATTGATTCAAGTATGTTTTGAGTCTTTATTTAGTTTTGTTAGTTACGATGTTTGCGGGTATTATCACTAGAAACCCTCACGAGACTATAACTCGTCCACTAGGGCCACCTAGGGGTTTAAAGGCTTGGTGCATACGCTAAATGCAACCGTGACAATCTACGGAAGTGATTTAGCTTAGTTTATTTCATTTTATTTTAGTTGTATTTTATTGCTCATCTTGTTAGAGACTAGCAAGAAGCTGGTTGAGGGTTGTGATGAGTGCTCGAAAAGCACTAATATTTCGTGGTTTATTACGCTTAATTGTTTAGAAATAGATTTATTATTTGTTGTTTATTCGATTAATTTCATAAATCTATCCATTCGAAATCACGGGTATATTTTAGTGTATTTTAGGTGTTTTTAGCGTCAAATGAGTCAAGTAGTGAAAACACGTAAGGCGCTCGAATAACAAGTTACGTGCAAAACAAGTTAAATATATAAGCCTTACATAACAAGCCATCACATATGTAAGGGGGTAAACATGATGAAAAGGAAGGTAACACGCATTGTGGCGAGGAAAAGTCATGCCGTGGCGGGGAGCTCTCGGGTTTTGACATTATTTTCAGAATTTGTGTTGCGCCGCAGCGGGAAAAATGTGTGCCGCGGCGCGCCTATTCCTATTGCAATCAAGATTTGTGTAAACCCTTACATCTATAAATACCCCCTTAGACTCCTCCTTACACACAACTCGAATACAATTTCTACACAGAAGAATTTTGCGACCAAACAAGCAATTCACTCAGTTTTTGGGAGCTTAGCCACACTCAACGAAGCGAGAGAAACCATTCTAAGGATTCAAAAAAGCCGTCAACAATCGAAGATAAAGCTTTTGGAGAAGAACGCTATCCCATCCATAAGCGGTATTTAGATCTAGGTTTTCCTTGTTGTTATAGAATTCTATTTTCTTCTTCTTTCGTTGAAGTGTATGATCATATTTTATTTGTCTATGAATATTAATATGAACATGAGCGGCTAGTTTCATTATGGATGTTTAGTTTGCGTTGCCATGTTTGCTAGAATTGTGTATGGTGAATGTTTTATTGATTTAATATGAATGAATTACCTTTTGAATAAGAGCATGTTTAGATATTTAATTATGAATTATCATGGGCCAATTTGAGATTCGTAGTTAGGTTGAAAAATCTGAGAATCTAGTTATAGGAACATCACCTTAACTTTATTCCGAAATACTTAATCAAAGCTTCAAATTAGTGACTTAGTCATAGCATTAGTTTGATTGACATTTATTTCCTTGCACATAATTTGATTTCTATTTGATTTACCCCGACCCTAGGCAGTTAATTAGTTAATCAACAAAGAGATTTACCCCGACCGAAGGCAGTCTCATAATTAAAAGGAAAGTCGGTAATATTATTTATTAAGAACGTTCATGTTATTTTACCATACCTTTTCGATGCAAGCATGGTCAATCAAGCTGAACGTCCATACATCCTCCATTGATTATCAAATCTATCTGAATTGATTGTTAACTTGCGATTTTGTTCTCGTTTAATTGTTCGTATTATTGTTCCCGTCACAAAACAAACACCTTTTTACAGTTTTACTAGATTTAGGACTCTAGTTACTTAGAGTTTTAGTTTCATTAGAACTCTATTTAGATTAAGAGAAGGTCATTTAGAACCACTGCAATTCCTTGAGAGACCGACCTCGGAGGTTGCTTGTCACTTTTCTACGAGTGATTCGTACACTTGCGAGTACTAAATTTATCACATCAGTCGTCATCACCAATTTCAGATTGGTGTCTTCCTGTCAAGCTCACGACTTCGTAGCCGCGTTTTCTAGAATGATCAATCGACCCACCGTCGTTTTCTAGAATGGTCAACCGGCCAACTTTTTGCTTATTTTTATTTACGTTGTCCAATCTGAACATAAATTATGTTCAGCTTGAGGGGGAGTGTTGAAATAGTTGGATATTAAATAATTATTATAATATTTTTCTATTAATTTCTGAGTCTTATTTAGATTTCTATTAGGATTTGAATTTTAGTTTATTATCACTATAAATATCAATGTAATCCTTTATTAATATATATGAATGAGAATAAGATGTCTCTCTTTAATTTTCTTATTCTCCTCGATACTTATTTTAATTATCTTCATATAATTATTTCTGCTTCATAATTTAACTGATGGGATTTCAACCCTCCTCTCAGTGCCTAAACCTATCAATTTTCATTATATGAAAAATTAATAATTTTTTTAATTACTGAACAACATATTTCCTATTACTGAACAACATATTTCCTTTAAAAAATAAATAGATGAGAATTTTTTGAATAATTAATAGCAAAAAAGTATCGTCCATCACAATTACAGAAGGCAACATAACTCTGAAAAATATTTTTATATAATTGTTTTGACTATTATTGGCTCCCTCTACGAAAATGTTTATTTTAATTATACAAAAAATTATTTTGTAATTTCATAAAATTATACATATTCCTCTAAAATATCATATATATATATTTTTTTTATCTATTTATGCTGTTAGCAAATAAAAACAATTTGCCTAATTTTTTTAAAAAATTAATCTTAAATATTAAAATAATCCCTCTTTTAGCTAAAATTTTAAGTTAATGTAGCTTTTTGAAAGAAAAAAAAAAGTACCAGTAAATGAGCATGGTATTAAATTGACATATTTTAATAATATGAATATCAAAATAGTACCCATTCCCATGAATGGTGATATATAAGTTGCTAATGTCAAGAATATAATTTATTAATGATAATTTTATTTATAATTATAATACTTGACTATAATTGATCGTAAAATATAATAAACAATTTACACATTTTTTATTTTGACAAAACAAAAGTAGTTAGTGCAATAAAAAAATAATTTTGCCAATAATATTACCGTTCTTTTCTTCCTTTTCTTTGCCTTTTAAAGAAAACATATTTTTTAATAAAATCACTTGACAATTTTTATGAAACAAAATTATGCACATATTAATAATATTATGCTTGTTATTTAAGATATATTTCAAATTTATTAGAATAAATCGTTATATTTAGGCGATGATTGATAGTGTGGCAATAATTTTTTTTTTTCCTTTAATGTTTTTTTAGACAAATTAATTCTGGATGAAAGAGTCGGAAATGGTTTGAAATTATACCTACTTTTTTACACCCCCATTAATTCAAGAATTGAGATTTGAAGAAATAGTTTTATCTCTTCTATCATTTTTAAATCTCAACCATCAAATAATTATGGTATAAGAATTAGATCATAAATAATTAAATATGTGCTATTGATCCTATCCCTAGTATCATTTTCTATCTCCTATATATACACACACACACACATACATACATTACATACATATATCTTAGTAAAATGCACTTACATAACATGTGTTATATTTTAATTTTTGTTTTAGATTTATTGTTATTTTTTTTTTGTAATATTAAAATATATATTTATTAATTTTTTTAATAAATAAAGTACTAAAATTTTAACAACTACTTAATTATGAAAGAAAACTCTCATTATGAGATGCAACAACATCAATAGTCAAGATTTATTATGAGAAACTCAAACTACAATAAAAGATAAAAAAAAAAAATTATGAAAAGAATTAACTACCTAAAAAAGAAAATTATATAGAGCATGAAAATTTGCATTACAAACACAAAAAATGTAAGTTTAAATTATAAAGTAATTAATGTTCATGTAATACTTTAAAATTTAAAATTTTAATTTTATTTTTTCATGACTTATTAGAGATTTAAAAGAATTAGAACTCTATTACAAGTATGATTCTAACAATGTTAAAATTAGGATTCAATATCTATATAATACTAGATAAATACATGTGCATTGCACATATTTTATTAATTCTGCTTCATTTATTGTTAAATTACCAGTGAAAGACATCTCAATTTTTTTAAACGTTCAAGCATTACTACTGTATAAAATTATAAATAATTGTTAAATAAATATACTTTTAATAATTATAATAACAATAATTTTAATTATCAAACAACTTCTTTTGAGTTAATGATAACTTCAAAACTAATAATAAATGTTAAATAAGTATTTGATTATATCTATTGATTATTATCTACTAATAAAAACTTTAATTATCTAAATAGTTTTGCTAATAAAATTTTTTTATAAGCATAATCCTAGCAAAAATGTCATAAAAATAAAACATATGAAAAATTTTCATTACTTAATTCAAAGTTACTATTACGTAATACCTTCAGAATTGCTACATTTATTCACTTGACATTTATTTTTCAAACTTTATTTTTAGACTAATGAAAAAAATTCACCACCAAAATAAGAATACAAGATGAAAAAAAACATAAATAAATTTATAGAAAAATACATTAATCTTATAGAAGAAATATACATATTTATAATGAACTCAATGATAATGTGATTTATTTTTGGATAATTGTATAAATTGTAGAAAATATAAATTATTAAAGATAAAATCGTCCAAAGTGGCAAATGACATATAGGCATATATATAGGAATAAGATTAAAATTATGATTATTTATGTAATATATACGTATTTAATAATAAAAAATAAAATAAAGTAATAATATATACTTAATTTTCATTAAAGATAAGATATTTAAAAATAATAAAATTCTAATAAAAGTATGATTCTATTATATTAAAAGTATGATTATCTATCCATATAAATTAAATTAATAAGGGTTATATGCTGTCATGACCCCCTATTTATTAAAAATTTGATATGACCCCCTCCACTTAATTTTTTACATATTATGACAAAAATGCCCTTAATTTCATTAATCAATTGTGATGAATTTTAGTTGGACACATGTCCAACTAGACTACTCAAAATTGGACAACTGTCCAACTGACCGAATTTTGACCGGCCGGCGACCCCACTCGCCGGCGACCTCGCCGGAGCCGAGTTAGACACATGTCCAACTAGACTGCCCAGAATAACCCCTCAGTTGGACGTATGTCCAACTCACCTCAACAGATTGGACATGTGTCCAACTGAAAACACAAACAGAGCACCCATCGTCATAATAACAAAACATACATCAGAATATTCTGGATCCGCATTCTGTCGATTACGCTTTGAGGCAAAAATTTCCTCTTCTTCAGTACTACTCGAAGCACTCGCTTTGAGGGCCATTCGTGTGACCTCTTCGTAAAAGCTGAGAAGAGAAATAAAACATAAAAAAACCACAAACACAAAGGTTATCAGAATCACAAAATCAACGAATATACTTTTTTTAATCAATATCTTCCATTAGCGGTGCTCTACCTGACCGTGCTTTTCTAGGCACCGATACACCAATCATTTCATCCGTAGCGGCTTTCCACGTCGGTCCTGTTCTAATATTCTTTGTCGCCGGTGGGAAGCTTTTTCGTTGATTTAACAACGAAGATGATGAAAATATTGGATTTGTAGGAGGTAACATCCTCATAGAGGCAGAGCCGCCACCGACTCTATCACCAACACCGTCGTCATCTTCTTCATCATTAACGCTCTCTTCAGAGCTATTGTCTCCACCGTCTTCTCTGTTACTGTTACCGTGCATTGACCTATCGCCTCTTCTTCTCTTGCTTCGATTCAATCGATCTCTATCTCTATCTCGTTCTCTATCACGCTCTCGCTCCCGTTCCCGATCGCGATCTTTCTTTCGATCTCTTAGCCTCCCAGTCTCCTGTAACTCCAAAAGTCCATCTTCCTCTGCATAAAAAAAAGAGATAGCAGCCGATCAAAATTAATAAGAAAATAGTTATCATTATTTATTTATTTTCATTTCTGTCCATTTCTGTTCTGATTCCTTCCTAGAAAATATACTCCAGCCAAAAGTCTTATCTCATCTCTCATAGACAGAGATCGCGTCTCTGTTCTGATTCCTCCTAAGACACGCCGGAAGTAGAAAGGGTAGAAGTGGAATTATATACTTTGTGCAAGTGGGGGGGTCTAATTGAGAATGAAAACAGTAACAAGGGGTCATAAGAGCCTATTTCCCAATTAATAATATATACGTATTTGTAATTAAATCAAAATATTGGATAAAATCTTCTAAAATTTATTCATTGTGCATTCACATCTATATAAGTAATAAGATATATATAATTAATATATAAAAAAATAATTAAAACAATAATATATATTTAATTAATGTGAGATTTAAAAGAAATAAAACTCTATTAAAAGTATAATTATAATATATTAAAACGTAGAATTATCTATTTATCGAATATATGAATAATAAATTAAATTAATAATATATACATATTTGTAATTAAATTAAAATGTTGGATAAAATCATCCAAAATTTATTGATTATGCATATGCTTCTATATAATAATAATAAGATAAATTAATAATATATACATAAATATTGAATAAAATCGTTCAAAATTTATTGATTGTGCATCCGCATCTATATAATATATTTATGTGTGTGTGGTGGAAATTGTTAGATTCTTTGCTTTAAAAATTATCAAATGCGCAGTTTAAAAATTATTAAATAAATAAATTGAAGAAAACATAAAATTATTAGAGCAATTTTTTCATTTAGGCCCATTTACACTGCTTTTTATTTTAATATTTGTTAGTTAATTTATACTTAAAATTGAAAAGAATTTACCAAAAATAAAATTTATTTGAACACATATTCAAAAATAATATCTACAAATTATAACTTTTCTTAAGGCACAACATGATTTGTTTGGTAGCCATTTTTCCTCGTAGTTGTTGTAGCTCAACAACCTTTACATTTTTAATGTATATACTATTTATACTTTACATATATTATTCATTTTTACGTCAAGCAATTCTTTTTTTTTTTCATCAATTTATTACATGTGATAATTCTTAATTCTTGATTGACAAATCCTTATTTTATAATAGAAATTAAAAAAATAATAAAGAAATGCTGATATTATTCATTTTTGCACCCAAGTCTTTTATTTTGTGCTAAGTGTCAAAATTGCTTTGAAAGTTAGAGAAATAATTTAATTTCTAGAAAATATTGATATGTGTAACAATATAATTAAAATTAGTATAAAAATAGGTACGACATTATTTTAAAAAAATAATTGTAAATGATAGAGACGAGTTTTTTTATTCTTCCTGCCCTTATTAGTTTGTTCCTCGTAATCTTATCCATATTAGCTTAATAGTTAATACTACTTTCTTTCTTTTTTATGGATAATAGTTAATACTACTTAATAACTCTTTATTGATTGTTCCAAAAAAAAAAAAAAACTCTTCACAAAAGTAATTTTGTTAAAAAATTAGGATGTGGTATTAATGTTTATATTAATCTTATGGTTTTCATTGTGGATCGGTATATATATTAAACTTTTAAGATTAAATGACTCTTAATTTTTATAGACTTTTATAATGTATTAAAGATTCCGTTGATTAAATGGGTCAGAAAAAAATTAATGGGCAAAAAAATGAATTAATTACCGCAAATGATATATATACGATAAAAACTGACTTTTTGACTCATATAGCAAAACGACTGTGTTTTGCTAAGATATAAATGACACTTTTAACCCCAGTTTATAATAACAGCTTCGCTTCTGCTTTCTTTCTCTTTCACCAGCTTCAAGTTCCAATTCGCCATTGTCAAACTGAAAGTTCCAAAACTGTATCTCTTATATATATATATATATATATATATATATAATATATCCAAAACTGTATCTCTTGTATATATAACCAAACTGTATCTCTTATTCTTGATGTGTTTGGTAATACTTTTTTCTTCAGTTCATTACACCGAAACTCTATTGGATGGAACTAAGTTTGATTCTTGGACAAGTTCACTCTTGGATAAGGTGTGAATTCTCTTGCTACTCTCTGTTATTTTGTGTTAATTATTGGATTTTGAATTAATAGTCAGTAACTTTTAGGTTGAAGATGATATGATAATTGGTTGTTTGTGGGTTTGAATTAGAGTTTGGAGACTCTGCTGGAGCAAAGAAGTATTTAATTTAATTTCAATTACCCATTGGAAGAAGAAGAAGAAGAAGAACAGCTTATGGAACTTGTATATTATTCACATTTTGTATGTACAGGTTACATACACATTTATTTTGTATGTAACCTGTACATTCACATTTTATATGTACAAGTCATGTGAATGTACATGTTACATACAAATTTATTTTGTATGTAACCTGTACATTCACATGAAATGCATTGTATTGTTTGTATGTTATTGTTGTTTTGAACAGTTTATGGAATTCATGTGAATGTACATGTTACATACAAATTTATTTTGTATGTAACCTGTACATTCATATAAAATATATTGTACTGTTTGCATGTTATTGCTGTTTTGAACAGCTTATGGAACCTGTACATTTCATGTGAATGTACAGGTTACATACAAATTTATTTTGTATGTAACCTGTACATTAACATAAAATGCATTGTACTGTTTGTATGTTGTTGATGTTTTGAAGAGCTTATAGAAGATTTTGTATGGAACTTGTACATTCATATTTTGTATGTACAATATACATACAAATTTATTTTATATGTAACCTGTACATTCACATTAAATGCATTGTATTGTTTGTATGTTATTGTTGTTTTGAACAGCTTATAAAAATCATGTGAATGTACATGTTACATACAAATTTATTTTGTATGTAACCTGTACATTCACATGAAATGCATTGTATTGTTTGTATGTTATTATTGTTTGAACAGCTTACAAAATGTGAATGTACAGGGTACATACAAAATGTGAATGTACAGGTTACATACAAATTTGTATGTACAGGTTACATACAAATTTGTATGTACAGGTTACATACAAATTTGTATGTACAGGTTACATACAAATTTACATACAAAATAAATTTGTATGTACAGGTTACATACAAAATAAATTTGTATGTAACCTGTACATACAAAAACACGAAAATGGCGTGGTTTTTACGAATACGCAGATAAATGGATATTTTCGTAAAAATCATATATATTATATAAATGAAACGGTGAGTTTAAGTCTAAAAAGTGCTATTTAGGTATAAAAAGCTTTTTTCTTCAAATCTTTGTCATTTGAGTAATTTACTGCAAAAAAATATGGGCTTTGTAAAAATAAAAAAGACAAGTGACCTAATAAATTTAGAATATAATAAAATAGGTTAAAATTATAAAGTATTGGGCCAAATAACTCACTAGTATAGTGTCTAAAAGTAGAATAAGACTTACCTTTTTTTGAGGTTAATTCTTTAAGAATTGATGACTCGTGTTGCTTATACATACTATAAAATTTACAGTACATTTTTTTTTCTAGAATATAGAATTTCATTAAATATCACAAATTATAATCTAGATAAAAATATCATCAATCCAAATACATCAACAATCAAAATTGTTAAACACATAATAAAAACTTTCCCAAGTACAAAATGAAATCTCGATACCACATTGTATTCTTCATAATTTTTTACACTACGAATCGAGATAAAGATCTAGATAGAATCAATAAAGTACAAACTTCACGGACATAAACATGACATAGAACATCTTAAATGAATATTTATATAAGAAAAACTCATCTTAGTGCAAGATTTAAGTAAAAAAATAAAAATATGGATTTTTGTTCAAAATAATTAATAAAAAATAAATGAATATAAGCAAAACAAACTTATTGAAGGAGATCCCTCCTAGGTAGAAAATAGATTAAATTGTTAAAGACTTCAAAGAAAAGAAAGAGAAGAATCAAAGTGACTGAAATTTTGAGTGATAATAAAGTACTCGAATTCTCAAAAAGTTACCCATTTGATTAAAATGATTTACGTGCACTAAAAAATAAGGTAATTTAATACTTTTGAATTTCTTACTATTATTTTTTATATTTATTCTTCTCTTCAATTCTTTCCTTTTATTTCACTTTCTATTTTCTCTCCTTTTTCCTCTCTTCTCTCACATTTCTTTATTTGCATAAAATTTTCTCATCTTTCTCCAACAAATTCTCTCATTTCCTTCCACTTTCTCAAAATAATTTTGTCAATTTTATTAACGACTTTGATCATACAAAAAAATAGCTATCTATACAAGGCACAGAAAACATTAAAAATTGGTCACTAATTCTATCAAGTGTATTCATATGATTGAAAAATAAATAAATGAATTTTATAGAAGAAAAAATGACTGGAAATTTTAGGCATAGAAAAGTTAGAGATAAGTGCAACGAGAAGAGAGAAGGAAAAAGAAAGAAAAAGATGAAAAAAAAAAATATTATAAGTTCAAAAGAATTAAATTATCCTTAATTTTTTTTATATAAAAAAAAAAAAAAAAGCTTCAAGAAGGAAGACGGTATAATGACTATTTGTCTTTGTTTATCGGGATTAACACTTATATTTGAGAGTATCAACATAAGCTAGTACCAGAGATTATCGTCAAAGGGTCTTAGTAACCCTTACATATTTTTTTATCCCTCGAACCCATGACCTCGTGCAAGTAGCCAAATTGTATTACTAATTGATCTACCTGTTGGAAGATGAATGCTTTAGAAGGCTTTAAGAAATTTGGAAGGTATAAGGAAACAAAGTTATTTTGGAGGAAGAGAATACTTGTTATTGATTCTCAAATTTTTGGCTTGATACAAAATGAGCAAGACCACCCCTATTTATACTAAAAGCACATTCTAACCAATGGCTAGGATTTTGCCAACATTCTCTTAATCTAATGGTTATAAATTACCTACTAGATTTTTCTATTAAATTATTCAATTCTCTAGAATTCTCTACTACTCTCTCTTCTTAAAATATCTAGATATTTTCTAAGACAATTCTAGAGCATGTTTCTAGAATTTGGGCTCTTTGGGCTTTAACATTTTTATGGACTCTTAAATTAGTTTTTTTACAACACTTAACATAATTTGGGCCAAATCAAGTTTATTTCCAACACCCCCCCTTAAACTTGATTTGTCATTCCAAGCAAGCTTCTCAACTTAATAAATTCTTCATGCTTAAGTGTCTTGGTGAAGATGTCAGCAATTTGATCTTGAGACTTCACGTATTCCACTTGTACATCCTTTCTTGTGATGCACTCTCTTATGTAATGGTAGTGAGTATCAATATGTTTGCTTCGATCATGAAACACTGGATTCTTTGCCAAAGCCATAGCAGATTTATTGTCAACAAAAATCTTAGTTGACTTTTCTTGTTGCCATCCCAACTCTTTCAACAAATTTCTTAGCCATATCCCATGACAAACACATGATGTAGCAGCTACATACTCAGCTTCACAGGTTGATAGAGTGACTATTGGTTGCTTCTTTGACATCCAAGTGAAGGTAGTATCTCCCATGAAGAACACAAAGCCTGTAGTACTTTTTCGATCATCAACATCTCCAGCCCAATCGCTATCACTATAACCAACAAGCTTGTAATCATTTGTTGTTGAATAGAACAAGCCAAAGTTGATTGTACCTTTGAGATAACGAAGAATTCTTTTAGCAGCTTTGAAGTGAGTAATGGTTGGATTCTCCATGTAACGACTTATTAGCCCTGTAGCATAGAGAATATGAGGTCTTGTGCATGTCAAATATCGTAGACTGCTAATCAAACTCTTGAAGAGTGTCGTATCCATCTTTTTTGCTTTATCGTGTTTTGATAGCTTACAACCACTCTCTATTGGTGTACTAATTGGCTTGCAATCATCCATTTTGAATTTTTTGAGGATCTCTTTTGCGTAGCTTTCTTGTGAGATGAAAATTCCATCTTCTTGTTGTTTTACTTGGATGCCAAGATAATAAGCCATAAGTCCAATGTCAGTCATCTCAAACTCTTTTGTCATTGCTTTCTTGAATTCTTCAAACATATTTGGATTATTCCTTGTAAAGATCAAGTCATCCACATATAAGCATACGATCAAGACATCTCCTTCTTTGATCTTGACATAAAGTGCATGCTCATGTCACTATAAGGAAAAAGGCTTTTAGGTACAGTTGTTAACCGTATCTATAGGCTTTTAGGTACGGTTGTCTTTTAGTGCGTAACCATACCCGTAGCCCGTGTCGCTATAGGTTGACCTACGGGTACGGTTGTTAACCGTACCCGTAGAGTTTTAGGTACGGTTAACAACTGTACCCGTAGGTATTTGTAACCGTACCTAAAACCCTACGGGTACGGTTGTTAACCGTACCCGTAGAGTTTTAGGTACAGTTAACAACTGTACCCGTAGGTATTTGTAACCGTACCTAAAACCCTACAGGTACGGTTGTTAACCGTACCCGTAGAGTTTTAGGTACAGTTAACAACTGTACCCGTAGGTATTTGTAACCTTACCTAAATCTCTACGGGTACGGTTAACAACCGTACCCGTAGAGTTTTAGGTACAGTTAACAACCGTACCCGTAGGATTTTAGGTACGGTTGTGTAACCGTACCTGTAGAGTTTTAGGTACAGTTAACAACCGTACCTAAAACCCTACGGGTACGGTTATCTTATTTATTACATGGTTTTAGGTACAGTTGCTATAGGTTAAAAATTTTTTTTTTTAATAATTTTTTTCTGTAATTATATTTTTACCTGTTTTTATCCCTGCTCACTATATTATCAGACTTTAATCAGACATTTATATACATATCTCAACAAGCATACAAATATTCTATTACAATTATGCATATTGCGTGGTCATTTCAGTAAATTAAAATACATAGCTAATGTCACTAACCTAATTAAATTAACTATATATACATACAAGTTAAATCTAACTAATATATATCAAAATGTAAAATATTTAATTGTCTAACTTGTGCTTTCAATACTATCAATAAGGAATTGACATACTTCTCTTCGACAAACATCAAGTTCTTCTCGGGTGTATGTTTTCTTTTCTGCAAACTAAAAAAAAGGTAATTAGATCTATATATAGTTATAAATAATTAGGAAATACATGATACTTAAAAATTTATGAATACAATGATTTAAAAAAATTACTAGCTAAATAATTGTATGTACAATCATAAATATTTTGTTAACTTACTAGTAGTGATCGAAACTTTCTTGGTTGATATATAATATCTCTCATATATCTCATCACAAAAAAACCACATTCAATGCTATTATTTTGAATAGGTGCCTACACACATATATAAAACATAAATTGCATAGTTAATTAATTTGAATAGCTTATCTAAATAATTACTTGTAATTAAAGATGTACAGGCATATAATAAACGATAAATTAATATATACTAACCTTAATAGGCCGGAAAGTAGGTGGTGGCTTAAACGAACGTGTTATAGTTTGGTACCATCTAGAAAAAGCACTATAATATCGACATAATAAATAAACATTATTCATATTCAATCATCCATGATTACTTAATTAGAAATAATTTAAAATCATGTTAATCAAATATATTAAGTTAATAATACCCAATGATCATATCTTGAAATCTTTGTGGTGGACTGTTTCCAAGTGAATCAAACCACTCAACAACACCACTATATGGATGGATCACCCCAAGCATCCAATGATTTCTACAATTAATTGCAAATGATTGTTATAATAAGGACTTAACAAAATTAGAACATAAGAAAAGTATATGTATATAAAATACTCACGATAGCCAATAAGGAACAATAAGTCTTTCATTCTCTTCTACTCCAAGCATTCGTTCAATGAGAGCATCGATTTGATCATCAAGAGTAGGGCTCCATTGATTTGATATAAGTGCAGGATGCAGAAAGCGATATAATTTGTGATTTTTTACATTTCTTGTTAAGTGATCAAATAAAATCCTATACTTAGAAAAAAATATAATTATTATATTTCGTATTATTGAAAAAAAAACTTATAAATAATATAAAAAGTTTAAATAAATGTTACCTCTCATATACTGCAATAATTGTTGCTTGTAGCCACCCAACAATACATAATGGCATTATGTCTTCGCTCCTAACCTCCAAGGGCTCCTCAATGCCCAATGCGTCTATGACATTAATTTGAAATGATTCACCATTAGCTATCATATTATTGCATGCATACATTGTCATACGTTCAATGGCACCTCCATCACCTATACATGGAATATCTTCAATTCTTTTTTCATGAGAAGTGACTTTTTTCTTTGGCTTCATTTGCTTTTTGGAGGCCTACGCTTAACAACAAATTATGTTAAATAATATAATTAAAATTGCAGATATCAGCACATGAAATAATGTTAATGTATGCTAACCGAATCATTTTGAGTGATTATCCAATTTTTAGGCCAAGCTACCATACATCCTTCAGCTTGTCCAACACACATCAACTCATCTCCAATTGGAATTGGCAAAAATTCTTCATATTTAAGTGACTTCTCAATACTAACTCGTGCATTATACTTACCAAGAAGCATATGATGCACTTTAGCATATGGGTCACTAGTTTGGTAAACTTTACCCTTAGCCACAATGTTATTCAATTCATCCAATGCTAAATAACATGGACTTCCCTACAATTGAGATGAAACTCATATTAGCATTGCTTACAATTCACTATGTTATACTTGTAATTATATGTGATGCATACCTCTAAGTCATTGATAGGAAATGTTGAAATTGTTGGAGGCATAAAAGTGTTGCTCTCTTGAGTGATACCTGGACTTTTTGACTTAAGTGCTTCATTCTCAGCCCTTAACCTGATATTCTCTTCTAAAAATTGTTTTTCCTTGTCAACCTTCCCTTTACCTTTATTTGGCTTTATGGGTTCTTCTCACGTGTGGGTGTGTGATATCTCTTAAGTATGGTAACCCCATAACTAGCACCTCTAACACGTCCAGGATGTTCTTTTGTTTGTAACGATTGACCCAATATATCCTTGTGACCAATGGGTATAAATTCTCCCGAATGGCTCTTTCTTTCATAATCTTCCTGCAAATTAAGTAATCACTATATAAGCTTAACACATGATAATATGAATGTAAGTTATAATCAACATATTTTATGTTAAACTTAATTCATTTACCATCAATTCTATTGCTTTTTGGGCAGCTTCATTAATTGGAACTCCATCTCTAGAATGCGTGTGCCTCCAAGTAATGTGTCTACCTGGGATAATTCCATCCTGAAAATTGGTTTTCTATAATAATGGCAATTATCAAGTTAGATAGATAAATGTTATATATAATCACATGAAATCAGGCACTTCATACAAGTTGTAATACCAATGACTCTTCGGTATTTGCAATACTTCTTCGACCAGTATAATTTACGTACACTAACTGTTCTCTATTTTGTTTGGACTCCTTGCTTATATCCTACAAAAACTAACTTGTATCAGTAAAACACTTTATATATGTATATATATAGTATGTATTCAATGTAATTAATTTATATGTCATTACCTTAAAAGTGTCAGTTTGTGTCCACTCCACAAACCAATCCCATTGTTCTTGTGTAATAAAATCATACTTTTCGGGGGGTGTTCTCAACAAATCTGGAAACTCAAGATTAGCCACCACGTGCTCTTTGTATAACTTATGCTTGTATTTCCTCCACATATCACCCAACTTCTTCATGGTATATACTCGTGCTATCTCTGAGTCGATATTGGGAAATATAAAAGTTGTCTACATAAAACATGTACACAATATTTATAACCATGCATATATTATGATAATCATTGAATTCAAGTAGAATAAGCAAAGAAAAATTATTACTTACTATCACATCCTGCCACAAAAGTTCCTTGCAATCGTGAGGCACATCCGTCCATACTTTGTAATTAATTGGAATTGAAGATCGTGCTAATACCCCCAAATAACTAATGAAATCATTAGAATTTTGTCCAATAGGTATGTTTTCTGAATTAAATAGTACGGATGTCCTAATCCCTTCACTTCTTAATTTCACTAACTTATTCATTTGGGTACGACCTCTAGTTTTCTTCTCCGTACTACCACTTGAACGTTGAGACAATTCCATCCTACAATATCACACACATTTTTATAAGTACACATATAATATCATGTTTAATTAACAACAAAATATATTAAGAAATTAATTAAATTAAAGTATAACTTACAAATACATAATGAGTACTACATTATTTTTCTTTGTCATGTACAATCCACGTTCCTTCACACTCAATTCGACAGTAATCAACATTCTCATCTTCTTGTTGGTCTAACATGTTACTTTCATCTAACAATGTGACAACCTCCTCATGCTCCATTACGATGTCTCCTAATACGTCAATATTAAGAGTGTCATTATAATCCCGACGAGGAGGAGTTAAGACATTCCACCATTGTTTCTCTTGAGAATCATGAATGTAGAAAACTTGTTTAGCTTGTGAGGCCAAAATGAAAGAGTCATTAACATGTGACTTCTTATTTAGATCAACCAATGTGAAACCAAGTGCATCCTTCTTTATTCCATGTTTGCTATCCACCCAACTACACTTAAATAAATGAATTCTAAACTTTACATAATCTAGATCCCATATTTCATCAATAACTCCATAATAATGAATGTCTCCTTCAATAGGTTGCATATCTTTGGCACTTGAAAATTGCATAGTTTTTGCAATTATAGAAACTCCACAATTTTGGGTAACACGATTGTCACTTCTATTTTTTGTTTGATAATGGGTCCCATTTATGGTATAACCATGATACTTAATGACATTAAACTTCGGACCTTGTGCTATCCATCTCAATTCTTCAGAGATATTACAACTTGTTCTATTCAATTCATTTGCAATCTAAAGCACAAAATTACCACATTTAACTCATTAGTAATTAGTAATAAATATAATGAATTAAATCTATAATTGACTAGTAAATACAACTTATAATTCACTTACTTGAGCTTTCAACCAATATATAAATGTTCGATTATGTTCATTTAATATCCATTTTTCTCTCTTATTTTGGTTTGTATGACGAATATGCTTCATATGTTTCCTACAAAAATAATTGATTTGTGTCAAAGTAAGATGAACATTTAATGATTAGAACAAAAAAAATAAAGTATGAGGAGTACACATACTCGATATAAGGTTGAACTACTTCCAAGTTGTTCAAAACATTACTATGTGCTTGTTCCCAAAGTGCACGATCAATAGAATCAACCCACCCACCTTTATCTGGCTTTCCGGAGATGCTCTCACAATTTAAGTGCTTAATCAAGTCAATTGAAAGACCAATTGGTTTTACTCCAATTAAAAATTCAGAACAAAATTCTATTGTTTCCTCTGCCACATAACACTCTGCCATGCACCCTTCTGGACGATTACGATTACGAACGTAACTTTTAAGTACACTCATATGTCTTTCAAAAGGGTACATCTATGTTAAGTACACAGGTCCACATAACTCCAACTGTTTTGTGAGATGCACTGTTAAGTGTATCATTATGTCAAAGAATGATGGTGGAAAATACTTTTCAAATTTACATAATGTGAGCACAACTCTTTTTTGAATTTCTTCAAGCCTTGTAACATCCACAGACTTTTTGCATATATCATTAAAAAACGTACACATATCTATGATTGCACTCCTAACATCCTTAGGCAACATACCACGTATTATAACGGGTAATATTTGTTGTATTAAAGTGTGACAATCATGAGACTTCATTCCATTCAATTTCCAATTTGAAGTGTTAACCAAAGACTTTATATTAGAGGAATATCCAGAAGGAACTTTAACATTGGATAGTGCTTCCATAAAATTTTTTTTCTCCTCTTTAGACAAAGTAAAACACACTGGAGGAAGAAAAGTGCGACGGTCCTCAAATTGAGGATGCAACTCTGGACGTAACTTCATGTCTGCTAAGTCCAATCGAGCACCTAATCCATCTTTTGTTTTTCCAGGAATATTCAACAAGGTGCCAAGAATACTATCACACACATTTTTCTCAATATGCATAACATCAAGAAGGTGTCTAATTGGAAAATGTTGCCAGTACTCTAATTCAAAGAATATTGATCTCTTCCTCCAACATATTGAAGTATTTAAAAGTTTTTGTTGTTCTTTTGATTTACCACGAGGAAAAGTTATTCCTTCAACTTCTTTTAGAATATCATCTCCAGTAGGTGGTAATGGAGCTTCATTATATTCTTGTGTTCCATCAAAATATCGTCTTTGATTTCTATATTTATGCCCAAGTGGAAGGAATTTGCTATGACCTCTGTAACACATTTTATGAGAATGGGCTAATTTATCCGCATATGTGTTTGTGCTACAAACTGGACAAGCAAAATAGCCCTTCACAGCATGACCAGACAAGTTACCATATGCAGGAAAATCATTTATAGTCCACATTAGAATTGCCTTTAAGGTGAACTTCTCTTGATGATATGAATCAAATACTTCAATGCCATTATTCCATAAAATTTTTAAATCATCTATTAATGGCTCTAAAAACACGTCAATATCATTCCCTGGTTGCTTAGGGCCTGATATCAACAATGTTAGCATCATGAACTTCCTTCTCATGCATAGCCACGGTGGGAGATTATAATTGACCAACATAACGGGCCAACAACTATACTTAGTACTCATTGAGCTATACGGATTGATACCATCAGCTGCAAGTGCAAGTCTAAGATTTCTGGGCTCTGATGCAAATTCAGGCCATTTTTCATTGATGAGGTTCCAAGAACGAGAATGTGATGGATGTTCTATTTTACCATTAACAACCTCTTGAGCAGCATGCCATGATAAATTTTTGGATGTATCAATGCTTCGAAACATCCTTCGAATACGTGGAATAGGTGGAAAATACCACAACACCTTTACAGGTTTTTTTTTTATTTTTCATCTAATCCAAATTTGGACTCTTTCCACCTTGATTCCTTACATATAGGACATTCACGTGCATCTGTATACTCTTTCCTATATAGTATGCAGTCATTTCGACATGCATGTATTTTCTCATATCCCATACCTAGCTCATTAAGTGTTTTTTAACATCATACATAGAATGAGGTAATTTATGATCCTCAGGCAACATATCACCTATTACAGTCAGAAGTTCTTTAAAATACTTATCAGGTATTCCACACTTCGCTTTAATATTGTACAATGTGACTAATGCAGAAATCTTAGTGTACTTCTTACACCCATTCCATAACGGTTTTTCAGCATCCTCTAAAATCTCATTAAACTCTTCACCCAACATATCGGCATTCAAATTATCTTGCACTGCATCTAACATTTCATTAGTATCAACAAAAGCTTCTTCACGCTTTCTCTTTTGTTGTGTAGGGGACGCATTGGGGAACTCATTACTATTCTTCATAATTTCTTCCCCATGCCAAAACCATATCTTATAACTTTTGTCAATACCATGTTTGAATACATGATTTCGAATTTCCATAACATTATGTCCTTTTCGGTTCCCACATTTCAGACAAGGACACTTAATTTTTTCATGATTACTTGCATTATCAGCAGCAAAAGTAAGAAAATTTTCAAGCCCTCCACTAAATTCATTTGACCTTCTATCCATTGACATCCAAGACTTATCCATTTAAAAACCTAATTAAAGATATATATATATATATATATATATATAAACATTATGTCAATGAACATATATAATATTGTGAAATAACAAGTGACAAAAATATTAAAAAAAAAGAATCAAATAATATATATACACAAATACAAACAACATTAATTCAAGTCAAAAAAAATAAAAATATATACAAGTTATACAACATTAATTCACCTACAAGTTGTAACATTATATAATTTTTTATCGCACTATGCATATGTATATAATTTTTTCCATGAATAAATATACAATAATATATAACATTATAAATAATTAATAATAATAAACAAAATAAAATAAAAAAATTAAAACATATATATATATATATTAACGGCAACTATATATATGCATTATAAAAATTTTCATGAACAAATATAAAATATGCATGAATTATAATATCATAGCAATTATAAATAAATAATGATAATATTTATTTTTAGGCAAAAATTCTCAAAACATATATTCAAGGCATATAGCAAACATGGGTAATAGAGATTATGAACTAATTAAGAAAAAAATCAAGTACATTACTCAAAAAAGCACAAAAAATACATACCTTGAAGGAGAAAAGTTGATGGTGGCGGAAATGGAGGTCAAAATGGGACCTTTGGTGGCTGAAATGGTGGAGGAAAAAAATGGAATTTTTCGGCTGAAATGGGAGAAAAACTAGGCGGCTAATGGTTCAAAACCGTACAACACGGCGGCGGCGGTAGCACTCACGCTGTCGAAAAGCAGCCGGCAACGAAACACCCAGGCGAAATCGGTCACGTTTGTGTGGGAAGGGGGGGCAGCGCTGGATATTGTGGGACAAAGGGTGGGCTCGGGTGGGGAAGAAAAGAACAATTGTGTGGAGCCCGTGGATGTGGAGACCTAATTAAAAGATTTGACCTACGGGTACGGTTGTTAACCGTACCTAAAAGGCTACGGGTACAGTTAACAACCGTACCCGTAGGTTAATTAAAAAACTTTTAGGTACGGTTGTTAACCGTACCCGTAGCCTTTTAGGTACGGTTAACAACCGTACCTGTAGAGTTTTAGGTACGGTTGTTAACCGTACCCGTATCCGTTAACCGTACCTAAAAGTTTTTTAATTAACCTACGGGTACGGTTGTTAACTGTACCCGTATCATTTTAGGTACGGTTAACAACCGTACCCGTAGGTCAACTTTTAGGTACGGTTAACAATTGTACCTAAAAGTTTCTGTAATTTTTCGAAAAAGTTCCGCGTTTTGGTTCACTTTTAGGTACGGTTAACAACTGTACCCATAGGTAATTCTTTTAAAATACACGGCCAACCGTACCTATAGCTATTTAGGTATTGTTGTTATCAATATTTTAATTTAACAACCGTACCTATAGGTATATTTTGTTGTAGTGTGTGGGCATCTGGTGAAATCATTACGTTGCAGGTACTTATCGATCCTGCTATTCCACGCCCTTGGTGCTTGCTTCAGTCCATAGAGAGCCTTCTTTAGTTTAAAGACTTTGTCTTCTTGTCCTTTTACTACGTAGCCCATCGGTTGATCAATGTAGACTTTTTCCTTGAGAAATCCATTCAAAAAGGTAGATTTCACATCCATTTGATAGATCTTCCACCTATTTTGAGTTGCTAAAGAAATGATTAGTCTTATTGTTTCTAGGCGTGCAACTGGAGCAAATATCTCGTTATAGTCGATGCCAGCTCTTTGTCTATATCCTTTTGCAACTAGTCTGGCCTTGTATCTTTCAATATTTCCCATTGCATTTTTCTTTGTTTTGTAGACCCACTTGACACCAATAGCTTTATGCCCTTTTGGAAGTGAGACAAGCTCCCACGTATCATTCTTTATGATTGATTTAATCTCTTCATCCATAGAATCTCTCCATTTCTTGTTTTGCACAGCTTCTTGAAAATTCACAGGTTCACAATCGACAAATAGACAGAAAAGTGTGAGATCTTCTATCCTTTCAGTGTCCTCATAAATTTTTTCTACACTCCTTGCACGTGAGACGCTTCTTTCATTTAGAAATGATGGTGGTGAGCCTCCAATAGCTGTTGTTGGTGAAGTAGGTGGAGTAGATGGCTCTTGTTGCACTTCTCTTGGTTGCTCCACTGACGATTGCTCATCTTCTTCAAATTGAGGAAAGAAGTTGAAATCATTTGTATGAGATCCAAAATCCCATTCTCCTTCTTCATCAAATGTCACATCTCGACTAATCACAATCCTTTTATTACTTGGATTGTACAACTTGTAGCCCTTTGAGTTAGTATCATAGCCGATGAAAATGAAACTTTCACTTTTATCGTCTAGCTTCGTTCTTCTTTCATCCGGTACATGAACATGGGCTATACTTCCGAAAACTTTCAGATGGGAGATGCCGGGCTTTCTTCTACTCCATGCCTCTTGAGGTGTCTTTCCCCAAACACTTCTTGTTGGAGATCGATTGGAGAGGTAGACTGCACATGCTATTGCTTCAGCCCAAAATTCCTTTGGCAATCTTTTACTTTTGAGCATGCTCCGTGCCATGTCGAGGATTGTCCTGTTCTTCCTTTCTGCCACTCCATTTTGTTAGGGGGATCTTGGAATGGTTAGAGGGCGTCGAATTCCATTTGCTTCACAAAATTCCAGGAACTCCTTGGAAGTGAATTCTCCACCTCGATCGGATCTCATAGCCTTGATCTCTCGTCCACTTTCTTTTTCAACTGCAGCTTTAAACTTCTTGAAAACTTCAAAATCTTCTGACTTTTTCTTTAAGAAATACACCCACGTCTTTCTTGAGAAATCATCTATAAAGAGAAGAAAGTAATTACTTTTACTGAGAGAGGTTGTGATGCGAACCAAGGAAGGTCGAATCTTACGAAAGAAATGATTTCAGATTTCACACAATCTAAGCATTCAAATCCCTAGAGAAAACCAGAATTTTGGGATGCAAGAACTCACCTTAATACATGGATATTACGCATCACGCAACAAGACGAGAGAAATGCCACAAAGGTTTGCAAATCCTTTGATAAGTTTGGGTTGGAAGAACATAAAAGAGATGTATGCTGATGATGATGATTTTTCTGTCATTTTTAATGCATGTTTTAAAATTGCTGTTGGAAAGTTTTACAAGTTAGATGGGTATTTATTTAAAGAAAATCTGTTGTGCATACCCAACTGTTCTATGCGAGAACTGTTAGTGAAAGAGGCCCATGGAGGGGGTCTTATGGGACACTTCGGTGTTCAAAAGACCTTAGATGTTCTGCATGAACATTTCTTCTGGCCAAAAATGAGGCGCGATGTAGAGCGCTTGTGCTCTAGGTGCCTCACTTGCAGGGAAGCGAAGTCCAAAGTCTTACCACAAGGACTATATACACCCTTATCGGTGCCTAGTTCACCTTGGGTGGATATTTCTATGGACTTTATTTTGGGTTTGCCTAGGTCCAAAGGAGGTAGAGACTCCATTTTTGTAGTTGTAGATAGGTTTTCAAAAATGGCACATTTCATTGCATGCCACAAAACTGATGATGCAACTAATGTAGAAAACTTATTTTTCAAGGAAATTGTTCGGCTCCATGGAGTTCCAAAAAGTATTGTTTCTGATAGGGATGTTAAATTCCTTAGCTATTTTTGGAAAACTTTGTTCATTAATAAAATTTTGATTAGAAAAATCAAATTTGAGAGCTCCAAAGCTCCATGTTCTTCCAACCCAAACTTATCAAAGGATTTGCAAACCTTTGTAACGTTTCTCTCGTCTTGTTGTGTGGTGCGTAATATCCATGTATTAAGGTGAGTTCTTGCATCCCAAAATTCTGGTTTTCTCTAGGGATTTGAATGCTTAGATTGTGTGAAATCTGAAATCGTTTCTTTCATAAGATTCGACCTTCCTTGGTTCGCATCAGGTTGGCTTGATTGGTCCACATACGTCAGTATGTATGAGCTCGAGCGGCTTTTGGGCTCTTGAGTTTGACTCCTTTGGAAAACTTTTCCTGAATTATTTTTCAAGTAAACATCCTTCGCAAAGTTGATCAGGTTGATTGATGGAAGGTAGTTCTCTTACCATGTTCTTCTTGGATAGCAAGTCTAAGCCACCAATGTTTAAGTGCCCATATCGAAGATGCCAAATCCAAGATGCATCTTTTTAGCAAGTTTTAAGACACTTTGCTACATCGTTTTGGATGTTAAGTAAGAACGTCCTATTCCTTGACATTGGCACCTTAGTGATCAAATTACTTGTATTATCTCTTATTGAAAGACTACCATTTTTCATGTGAATATCATAGCCTTTCTCTAAGAATTGACCTAAACTCAAAATATTATTTTTCATATTGGGCACATAGTAAACATTTGAAATAAATTGTTGTCTACCATTCTTCAACCGAATAAGAATTTTACCTTTGCCTTTCACTGGAATTTTAGACTCATCACCAAAGGAAACATTACCGCTTACTGATTCATTGAGCTCCATGAACATGCTTCTTTTCCCACACATATGGTTGCTTGCACCGGTGTCAAGATACCATGTGTTATCTTGTTTTTCATCATTGCCTTTATATGCTAGTAATAGTCTCATTTTCTTCTCCTTTATCTTCCGCATAATTGACCTTTTCTTCAAATTTAGTTTTGAGAGCTCTACAATCTGAAGCATAATGTCCAAATTTCTGACAATTATAACATTGAACTTGAGATTTTTCATACCTTGGGTTTGAATTTCCTCTTCCACATCCTCTTGTTGAGCTTTCTTCTTTCTCGTAGTTGTTGTTGGAAGTATTGGAGTTGTAATGCCAACCTTGACCACGACCACGACCATGACCTCTTCCTCGTCCATGACCTCGGCCTCTTCCGACCATTGTTGTTTCTATCATAAGCTTTAGCTTCTTCTTTCTCTTTTAGTTGCATTTTGAAGAGTTGTTCAGTGATCTCTTGCTTCTTCTTATGCTTTTCTTCGTAAGCTTGTAAGGACCCCATTAGTTGGTCGATAGTCATCTCCTCCAAATCTTTTGCTTCCTCTATTGTCACCACAATGTGCTCAAAGTTTTGATCTAATGAGCGGAGTATCTTCTCCATGATCCTTACATCTTCTAGTTTCTCACCGTTTCTTTTCATTTGATTAGAAACGGCCAAAACTCTTCTTGACTTGTTCAGCTCCTTTGCAAGACGTTTACAACTTCTCCCATGCTTCCTTAGCAAATGTTGCATTTGAGATCTTCTCAAAACCGTCATCATCTAAAGCTTGATAGATGAGATAGAGAGCTTTCTTGTCTCTCTTTCTTGAGTCTTTTAAACTATCCTTTTGGGCTTGAGATAATGTAGTCTCATCTTGTGGCTCATTGTATCCTTTCTCTACAACATCCCAAACATCATGTGCACCTAATAGAGCTTTCATCTTAATACTCCAATTATCATAGTTGCTTTTGTTGAGCATAGGAACTTGAAATGATGCCATACTACCAGCCATATCTTTAAATACAATTATAATTTTAAATTTCTGACTCCACAAATGAATTTAGAACACCAAAATACCTTAAGAGGGTCTTGAACCGCCTCAAACTTGGTCCAACTCAACCAAACTCGGATTGACTCGGTAATTTTTGCACAGCAAATTTCCAATGGAGCGTGAGGGAGTGTCCCAACTCCGATCAGGATGATTTTTTCACCGTCGTGTTCCTCTTGTCGAGAGCTTCGATTTGATATGCTATAGTGATATATTTGGCACCAATTCACTAGCTCTGATACCACTTTGTTGGAAGATGAATGCTTTAGAAGGCTTTAAGAAATTTGGAAGGTATAAGGAAACAAAGTTATTTTGGAGGAAGAGAATACTTGTTATTGATTCTCAAATTTTTGACTTGATATAAAATGAGCAAGACCACCCTTATGTATACTAAAAGCTCATCCTAACCAATGGCTAGGATTTTACCAACATTCTCTTAATCTAATGGTTATAAATTGCCTTCTAGATTTTTCTATTAAATTATTCAATTCTTGAGAATTCTCTACTACTCTCTCTTTTTAAAATATCTAGATATTTTCTAAGACAATTCTAGAGCATGTTTCTAAAATTTGGGCTCTTTGGGTTTTAACATTTTTATGGACTCTTAAATTAGTTTTTTTACAACACTTAATATAATTTGGGCCAAATCAAGTTTATTTCCAACACTACCACATGCCAGTAAATTATCCTTTATCGTTTGCGCGTGTAATTTATTTTCCTCAAATTGGTGTTTTAGAATTTGTATAGTTTTAAGTCCAAAAGAATCAAATTGGTATTGCTTGCGCGTGTAACATAGGTACTGGCTCTGAAAAATTGGAACGTTATGTTTTAGAATTTGAAGATGAAAATAAAACATGTCGATGTCGCTTGTCTCTCTTCGGTTTTAACAAAATCTTTTCATGTTCAATGAACTTACACAATTGGAAAAAGAACAAAACTGTCGTTTTCGTTTCTCTAAAAAGGAAACACCCTTTTTTGTGGGTCCTCCGCACCGACTTGATAGTTTAAAAATAAAATTAGGGTAAAGGCAATGATAATATTTTGGATTAAACTTTGAGTATTATTTAGTTGATTTATTTTTAAATGTTGTTATTTAATCTTATTAGTCGTAAAAAATGGATTATTAAGTTCTTTTGACTATTGAAAAAGATGCTAACGAAGGACAAATATAAATATTTTATTATTAAATCTGAGTTTAGGTCAATTATGTGAAGAACAAAAAAATATTCATTACATTTGATAATCTTATATCGATAGGTCTTTTATATATTTTCTAAAAAATGGAGAGAAAGAGGATGAGTTTGTTGTATTTGAAAAAAAAAAAAACACATTTTACCAAATTACTCCTTTCATAAGTCCAAAAATTTTCTAAAATTATAAAAATATTAAAATATTTGTGCTTAAATAACATTTGTCCTTTTAGGACTCTTTTTTTATAACTAAAAGGTCTAAATGATACATTTTACAAGTAAAAGGATCAATTAATACTAAAATCATAAATAAAAGAACTAAAACTACACCCCACCCTAAAATTTAATATATAAAAATATTATATCATCTAATTAAACCTTAAATTTACCTAATTTAGAAGACTGGCCAAAAGAAAATCTATATGTGGTCTCTATTAAATTAGTTGTCAACTTCAGTATGGCACCTCAGTTACTATCTCATGTATTTTGTTAAATTTATCACTACTTTTTTTTTAAATGGTATTTTTTACTCCTTTAATATTTTAAACATTTCTTTTTGAAATAAGAAATATTTATTTTTCATCATTTTCAAATACATACCCAGTCTAGATATTATATCCTAAGTTGTCTATCACATTTGTGTCTCTTCATCAATTAAATATTGTCACATATATTGCTCTTTCTTATGTCATTCAATTTTTTTAAACCCTCAATTCATTACATTTGATTGAACAAAAAAATATTCATTACATTTGATAATATTATATCGAATAAACACAGAAAGAATAGATAATTTGGATTACAAGATCCGACTTAAAGACAAACTCCCAATTTTATAAATAGAAATAAATAAAACAATACTTGTATAATGATGGAGACGTGTTTTTATTTTATTACTCTTGCAAAGTTTTAAATGTAATATTGGTACTGTGTACTCTATAATTAAATGTTTTCAAATGCAACCAATGACACTATATCATATTTCCTACTAATTACTCTTTTTAAATAAAAATATCAAATATGTTTAATTAGGATTTGTGGATGCCAATAAAAAAAAATGTTCTTTGTTACAGGTTTTAACAAAAAGGAATATTTTCACATTTAACGAATTTACATAATTGACAAAAAAGCAAAACTTTCGCCTTCTTTTTTGTAAAATTAAAAATGTGTTTTTCTCTCTCCCCTTTAGAGATGGTTCACATGTGAAGATGATTGCTGACTTATCCAAACATAGCCTCAATCCTCATATGAAGTCTATATAAAGTGTGTCATTACTGGGTTGGAAAGCAAAAGTGAGCTTGACCAAAAACAACTCACTAGTGATAAATTCAGTCTCAAATCTTAATCCAGTCTTTTGCATTGATATAATTCCACACTAGGATGTCTCTACCAACTGCATTCACTGTGGAGTTCAATGCTGCTCAGGGAGGTTCTGGAAATTATATGCAATTTATTGAGAACTTGCGTTCAGAATTAAGCACCGATCGTTATGTACGCAATCGTCCTGTTCTTCCACAACTACAAAGAGAGGCCGCTCGTATAAAGTGGTTTCACGTTGTACTGCGAGCTACCGATCAACAAGGTGTTGCTCGCCATATTACACTCAGAATCCGCACTGACACTTTGTACTTAGATGCCTACCAAAATCAAAATGGGGAATGGTTTGAGTTTGAAAATCTAATTCCAGGAGCAAGTTCACTAGGATTTGGAAGTGACTATGGGACTGGATTGGGTCAAATCCTAATCGGACGAGATCCACTCGTTAATGCTATAAGCTATTTGGCAACATCAAATAATGATGATAGCAATAAAACTAGGCGCTCGCTAAGGGTATTGTTTGTCATGATTTGCGAAGCAACTAGACTTAATACCATTTCTCATGAGTTCATAGCTGATTTAATCCATCGAAACATAAACAGTACTCAACTAGATGGTCGTGCTGAAGACGAACATCTTGATGCTACCGAAACAGCAAGACGCGATAGATATATGGCGCAAATCAAGGGTTGGGGAAATCTCTCTGAAGAAGTACTGCGATCTGAAGCCACTGGTGGACATACTTTTTCCCCATATCCTAACATGGGAGTAACAACATTTGAAATGGCAATTGTTATACTTGGAATCTTGCGGTTCTACTGTTGGCCGGGAGATAGACATTCAGGTGGAAGACACCCACGATCTGAAGAAACAGAAGAATGTGGTGCTGGACGACCTTTAATGGAGGTTTATCATTTAGTCATTACCAACATTGATAATGAAAATCCAGGTGATTTGTTTGGCACAATCAAAGTAACAGATGGAAAGGGTACTCAATACATATACAATCGTTCAAGGAGTGACTATGAGTCCATACGCCCCGGTGACAAAGCTACACTCAGTGGTCCAAATCGTGTTGTCTCAGCTCTTGACACCTTCATGGTCGACTTTGACCTCAAGGATAAGGATGCTGATGCGTCTCCTGATGACGAAATTGTCAAAGAATTGTTCTCCTGGAACTTTTTTGATTTAAACAACGTGTATGACACAGTCAAATCACGTGGTGTTTCTGGAAAATATGGTCATGCAACTTTTGCATATGCTGTATTGAATAATGCAGTGGCAGCTACCATTCGAGTTACACTCATAAATGGGGATGGAGAAAATCCTGCAAATGTCTATGGAAAAGTTACTGCATATACTAGCAAGTTTAAGGACAATCAAATTGTTCTCTTTGAAAAGAATAGTAGTAACTACGTAAATGTAAGGCCAGGACAATTAGTTCCATTGTTAAGGTCTGCTGCAGCTGTTATCTTGGGCTCTTCTCTAGTTATTGATGCAAGTCTTTGGGATCAAGACAGCTTATCTTCTGATGATGAGATTGCTAAGGGCACTGCAACATTTCCTGCTAAACTATCTGGTACATCTGAACAAAACATTTCAGGTAAATATGGTCAAATCAAAGTGACTATAAATTGGGAGTGAGTGGTTCATTCCTGTATGTTTTCCAAATAGTATCGTTTTATATTTTTATAAATAAGTCCAATGAGCTTATAAGTTCATATCCGGAAGTGATTTGTATTGTTATGTTAATTACTTAAGTGTGTCTGTTTGTCCGTAGTTGGGTAAGCTTGTCCTTTTTTCTATTTAGCTTTCTAAAATAAAAACATGCATGTTGTATGAATATGCTAGTCCCATTGGTGAGTTAGCAATTAAATAAATACAATGTTGTTCTTCTTGTTTTATTCTATATTTATTTGTACACTACCAATTTTATTTGTTTATTTATTTTTTGTTTCATCCACTAGTTCCAAGTTTGACTAATTATTAAATAAATTAATTTTAAATTTTAAATATTAAATATAATCGATTTAGTTCACTCTCAATCTTTAAATAATGATATATGACTATTTTGTTTAATAAACACAATAAACTTCTACACTTCTTACCTTGAAGTATTCTCTTGTTTGTTTCTACGATCTCACATCAATCATTACTTTCTTTTAGACAAACAATCATTATCATGACAGTATCTATCTAGTTACATATCTCCAATCATTCAAATAACTATAGAATTTGTTATATAACAACATAAAAAAAATTGTAAAATATATTCTTATAAAAATATTTTTTTATATATACATCAATTTACATTATATAATTTAATTAATTTCTTATTATTAAGGGGTTAATACTTCTTTATCACATATTCACAACTTTATATCCGATCAATAACTAACACAATATTTAATATATAATACAACTTGATATATGTAGTATTACTCTATTCTTATTACTCACAACAAGAGAGACATAAGCAATTTGGTTCATATTATTGTATCCAAATTGGAAACAAATACGAATGTACCTAATGGGGGCATTAGATTGAGGCAAGTTGCAGATGTATGGCTTTTTAGTTTTTATATTTTTTTATAGAAATCAGTTTATTTTTGTAATAGTGTATTAGTATGAAATAATACTGAATAGTTCAAAAATTTTATTAAAAGTTTAGTTTAATTTTATAATTTTTTAGTTAAACAGAATAAAAATACTAATTTTTTTAAAGGTACAATTTAGTCCTATAATTTTTTGAGTAGGCTAAATGCTAAATAAGGACATTAACTTTATAAATGTTCCAAATAATTTCCAAAAAATGCCAAAAAATTATATTTAGACCATTATTTTGGCATTTTTTTAAACTTATTTGAAACTTTTATAAAATTAATGTCCTTATTCTAATTAACTAAAAAGTTATAGGACTAAACTATTAAAATTATTAGTGTCCTTATTCTACTTAGCAAAAAAATTACATAACTAAATTAGACCTTTAATAGAATTACAGGGTCATTTCAACATGCTACCGTATTAGTACTATATCTCGAATTTTGTCTTTTGGATTTTTAGCTTCAACAAATTGCTAAACAAAATAAAATAAAAATATGTATATATATAAAAGTTGTGTAGGTTTAATTTGCATGTATATATTAGCCAAATGAAGATAACTAACGTTCATAATATTGGTGAAAGATAACTCCAAGTTGACGTGGAACAATACAACTAAAGGGAAAAAAGGAATACGGTTAGAATTAGTTTAGACTTACGCTTTCAGTTTTGATTCTTGTTTGTTAGTTAGTATTTGGTTACACAATAGCTAAGCTCTTTTACTTGATGATGACGTATAGCTTAAGGCTATATATATCCTACTTACTAAGCTCTGCATTTTAACAACTTCAATAATAGCACTGTTCATCGTCTCTCTCTCTTTATCTTTTATGGTATCAGAGCCAAACGAGCATTCATACCTTGAAGTTTTAGTGGGAGCTACAATGGCAACCACACCACGAGGACAACAATCTGTTCCACGTAATTCTGATGAATCACGAGTAGCTGCAGTAGCTGCTCCGTTACATAGCAATCAATCTGCTTATGCGAACTTTGCTGTTCCCCCAATAAATCTCAGTTTTACAGTTAAATTGGATAACACAAACTACCTAATTTGGAGAGAGCAAATCCTGTCGATTATCATTACTTATGGCTTAGAAGATCTAATAGATCTTTCTATTACACCTCCTTCAAAGTTTCTTGCTAATAGTACCAGTATTAATACTGAATTTCTTCAGTGGAACAAGTTGAATAATCTCGTTAAATCTTGGTTTTATGGTTCAATTTCCTCTTCGATGCATTTGCATCTTCCTCGTGGTGCTTCAGTAGCTCGACAGTCGCAATCCTTAGAGAAAGTATTTTCTTCATCATCTCAAGCAAGAATTATGGATCTTCGACTTGAGTTGCAAACACTTTGCAAAAATGACTTGTCTGTTGAAGACTATACATTGAAGCTAAAAGGAGTAGCTGATAATCTCTCAGCAATAGGAGAAGAAATCTCTGAACGTGATCTAATTCTGTATGGTGTTGGAGGTTTGGATTCAGATTATAATTCTTTTGTGTCTTCTATGACTATGTTAATGAGAAGTGAGAATGTGACTTTTGAAGATTTTCAAAGTCAATTGATGCTATATGATCGGAGACTTATTTCTCAAAAGAACTTTTTTGGTGCACATTCAGTGCTTCAAGCTAATGTAGCTAATTTTCACAAGGCGCCTTACAGAAATAATACTAGTGGTTTTTCTCGATCCTCTTCTAGTGGATTTGGCTGGAATATTCATGATTTCTTACAACAAAGTTCAGATTATTAGCCTAAGCAAACTTCCAATACAACTGCAATGTTTGCAGGTTCATCCAGTGAAATTCGTGAGGGATGGCTATTGGACTCAGGTGCTACACATCACCTTACCAAAAGTTCAGAAAATTTGACAACCTCTACTCCTTATAATGGATCTGAAGGAGTTTCAGTAGGTAATGGTACCTCTCTTCTCATTAAAAATTTTGGCAGTACTAATCTTTCTTCTTCTCATGTTGATACTTCACTTCAGCTTCGTGATGTTTTGCACACACCCTCAGTTTCTCATAACTTAGTTTCTGTGAACAAACTATGTCATGATAACAATGTAGTTGTAGAGTTTCACTCTACTGGCTTCTCTGTGAAGGAAGCATGCACAGAGAGAGTGCTGGTCAAAGGGAAAGCTGAAGGAGGTTTGTACAGATTGAAAGAACAAGTTCAGTGTCAGGTACCAGCTGTTTGTTCTACACCACCTGCTGTAGCTAATTGTACTTTTTCTGTGTTTAGTGCAATAAAGCCAGATATATGGCATACTAGACTGGCTCATCCTTCTCGGGATGTGTTGAACCAGCTTGTAAAGTTTTCTTTAGTTTCCTCTTCCAATGTTCACTCTAATCACCTCTGTGTTTCCTGTGAAATGTCAAAATCCAAAAAGTTACCGTTTAAACATACACATTTGCCGTGTGCTACACCTTTTGCCTTACTTTATGCTGACTTGTGGACCTCACCTATTGTTAGCAGCACTGGTGCTAAATACTTCTTGCTTGTAGTGGATGACAGTACACGTTTTATGTGGATCTTTTTTCTTAAAGTCAAAAATGAAGCTGAGCTAGTTCTTACTTCTTTTGTGAATATGATTGAATGGAATTTTGCCTATAAAGTCAAGTCTATTCAAACTGATGGTGGCTTGGAGTTCAGTTTTGTGTCCTCTAAGCTGAGCAACATAGGTATTATCCATAGGAAAACATGTGCTCATACCTCTGAGCAGAATGGGGTGGTTGAAACTCGAAATCGTTGAGTGGTTGAAAGAGGTCTAGCCTTAATGCTTCATAGTGGAGTACCACTCAAATACTGGGTTCATGTTTTTAGAACAGCTGTCTATGTCATGAACAGACTGCCTACTAAAGCTCTTAACCAGCAAATACCTTTTAAACTGCTATATCATAAGAGTCCAGATTTCAATTTCTTAAGAACTTTTGGCTCTTTATGTTTTCCCTCTCTTCAACAATATAACAGTCATAAGTTACAACCCAGATCTCAACCTTGTGTATTTCTTGGTTATGCACCTCAGCAACAAGGTTATCTTTGCTTTAATTTGCAAACCAAACAGATCTATAGTAGCAGACATGTGCGTTTTGATGAGGTTCTCTTTCCTTTCATTTCTCAATCACATACTCTAGGGGCTTCTCCTACTCATGTTGATACACAAGAGTTCTATTCCCTTGTGTGTCCACCACTTCTCTGTGTTGATAAGCCTTCTGCTCAAATTGAGAAAACTCACTCTACAGAAAATAATAACTTCTCTTCATCTCCCACTGAGAATGAATATCCTGCTCAAGATCATCACCTGTCTTCTGTTCAAATTGCAAATCAGTGTCCCACTTCTTTACAGTCTAAGTCCTCAAACTCTTTTGACTCTTCTATATCACCTATATCTCCTCTTTCTGGTACTAATCACGGTCTTGCACCTGTTTTTGGAAAATTGACAGTTGATCTCCCACCTCTATCTCCTATGCCAGGACATCATATGATTACTCGATCTAAGACAGGTTCTCTTAGGCCTAAGGTTCTTCATGTGGTTTCACAGATTGTTTTACCTGAACCTAGCAGTTATAAAGAAGCTAGTGGCATACCAGAGTGGGAGGAAGCTATGCATAAAGAACATTCAGCTCTTATAGCTAATGCTACTTGGGATTTAGTTCCCTGTCCTATTGGTGTGGTTCCCATTGGCAACAGGTGGGTTTACAGAACTAAGCTCAAGTGTGATGGTACACTTGACAAATACAAAGCACGACTTGTAGCTAAAGGTTACAATCAGATTGAAGGACTTGATTAGACTGAAACCTTTTCTCCAGTGGTGAAACCTCAGACCATTCGTATTGTTCTCACCCTTTCTTTGTCAATGGGCTGGGATTTAAGACAGTTAGATGTCAACAATGCCTTTCTCAATGGTGATTTACAAGAAACTGTTTACATGGTTCAACCCAATGGCTTTGTTTCACAAGAACACTCTACTTGGGTTTGTAAGCTGACTAAGGCCCTCTATGGGCTCAAACAGGCACCACGTGCTTGGTACCAAAAGCTGAGTTGCAGTCTCAGTGAACTTGGTTTTGAGAATTCCAAGTCTGATACCTCCATGTTTGTTCAACATTCAGGTTCAGATATCACTATTTTACTGGTCTATGTAGATGATATTATACTTACAGGAAGCAACTCAGATCATGTTCAGAATCTGATTGGTCTACTCAATACAAAATTTGCTCTGAAGGATCTTGGTGTATTGCATTTCTTTCTGGGAATTCAGGTTCAGCATTGTCCTGATTCTCTTCATTTATCTCAGCAAAAATATATTAAAGGTTTACTTACCAAAGCTGGACTTGATCTGACTAAGCCTCTCAAAACTCCTATGAGTTCTGGTAGTGTTCTATCAAAATTTGATGGTGAATTGTTGGATGATGCTACTCAATATCGTAGTGTTGTGGGAGACTTACAGTACTGTGTTTTAACCAGACCTGAAATTGCTTATTCTGTAAATCGATTATGTCAATTTCTCCATGCTCCTACCTCCTCACATTGGCAAGCAGCTAAACGTATTTTAAGGTATCTTAAGGGTACTTTATCACATGGTCTGCTGTTGCACAAATCAGATGTGCTTGGTCTGATTGATTTCACAGATTCAGATTATGCTGGTTGCCCTGATGATCAAAGAAGCACAGGAGGTTATAATATTTTCTTTGGAGATAATTTAGTATCATGGATGTCTTCTAAACAAAAGACAGTTCCTTTATTTGATTGTAAATCTAGAAAGAGAGGAAAATAATTCATTAATTTCATTGTGGTATACAGAATCTTACGTGTCCACCCATCACAATTGTGATAGACAGAAGTGTCAAATGTGCTGTTCAACTCATTTAATATATATTACAGAATATTATCTTCTTTCATAGATTATACATCTATTATCTACAAGACTGTTATGAAATTTGAAAGTTCTCAATATTCATACATTCAATTATGAAAGTTATGCAAACCTGTGTCGGGCTTTTGTGGAAACTTTCCTTTGTCCTTGGTTAGATTCTGGCCTCTTATTATATTCCAGCTTTCAATTTTCCTTATCCTAGAATGTAACTTACAAGACTATGTGTTCCTTATTTGCAGATTACAAATACTATAACAGAACCTCAAATTGCTTTTACTGGGGATACCACATCAGACTTTATAGTTGATGAAAGCAATGTTGAAGTTTTGAGGGCAAGAATTCTTGTCATGGAGGTGGGATAACTTATTTTTCTTTATATTTTAGGATATAGGGTATTTGGGTCCAAATATGATGAACGTCTTTGCTTACTCTATCTTTTATTATTGAGGAGACAATTCACTTTTGACAGAGTGATTCTACATTGAAAGGATCTTACTGATTACTTGAAGAAATGCAAGCAATACAGCATTGCTTTTATTTACACATTGAATCTATTTATAATATTTTAGTTGAGAATTAGACCAAATTTTGTAATTAATTACTACTTGTTAGTAATTAACTAGCTAGGTCTGTTATATGTTTAGTTTAATGTATATATTGGAGAATTCTTAACTCCAATTATTTTGTAACTAATCACTAATTATATTATAATGATTAATTAGTAATGATATGTAAACAGTAATATTGTCATTCTTGTGATTTTGAATATATATATTATTTCAGCATTTTACAGGTAATTACTTATATAAGATCAGCATAATATTAAAATTTCAAAAAAAAAAAAAAACCATTTAGGGACGGTTATTAACCGTCCCCAAAAAGTTCAACTAAAAGTGTTTAGGGACGGTTACTGTAACCGTCCCTAAAAGTGTCCCAGTAACTGTCCCTAAACACTTTTAGGGACGGTTGTTACACTTTTAGGGACGGTTACATTTTACTTTTAGGGACGGTTACATTTTACTTTTAGGGACGGCTAAAAGTGTCACTTTTTGGGACGCCCGCATACGGGACGTTTACGACCCAAAACGGAACCGTCCCTAAATGTCTTTAACCGTCCCTAAATCTATTTTTTGTAGTAGTGAAGCCTCTCAAAACTCCTATGAGTTCTGGTAGTGTTCTATCAAAATTTGTTAGATGATGCTACTCAATATCGTAGTGTTGTGGGAGACTTACAGTACTGTGTTTTAACCAGACCTGAAATTGCTTATTCTGTAAATCGATTATGTCAATTTCTCCATGCTCCTACCTCCTCACATTGGCAAGCAGCTAAACGTATTTTAAGGTATCTTAAGGGTACTTTATCACATGGTCTGCTGTTGCACAAATCAGATGTGTTTGGTCTGATTGATTTCACAGATTCGGATTATGCTGGTTGCCCTGATGATCGAAGAAGCACAAGAGGTTATAATATTTTCTTTGGAGATAATTTAGTATCATGGATGTCTTCTAAACAAAAGACAGTTTCTAGATCAAGCGCCGAGTCTGAATATCGAGCTTTGGCACTTGCTTCTTTAGAACTCATTTGGTTGCAGTCAATCCTTAAGGAGTTAAAGGTTGTTGAGTCTCATCTTCCTGTTTTGTTTACTGACAATATTAGTGCTAAATTTCTCACAGCTAATCCTATTATGCACGCCCGAATGAAACATGTTGAAGTAGATTTTCATTTTGTACGTGAGATGGTAGTAGCTGGTCGGTTAGATGTTCGGTTTACTCTTTCGAAAGAACAGCTTGCTGACATTCTCACTAAGCCTCTTGGAGAAACACGTTTTCTCAGTTTAAAGTCCAAACTCACAGTGCTACCACCACCATGAGTTTGCAGGGGCATGTTAGAATTAGTTTAGACTTACGCTTTCAGTTTTGATTCATGTTTGTTAGTTAGTATTCGGTTACACAATAGCTAAGCTCTTTTACTTGATGATCACGTATAGCTCAAGGCTATATATATCCTACTTACTAAGCTCTGCATTTTAACAACTTCAATAATAGCACTGTTCATCGTCTCTCTCTCTTTATCTTTTAAATACATTTGTGTAAATTGAAATGAGATGTTACTCATAAAACAATACATAAATTTTCATAATTCATTTTATTTTATCTCACTTAATTTTTCATTAGATGAGATAGTAATGAGATAATAATATTAAAAGAGATATATCATTTGTTACAAATAGACCTAAGTGAGACAATTAAACTAATATAAAATCATTAACATAATTATTTATAATGTGAAAGTTTAATGAGAAAAATGATAGAACATTATATTTAAAGTTAGGCACATTAAGGCTATAATTTAAATGATATAATATGATAAAATGTTTAAATAAGATAAGATAATATTGTACCATAAACTTATTAGGGATACTAAATAAAATATTAGATGAAATGTTATAGCCTACTTTACATCTCTAATAATAACTGCAGAAAATTAATATTTTTTCCAAATTAATATTATATAGTGTCTATGATTAAGTTAGTAGTCCATTATAAATTATTTCCAACATTCCATAATCTAGCGTCTAACATTTATACACAAATGAGTATTGTAATAATAACTGACTCATACTAATACATGAAAATAACACTGATCATTAGAGTAATGGTAATAGCATCAATAACTTCCTTAACAAAACATGTAAGCTCCCTATAGATTGTCATCTCAAGAAAAGGAGACAGTCCTTCTTTCTAGATGATCGTGATAGCTTGGCAGAGGAAAAAATTTCTCACCTTTATATGAGTTTTCATTTCATAGGGGCTCTCTAGGATGTCTTATGCTCATTCTATGTGAAGCTTCCTCGTATGGACTCTTCTATCCTTAATCTATGGAAGGCCAAAATATCAACTGACTTTTGATCACAATTTAGTAATTTATGTAAAGCAGTGATTTTTTTTCACTCATTTGAGTAATATGGAGAGCCATAAGTGAATATGGTTTTGCAAGAAGACATACAACTCTTAGCTCAACATTTGCCACAATTTGTAGATTTATTTGCGAGGTAAACATAACGCAATTTGCATCCAAAAGAAATTTAGTGGATGATCTTCAAATGCTCAAACATTTTTGATACCAAGCATCCCACAATTGGCTCCCCTAATCTTAAAGGGTTTTTAGAGGGTGCCACTCTTAGGATGGATAAAACTTAATATTGATGATGCGGCTTAATTTCAAGGCACTTGACTTATCAGGCTGTGCACATATTTTTGAGTCTCAATATTATTTGTCAAAGGTTGTTTTTGTATCCTACTTAGGATCTCATATGCTTTTAAGGCAAAGGTTGCAACTAATATTTACGTGGTGATATATGTAGATAAATTTGGGTGGACAAGACTCTAGTTGGAGTCTAACTCGGCGTATGTAGTTACTCTTTTTCGAACTAAGTCTCATTCAATGCCTTAGAGATGATATTCTGCTTCAAGTGAATATTTAGATAAAGTTGCTTGGATGGAGTTCCATTCCCTTTTGTTTATTTGATTATAGGTTTTGTTGAGAACTTCTTTATATTACTTTTTTAATATTTAATAATACTTGTAGTTAAATGACTATATAAAAGAGGTGTCAACATAGTTGGGATGTCGCAAGGGTACTCATTGAAGCCTTCTAACAACAGCCTTTCATTTAAAAAGTTCAATGCTTGAAAAGTATTCCACTTCTTCGTAAGTGGCACTACTACAAATTTGCCTTTATAGGACGATCACTGGCCTTCCTATAAAGCCTCGTCCTAAAAGAATCGAAAAAATAGGATGTTCACGGAGCGTCTTATAAAAAATTCTTTGGCTATCCTATAAAATTCTTTTAAGAGGACTACTGACCATCTTATAAAATTCTTTTAGGACGGCCATAAAAAATTCATAAAAAAATAAAAAAAAATCTTATAAGACGGCTATTGACCGTCCTAAAAGAACTTTATAGGATGGCCAGTAACCATCTATAAAATTCTTTTAGGACAGTCACTGACCATCCTATAAAGTTATTTTAGGATGGTCAATAACCGTCTTATAAGTTTTTTTTTTTTAATTTTTTTTGTTTGTTTTGTTTGTCCAGACTGAAATTTATATATAACATGTACAAATTATAGTCATTCTAGGAACACGATTCAAATTCAAAATACAATATTTCATTCCAAAAACATCCATAATTTACACGTCAGTTTATTTCCTAAATAATATCTCTTTGTTTATCAAACAACTAATAAATATAGAGACTTAATTAAAGAAAATAACTTGCAACATAAGAGATGGCTGTTCGAGTTTCCCAATATTCTTTGAGTGCAAGTCATGCCTTTCAAGTATTTCCTTCATAATAATTTAGACAATAACAAACAAGGTCATCGTTCTCAAATTTCAAATTTCTATCAAATACAGATCCCATTCTCTCAACATTTAAAATGAAAATAATTTGTTTACAAGAATAAATAAAGAAATAATAAATATACAAAATAAACCCCAATATTATACATAGTAATATCCAACAACACTGTTATAATCTTTACGAGTGTTAATTTATTTGGTTAAAGGCTAACTAAACAGAGGGTTTTTATTTTGTGTATATGAAATAGTGTAAGACATGCAAATTAAAATTAGAAGACAAATATGATAATCCAAGGTTTTGCTCGTAGATGAGCAAGAAATAATGTATATTCAAAATTACTAATGCTCCTAAAGGAAGAGAATCTGGATTTAAATTCTATGGGAAAGAGATACCTACTTTCTTGTTATTTTCCATTGACTCCTATCAGGAGAAGAGCTTGATAATGGAGCAGTTTTGGGGGACTGAAGGATCGACCCAGGTGTAGAAGATATGAAATTATGCAAACTTGAGCACATAAGAAATTTGGATCTCAATTCTAAAGAATAATTTAAAAGTAAAAGGGATTGGATTTTTAACTTCAAATGAGGTTCACTGCTTTGGATTGGTTCTATAGCCTTTATTCATTCAGATCAGTACTTACATTTTAACAACCGAATTTATTGGTTCAATGCAGATCCCTAAGCATATGTGGGTGAATTGGTAGTAGCAATATAGGGACGACAAACAATGTCACAGCTGCAAAGGCGTTGGTTTGGTACAGAAGCAGGTTGACAATCACATCGCTGAGCCATTGCACTTGCTCCATACTTTGAGTTGAATGCCATAAAGCAATCCCATCCTGGCCTTTCTGGGTTACATGTACCTGCTATTTGCATCGTCTTTCTACAGAACTTGATTTGTCCTAATGAGAGGGAGAGAATGAGTTTCAACAATTATGTAGACAAACGCATAACTATAGTAAACAACTCTTACCTGTGGACTGAGTAGCTAGGCTTACTAGAAGAACGAAAGAAAGCAAAGTGACAAACAACTTTCTCATGTTAACCTTATTTGTTCTTCCTCTCTCTCTCTCTCTCTCTCTCTCTCTCTCTCTCAGTGTATGTGTGTTCAGATTTGTTGTTTTCTTGATCTCCATATCTCTTGTTCTAATTGCTCTTTATAGCCATTTCCTGAAGAATTATAAGGCAACATATTAATGACGTCCACTATTATGGTAACTTTTGTGGTAATAGCAAGCTGCCATTAATATAATTTAAACTGGTGCTCACAAATTCTACCAAAATTAAGCCAATACAATTAGGGTAACCAATTCTCATAGTTATTTTGTTTATATCACTTGGAAACTTTGGCCATTGTATATGGTATACATAGGTCATTCAGTTTTTAAAATTTGGAGACTTGAGTCACGTAATTTCAAAGTTATGTAATTGAAGTGCTCATTTTCTGCAACAAAAATTATTTTTATTATAACTTATTGCATCATTAATACACATGTCACAATATAATCGGTCATTGTTAGTAAGTATCAAATAATTATTTAATTATCACATATTCTTAACATTTAAAAGTAAGAAATAATTGATACATTATTTGATCCATATAACAACTTGATGCCTATAACTTGTAATTATGTTTATATTTTTTTTTCATTGCTAAAATCAATTATTTTGAATTAACTATATTAAAACGTATGAAAGAATTATTTGAAAAAATGGATAGATAATTTATTTTTTTAAATAATTATAACACGTATTAAGGTATAAGTGAAATAAATAAAAAAATAAAATTTAAATGTTCTTGTCATTCCTCTTAAAAAACATTTCCCTGCAAAATCTATCCATTAGTATATATAAAAAAGAGTTGGTGATATTGTATTTATTAAAAAATATCATCATAATTATACATTTATGATTAAATAACATTTATTATCCCCAACTTTTACCAATTATGATTCTCTTTTTTCTTTTTCTTTTTTTCTTTTTTGAGATTTGATCCTTTAATCTGTGCCTGGACTCAAAACTTGCCCGGATTCAAAATTAGTAGTAATATAAATTGGAGAGTTTTTCTCATACCATTTATTTGACTTTTATTTTATTTGATAATTTTCTTTTATTTCTTCATTTTATCTATTAGTATTATCTTATGTAAAGTGTGTTGATTTTAGTTAAGTATCTATCAATTATTTTTAAAAAAAAAAATTGGGTTAAAACTTAAAAAAATAAAAAATTATAGAATTAATTTTTCGTAAGGCTTATTATTGTTATAGGTTTACTTTTACTAAAAATTTATTTGAATCTATACACCTATCTATCTATCTATTAGTATATATATAAAAGACAATTGGTGATTTTATATTTATTTAATAATTGTCGTTTGAGAATTTACATATATATATATATATATATATATATATATATATATATTTTTTTTTTGTTCATTTGAAATATTTTATTGGGTAATTTATATTTCATTTAGTAGATAATAAACATAAGTATATTTATTTCATACTATTTTTTTTATAATTTTATATTTATTTTACGATGAATAATATTTTTTATTTTTTATTCTTTCTATTTATATAAAATATTTTATTTGGCAAATTATTGTTTAATAGATTTATTACTCTATATATAAAAGAAAATTTCTCCACAATATTTATTAGTAATGGTTTTGTTTAAAATTTTCTTTGACAATTTTAAAATAGATAATTTATTATTATTATTATTAAAAAGAGACAATGAAGGCATTAGGCTTTGTCTAAGATAGAGTTGAGAGAGCATAAATTATGGAAGAAACTGTACATTAATATCTTTTGTAATTTTTAGGTGCTTTAACTCCTATTATAAGTGTAAATTTTTTTTATTCATTTGTTGAGTTTTATTTTCATAAAACAATTATTTTTGGATTTATTTGATGTTTAATATATATTTTTTCAAAAACAATTGTTGAAATTGATTATTGAATATATCATATCAATTTATCACCGCTCACTATAGTTTTCTTGTTTTCTTATTAATTTTATTTTATGGCTTCGTTTATTTGATATAATTTTTTTTATTAATTTTTATTTATAGGTATATCATATAAAAGGTTGTCATATACATGTCAGTATATATTACTTTATATAAGTATACTCGCTTTCAAACTTAAGAGGTTCTCATAAAATAGATTCAAATACAAATACAAATCTATTTTCTTAGAGTTGAAATTAAATTTGAATAGTTTTAAACATGATTTTTTAACTATTATGCTACACTAAGGGATTTTGGTGAACAATGTAGTATTATATATATTATTTATAGTTGGCCTAAATTCAAATTTTTATTTGAGTTCAAAGTTTTGGTTTTAATAGAAGACTCATTTTTCTGTCTTTTAGATTATACTAGTTAAAAATACGAGCTTTGTACATAAATTGTATTACTCATTTCATTTTTTCTTTTTGTTTATACACAAAATAAACACAGAGAAACTTTACTGAATAGAGAATGCTTTATTGAATTGTATTCTATTAACAACATAACAAAGTATACAAGGAATACTATTTATAACAGCCTACACACTCAACTAATACACTTGTCATTCATACACAGGCTAGAACCTTAACTACCTAACAACCTATACATATTATATCCAATATCTCCCCTCAAACTAATGGTAAGGGAACCACCATTAGTTTAGGCCTAAGAGACAAAAAGATAGAGAAAGGAAGTGCCGTTGTGAGAGGATCTGCAATTTGCTTAGTAGAGGAAACATGATCAACATGAAGAGCACCTTGTACCACGTGATCTCTTAGAAATGATGATCAATCTTTATATGTTTAGTACGAGCATATAAAACAGGATTATGAGGTAGGAGGACCAATCAAGACAACACGAAGATCAGGTAACAAAAATTGGAGCCATATTAATTCAGCACTAGCAAGAGCCATGGCTCGGTACTCACTTTTCGTACTACTCTTGGACACAATCTTTTGCTTAGTACATTGCCAAGACACTAAGGAATCCCCAAAGAATACACAATAGGCACTTGTACTCCGCCTTTCATCTGGACAACCTCCTCAGTCAGCATCACAATTTGCCAATAAATCACACCTATCGGACTTAGGTATCATAAAAGCAAAATGAACAGTATCTTTAAGATACCTTAACACCCATTTTACAGCCAACTAATGACAATTTGTTGGACAAGCCATAAACTGACATAATTTGTTAACCGAGAAAGATATATCAGGGCGAGTGAGTTGTCAAGTACTGGAGAGAACCAACAACCTTCCTGTACTCAAATGGATTAGCAAGTAAAACACCATCAGCCTTACTTAAAGGCTTACCACAACACATTGGTGTAACAATCAATTTTGAATCATTCAAACTTGTAGCATGAAGCAAATCAAGCACATATTTCTTTTGTGAAAGATAAAGGCACGCATTACTATACACCACCTCAACACCCAAAAAATAGTGCAGCAAACCTAAATCCTTAAGTGAAAATTTAACGTCCAACGCTGTAATAAGAGCATCAACTTTATACACAAAAGAACCAGTTATAAGAATATCATCAACATACACAAGTACCAACAAAGTGTAAGCTTGCCCATGCTGAAGAAACAACGAACAATCAGCCTTACTATTAGTAAAACCCATGCTCAACAAAGCTTGACTAAGCTTATGATACCAAGCACGGGGAGCCTGCTTCAAGCCCTATAACGCCTTTTGAAGTTTACACACAAGTGTTTTATCTGAAGATTCAAATTCAGGAGGCTGAGACATATAAACATCTTTTACTAACTCACCATGCAAGAAAGCATTATTAACATCAACCTGACAAACACTCCACCCTCTATTAATAGCAAGAGACAAAACAACTCTAATAGTAGTTGTTTTAACTATAGGACTGAAAGTGTCCAAATAATCAACCCCAAATTCTTGCAAGAAACCACGAGCAATAAGATGGGCCTTATATTTATCAAGACAACCATTAGACAAAAGCTTAACTCAAAAAAACCACTTACAAGAGATGGGAGAGTGACCAACAGGCAGCATAACAAGCTCCCACGTCTCATTAGCTAACAAAGCATCTATCTCCTTTTTCATAGCCTCTTTCCAATTTCATGGTTCTAAAATAAGACTATTAGATGATATAGAAGCAGTTAAAAGCTTGGGATTAAGAATACCTACCTTGGACCGAGTGGTCATAGGATGAACATTCAAATCACTAGCTGGCGCAGGCAAAGGTAGCTGAATTTGCAAATTAAGATCATTACTAAAACAAGGAGGCAAATAAGAAGACCAGTCAACACACGTAATTCATTTCCAACTAAGACTGTGTCAGTTTCATTGGAATTAATACTTGGCGCAGACAATGCATGGGAAGGCTGAGATCAATCAGAACTTGTAGGCATAGGTAATGATTAATTAGGAGACTTAGTAGTATGTATTGGTGTCATAGAAATCTGATCACTAGAAGGAAAGAAACGCGTGCCAGGCTGGTGAGACTAACCATCTGCAGACAAAGAAGTCACGAGCTGTGAAGGAAAGTCAGAAAAAGGCATGGTACAATGGCTCTATTACAGGAACAACACCAGGCACGAAAATAGAGGGTAATAACGACATATCAGCCTGTTGCTCCACCAAAGACACAGTAGAAAATGGAAAATAATTTTCATGAAAAACAACATGTTTATTCAAAAAAATATTACCAATACTCTTATACAAGCAAAGGTACCCACGTTGATTCATGCCATAACCAAGAAATACACATTCCACCGATCATGGCTCAAGTTTGTGATTATTATAGGACCTAATGCAAGTAAAATAATGACTCCCAAACACTTTAAGCAAGATATAATCAGGTACTTTTCCAAATAACAATTCATAAGGACACACACCAGATAAAACCTTGGTAGGTAGTCTATTGAGAAGATATGTTGCAGTACTCATAGCATAAGGCCAATACTCCATAGGCATATGAGCTGTATACAATAAAGCTAAACCCCTTTCAACAACGAGTCTGTGACGACACTCTACCACCCCATTCTGCTCTGACGTATGTGGACATGTCATACGATGAACAACACCTTTCTTAACCAACTCAGACACAAGTGGTTTAAACTCACTACCACCATCAATTTGAATGGACTTAATACAGGCATTAAACTGCCTTTCAACCATGCATTGAAACTGAATAAAAGCAGGAATGGTCTAATCCTTTGAATGCAAAAGAAAAATCCAAGTGTATCGAGTAAAATCATCCACAATTGAAAGAAAATATCTAACACTTGTATTGATTGCATGTGGAGTAGTCCACAAATCCAAATACAACAATCCAAAAGCAATATTTATTCTCTCATGAGACTTAGAAAAAGACAACTTGTGAGATAACAGAAGGAGTGCTATCAGAAGACTTATTACTGACAACGTGAGAATCAACAACATATTTTTGGAAGGCATTCTTAACTGTTGGAAAAGAAGGATGAGCCAATCATTCATGCCACCTCTATAATGTAACATGAAACATGTTGGAAACACCCAACTCACTATCCTCTGCAATCTTATCTTTATCAACAACTAAAGCTGGAAGACTATAAAATCCATGCACACTGGGACCTTGAATCTTAATTTCCTTGGTTTTGAGAGCCTAAACAAAAAAACCAAATGAATCAAATTTAATAGAAACTTTATTGTCTTTACAAAGAGTATTTACTGAAAGTAAATTAGCAGCTGCAGCAGGCGTATGCAAAACATTCTTAAGAGTTAAAGTGCAATCAATATCATTAGTGGAGTGTAACACAGTATTACCAATATTAACAATTGGAATTTTAATTCCATTACCTAGCATTACCCTTACAAGAGTAAGGAATTGAAGTGGTTAAGTTCTCCTTAGAATCTATCACATGATGACTTGCACCTGTGTCAAGTATCCATGAAGACTTATCACCCTTTTTAGAGACATTATCATCAACACAAAAATTAGCAGCCAAAGCTGTGGGAGAAGACTTTCCAAGAAGAAAATCCCTCAACACAAAACAGGACTGAGCACTATGACCCACCTTTTCACACATCTAACAGACAGCCTTATCTCCAAAAGGTTCCTTAAACCCACTTCTTGAAGAATTTCCAATGTGAAACTTACTAGATTGCAAGAATTGTTGTAAGTTCCAACGAAAACCTCGATCAATACCCTTACTTCCATTGCTCTTAAAACTAGTAGTACTATTCACCTTCTTATGAGAAAATTTTGCCACATTAGCCATATAGAGTTCATTATTTCCAAGATTTGACTTTTTTTGCAAGCTTCTTTCAAATCCCTCAAGAAGACCATGCAAAGTATTAATTGAAGGTGGAACCTCTCTCATATTCATGTTAGAAACAAACAAGAAATACCTAGGACCAACCCTTCAAGAACATAATGAATTAAATATTTTTTAGACATTAGATCACCAACAGGGCAAGATGACCAAAAAGAGTCTTTCCTTTAATCAGATATTGAGAAACAGCCATATTATCTTTACACAAATTACAAACATGATCACACAGATCCATAATCTTGGACTGTACATTAGTTGAATAGCACTCTTAAAGAGAAATCCATTATTGTTGAGCACTCATACCACTGCTGAGATAACCAAGCATAGAGGTAGAGATAGAACCGTAAATCCATCCCTTCACTATGGAATTTAATCAATTCCAATTAAAAAATGTTGGATTAGGACTTACTTAAATTGCAAGAAACTTAGAAGGACACACCAAAGAGCTTCAATCATGCCCTCATTCCATAAGCAGTAACATATGTGAGAATTTGATCCCTCCAAATTAGGTAATTATTATCATCCAACTTAACAGACAATGAAACATTCATTGGAGGTGATAAGGACAAGCTTTGAGCCAACATATTAATTAGATTACTGTTTGAAACATAACCTTGAGAAGCAGCATAGAGTCTTGAAAGATTCACATCATTCACAGGTGAAGCACCATTCGCAGATGAAGCGCCACAACCAGGAGGCATCTCTGATGTTGGACGAGCACCAGGTGAACTATACACAACATGTTTGTAAGTATGATTCTTGTTCGCCATTATTGAGTTCTTGAAAACTCTTGGCTCTGATACCATAAACAAAATACACACATAGAAACTTTACTAAATAGAGAATGCTTTATTGAATTGTATTCTGATAACAACATAACAAAGTATACAAGGAATACTATTTATAACAGCCTACACACTCAACTAATACACTTGTCAATCATACACAGGCTAGAACCTTAAATGCCTAACAACCTACACATATTATATCCAATAGTTTAATTTCTTCAACACAGTTAACATAAATATGAAATTAATTTCTTATGTTTCTAATTAATTGTGAAAGTAAAATAATATTTAGAGTTCTCTTTGATGTTGTAATTATATATGATTAAAATTCTTATTAGATGAGGTCATTTTTTTTGTTATCATGTTTAGTGTTCTTAAGATAATAGCAATGTTTTTCTCTTTATATTTTATCTTAGATTTGGAGGGGGAAAAAAGAAGTGAGACAAGCCCATTAAAAAGAATTTTAAGATAATAAGGAATTTAATTATCTTAAATTAAAATATGAGTTTAATTATCTAAAAGAAAGTTTAATTTCACATGGCGCACATCTCATGACTCTTATCTGCTATTATTTTATTTTATGAGTTTTAGAAGGTTAAGTTTGATCTCTAAAACTTGTTGTAAGAATAATTTTAAGACTTTTTTTAAGAATAATTTTAAAACTTTTTTCTTCAAATATTTTTAAGATTAATTAGAATTCAATATGACAAAATTTTTAAGCAATTAAGACATAAAGGAATGCAATAACATTTGATAAAAAAAAAATATTTCACAAAAGAATAGTTGTATCTTAAATTTACAAACACATACATGTACATATTATTAGTGCATAACTATTTTTTGTCTTTCTTACAAGAACACATATCATTTTATTGTCAAGAGAAAAATAAAGTTTGCTTATATAATTAATATTTTATATTTCAACACAAAATTTATACATTATTTATTTGCTTATTATACGTAACATATGATTCAAATGTGAGGTATAAATTATTAAAGAAAAGTATAAAGTTAAAATTATAATATACTTCATGCGTGCAATGCATGTGTTCTTATATATATACATATATATGGGCCTAGCTCTACAAGGCTAAGAGAGTCATGAACCCCCACAATAACGAAAATACAAAATAGACCTCATTGTCTATGTATCCAAGTATAGGAGGTATGGGAGATTGATGTTGGATGTAAATTAATCCATGTCACATGACATAATACGAGAGATCCTAGTCAACAATTAGCACGAAAAACAGCCCAATAAACATTAAGTCATCAGATAATATAACTACGAAAAATCAGCAAATAACATACTAATAATTATCCTCCAATTATCTAACAAAGAGATAATTACAGTAAGATGACTCCATTACTAAGATAAGTCTATTATGACAGGTAAGAGTCATCAATAGGTAGAATCACCCCTATAAATATTTACCCTGTACACTTCACACAACAAAACACAATACATATGACAAACACTGTAAATCCATAATCTCTTTTCATTGTTCTTGATAACAGGGAGTCACAATAGTCCCTTTCTTATGTCACTAGCTACCCATACTTACACATGCATTGGAGGGCCAAAGGCCTCTATACTCCTTGGTGGTCTAATGTTCTAACAGTTTGTTCTTTTGTTTTCAGGTCCATAGCAATAAGTAGTGCAACTAATTATTGATGTTGACAAAATAGGCATTAACAAGTATTATCTTAAAAAAGTAATTAAATATTTTTTTAAAATATGATTGGAAATTAATTATACAAAAAAAAAAAGGCTAAAAATACTTTTAAAAAAAGAAAAAAATTGCAAAATGAAATTAGTTTTTTTATAATTTAAAACAATTTTTATTAAGGGAAAAAAAACTAGGTTTGGAGCATCTGCCTATACATGTGCTATCCAATATAATTTTATATTTCTTTTCATATAATTTTAATATTAGACGTAAACATATAAAATTATTCGTAAATTTAATTAATTATCGAGGTAGAAAAATTAATTAAGTTATGCAATCATATGAATATTTTATTGGATCCTAAAAAACATTGTTTATTGTTCAAATTTTGTTATTAATCTTGTAAAAACGATCACTTTTATCTTAGTCTCACATAAAGTGGGTGTTTAAGATTGTGGGATCAAGCCTTACTAAATGATTGCGTGTGTTGATAAACTTGACTTTGACGGAAACAAATTTTAGTCTAACAAATATATAAATTATAGATGGTTATAATCAAAGCCATAGACCTTTTCATGATTTTTTTATTTTTTCATTTTAAAAAATAATCATATATCTCACTCAATTTGATTAGATTTTATTAGTCTCTAACTAATAAATTGTTATACAGTTATTTTAAGATAATTATCTCATCTTTACAATCAATACAATTCAAAAACATAACTTGAAACATATTTTGAAGATTAGATGTTTAACATATGGCTCCATTGTTTTTTTTATTAACAAGTACGAGAATCAATCAATAAAATCAATTAGTTGGGAAGAACTCAACAGTAAAGTTTTGGACTGATAATTGGCCAGACACTTCACTAATTAAAAAAAAAAAAGATAAACCTTTAGTGGACTCACCTATCCACTTGCTCATGGGGACTATTTACGATCAAATGGTTGGCATTTGCTACATTCTTTTGATAAATCTAACCTAGAAATTTGATTAATAGTTGCCAGGTCAGGTGCGAACACTAGAGTTTGGATGCACTCAATTAAGGGAGGGGTAACTGGAAGTGAGGCTTATGATTTACTACTGGTGGTTGGGAAGTGTAAGAGTTAGGGTAGGGCCATCTGCACCCTTTTCAATCCACCTTCATGCTCTTTTTTTTCTAGGGAGCACTATTCAGAATAAGCTCTCTATAGATTGTCATCTCAAGAAAAAGGAGAAGTCCTTCCTTCTAGATGCTCGTTGTTAGCTTGGAAAAGGAAAAAATTTCTCACCTTTATATGAGTTTTCATTTCATAGGGGGTCTCTAGGATGTCTTATGCTCATTCTATGAGAAGCATCCGCGTACAGACTCTTCTATCCTTAATCTATGGAAGGCCACAATATCAATTGACTTTTGATCACAATTTAGTAATTTATGTAAAGCAGTGATTTTTTCAATCATTTGAGTGATGTAGAGAGCTATAAATGAATATGGTTTTGAAAGTAGACATACAACTCTTAGCTCAACATTTGCCACAATTTGTAGATTTATTTGCAAGGTAGGCATAAAACAATTTGCATCCATAAGAAATTTAGTGGATGATTTTCGAGTGCTCAAACATCTTTGATATCAAGCATCCCATATGGACTCCCCTAATCTTAAAGGGTTTTTAGAGGGTGCCATTCTTAGGATGGATAAAACTTAATATTGATGGTGCGGCTTTTGAGTCACTTGACTTATCAGGCTGTGCAAGTAATTTTTGAGTCTCAATATTATTTGTCAAAGGTTGTTTTTGTATCGTACTTAGGATCTCATATGTTTTTAAGGCAAAGCTTGCAACTGATATTTACACGGTGATATATGTAGATAAATTTGGGTGGACAAGACTCTAGTTGGAGTCCGACTCGGAGTATGTAGTTACTCTTTTTCGAACCAAGTCTCATTCAATGCCTTAGAGATGATAAAGGCACAAAAACAGTAAAACAAACCTAAATCCTTAAGTGCAAATTTAACATCCAACGCTGTAATAAGAGCATCAACTTTAGACATAGAAGAACTAGTTATAAGAATATCATCAACATACACAAGTACCAACAAAGTGTAAGCTTGCCCATGCTGAAGAAACAACGAAGAATCAGCCTTACTATTAGTAAAATCCATGCTCAACAAAGCTTGACTAAGCTTATTCTTCAAGCCATATAACACCTTCTAAAATTTACACACAAGTGTTTTATCTAAAGATTCAAATCCAGGAGGCTGAGACATACAAACATCTTCTACTAACTCACCATGCAAGAAAGCATTATTAACATCAACCTAACAACACTCCACCCTCTATTAATAGCAATAGACAAAACAACTCTAATAGTAGTTGTTTTAACAAAGTGTCCAACTAGTCAACCCCAAATTCTTACAAGAAACCACAAGGAACAAGTTGGGCCTTATATTTATCAAGACAAACATTAGACAAAAGCTTAACTCATAAAAACCACTTACAAGTGATGGGAGAGTGACCAACAAGCAGCATAACAAGCTCCCATGTCTCATTAGCTAACAAAGCATCTATCTCCTTTTTCATAGCCTCTTTCCATTATGAAGACTTGAGTGCCTCTCTCCAATTTTGCGATTCTAAAATAACACTATTAGATGATATAGAAGCAGTTAAAAGCTTGTGCTTAAGAATACCTACCTTGGACCGAGTGGTCATAGGATGCACATTCAAAACACTAACTAGCGTAGGCAAAGGTAGCTAAATTTGCAAATTAAGATCATTACTAAAACATGGAGGCACAATAAGAGGATTAGTCAACACACGCAATTCATTTCCAACTAAGACTGTGAAAGTTTCTTTGGAATTAATACTTGGCTCAAACAATGCATTGGAAGGCTGAGATGAATCAAAACTTGCAGGCATAGGTAACGATTGACCGGGAGACTTATTGGTGTCATAGAAATCTGATCACTAGAAGGAAAGAAACGTGTGCCAGGTTGATGAGACTGACCATCAGCAGATAAGGAACTCACGGGCTGTGAAGGAGAGTCAGAAAAGGCAAGGTACAATGGCTTTGCTACAGGAACAATGCCAGGCACGATAATAGAGGGTAACAACGACATATCAGCCCGTTGTTCCACCAAAGACACAATAGAAAATGGAAAACAACATGTCTATTCACAAAAATTTTACCGTTATTCTTATATAAGTTGAGATACCCACGTTGATTCGTGCCATAACCAAGAAATACACATTCCACCGATCTTGGCTCAAGTTTGTGACTATTATAGGACCTAGTGCAAGTAAAACACTGACACCCAAACACTTTAACCAAGCTATAATCAGGTACTTTTCCAAATAACAATTCATAAGGACACACATCAGATAAAACCTTGGTAGGAAGTCTATTAGGAAGATATGTTGCAGTACTCATAGCATAAGGCCAATACTCCATAGGCATATGAGCTACTGTATATAATAAAGCTAAACCCCTTTCAACAATGCGCCTGTGACGACACTCTACCATATTTGACAAATATGAACTGTTTCATAAAGATGTTTTACCTCTATTATTAATAATGGTTTAGTGGGAAATTGTAAACCTACTATTTGACAAATATGAACTGTTTCATTAATACGTCTTACCTCTATCTATTATTAATTATGGTTTAGTGAGAAATTAGAAACTGATGAGTCGGATTCATAAGAATCTTTTACCTCTATATTAATTATGGCATAGGGGGAGTTAAAACCCTATATAATACTTAGTGGGGAATTACAAAATTATTACCATGAAGCCTTCTCTTTATGGCCACCACTAGCTCTTCAAGGTATATATGTTAAGACGTTTAGAACATGAACTTTGTTGCATGTTATACTTGCTTTGTAATATATGTTAACTTAGTTGAAACTATATGTGAGTTCTATCCTATTAGTTTGTACGTACTCAATTAAAAAAAATTTGTATGGATTTAATTAGTTGAAAGAATGAAATTTTGTATGGTTTTATATTTAATACCCTCTGTTTTAATGAACAGATAATTCTACTATCAATTGACTTTACAGCTTCAAAAATAAATTACTAAATTATCCATCATTTCTCAGCAACAAAATATATTTAATTTGTTCACTTATATTAAGATAAATGAGGTTGTTAGTTAAAAAATGAAGGTTAAAAAAAAGTACACATAACTATTTACAAGAATTCTATGATACTTGTTAAAAAAAATACAATTTTTTTTTTTGAATATTTCAATTGCTAATTTGATGGATTCAAAGACAATAAGTAAGATATTAGCCTTTTAGATATATATATAAAAAAAAACTTACATAACCTATTTGATGAATTCAAGTAGAATAAGGGGATCATAATTCTTAGATAATAAAAGAAAAAAAAAAAGTTTCATTACCTTTTGGTTGAAATTAGGAAAGTTGTCATGTAATCATAAATATTATTTGGGAGTAACATTATTATTTATGCTATAACATTACGCGATAACATTATATTACATATAGATATATAATGTTAACCTTATATATTATTTGATTATATTATATATACACTTAAATATTCTTTCAATTTTTTCCATTTTATTAATAAGTACTCATAGCCTATACCAAATATCCTTTCAACTTTTCTCACAACCTGCAATCTGAATTTATAGCATACACCAAACATTCATTTAAACTTTTCTACAACATGCAATCTGTACAATGCCAACTCTATGAGTTACAACTAAACATTCACCCCAACTAATTCTTATATTCTTTTTTAATCAATAGCATATTCTTAAACTCCTGTGTGTGTATATGTTAGACATTATTATTATTATTATTATGTTCAACAATCTATACATTTATCTTAAAATTTGAATTCCCTTATTTGTTCTTATATTTTGCAGCGATTGATAAAAAAGGCTAACATATATTTTGACATAACCTTTTTTTTATGGTACTACTATTTATTATACATTTTTTTTATTATGATCATGCTAAAGATAGCCAACACCATCTCAAATAAGGTTTTATCTCATTATTTTAATGCAACTTTTGCAAAATTTATTTCTTTAAAACATTTATTTAAAAAAAACATAAAAAATAAAATCTTAATAGAAAAATACGAATAGGAATTTGCTGACTCTTTAAAAAAAAATTATAAAACTAATTTGGCATAACTCAATAATAACAGGACTAGACTGCTCATCTTCGTATATAACAGGATTATTTCGATACCTCACTCGGTTGAACAACAAATATAATTGATAATTTAATTTTAAATTTGAAAAAAAAAAATTTGATTTCGCAATTTATTTTTTTCATAGATAATAATGTATATGGTTAGTGAAATTTGAATGAGTTAATATTTTTAATTAAAATTTATAGTTAAGAAACTGCAATTCTACAAAGAATATCAAGGCTAAGTTTTTAAAGAATATGAAAGGTCACATTTTGTTTAGCTAGGAAGATTGAATGCAATTTTGTTTAGCTAGGAAGATCGAATGCAATTTTGTTATGAAATATAAAACATAATGGAGAAGGAGAATAGAGATCTATATTATTTGTTTTAAATGGAGAAATAAATGGAAATTACTTTATTTTTATTTTTATTTTAGATTTAAAAATTCAGTATTGAAAATGTTAGATATACTTCAAGAACTTCACGGGTTCAACTAGTAAGACTCAAGAAGAAGAAGAAATCAGAAAAATGTGTATTATGGAAATCATCATCTTGCGTATTACATACACAGGTTGATATAAGAAGTTAGAGCACATGAAATAGCAAGTAACAGACTCTAACGGTATTAGGAGAAACTATTAGCTACACCCTAGTACACATATCTATATATAAGTCCAACACCCCCCCTCAAACTGAAGGTGAGGGTAACACCAAAAGTTTGGTACGATGGAAAAGAAAACTCAAGCAAGGAAGAGGCTTGGTCAGGGCATCTGCCACTTGATCAGCTGAAGGAACATACTCAATAACCAATTGACCTTGAACCACACGATCATGAAGGAAATGATAATCGACCTTAATGTGCTTAGTACGAGCATGAAACACTGGATTATGAGCAAGAGCTTTAGCACTCACACTATCTGTTAAAAGTAAAGGAGGAGCACAGGCAATATGCAAATCACCCAAAAGAGATTGCAACCAGATAAGTTCTGTGGTAGTATTAGCCATAGCACGATATTCACTTTCAGTACTACTACGGGAGACTACACGTTACTTCGAAGATTGCCAAGCCACCAAACAGCCACCAAAATACACACAAAATGCCCCTGTACTGCGCCTGTCATCAGGGCAGCTAGCATAGTCAGCATCACAAAATGCAAGCAAATCCAACCCCTCAGGCTTAGCAAACATCAATCCAAAATGTAAGGTACCCTTAAGATAACGAAGAAGACGTTTGAGAGTTACCCAATGCACATCAGTAGGGAATGCCATAAATTGGCACAGCTTATTAACAGCAAATGACACATCAGGACGAGTTAAGGTAAGATACTGTAATGAGCCAAGCAACTGCCTGTAGGCAGATGCATCTTTTAAAGGAACACCATTAGTTTTGCTTAACACAGCACTAGAACTCATAGGAGTTGATACAGGTTTAGAGTCAGATAAGCCATTGTGGGCAAGTAAATCACGAATGTACTTCTGCTGTGATAAATATACACAATCAGAATAGTAACAAACCTCCATACCTAGAAAATAATTCAAAAGACCCAAATCCTTCAGAGCAAACTTGTGATTCAAGGTAAGGATAAGTTGATCAACTAAAAGAGAGTCAGAACCTGTAAGGAGGATATCATCAACGTACACCAATACAACAAGAAAGGAATTGGACATGTTCTGAATAAACAAAGAAGCATCAGACTTGGACTGAAGAAAGCCCAAAGAAAGCAGACAGGCGGAGAACTTTTGATACCATGCCCTAGGTGCTTGTTTAAGGCCATATAGCTCCTTTTTGAGTTGACACACCAATCCTGAACCATCATCAAAACCGGGTGGCTGAGTCATAAAGACATCTTCAAGCAAGTCTCCATTAAGAAATGCGTTGTTGACATCAATTTGCCGAATCTTCCAACCTCTAAACAAAGCCAAAATGAGCACTACTCGTATAGTTGTAGATTTCACAACTGGACTGAAAGTTTCATTAAAGTCTACCCCAAACTGTTGCAGAAAGCCCCTAACCACCAGCCTTGCCTTGTACTTATCCAAAGCACCATTGGGCAGCAGCTTAACTCTAAACACCTATTTACATGTAATAGGATGATGACCAGCAGGCAGGTCAACCAAATCCCAGGTATGATTAGAGAGTAAGGCATTAATCTCTTGCTGCATAGCATGCTTCCACTCAGGAATCTTCAAAGCATCCTTGTAACTGCGAGGCTCAGACAAAATGTTAGAGGAAGAGATACAAGAAGCATGTACTACAGGCTTAAACACTCCATTCTTCGATCGAGTGACCATGGGATGTGTGTTAGATGAGACAGAAGAAAGAGGAGGAAGTTGAACAAATAAGTCCAAAGACTTCGAAGGAGATGGAGAAATTTCAAAAATTGGAAGACCAGTGAAAGTGTATACTGATAAGGCATTACCAGGTTGACTAGTAGGTGACAAGCTGTCAAGCAATGGGACCACAGAAGCTAGAGATGAGCTGGAACCATTATGAGCAATAACAGGCAAAGAATCACGTGAACCTGATAAAGGAGCATCACAAGAAACTGAGATATCAGGAGAGATAACCAAGGCACCAGGCAGTGCTGAAGAAGAAGCAGGCAAGTCAGTAGACAGTGTAGGAGTAGAAGCAGGCAAGTCAGTAGACAGTGCAACAGTAGGAATAGACAAGTCACCATACAATGAGACAAGTGCTGGTGAAGGAGCCGTTGCAATAGGCATGGTACTTGGCACAACAATAGATGCTTTTGTGTTACTATCAGGCAAATCACCAATAGACTTAGAGAAAGGAAAAATAGATTCATTAAAACGAACATGCCTATTTGAAAGCACCTTACCAGTATGCCTATTTAAGCACAAATACCCCTTCTGATTGTCACAGTAGCCTAGGAATACACATGAGATAGCCCGAGGCTCTAGTTTATGACTGGTGTAAGCTCTTACGTACACAAGGAAAACATTCACACCCAAACACTCAAACATGAGTATAAGAGGGAGATTTACCAAATACTTCAAATGGAGACACACCATTCAACACCTTGGTGGGAAGCCGATTTAACAAGTAGGCTGCACATCTCATTGCATATGGCCAATAGACAAGAGGCATGTGAGTTGAAAACAAGAGGGCCAAGCCACGCTCAACAATTCTTCTATGGCGACATTCCACTGCCCCATTTTCACTACTACAAATTTGGCTTTATAGGACGGTCACTGGCCGTCCTATAAGTCTTATAGGACGGCCAGTGGCCGTCTTATTTTATTATAGAAACACGATTATATATATATATATATATAATTAAATACACAAATATAATTTTTGAATAATATTTTTAATTAAAGATATAACCAATTAAAAAGAAAATAAATTGGCGCGGCTTTCAATTTTTCTTTTCCCGCTTTAGTTTTTCAATTCCCTCTTTCTTTTAGGACTCAACCTGACAATCAAAATTCAACCCATAGATTCACTATAAGAAAGTAACAAACCAAATATCATTAATACTCAACATTAAGATTGATACTCATAACAGAAATGCAAAGAAAATGGTCAAAAATGGGCAAAAAAATGGCAAAGGAGAATCAAGAAAGGAGAATGATCAGAGTGAGCGAAAGGAAACAAAGAAATCAAATATCTAACTATTTAAAGAAAAAAATAATTATTAAAGTCAAGCAAAATACAAATATCAACCCAAAATGGAGAATATATATATATATTTAAAAAATTTACCAAAGATTAGCATAAGAATAAAACAAATAATAAGTGCAGAATAAATAGTCAAAGCCTTCACATGCTACCAGTTCTGCTAGCAAAAATCAATTATTGTTGGTGGTGATATTGAAGGGATGGGGATAAGGATGAGTGTCTTGGTGAGAAAGAGGAGGAGAGGAAAGAGGATGAGGGATTGAATTTTTTTAACTTAAAATGAGTTAGGTTCACTTGCGAGGAGAAAGATATATAAGTAAAAAAAATTACACTCGTTCTTTTAAGATGAACACAAAATTTTTTTTTTTTTTTTTTTTTTTTTGTGTTTGTAGTACTAAAACTATATAGCTAGCGAATTTCTGTATAAATTCTTTTAGGACGGCTATTTGCCGTCCTATATAGTAACATATAGGACGACTAATAGCCGTCCTAAAAGAATTTTTTTTTAAGATGGCTAATAGCTGTCGTATAAAGTTCCGCCTAATTTTTTTCATAATAGCCGTCCTATATTTCTTATAGGACGGCCATATACTTGAGACCGTCCTATTTGTTTCTCACTCTAAATTATAAGCCGTCCTATATTGCCCAAATTGTAGTAGTGTTTGCTCAGAAGTATGTGGACATGTAAGGCGATGAACAATACCTTCTTGATGAAACATGTGCATGAGAGGCTTAAATTCAGTGCCTCCATCAGTCTGAACAGCTCGCAATTTAGTATCAAATTGTCTTTCTACCATAGATTTGAACAAAAGAAAGATAGAACTAGTTTGAGCTTTGGAATGAAGACAAAAGACCCAAGTAAATCGGGAATGATCATCCACTATGGATAAAAAATACCTCTCAGTAGAAGTAACATCCTTTGGAGCAGTCCAAAGATCCAAGTATAACAGTTGAAAGGCTTGAGCAACCCGTGTATGTGATGACACAAACGGAAGCTTGTGAGATTTTGCAAGAGCACATGAGGAACACATTTTATCAACACTACTAAGGCTATCAGAAATAGAAATAATAGGGTCATGACGTCGGAGAGCACTTTTAACAGTAGCAAAGGAAGGATGACCCAACCTCCCATGCCAGGTATCCAAAGAAACATGAAATCCAACAGGAGAAAAGTTACTTTGAACACCTTCTTGCACACCACTCTCCACTTTATATAATCCATGTGAACTAGGACCTTGAAGTTTCACCTCCTTGGAAACCAAGTCCTTAACACAAAAACCACAAGGATCAAACTCAATAGAAACCCCATTATCAATACACAATTTATTGACAGAAATTAAATTTGTAGTTGCAGCTGGAGCATGTAAAACATTATCTAAATTCAAAGCACAAGCATGAGATACAGATAAAGAACCTGAGCCAATACTAGAAATAGAGATGTGCTCACCATTTCCAAGAAGGACACCTTTAGATCCTAGAAAAGGAACAGAAGAATCCAACTGACGAGCATCAACTATAACATGGTGACTCGCACTAGCATCAAGAATCCAAGAAGTATTAGAGTCCATGGCTGAATAAGAATTACACTGAGCAGTTAAAGCTGTAAGAGAACGTGCTCTTTTTCCAACAAACAGATCACGTAAAAGAAAACAAGATTAGGCAGTATGGCCAGCCTTATCACACACCTGACAGATGGGGCGCTCAAAATTGGACTTCTTGAATTGTTGTCTTCCTCTTGGATCATACGTGACACCAGAAGCTTGCTTTGGTACATCCTGAATGCTCAACTGCATAAACTGTTTCAGATTCCACTTAGACTTATGATTTGATGAATTCTTGCCATAAAACATCTTCGAATTCCCAGTTGAATAATTCTTGGAATGAAACTTAGCACTGTTTGCTTGATATACCTGATCATATTCATTAGAAGATTGTTTTTGCAACATGCGATCATATCCTTCCAGATAATTCTGGATTGCATTGATTGAAGGTCTCACTTCTCTCATTTTGATATTCGTCACAAACGAGTTATATCGAGGCCCCAGACCTCCTAATACATAAAGCAACAATTCTTTATCACTAATAGGCTCATAAACGGCTGCTAAATAACCAGCAATGGTTTTAGCTTTCAAGAAATATTGAGATACAGTTAGACCATCTTTGTTCAACCCTTAAAGCTGTTCACGAAGCTCCATAATTCGTGATTAAACATCAGCTGAGTAAGATTCCTCAAGTGCAGTCCATTGTTCATAAGCAGTTAATCCACTACTCAAATAACCTAACATACTAGGTGAGACAGAGCTATAAATCCGACCCTTCACAGTCGAGTTCAACCGATTCCAATTTATGAAACTCGGATTAGGAGATGAGGAATTTCTAAGATACTTTGGTGGACAACTCAAAGATCCATCCAACACTCCTTCCAATCCACATACAATCACATACGTGAGAATTTGATCTTTCCAAGATACTTTGGTAGACAACTCAAAGATCCATCCAACACTCCTTCTAATCCATCCAACACTCCTGTGTGTATATATGTTACACATTATTATTATTATTATTATTATTATGTTCAACAATCTATACATTTATCTTAAATTTGAATTCCCTTATTTGTTCTTCTATTTTGCAGCGATTGATAAAAAAGGCTAACATATATTTTGACATAACCTTTTTTTTTATGGTACCACTATTTATTATACATGTTTTTTATTATGATCATGCTAAAGATATCCAACACATCTCAAATAAGGTTTTATCTCATTATTTTATCGCAACTTTTGCAAAATTTATTTCTTTAAAACATTTATTTAAAAAAACATAAAAAATAGAATCTTAATAGAAAAATACGAATAGGAATTTGCTGACTCTTTAAAAAAGAAATTATAAGAATAATTTGGCATAACTCAATAATAACAAGACTAGACTGCTCATCTTCGTATATAACAAAATTATTTCGATACCTTACTCAGTTGAACAACAAATATAATTGATAAGTTTATTTTAAATTTGATTAAAAAAAAATTGATTTCACAATTTATTTTTGTCATAGATAATAATGTATATGGTTAGTAAAATTTGAATGAGTTAATATTTTTAATTAAAATTTATAGTTAAGAAACTGCAATTCTACAAAGAATACCAAGGCTAGGTTTTTAAAGAATATGAAAGGTCACATTTTGTTTAGCTAGGAAGATCGAATGCAATTTTGTTATGAAAAATAAAACAGAATGGAGAAGGAGAATATAGATCTATATTATTTATTTTGGATGGAGAAATAAATGGAAATTACTTTTTTTTATTTATTTTTTTATTTTAGACTTAAAAATTCAGCATTGAAAATGTTAGATATACTCTCAAAATTATAGTTGTACTAATGGTTACTATAGTTAGTTTTATGTACTAGCCAATATATGTACTCCTAACATAGTTTTGATTTTATTTTGTTTTTACTTTTTTTAAATCAGATGATATTTAATTTAATTCAAATTTTTTACTTGAAACAAAAAATAAGTCATACCGTTATATTACTTTTGTTTTTTTTATTATCTCCAAAAGAATAAGTACTTTTATAAAAAAAAAATGTTATTCAAATATACTTAATTAATAGTAATATTAGGGATTAACACATAATTTTTATTATTCACTACTACAAAAAAGACATTTAGGGACGGTTCCGTTTCGGGTCGTAACCGTCCCGTATGCGGGCGTCCCAAAAAGTGACAATAACCGTCCCTAAAAGTAAAATGTAACCGTCCCTAAAAATGTAACAACCGTCCCTAAAAGTTTTTAGAGACGGTTAATAACCGTCCCTAAATGGTTTTTTTTTTTTTTTTTTAAATTTCAATATTATGCTGATCTTATACAAGTAATTACCTGTAAAATGCTGAAAGAATATATATATTCAAAATCACAAGAACGACAATATTTCTGTTTACATATCATTACTAATTAATGATTACAATATAATTAGTGATTAGTTACAAAATAATTGGAGTTAAGAATTCTCTAATATATACATTAAACTAAACATATAACAGACCTAGCTAGTTAATTACTAACAAGTAGTAATTAATTACAAAATTTGGTCTAATTCTCAACTAAAATATTAATAACCGTCCTAATATAAATTATATATAAGCAATTTCAAGTTCTACCTATTCTGTTAATGATAAACCTACACCATTCATGTCGGCAAACATCAATATCTTCTCTTGTATACGTTTTTTTTCCTGCAAACTATATAAATAAATATATAACATTCAAATCAGAAAATAATTACATATTTAAAATCTTGAAAGGATTAAAATGTACATATGAACAATATAGTTAATACTTACCAACTCTTGACGATCTCTCCTTGGATTGAATATAATGTCCCTCATGTATCGCATAACATAAAATCCACATTCAATATCATTAGGTTGTATTGGAACCTATGAACAGATTATTAATTAGATATATTAAAAATATTGAAGTCACGTTCCATAAGTTCTAGTAATACTTACTTTAATAGGTCGAATATTGGGAGGTGGTTTAAATGAGCGTGTAATGGTCGTGTACCATTGAGAGATAGCACATTCGTTGAGCAAGAGCATCAACTTGCTCATCTAAATTTTCCCATGCTTCCCAAGTCTTCATCTGCATAGCAAAATGCGCTTGGAAAATTACAGACATATTTTCTTTTAAAGAAAATATAAGTAATGAAAAATTCATTTCGTTATGAAAATGCTCTTAACTACTTTTATTCATAGTAAAAACAATAAATAGTAAAATGCGAGTTTGAAGCTTAAGATCGAGCTTGAACATAGCTTTGGCACGACTTGTAGTTAATAAATTTTTAAATGGTTGATAATTTAAAAAATGTGATAAAAATGTGAATTTTTTTTTACCAAAAAAAGTTGAAATAACTATAAAAAAGTCTTTATAATTCAAGTTGTGATCATCTAACAACTTGCGTGAAAAAAAAGGATGTTTAACTATTCCTAAAAAAACGGCTAGCTTGAAAATTTACAAGCACCAACACTTTCAAATATAATAAATTTATCACAAATAATTTTTCATTGAATACAGCAATACCTAGTCATTTAAAATAAAATTATAAATTTGACTTTTATTTTTAAAGAAAGTTTTCTTTTTTTTAAAAGAAGAAGAAGCTATATTCTTGCTTTTAATTTAATAATACTAAAAAAATAAGATTATGTCTTAGCAAAAAATAAAATAAAATAAGATTATGTTCTGATTGAAGGAAGGCTTTGTCATGTAAGTTATCTGCCACATTAAATTCATAATATGCATGAGGTGGAATTATACATATACCTTAGCCCTTCCTAAAGCCATGGTGAGGACACTGTAGACAATTTGCATAACTGCCAACACAAAAATGAAGTAGCTGAGCTGAGTTATTCCATCTTCTGATATGAATGAGGTTTTCCCCTACAGTTCACTAGTATTAATTTAACTGCAAGAAGCAAAAACAAAGGAGCAAAGACGCAACGCTATATATTTTCAAGTTCAATAAAGCAAACATTCAAAAGAAATAGCAAATTTACCTTGGATTCACAATAACCAATAGTAGGACCGCTTGAACTACTTCCTGCTAATCTACGCTTTGGGTCCAAATCAGTATCTTCAAATAATGAATCTTTCATAAGAAAAGAGTTATTCGTTAGTGTGAATGTGGACGTCCAAAATTGGGGAATACCAAGAGCTTTTGTAGTTTTGGCACTACTACAAAATTGCCTTTATAGGACGGCCATTGACCACCCTATAAGACTTATAGGGCGGTCAGTGGCCGTCCTATAAAGTCCTGTCCTAAAAGAATCGAAAAAAATAGGACGTTCGCGGAGCGTCGTAAAAAAAATTTTTATAGGACGGCCACTGACCGTCCTATAAAAATTTTTTAAGACGGCCACTGACCGTCTTATAAATTGTTTATAGGACGACCACAAAAAAAAAAAAAAAAAAAAAAAAAACTAACCGTCCTAAAAGAATTTTATAGGACGGTCAATAGCCGTCCTATATAGTTTTTTTAGGACGGTCAAAAGCCGCCCTATATAGTTTTTTTTTTTTTTTTTATTTTAATTTTTTGTTTGCCCGAACTAAAATCTATATAACCTGTACATAATTATATTCATTCCAAGAACACAATTCAGATTCAGAATACAATATTTCTTTCCAAAAATATCCATAATTTACATTACAAATATGTGGTTCAAAGCTGCCTAACTAGCTTTAATTTACATGTACAGATTATCATAATGTTCAAGAACATATATACAATCTAAAATTCAAAAACTTTCTATGGTGGTGAAGAAACCAGATCTATGGTGGTGAAGTATTTATGTATACGACATGTAAAGATGGAGTTGAAGCAGAAGCTGCCTCAAGATAGCTCGTATAAGCAGGGGTAGCGACAGCATCTGCCAAAGAACATCCAACTGATGATAATATTGGATCAAAACGAGGAGAAGCTGAAACATTGAACACTCTAATATTGTTTCAACCAATATAATAATATAATAAATAAATGATTTAACGTTTCTTATATCAGTACATTAAATCTCATTACTTCCTAATTATAGAGATATGCATACTAAACATTGCAAGTCTAAATAACGATCTAATTTGTATTAAGAAAGGGAATATTGAAAAATATTTTCGATCAGAATGTGCAAAAGAAAAGAATATATATATATATTAAATTAAATGGATGAGAAAGCTTAACATTTAATGTCATGAAAAGTTGTGAAGATGTAATAAATGTGTGAGTTGTGGAGAAAGGGATATAAAATCTAGCTAAATTTGTGTAAAATATTGAGGCCATAGAACCTACTCACACACAAAAACACACACACACACATATATATATTAAGTAGAAAGGAAATGATAACCTCCAAGATCAGAAATATTGCGAGCCATGAGGCTGGCAAGCCTTTCACATTGGCGTTGAAGAATAGCTAACCAGCGACGGGCCCCAAAAGCCATGCCACTAGAGACCAAGTGACTAAATGTTTGATGAATTGGCTTGTCCTCTATCTCTGCATGTTCCACCCAAGTCACCTTCATTTAACACAAATAATTAAGAAATTAACCAAGAACAATAATTTATATTTCAAATAACAGTTCAAATCAAAATCACATCACATGCAATAAAATTACCCTAGAATAACCATTAGGCATATCTTGGATAACGCATCCAGAACATCTTCTCTTGTATTTGGGAAAGCTTGAAGCTAGAGTAGTCAAGCGAATTTTCATAATTCAAACTATCAATGGGGAAATCTACAACTACCCAAGTTCCCTCTTGTGCATTTTGCTGGCAATATCTCAGAAAATGAGCCTCTCTTGTGGGTACTAGTGGTGTTACTACCTGCAATTCTGCATACATCTTCTCCCAACAAACAACAAACATTAATTTCTTATTTTATTTATTAAATTGTGATAATAATAATTAATATATCGTGTTAATTGTCCGTACCAGCTGAAGAGAACCGTTAATTGCTTGATCAGAAGAAATTACTTGAACTGTTCTTGCTTTACTAACAATTGAAGGAAACAAATCCATCCATTTCTCCTATAAATATTTAATTAATTTCATCAAAACACCAACTGAGGCAAAGTACCAAAGAACCCAAAGTGAACCTTCAACTTGTCCGGCAACAAATACCTGGCCTGCAATTGAGCAAAAAAAATACTTTAGAATTTTAACAGTTGCAGAACTTAGTCTAAATAAAGGTAATAAAACAAATGTCTAATATCTATAACTATTAAAAATTCCAACTGAGGCAAAGTACCAAAGAACCCAAAGTGAAGACCCTTATTCAATTTAAAACGCGATACTTACAAAAAGAAACTCCGAGATAACTCAAAATAAAATAGGAAACAACATTTATAACCTGAGCTTTAGCATAGCTACCCTTGGCCTGAATTCCATCCTCGGTAATAACCAAGGAAGGAAATGGATCAAAAGGCACCTTTCCTTCTCGATCAGCCAGCAAAGCTTTAGTCTTTTTCTGCATGCTAATCAAAACATTATGCCAAGTATTGACTCTTGATCGCTGAGCACCAGGCAGACCGACATTGAGGTCCCCCAAATCCTCCGTATTGACCTTCAACACCTCCTCTGGCAAAGCCCCATCAAGAACAGAAATCAAACAAGAGCAAAACCCTCTGGTAATCTCTGAATCACTGTCCGCTGCAAACCTCATTCGACCCTCCTCATCCATGGTGAAGAAACTAGATCTATGGTGGTGAAGAGTACAACAGCGCTCCTATACGAATTTATCAAGTGTTACACAAAATAGTACTTCGTGATAATAAAAAAAAAAGCCTTATAGATCAAATTACTTCCTAAAAGTAGAAGCAAATCCATACAACGTTAGGAAAGAGTTTGAACATCATCCCACCACAATGCGACAAACGATATCAGATCCCATTTTTGTGCTTCTTTATGCTTTATCACCAGAGCCCAAACATTAAATCGAAAATAAAATTCCCCATTAAAGAAAATAAATAATAAACCATGTACAATAACAAATCCAAACCAGCTAGTCCAAATACTTAACATGTACACAATTAACTTAACCGTCATTAACAACAATAATTTCAACACACTATTAAGCTCCAAAAACGTCGTTAAGCAGAAAGAACCAAAACAACAACTCACCGGAATGCAAGATCTGAAAGAACCGCGAACCTCCAGTTCTCGAAAACAAAACGGCCGAGAAAATCACAAAGATTGCCGTAACTTAAAAAAGTTATCGGAGATGTTCTAACTAATCAGACCAGGTCCGAGAATCAAAAGAATGAAGGAAGGCTAATAGCCGTCTGGGAATATAAGATCCCATCTTTTTATCGAGCTGATGGTCTGATGGATAAGTTAAAAAAAAAAAAAAAGCCCTAGCAACTTTCTTTTAGGACGGCTAATAGCCGTCCTATATGTTGGTATATAAGACGGCTAATAGCCGCCCTAAAAGAAAGTTACCAATTTTTTTTTAAGACGGCTATAAGCCGTCCTATAAAGTAACGTCCATTTTTTTCCGTAATAGCCGTCCTATATTTCTTAAACGACGGCCATATACATGTGACCGTCCTATTTGTTTCTCACTCTAAATTTGAGGCCGTCCTATATTGCTTATATTGTAGTAGTGTGGTAGATGCTTTTTTCCTGCATGGAAGCATTGTGTCAGCAATTTTGGTAGGTATGCAGATTTTGGAGACGGGTCTTTGAGTTACGGACAATATCAGCGACATGAAACCCAATAGCATCAGAACTGCACCATAAAACCCAAATATTGATTCATTCAAACAATTTATTAAACACCATATGCATTTTTTTAAAAAAAATAAAAAAAAAGTCTCTCGTTTATAACATCATACGAACAAAACAATCATGTGTATAGATTACAACTCACAATACAATAATGTGTATAGTATAGACTATATAACTTACCAAACAATCTAAAGACGTGACCAATTCGTTAAAGTTGTTAATTACCTTATTTGAGCTTCTCCACTGCCTCAAATAAGGCAGTTTTTTTGTTCCTTTTGAGCCACTGCATCAAAATAATCAAAAGGGTACTGTTATATAATTAATGATAAAGTACATATTATAATTCAAATTTGGTGGTGATTGGTTATTACGCTGCAAATGAGATGGATTAAGTATTCAATGAAAATGGAAAGGGAGATGAAAACGAAGCAAACAGTAGCAACTGCCCAAGTGGGTGTGTCTTGTAGAGAATAGTAAGAAGTGGTGATTGATTTTCCTCCAGCCACCATGGTTACACAAGAGCTGCCTGGTACGCGTTGCTGCAGTGGACGCGCGTTGCTGCAGACGACGGACGACGGCGCTGTGGCTTGGACAGAGGAGCTGCCTGGTACGCGGACGACGGACGACGGCGACAGCTGGGAGGTTGACTGGTTGCATCGTGGGGGCGGCAGTGGAGGCACTGGGGGGTGCTGCTTTCCTTAGGGTTTTCAGAATAATATCGCGATAGCTGGTGTGGGGGATGTCTATAAAGGACATTTAGGGACGGTTATTAACCGTCCCGAAAGGTAACTAAATGTCTTTTACGAAAAGTTACGCCCAACCGTCCCAAAATCCCACTTTTAGGGACGGTTCACCGGATTTTTTTAAAAAATAACCGTCCCTGAATGTATATATTGTTGTAGTGATTATATCAGCTTTTAATTAGCTGTTTTAATTATGTAAATGATTTTTTTCGTAATTTTATAAATAAAAATAGAATTAATAACTAAGAACATTGTTAACAATTAATTTAAAATTAATATTAAAAATTATATTTATTCATTATTAAAGTCACATTTTACATCTATAATACGCAATGTACATGCATAATTAGCTAGTACCTTAAACATGTCAAATCAAAAAAAAAAAAAATCTTTAATATGTGAGTACGTAGTATCTCAATTTTCATGATATAGAAGTGAATAAAATTAAATATTTAAAACCAGAAAATATATTATTAGCACTCATGAGAACATTTGTAGGTATTTGTCAATCATGACTAAAACTCATGCTGTTAATAGAAGAAAAAATTCCATGAAAATGAGAAGAGGGAAAACATACATACCTTTTGTCTTTGCATTTCATCGACCAAATATCTAATGTAGAACTCTCTCTCACACGTGGAAGCGTAAAAGAAAATTTGTTTAACAACCTACAACAATAGTTTTTTTTTTTTTTTAATTGAATTTCATTGTCTTAATTCTTGTATAAAATAAATTTAACAGACTTAGAATATTTTGTTGGTATGAGTATATAACGTTAAAATTAACCTTCATTTATGTTAACAAAAAAACTCAATTTTGAAAAAACAAATTAATTATGAAATTTATAAAAAAAAAAAAAAAAGGAAGATAATTATACTAAATCGCATGCGTTAAAAACTTTCTTATAATTAATGAACACTACATATTTAACAAAATAAAATAACATAACCATATTCATTAAATAAACAAAATTATAATAAATCAATTTTTGTAATTAAAACGAAAATTAAGATTTGTCCAAAAGAGAAAAAAAGGGTGCTAAATTGGCAAATATATATACTAATAAGAAGAAAATATAAATATTTATATGTTTTTTCTATAAAAAAAAAATTGAAGGTTTCGTTTTCATATTTATAACTCATTTATTTGATTGATTTTATTTATAACATCTCCCATAAAGAATATGTGCTCAGTATTTTCATACATATTGAGCATATTTTCAGTTTAATTTTTTATATAAATTTATTTTCACAAATATAAGATTAAAAACTATTCTTATTATAAAATAAGTGTTGAAAATATGCAATAAACATTTGTTCAAAATGTTACATAAATTGAACATATACTCGATGCAAGTATGAAAATGTGTTGTACATATATTCATTGCAATATAAAAAATTGAATATATGAAACTCTTTTAAAATCAGTTCTCCTTTGGTTGACAGTGTTTTCAAGTAAACTAAAGCATTTTCAATGATCTTTGGTATTCTTGATGAGAAATGCTTTCAAAATTAAGTTTAAGAAGCACTATTTATTTTTTTTTTAAAAGTAAGTAATACTTATATACCTTTGAGAAAATAGTTTAGAATACATACTATCATCCTTAAATAATCTATCTATACTATATAAAAAATTCTAAATCATGACTAATATTTTGGGACAAAATTGCTCTTATATTTAAAGCTATTGACATTGATTGACTTTTTGACTTTATTATCGCATTAAATAAGAATTCTAAACATAAAGATCGAATAAAAATAACATTTAGTAAAAACTCTAATCTTATGATGATTACCACATCAAATAAGAATTATAAACATAATTTTACTTTCACACTTAATTTAGAAGCCTAAGAAAATTAATTTCATATTTATTTCAAATATATTGTAAAAATTAATCAAACATAAAAACTAAAAAGAATAATAGTTGAAATGATCATGTAACTTTACTAAAAGTTCAATTTAGTCCTCCAACTTTTGAATTAAGCAGAATAATGACACTAATTGTTTTAAAGGTATAGTTTAGTTCTGTAACTTTTTGGTTAAGCATAATAAGAACACTAATTTCATAAATTTGACATTTTTTGGACTTATTTAACTCTTTTATAAAATTAGTGTCCCTATTATGCTTAATTAAAAAGTTATAGGACTAAACTATACATTTAGAATAATTAATGTCCATATTCTACTTAACCCAAAAATTAGAGGATTAAACTAAATCTTAGGTAAAGTTACATGATCACTATTTTACACAACACTCAACTAGTTAACTAAATTATCACTAAAAATTATTTTTAATAATTTTATGTCAAATATCTATATGCTTCTATTGAAACTGCTTTTGACCGAACAACTTATATTTCAAACCACTTCCATAGCACTTTCAAAAAACACACTCAAACTAACACTCTATTTATAAAAGAAATTATGATAAATTCTAACAATATTCATTTTTGCATCCATATCAATTATATTACAATACATGTCAAAATTATTTTGAAAAATAGAAAAGTGATTCAATTTTTTATATAATTTTGTCGTGTATCATAATATAATTGATATGAATACAAAAATGAGTGTAAATTTATGTAATCATAACATTCTTTATAAATTATACTATCCACTTAATCAAAAGTAAAAGAAAACTGTAGCCAGGCTTGAAGAAACTCCAATAAGCCTCCCCCGGTTGAAATTGTAAAAACATTTGAAAAAATAAAAATACGAAAAACCCAGTTGAAACCCACTCTTCGATGGTGGTCATAAACTTATGGATCATTATTGGCCCTATGCTACTTAATAATATTCTCCACGACACATTTTACAATGTAGGCACTCTACGCTTTACAGTAAAACAAGTTGCTTTGTCCCCCCCCCCCCCCCCCCCCCCAAAAAAAAAAAAAGTAGCTTGTCTGAGCCCAATTTTAACAAAAGAATTTTAAAATCAACTAATAAAATTTCAATTAGAAAATATTAGACCAACATGTTTATTTGAATTTGATACAGTAGTTTGCAATTTGAACCTACATACTTTTAAAGTAAACTTAAATTACATTGACCATGTATTAATATCAAATTAATAAATAGGATTTAATATTTAATCAATAATTTAATTAAAAAGTTACACTTATATATTAACATTTAAATTAGAATTGCACAATAATTTTCAAGTTGAAATAACTCTAAAAATAAGTAAATTACATAAAATTTGAGAACAAAATTAATTTAAATTTTTTATTAATTATATTAAATATTTATAAAAAGAAACATTAGAAAATAATAATATAAGTTGCTTCACTTTCGAAATTGACATAAAAGATTAATTATAATTAAATGATTATATATATATAATCATTTATATATATAAATGTATAAAATCAAAAAACAAATACGTGTCCTAGCAATATATTGGTCGATTTGGTTAAATGTCAATGTGTTAATTTTAAAAACTTAATCAACTTGATACAAGTTAGTTTTGACATTTAAAATTATTTTCTTAACAAAAAAAAAAAGATGGACGGTTATTTTTTTAAATTTTTTAATTTGAAATAACATTTACACATTCACAAATTCACGCACACATATAAATTGATGGGTTCGAACTCACTTCCTGTTGGTGCCCATAAGAGCATATATCATTGCATATATGGCAATTGATAGATTTCTTTACAAAAAAAAACCTACATGATAATTATTTTGAGAAAAAATAGATTGTCAACCGTGCATAATTATAGGATGCAATATAACTCTAAAAAATATTATTATAAATTTATTTGGAAGATTATTGGCTCATTCTACTAAAAATGTCTATTGTAATTCAGAAAAAAGAAATTCATTTTATAATTTTATAAAATTATACAGATTCCTTTAAAAAATCATTTTTCTTTCGGTCTATTTTGTTGTTAACAATTAAAAAAATTCATCTAATTTTTTTTTTAAAGAAATAACCTTAAATTTCAAAATTATGCCTTTTATGTAACTAAAAATTTATGTTATTATAGCTTTTGAACAAAAAAAATTTATCAATAGATAAATTTAAATACTAAATTGACACCCTTTAATAATATGGATATTAGTATGACACCAAACCCTTTTTTGGGTGGCAATATACAAAATGCTAACATGAAAAATATAATTTATTAATGATAATTTTATTTAGTAATTTTGATGCTTGAGTGTAACTAAATGTAAGATATAATAAATAATTTATATATTTTTGTTGTGATAAAACAAAATTATTTGGTAAAATAACAAAATAATTTTTACAATATATAATATTACCATTGTTTTCTTTTTTTTCTCTTCTTTTTATAAGGAATGCGTATTTTTTAACAAAATAACTTGAGAATCTTTTATAAATTATAGTTTTAAGAAACTAATTGTACATATTAATAATATTATATTAGTCATTTGAGATATATTTCAAATTTATTTAGAAGAGAAATGTTATGAATACTTAATTTAATTTGTACTTAAATTTGCTCTTGGCTAAATAATTTTGAAGGTAGAAAAAATTATTCATTTTTTAAAAAAATTTGGCCTACCATGTAGCATCTCTCAGTGAGAATAAATCGTTATATTCATGTCAGAATTGATCGTGTGCCAATATATATATATATATATATATATATATATATTTTTTTTTTTTTTTTTTTTTTTTTTTTTTTCCTTTTACGTTTTTTTAGACAATTGATATACTGGATGAAAGAGTGGGGAATCACTAGGAATTAAATTACACGGGTTAAATAGCTAGCCCCTATTCATAGCCTAAAAGAAACTCCAATAAGCCTTCCCCGTTTGAAATTATTAATAAATAAATATTTGAAACCCCTTCTTCGATCAGTCATAATCTTATGGACCATCATTTGGCTCTATGCTATTTAATAATATTCTCAACGACACATTTTAAAAGTCGGCATTCTGTGTTTTATAATAAAACAAGTTGCTTTTCTGAATCCGGTTTTAAGAAAAGAATATTGAAAAAATAATAAAATTAACACCTCTTAAAATTTATAATAACAAAACTAGTATTTTTGTGTTCAAATTTATATTTTTACAATTAAAAAAATGACTAATATGTCATTTTTCTTTGAACATCCATTCAATTAGAATTGAACGACGATAATTTAGACTCGTTTAATATTAAACGTTTAATATTTTACATTCATATTAAATATTAAACGTTTAATATTATTAAAGTGTTTTTTTTTACTATAAATTTTAGGGGTGCTATTTTTGGTAATTTTCCAAGAATATTTTCACGTTCAATGAACACAAAAGAACAAAATGTCGTTTTCCGTTTTACTAAAAAAGAAACACGTTTTTTTGTTTTGAGTTTGGATAGATACTCATTATCACTTATGTCTTATAGTATTAATAATATTCTCAACGACACATTTTAAAAGTCGGTATTCTGTGTTTAGAAATAAAACAAGTTGCTTTTCTGAATCCGGTTTTAACAAAAGAATATTTTCACGTTCAATGAACACAAAAGAACAAAATGTCGTTTTTCGTTTTCCTGAAAAGGAGACACGTTTTTTTGTTTTGAGTTTGGATAGATACTCATTATCACTTATAGTATTAAAATATATTAATTTAATATTTAAATTCATTTATTATTATCATTTTTATAATAAAAAATTATAATAACTCAAAATTTTGAAAAAAAAAATATTTAAAGTTATGTTCTCAAAAAAAAAAACAAGATAATAATTTTCTTAATTTTGAAATAACGTTTATTTTTAATTTTTTTAATTTTAAAATAACATTTATACACTTACAAATTCATGTACACACATATACATTGATAGTGTTGAAATAGAGTTCTATTAGGATTTGAATTTTAGTTTATTATCACTATAAATATCAATATAATCCTTCAATAATATATATGAATGAAAATAAGATGTCTCTCTTTAATTTTCTTATTCTCCTCTATAATTATTTTTATTATCTCCATATAATTATTTCCGCTTCATAATTTAACTTGATATCAGAGCAGTGTTTGATTCCTGAACACTAATATACACTTTTCTAAATTCTTTGTTTTTATTTGATATCTTTGTTTTTAATATACACTTTTCTAAATTCTGGGCAAGGTCTTTGTTTGATTCCTGAGCAATGTTAAGGATCCATTCCCGAATTTGGCAATATTTTGTTTGCTCTAGGTTAATGCCGACTCGGCATTACAGTATAGTCAATCGGGAAAGGGCTATCCTGCAATTTGCTATAGAGACTGAGCGGTCAATAGACGTGAGAATGGTGATACAACAGAGGGTTGTATACTCAGCTGAGCACCACAACATTAGCTACTTCTTTCCCCAACTCATCACCGTCCTTTGTGTCAAGCACGGAGTCAAATACGACACAGGCAATGTCTTATTACAGCCGGCTGAAACATTAACTTTTGCTTACATGCAACACCTTACAAGCGGAACAAAGGCTGGGCAAAGAAGCAGAAAAGGTGATTCTTCCAAAAACGCTTCTACAAAAGATAGGTTGGTAAACCTATAAGCGAAGGTTAATGAGATGCGTCAATACCAATCCCAACAACAAGCGTGGCTCAGTGATCACATGAAATATCAACATGAGTACCAAGGTCTTCTTCACCAAATGATTAGCTGCCAATTGACACACAGTGGAATAGACCTCACCCAATTCCAGCCACCTCCACAATATCCGAGCCATGACTTCACTTTTAGACCACCGGCGGATCAACCCGAGGAGGACAATGATCAACCCAAAGACATGGAGGACTGAGCCTCCTATTTGTAATTTCCTTTGGTTTAATTTTATTTTTATTTCATTTTGGACTAATTTTCTTTTTTCTTTTCTTTTATTTTAGTTTGGATTGTTTAACTTTGTTTAATGTTTTCTGTTTTTCATTTGACTTAGTTTTAATTTAAATTTGGATTTAAATTGGGATGTATATCTTTGAGGTTTCATAAGTGTTTCTTGCACACTAATTGCTTCATCATGAGAAAAGCGAGGAACAATGAATGAGAGCGTACGTGTAGTGTACACAATCTCATACAAAAGGGGGGTAACTTCTCTCACTTTTCTCTTAATTTCTTTTGTTTTTCTTTTTTAACATTGAGGACAATGTAGAAATTAGGTTGGGGGTGGGAAAAATATTCCATGAGCATGAAATATGACCAAATTTTAAATTTTTAACTTTTGTCACTTGAATTTTGTTAGGTTAGTGTCGTATCTACTTGAGTCAATCCAGAAGTCTATGATATTAACATGATTGTAATGACGGTGACATGTGAAAGAAATTAGATTTTTACCTAAGTAACGGAGCACATAAATGTTAGATTCATCTAGTTTGAGGATTTTGTGGTATATGTGGTAATTTGCATGGTTAGTATGACTATTTTGATTTGTGTAATGTATGCATGTTTATGATATATTTTAAGTCTCAACAAGCTCTAGAACTCATTTAAAAACCCATTGAAGCGAAATAATAGAATCAAATGCCACTTAGAAAGTGATTTAGGCCATCTTTGGACCGTTTGGACTTTTCAAGCTTTCCCGTATTATTATTGTATCCATAGTACACCCTTGAACTCAACATTGACATACGTTATACTACCCTTAGTGATAAGAGTGTTCAATGTAATATTTGATTTTCATGAGCAATTATGTTGTATTTATCTTGCTTCATCAAAAAAAAAATTTGGAGAAATTGATTGAAATAAGAAGCAAGAAAAGTAAAGAAAGAAAATCAAGTAAAAAGATCCAAGGGACATATGGAATGTATAGAAGGATGAAAAAGAACACATGGTGGAAAAGTTGAAAATATTTTGTGAAATAAAAAGTACTCTTATCCTAGTGAACACCTAAAGATCTTTGGCTCATTCATCGACTGAAACTCCTGATAGCATGTAAATTCTATATAATATATAAAAAGAATATCTCATATTGCCAAACAATTATACTAGTATAATATTTATAAGTAGTATGAAATTTGGCTTTTTGAAGGTTAACTTTTTAGAATTAGATGACTCATATTGCTTTATAAAATTTTACATGATATTAGAATTTAAGTTGATCAAATAGGCAAGGCAAAAAAAAAAAAGTTCTAATAGGCAAATGACCTAATAAGTGTGAAATATAATAAAATAGATTTAAAATACAAAGTATTAACCAAATGACCAATGATGCACACATTGAAGAAAAATGTTAAGTATAAAAAAATGTCTCATATTATTAAACATTGATATTAGTGTAGTGTTCATAAGTAGTATTAAATTTAACTTCTTTGAGGTTTATTTTAAGAATAGATAGCTCGCTTATCTATTTCTACTATTAAAATAAAAATGTAAGTTTAAATTTTTGAAAAAAAATTACCAATATAACCTCAGTACGCCATAATTTACAACGTTACCATTTCAAATTATTACATGACACTGAAATTTTGGTTTATTCATTATTTCATAATGTTATTATGCTATAATATCAATATATTATTTAATAGAATGAACGGTCTCATATAGTATTAATCATATGCTATTACTATTTGGCAAATATGAATTATTTCATAAATACGTTTTACCTCTATCTATTATTAATTATGGTTTAGTGAGAAATTAGAAACTGATGAGCCGGATTCATAAGAATCTTTTACCTTTATATTAATTATGGCATAGGGGGAGTTAAAACCCTATATAATACTTAGTGGGGAATTACAAAATTATTACCTCTTGAACTCCTTAAGTGTAACAAATAGATGTTGTCTTTTAGAAAAGGGCATGCATTTCAAGCCTTCTCTTTATGGCCACCACTAGCTCTTCAAGGTATATATGTTAAGACGTTTAGAACATTAACTTTGTTGCATATTATATTTGCTTTGTAATATATGTTAACTTAGTTGAAACGATATGTGAGTTCTATCCTATTAGTTTGTACGTACTCAATTAAAAAAAATTGTTTATTGTATGGATTTAATTAGTTGAAAGAATGAAATTTTGTATGGTTTTATATTTAATACCCTCTGTTTTAATGAACAGATAATTCTACCATCAATTGACTTTACAGCTTCAAAAATAAATTACTAAATTATCCATCATTTCTCAGCAACAAAATATATTTAATTTGTTCACTTATATTAAGATAAATGAGGTTGTTAGTTAAAAAATGAAGGTTAAAAAAAAGTACACATAACTATATATTTACAAGAATGCTATGATACTTGTTAAAAAAAATACAATTTTTTTTTTTTTTTGAATATTTCAATTGCTAATTTGATGGATTCAAAGACAATAAGTAAGATATTAGCCTTTTAGATATTAAAAAAAATAAAAATTACATAACCTATTTGATGAATTCAACTAGAATAAGGGGATCATAATTCTTAGATAATAAAAGAAAAAAAAAAGTTTCATTACCTTTTGGTTGAAATTAGGAAAGTTGTCATGTAACCATAAATATTATTTGGGAGTAACATTATTATTTATGCAATAACATTATATTACATATAGATATATAATGTTAACCTTATATATTATTTGATTATATTATATATACACTCAAAATACACCAAATATTCTTTCAATTTTTTCCATTTTATTAATAAGTACTCATAGCCTATACCAAATATTCTTTCAACTTTTCTCACAACCTGCAATCTGAATTTATAGCATACACCAAACATTCATTTAAACTTTTCTACAACATGCAATCTGTACAATGCCAACTCTATGAGTTACAACTAAACATTCACCCCAACTAATTCTTATTTTCTTTTTTAATCAATAGCATATTCTTAAACTCCTGTGTGTGTATATGTTACACATTATTATTATTATTATTATTATTATTATTATTATGTTCAACAATCTATACATTTATCTTAAAATTTGAATTCCCTTATTTGTTCTTCTATTTTGCAGCGATTGATAAAAAAGGCTAACATATATTTTGACATAACCTTTTTTTTTATGGTACCACTATTTATTATACATGTTTTTTATTATGATCATGCTAAAGATATCCAACACATCTCAAATAAGGTTTTATCTTATTATTTTAACGCAACTTTTGCAAAATTTATTTCTTTAAAACATTTATTTAAAAAAACATAAAAAACAGAATCTTAATAGAAAAATACGAATAGGAATTTGCTGACTCTTTAAAAAAGAAATTATAAGAATAATTTGGTATAACTCAATAATAACAAGACTAGACTGTCATCTTCGTATATAACAGGATTATTTCGATACCTTACTCAGTTGAACAACAAATATAATTGATAAGTTTATTTTAAATTTGATAAAAAAAAAATTGATCTCACAATTTATTTTTGTCATAGAAAATAATGTATATGGTTAGTAAAATTTGAATGAGTTAATATTTTTAATTAAAATTTATAGTTAAGAAACTGCAATTCTACAAAGAATACCAAGGCTAGGTTTTTAAAGAATATGAAAAGTCACAATTTGTTTAGCTAGGAAGATCGAATGCAATTTTGTTATGAAAAATAAAACAGAATGGAGAAGGAGAATATAGATCTATATTATTTATTTTGGATGGAGAAATAAATGGAAATTACTTTTTTTTTATTTTAGACTTAAAAATTCAGCATTGAAAATGTTAGATATACTCTCAAAGTTATAGTTGTACTAATGGTTACTATAGTTAGTTTTATGTACTAGCCAATATATGTACTCCTAACATAGATTTGATTTTATTTTGTTTTTACTTTTTTTAAATCAGATGATATTTAATTTAATTCAAATTTTTGACTTGAAACAAAAAAAAATAAGTCATACAGTTATTGTAACGCCCCGATATTGTACATACAAATAAGGGCATTATCTAAACATTTTAGAGATTGAAAACCTTGATACAATTAATTGTGGCTTTATTAAAAGAAAAATTGAAAAATTGTATAGACATTAAATGGAAAAAGATTTTATAGCTAAAAACCTTATAAAGAAAAACTTGCCAAAAAGTTTAGCACTTATTAAAGTTTACAATTTATTAGCCAAGAAAAGGGAGCTTAATCTTAAGGAACCAATAACAATCCTCAAGCATTGCCAAATTCTCATCATGGTGTTCCTGAAAACGTGAAAGGAAGCTTGGGGTGAGTGAAATCACTCAGTAAGCAAACTTACCTTACTTGAAACATTAAGCAACCACATGTAATAAACAATTTTATTCAAGACAAACAACATGTCAATGCTTGTGTTTTCAATATGAATGTCGATGTAATGCATGGTCTCTACTTAAACAATGATCTTTGAAAACCATATTTCAAATAATGTCGTGACTCGTATCCAAAACATACAAAAACTTATCTTTCTTAATAGGTCGCTTCTCATAGCAAAACGTTCAAAAATGATCTTTCTCAATATGTCACGACTCATAACAAAATTGTTCAAAACTATATTTTATAGAATGCCATGAACTCTATCGCATGAATGGTGTAGCCAATACAAAATGTCACCCGTCGGCAACCAAAACAATAAATCACCCGTCGGTGATTAGCACGCATGAAGGGTAAGTGCAAGTGAGTCATAAAATCGTAGGGTCAAGGCTGGAATTCCATAACAAATGCTCACATGCAAAAATACGTCCAAACCATATGGTAAGGAACCAAATATCGTCGGGTACCCAAGGACACCTCCCCCACACGGCTCAAAACAATTACAATATGCTCCCAATTAGAGTCCAATCATAACGATGGTTAAAAGCATTCTATCAAACCATTTTCAAAAATCTGTTTGATTTTTAAAGTCGAAAGTTATAATTCAAAACATGAGTTTTAAACATTAAAAGTTTTGAATGTCATGCATATGAACATGCTTATGCCAATACTACATAACCAATAATCAATTATGCAAACACAAAGCACATATACATACGAAAATGAGATCACGATATCTATTTAGCCATAACGGTTACAAACAAAACATATATGTAAAAACAACCATGAAAATATTCATACACAAACAAAGCAAACAATACTTAATATTACAAGTAGGGTTAGTCTACTTACCTGATACGAGCAACCAATACTGCTAAAATTGCCGACTAATTCAACTGAGTTTAGCCTAAATAAAATATAATTGTATAATTATTAGATACTCATAATATATTAGGTATCCTCCTTTATATATATATATATATATATATATATATATATATATTAATACTTAGGTCTAACTCTTGTTTTTCCAAAAGTTTCATATTTTTATTCACAAAATTATTAGTTGTTTCCACTGTCAGCAGAAACTAAATAATTAATTTCAAACTTAATTGGTGTCATAAGATTACCAAATTTTTCAGAGTTTTCATAGAAGTATAGTAATTTTTAGGTAAAATCGAATGCTAAACAATTACAAAAGTGATTTTTATTCGATAACTTTTAAAACTGCCAGTATAAGAAAATCAGCAATACTACTGGACTTAAACAATTTTAGAAAAATATTGGAAAATCATATCAAATTGAAATTTTAACCGTAGTTTTATAACTTAAATATTATTATACATAAAAATTTACAAATGCTTTGGAATCTGTTTTCATAGGTAAAACGGGTTTTGAAACTAGTTCAATAAATCTGCTGTAAAATATTTGAGCAACAAACATATATAAATCAAAAATTCATAACATATATATATCAGATCTAAAAATCATAAAATTTTATAAAATAATAAATAAGACCCATATAAAGTATTATAAAAATTTTCACAAATGTTTAACATTTATAACACCATAAATTAATTTCAAACTTTTCGTTTTAATCTGTCAGGTTTCCTGGTTCCAGCATAAAATTTTGACTTCAAAAAAATTATATTAAATTAAATACATAGAGTTTTATAAAGGTTCCAAAGACAAAATTTTTCTTATTGTGTATAGTTATAAAGACAAAAATTTTATCTTCAAATTGAAATCAAAACCCATATAAAACAACCCTAAAATTCGAGTAGTTCAAAAACTGACAGATTCAAAACACAAACTTCACAAATTCATAACAAATTCAATATAAATGATATTTTGACAAATAAATATTCGTTGAACTCTTCAAGAAGTCTAGTTTAATATAAAAATAGTTTAAGATTTTATTGAATAGTATAAGGTTTCGAAACTAATTTATTTTCAAGATTCTGCAGAAAATTTGCAAACAATTACTTTATAAAATTTCTTAGAAAAATCACTAAACATTAACCATAAACCCTTAAATCATAATTGATAAAGTGATGGAGGAAAATTAACAAACGTACCTAGTTTACTTCATAAACTTCTATTCTCTTATGACTGTTGTTGTGAAAGACATATGTGAGAAGAATAGACGTAGGGTTTTTGTTTCTCCTTTGGTCTAGTAAAGAATTTATATATTTTGTTCTAATAAAGAGTTTATATGTGAATAGAAACCTATTCTTATTAGGATATTCTAATTATTATTGTCATATTCTTTGAATTAAATAAGAGTCCAATATACCTTAGACAACAAATTCAAACCTACTTTCTGCTTTATCTTTAAAGAGTTTATTTATACTTATAATTCTATTTTAAAATTATAACTTACTCTCAAATAACTCTTTATTTTTAATAATTAATATTATTTGAAATTTTGGGATATTACAGTTACTTTTGTTTTTTTTATTATCTCTAAAAGAATAAGTACTTCTATAAAAAAAATGTTATTTAAATATACTTAATTAATAGTAATATTAGGGAATAACACATAATTTTAATTATTATATCAGCTTTTAATTAGCTGTTTTAATTATGTAGAATTTCTTTATAAATGATTTTTTTCGTAATTTTATAAATAAAAATAGAGTTAATAACTAAGAACACTGTTAAGAATTAATTTAAAATTAATATTAAAAATTATATTTATTCATTATTAAAGTCACATTTTACATCTATAACATGCAATGCACATGCATAATTAGCTAGTACCTTAAACACGTCAAATCAAAAAAAAAAAAAAAAAACTTTAATATGTGAGTACGTAGTATCTCAATTTTCATGACATAGAAGTGAATAAAATTAAATATTTAAAACCAGATAATATATTATTAGCACTCATGAGAACATTTGTAGGTATTTGTCAATCATGACTAAAACTCATGCTGTTAATAGAAGAAAAAATTCCATGAAAATGAGAAGAGGGAAAACATACATACCTTTTGTCTTTGCATTTCATCGACCAAATATCTAATGTAGAACTCTCTCTCACACGTGGAAGCGTAAAAGAAAATTTGTTTAACAACCTACAACAATAGTTTTTTTTTTTTTAATTGAATTTCATTGTCTTAATTCTTGTATAAAATAAATTTAACAGACTTAGAATATTTTGTTTGTACGAGTATATAACGTTAAAATTAACCTTCATTTATGTTAACAAAAAAACCCAATTTTGAAAAAACAAATTAATTATGAAATTTATAAAAAAAAAAAAAAAAAAGGAAGATAATTATACTAAATCGCATGCGTTAAAAACTTTCTTATAATTAATGAACACTACATATTTAACAAAATAAAATAACATAACCATATTCATTAAATAAACTAAATTATAATAAATCAATTTTTGTAATTAAAACGAAAATTAAGATTTGTCCAAAAGGGAAAAAAAGGGTGCTAAATTGGCAAATATATATACTAATAAGAAGAAAATATAAAAAAAAAATTGAAGGTTTCATTTTCATATTTATAACTCATTTATTTGATTGATTTTATTTATAACATCTCCCATAAAGAATATGTGCTCAGTATTTTCATACATATTGAGCATATTTTCAGTTTAATTTTTTATATAAATTTATTTTCACAAATATAAGATTAAAAACTATTCTTATTATAAAATAAGTGTTGAAAATATGCAATAAACATTTGTTCAAAATATTACATAAATTGAACATATATTCAATGCAAGTATGAAAATATGTTGGACATATATTCATCGCAATATAAAAAATTGAATATATGAAACTCTTTTAAAATCAGTTCTCCTTTGGTTGACAGTGTTTTCAAGCGAACTAAAGCATTTTCAATGATCTATACTATATAAAAAATTATAAATCATGACTAATATTTTGGGACAAAATTGCTCTTATATTTAAAGTTATTGACATTGATTGACTTTTCAAGACTTTATTATCGCATTAAATAAGAATTCTAAACATAAAGATCGAATAAAAATAACATTTAGTAAAAACTCTAATCTTATGATGATTACCACATTAAATAAGAATTATAAACATAATTTAACTTTCATAATTAATTTAGAAGCCTAAGAAAATTAATTTCATAATTATTTCAAATATATTGTAAAAATTAATCAAACATAAAAACTAAAAAGAATAATAGTTGAAATGATCATGTAACTTTACTAAAAGTTCAATTTAGTCCTCCAACTTTTGAATTAAGCAGAATAATGACACTAATTGTTTTAAAGGTACAGCTTCTGTAACTTTTTGGTTAAGCATAATAAGAACATTAATTTCATAAATTTGACATTTTTTAGACTTATTTGACTCTTTTATAAAATTAGTGTCCCTATTATGCTTACTTAAAAGGACTAAACTATACATTTAGAATAATTAATGTCTATATTCTACTTAACCCAAAAGTTAGAGGATTAAACTAAATCTTAGGTAAAGTTACATGACTATTTTACACTACACTCAACTAGTTAACTAAATTGTCACTAAAATTATTTTTAATAATTTTATGTCAAATATCTATAAGCTTCTATTGAAACTGCTTTTGACCGAACAACTTATATTTCAAACCACTTCCATAGCACTTTCAAAAAACACACTCAAACTAACACTCTATTTATAAAAGAAATTAGGATAAATTCTAACAATATTTATTTTTGCATCTATATCAATTATATTACAATACATCTCAAAATAGAAAACACGTTTTTTTTTAGAGGTCGGAAACTTAGTTAGAAATGGGCGTGGTTCAATTTTAAGATATTTTTATCTAAAATATTAACCAACTTGACATAAATCTGTTAAATAAAAAATTAAAATCAACTAATAAAATTTCAATTAGAAAATATTAGACCAACATGTTTATTTGAATTTGATACAGTAGTTTGCAATTTGAACCTACATACTTTTAAAGTAAACTTAAATTACATTGACCATGTATTAATATTTAATCAATAATTTAATTAAAAAGTTACACTTGTATATTAACATTTAAATTAGAATTGCACAATAATTTTCAAGTTGAAATAACTCTAAAAATAAGTAAATTACATAAAATTTGAGAACAAAAAATAATTAAAATTTTTTATTAATTATATTAAATATTTATAAAAAGAAACATTAGAAAATAATAATATAAGTTGCTTCACCTTCGAAATTGACATAAAAGATTAATTATAATTAAATGATTATATATATATAATGATTTATATATAAAAATGTATAAAATCAAAAAATAAATACGTGTCTTAGCAATATATTGGTCGATTCGGTTAAATGTCAATGTGTTAATTTTAAAAACTTAATCAACTTGATACAAGTTGATATTTGCATTTTCTAAACCCAAACCAATCTATTGGATCTACAGAACATATTATTATGTTCACCCTTAATTTTAGTGGTATCCATATTATTACTTTAGTATTCCTTGTTACTTATATTATTAAAATTTGCTAATTTAGTACCTAAGTTTATCTATTGGTATAATTTTTGTCAAAAAGCTATATTAACTCAAAATTTTGAAAAAATAATGAGAGTTAGTTTTGACATTTAAAATTATTTTCTTAACAAAAAAAAAAAAGATGGACGGTTATTTTTTTAACTTTTTTAATTTGAAATAACATTTACACATTCACAAATTCACGCACACATATAAATTGATGGGTTCGAACTCACTTCCTGTTGGTGCCCATAAGAGCATATATCATTGCATATATGGCAATTGATAGATTTGTTTACAAAAAAAACCTACATGATAATTATTTTGAGAAAAAATAGATTGTCAACCGTGCATAATTATAGGATACAATATAACTCTAAAAAATATTATTATAAATTTATTTGGAAGATTATTGGCTCATTCTACTAAAAATGTCTATTGTAATTCAGAAAAAAGAAATTCATTTTATAATTTTATAAAATTATACAGATTCCTTTAAAAAATCATTTTTCTTTCGGTCTATTTTGTTGTTAACAATTAAAAAAATTCATCTAATTTTTTTTAAAAGAAATAACCTTAAATTTCAAAATTATCCCTTTTATGTAACTAAAAATTTATGTTATTATAGCTTTTGAACAAAAAAAATTTATCAATAGATAAATTTAAATACTAAATTGACACCCTTTAATAATATGGATATTAGTATGACACCAAACCCTTTTTTGGGTGGCAATATACAAAATGCTAACATGAAAAATATAATTTATTAATGATAATTTTATTTAGTAATTTTGATGCTTGAGTGTAACTAAATGTAAGATATAATAAATAATTTATATATTTTTGTTGTGATAAAACAAAATTATTTGGTAAAATAACAAAATAATTTTTACAATAACAAAATAAATGTTACAATATATAATATTACCATTGTTTTCTTTTTTTCTCTTCTTTTTATAAGGAATGCGTATTTTTTAACAAAATAACATGAGAATCTTTTATAAATTATAGTTTTAAGAAACTAATTGTACATATTAATAATATTATATTAGTCATTTGAGATATATTTCAAATTTATTTAGAAGAGAAATGTTATGAATACTTAATTTAATTTGTACTTAAATTTGCTCTTGGCTAAATAATTTTGAAGGTAGAAAAAATTATTCATTTTTTAAAAAAATTTGGCCTACCATGTAGCATCTCTCAGTGAGAATAAATCGTTATATTCATGTCAGAATTGATCGTGTGCCAATAAATAAATAAATAAATAATATATATATATATATATATATATATATATATATATATATATATATATTTTTTTTTTTTTTTTTTTTTTTTTTTTTCTTTTCCTTTACGTTTTTTTAGACAATTGATATACTGGATGAAAGAGTGGGGAATCACTAGGAATTAAATTACACGGGTTAAATAGCTAGCCCCTATTCATAGCCTAAAAGAAACTCCAATAAGCCTTCCCCGTTTGAAATTATTAATAAATAAATATTTGAAACCCCTTCTTCGATCAGTCATAATCCTATGGACCATCATTTGGCTCTATGCTATTTAATAATATTCTCAACGACACATTTTAGAAGTCGGTATTCTGTGTTTTATAATAAAACAAGTTGCTTTTCTGAATCCGGTTTTGAGAAAAGAATATTTCAATGAACACAAAAGAACAAAATGTCGTTTTCCGTTTTACCAAAAACGAAACACGTCTTTTTGTTTTGAGTTTGGATAGATACTCATTATCACTTATAGTATTAAAATATATTAATTTAATATTTAAATTCATTTATTAGTATCATTTTTATAAAAAATTAAAAATAAAAACTATACTAACTCAAAATTTTGAAAAAAATAAAGATACTTAAAGTTATTTTCTAAAAAAAAAAATGGATGATAATTTTCTTAATTTTGAAATAACCTTTATTTTTAATTTTTTTTTTATGTTCTCACAAACTTATGTACACACATACATTGATGGGGTTCAAACTCACGTCCTCTCAGTGCTCGGACATATCAATTTTCATCATATAAAAAATTAATAATTTTTTTAATTGCTGAACAACATATTTCCTTCAAAAAACTATAGATGAGAATTTTTTGAATAATTAATAGCAAAAATGTATCGTCCATCGCAATTACAGAAGGCAACAACTCTGAAAATAGTTTTATATAATTTTTTTGAGTATTATTCGCTCCCTCTGCTAAAATGTCTATTTTAATCATAAAAAAAATATTTTGTAATTTCATAAAATTATATATATTCCTCTAAAAAATCATTTTTTATCTATTTATTTTGTTAGCAAATAAAAAAAAATCACCTAAGGGATGACAATTTGTGCCATAACTTGATTGACCAAATCGAATCTGAATCTAAAAACTCAAATTGAACACAAATCAAATTAAATTTGGGATTTTTTTGGCTCATCTCAAATAACTCGAAAAAAATTAAGCTAGATTAGGGCTGGGTTAGGGCCAGCCCATTAGCCCAAAATAAAATAAAATTAAATAAAATTTTAATTAAAAAAATTTTAAAAAGAAAAGACTATATTAAAATTAAAAAAATATTTCATCCCTTTCAGTACTCTTCTTTTATGATATATTAGTTATTTTTCTTTTCTTTTCTTTTGAAAAATAAGCTGATAATGAATAAATAATTATAATTTATTCATTTTGTGATAATATTATGCTACATTTTTTTATGTTAATACATTTAGCGTTTAAATCTACCCAACTCTTTAAACAAAAATATAACATTCATATATAATTACAATTAGTATTATGAAGTTTCTATTTTTAAATCAATTAAGTATTAGTTTTTGAAGTAAAAATTTTAAATCTTTTATCAACCTGTGTTATGTTATTCTCTTTTTGAAAATTATGTATTATGTAACAGTCAAAATTCTATTCTTGTGTATATAAAAAAAGTTATATTCTTGCATGATATTTTAATTTACTTTAACTATTCATTTTTTTAGTAAGTAGTTTTATTTAATCTACTCATATTTATTTATTTTATTTAATAGTTAAAAGAAATTTTATTTGGACTTGAGAACTCTTTATTTTAAATGTGAGTTTTCATGAAGGCATGACGGCTTCTAACTTTTGCATAGGAGGGGTTTGATGACATTTACTCTTTGCCTAATTAATTTAAAAATTTACTTCTTGCTTTAATAATTAATTTTTTCTTATATATATATATATATGTGTGTGTGTGTGTGTGTAATTACAGAGGGCAACTTAACTTGGAAAAATATTTTTATATAATTGTTTTGAGTATTATTGGCTCCCTTTACTAAAATGTCTATTTTAATCATTAAAAAAATTATTTTGTAATTTCATAAAATTATACATATTCCTCTAAAATATCATATACTTTTTTTTTTGCCTAATTTTTTTAAAAAATTAATCTTTAATATTAAAATAATCCCTCTTTTAACTAAAATTTTAAGTTAATGTAGCTTTTTGAAATGAAAAAAAAAAAAGTACCAGCAAATAAGCATGGTTACTAAATTGACATATTTTAATAATATGAATATCAAAATTGTACCCATTCCCAAGACTTTTTGAGTGATGATATACAAGTTGCTAATGTCACAAATATAATTTATTAATGATAATTTTATTTATAATTATGATACTTGAGTATAATTGATCGTAAAATATAATAAATAATTTACACATTTTTTATTTTGACAAAACAAAAGTAGTTAGTGCAATAAAAAAATAATTTTGCCAATAATATTACCGTTCTTTTCTTCCTTTTCTTTAACTTTTAAAGAAAACATATTTTTTAACAAAATTAATTGCACATATTAATAATATTATGCTTGTTATTTAAGATATATTTCAAATTTATTAGAATAAATCGTTATATTCAGGCGATAATTGATAGCGTGCCAATAATATTTTTTTTTTTTTTTTTGCCTTTTATGTTTTTTTAGACAAATTAATGCTGGATGAAAGAGTCGAAAATGGCTTGAAATTATACCTACTTTTTTACACCCCATTAATTCAAGAATTGAGATCAGAAGAAATAGTTTTCTCTCTTCTATCATTTTTAAATCTAAACTGTCAAATAATGATGGTATAAGAATTAGATAATACATAATTAAATATGTGCTATTGATCCTATCCCTAGTATCATTTTCTATCTCCTATCATTTTTAAATATATATATATATACACACACACATACATATACATATACATATATACATATATACATACATACATATATCTTAGTAAAATGCACTTACATAACACGTGTAATATTTTACTTTTTTGTTTTAGATTTATTGTTATTTTTTTCTGATATTAAAATATATATTTATTAATTTTTTAATAAATAAAGTACTAAAAATTTAACAACTACTTAATTATGAAAGAAAACCCTCATTATGAGACGCAACAACATCAACAGTCAAGATTTATTTTGAGAAACTCAAACTACAATAAAAGATAAAAAAACAATTTTGAAAATAATTAACTACCTAAAAAAGAAAATTATATAGAGCATGAAAATTTGCATTACAAACATAAAAAATGTAAGTTTAAATTATAAAGTAATTAATGTTCATGTAATACTTTAAATTTTAAAATTTTAATCTTTTTTTTTCATTACTTATTAGAGATTTAAAAGAATTAGAACTCTATTACAAGTATGATTCTAACACTGTTAAAATTAGGATTCAATATCTATATAATACTAGATAAATACATGTGCACTGCACGTGTTTTATTTTTTAATTCTGTTTCATTTATTGTTAAATTATCAGTGAAAGACATCTCAATTTTTTTAAACGTTCAAGATTTACTATTGTATAAAATTATAAATAATAGTTAAATAAATATACTTTTAATAATTATAGTAACAATAATTTTAATTATCAACTTCTTTTGAGTTAATGATAACTTCAAAACTAATAGTAAATGTTAAAAAAGTATTTGATTATGTCTACTGATTATTATCTACTAATAAAAACTTTAATTATCTAAATAGTTTTGCTAGTAAAATTTTTTTATAAGCATAATCCTAGCAAAAATGTCATAAAAATAAAACCTATGAAAAATTTTCATTACTTAATTCAAAGTTACTATTACGTAAGACCTTCAGAATTGCTACATTTATCCATTTGACATTTATTTTTCAAACTTCATTTTTAGACAAATGAAAAAAATTCACCACCAAAGTAAGAATACAAGATGAAACAAAACATAAATAAATTTATAGAAAAATGCATTAATCTTATAGAAGAAATAGACATATTTATAATGAACTCAGTGATAATGTGATTTATTTTTGGATAATTATATAAATTGTAGAAAATATAAATTATTAAGGATAAAATCGTCCAAAGTAGCAAATGACATATAGGCAAATAATAGGAATAAGATTAAAAGTATGATTATTTATGTAATATATACTTATTTAATAATAAAAAATAAAATAATGTAATAATATATACTTAATTTTCATTCACTGATAAGAGATTTAAAACTAATAAAATTCTAATAAAAGTATGATTCTATTATATTAAAAGTGTGACTATCTATCCATATAAATTAAATTAATAATATATACATATTTGTAATTAAATCAAAATATTGGATAAAATCATCCAAAATTTATTCGTTGTGCATTCACATCTATATAATAGTAATAAGATATATATAATTAATATATACAAAAATAATTAAAACAATAATATATATTTAATTAATGTGAGAATTAAAAGAAATAAAACTCTATTAAAAGTGTAATTATAATATATTAAAAAGAAGAATTATCTATTTATCAAATATATAAATAATAAATTAAATTAATAATATATACATATTTGTAATTGAATTAAAATGTTGGATAAAATCATCCAAAATTTATTGATTATGCATATGCTTCTATATAATAATAATAAGATAAATTAATAATATATTCATAAATATTGAAAAAAATCGTTCAAAATTTATTGATTGTGCATCTGCATCTATATAATATATTTTTGTGTGTGTGGTGGAAATTGTTAGATTCTTTGCTATAAAAATTATCAAATGCACAGTTTAAAAATTATTAAATAAATAAATTGAAGAAAACATAAAATTATTAGAGCAATTTTTTCTTTTAGACCCATTTACACTGCTTTTTATTTTAATATTTATTAGTTAATTTATACTTAAAATTAAACATTTTTTATCAAAAATAAAATTTATTTGAACACATATTGAAAAATAATATCTACGAATTATAACTTTTCTTAGGGCACAACATGATTTGTTTGGTAGCCATTTTTCCTCAAAGTTGTTGTAGCTCAACAACCTTTACATTTTTAATGTATATACAATATTTATACTTTACATATATTATTCATTTTTACGTCAAGCAATTCTTTTTTTTTCATCAATTTATTACATGTGATAATTCTTAATTCTTGAAAAATCCTTATTTTATAATAGAAATTAAAAATAAATAAATAAAGAAATGCTAATATTATTCATTTTTGCACCCAAGTCTTTTATTTTGTGCTAAGTGTCAAAATTGCTTTGAAAGTTAGAGAAATAATTTAATTTCTAGAAAATATTGATATGTGTAACAATATAATTAAAATTAGTATAAAAATAGGTACGAATTTATGTATTCTTAACATTATTTTAAAAAAATAATTGTAAGCGATAGAGACGAGTTTTTTTATTCTTCTTGCCCTTATTAGTTTGTTCCTCGTAAGCTTATCCATATTAGCTTAATAGTTAATACTACTTTCTTTCTTTTTATGGATAATAGTTAATACTACTTAATAACTCTTTATTGATTGTTCCAAAAAAAAAAAAAAAACTCTTCACAAAAGTAATTTTGTTAAACAATTAGGATGTGGTATTAGTGTTTATATTAATCTTATGGTTTTCATTGTAGATCGGTATATATATTAATCTTTTAAGATTAAATGACTCTTAATTTTTATAAACTTTTTTAATGTATTAAAGATTCCGTGGATTAAATGGGCCAAAAAAAAAATTAATGGGCAAAAAAGTATGAGCCTTGTAAAAATAAAAAAAGACAAATGACCTAATAAATTTAGAATACAACAAAATAGGTTAAAATTATAAAATATTGGGCCAAATAACTCACTAGTGTAGTGTCTAAAAATAAAATGAGACTTTGCTTCCTTTGAGGTTAACTCTTTAGGAATGGATGACTCGTGTTGCTTATACACAATATAAAATTTACAGTACATTTTTCTTTAGAATATAGAGTTTCATTAAATATCACAAATTATAATCTAGATAAAAAAATCATCAATTTAAATACATCAACAATGAAAATTGTTAAACAAAAAATCAAAACTTTCCCAAGCACAAAATGAAATCTTGATACCACATTGTATTCTTCATAATTTTTTACACTACGAATCGAGATAAAGATCTAGATTGAGTCAATAAAATAAATACATGTCTTAGCAATATATAAAGATCATAATTTTTTTATTTTTTATGTAATGTTGTTTGAGTTTTAATTATTAAACATATTTTTTTAATAAAAAAATCATATTAACTAAAATATACATATAATTAACAATTCGAGCTAGTTTGGTCCAGCTCGTTTGTGTTTGATTTGGGTTTGGGCTCACCTTTACTAGCTCGAATTAAATTTGAATTGAGTTAAGGTTAAATCAATTTAAGCTAGGCTAGTAATTTGAATTGAGTTAAGGTTGAACCAATTTAAGATGGGCTAGTTTGAGCCAGCTCGAACTAGCCTTACTCATACTAACCCAGCTCGCACTTATTGACACCCTTATTTGAGATATATTTCAAATTTATTTAGAAGAGAAATGTTATGAATACTTAATTTAATTTGTACTTAAATTTTCTCTTGGCTAAATAATTTTGAAGGTAGAAAAAATTATTCATTTTTTTAAAAAATTTGGCCTACCATATAGCATCTCTCAATGAGAATAAATCGTTATATTCATGTCAGAATTGATCGTGTGCCAATATATATATATATATATATATAGGGGCGGAGCCAGAAAACAATAACTAGGGGGGCTGAATTTTTGTTTTTTAAAACAGTAAAAATTATAGTAAATTATACTCAATTCAATACTAAATTTTTTTATGTTATATTATAATAGAAACATAGAGTTAAAATTCAAAAAATAGAAAGTTAACATATTATAATTAACTTATAAAAAAATTTAAACAAAAATATAATAAGTTAATAATTATTAGTATTATTCATGAATAAAATAAATGTATTAAATAAAAAATCTAAGCAAATAGAAAGCTCAATTAAACGTACTAAAATTTATAGTTGTTAAAACTAAAATAAACATATGAAAATATAAAAAATAAAATATGATTTAGAATTTTAAACTTGAGACTACATTTAAAAATATATGTTTATAAATAATATAACACTAACAAATAATAATAAAAATAATAAATTTTTTATATAAAAAAATTTCAAATAAATTCTAAAAGATTATTAAAATAAAATGTCAAATAATATAATATTAGATAAAATTAAAATTTTGGTTGAAATAAAACATGATAAACATAAACTTAAAAATTTTAATATGAAGTTTATCATATACTTATTTTTTTTAATTTTATTTTTATATTGTTCAGTTTAAAGTTAAATATTAAATTCTTTTTTAGATCATATTTAAGAAGAATTTTCACATAATATATATGACTATAATTTTATTTTTGTTACTAATAGTTACCAAATACATGAAAAAATATATATATTTTTAACCATTTTATTTACAAATCATATCATTTTTATCCACATATTTGTTAAATATTGTTAATATATTTCAAAATATGTACATAAAAAGTATACAAAATATATTATTAAAAATAAAATATATATCTAATATTAAAAATATATACGTAATTAATTTTTTGTAAAAAAGTTGGCAGGGAAATCACTAGGAATTAAATTACAAGGGTTAACTGGCTTTATACAACTTTTTTTTTTTTTTTTATCTTAAATGAAGTACAAGGACCGACGAAAATAAAATCCTATTTTTTGTGGCGGCAAATTTCAATATATCAACTCATTTATTATATCAGAAATTTTATAATATCTAGCACTATTTCTTTTAAATGTATAATAACATATCATTTAAAAGTATTTATTTTTTCTTATTTTATAATTGATAGACTAGATTATAAGGGTATTATAAAGAAGCCAACTTAATTGAGATGTTTAGTACACCTACAATTTTTGATTAAAAAAATATTTTTACTCCAATATTTTGAAACATATTGTCCATTCATTTGCAAATAATCAATTAATTGGAAGTATATTTTTTCTGAAATACAGAAACGGAAATATTTAATTTGTAAACTCTAGAAACCCATTTTTGTTATAAATAGAACAAGGAAACAACTTTTATTTAAAAAAAAAAAAAGTAGCACAAAATTGAAGAAAAAATATATCTTATAATTTATAGGAAATTAATTAATCAAGTAGCAAGCCTCTGGTATGCATGAATACTGTAGTTTCTCTTCCAAAAGAGTAGTTCAATGCTAAGATGTTATAGGTAACACTTACCCAAAGAAAATAATGTATTAGGTAACACTTAACGTTAAAGAAAATCAAGAGAATAGTAAATAACAAGGCTAGTACACAGAAAATTCACTATTTAAATGCTATAAATGTTTAAATAAATTCCTACAAAAATTACAAAATAAATGAAACTTTTCAGGTGTTTTTGTTTCTACGTTATTTGTTAGAGTAGGCTCTTATTTTATTTTATTCACAGTACAAAAATAATTAATAAGAATTAGTTTTGTTAAATCTTTTAATATATAGTATATACATATTGTGTACATAAAATTTATTACAATTTATTATTAATTGTCTTGTATTATAATAACATATATTTTAAATAGACAAAAAAAAAAATTAGAGTTTGAATCTCATCTGATATAAATGGAGGGAAGAACATTTAATATATTATTTTTTTTAAAAAAATTATTACAACATATTATCATATTATTTTGTTGAAAATCGCTATTAATATTAATAATTTTGAAAACTGTTTACACACACAGTAGTGTTATATGTATTGATATACATTAAGTTTCGTATCAATTATTAATTAGATGTAAATTTAGGGATGTGGGATAAAAAAATGATTATAGGACCTCTTATTAACAGGGAGTCAAGTAAACTATGCCATATAGATTGCGATATGCATCAAATAGTGATAAAAATAGTTATATATATATATATATATATTTTGTGGAAATTGTCAGAATCATTGCATGAAAAATTCTCAAATGTGCAGTTTAAAATTTAATAAATAAATAAATGAAAATGTAAAATTATTAGAGCAGTTTTCCTTTTTGACCCATTTACTTTATTTAATATATAGTTAATTTATACTCAAAATTGAATATCTGTTCAAATATAAAACTTATTTGAATACATACTTGTCAGGATCCGCCCCAACTCAACACTAGAGCATGTGACGTGTCCTGAGGGAACATAATATCTAACATTCTGAATCAACCGTGGTTTAACTTGAAAATTTTGTGTAAGAAATTTACAAAAAAATTTGGGCAGAGTTTCCCCTAATTATTGAACTATCTTTTCTGTAATAAATGACTTCATTTCTAAAGTATAGAATTCCATAATCCAGCAAACTTCACATAATTTTACATATCCAAAAAGGGGCTCATGGCAAAACAAAACTATACAGTGTTAGATATATACTATTTACCATATAAGACTTTTAATCACTAGTCCAAAACATAACAGCCAAAATACACCAAACAAACTAGAAAGGAGATGAAAACAACCTAGACTGCACAACAATAGATGGAACCTAAGCCTCCGAACGCACGTGATGTGGCCTCAAAACCTGTTATCTGGGGGAGAAAAATAAATGTAAAAGGGTGAGCTTGAAAGCTCAGTGAGTGGATAAGTTTTATAAAATAACATAGTACTCATGTAAACTATGTATGAATTGTTTATGAATTATCATGAAATACATGCTGATAATAATAATCTGCGTATAGTCTTTATGATAAAATAATGTTCTCGTAAATGCATAACTGAGTTTCATGAAATCATCGTAATTTTGTACCTGTAAAAGAAATTGTAAATGACATGTTCATGATTTATAACGAAATGACATTCTGATAAAATTACATGTACATGATTTTTAGAATATAATGATGCTATAATTATTAGTATATAAATAAAATGCATAACCATGAGAAAAATGTATTTATTGCCAAGAGCACTCGGGGATCTGATCGCACACGGAGGAGACATGTAGTACTAGCACTAGCTCTCAACTACATGTGTGGGAAATTTATTTGCACAATAAGGAGACATTTAGTACTAGCACTAGCTCTCAACTACGCGTGTGGGGAATTTGACATAGCCACTAAAATGGCTCAGTTGGCTCTGCTGATACATGAGTCATGTGCGCACTGACTTAACTGAACGTGTCATCATACTGAACTTTTAACATGATACTGAACTTGTAATATCATACTGAGTTGGTAAACATCATAGTAATCTGAATTGGACCAAATCTGTTGGTCATTATGTCTTATCAAGTCACTGCATTATCTGAATGTTGAGTATAGCCAACTATCATGAATACATGAGGGGAAGTACTCTGGCAACTGTAAAATATTTGTTGAACTTGCAAGCTTGTATAAAACTTAGTATAAGTAATAAAATTGATTCAATCATAGCTTGCTTGTAAATTTTCTTTCATTTACTTGACTGATTCTGTTAATAAAAATGAAATATATTTTCATGGTGTACAAGTTTTTGAAGTGCATTGAAATTGATATATTACTTAACATGAATGCACTTTTTCATAAATATGCAACTTGTACAAATTGAATTTAATTGAACATGAATGTTTTTCAAAAATAATGCTATCCATGCTTTAGAAATAATTAGATATCCACTCACAGTACTATGTCACTGTTGGTTCTCTATATGTACTGTAGGATCTGCTTGCTCAACTCTTCCTAGATAATCATACTTGTGTTAGAACAAGAATAACGACATAGTTTGCTTATTTAAGTCAAACTAATAAAACACTTTAACATATCCAAAATAGGGGTTGTTAATAGTTAATTGTTGTTTTTAAGTAGTTTTAGGATACTCTTAACCAATCCTTATAAATTCACATATAACTTCTAGTAGAAATGTCTAAATTCATTTTTGTAAAAACATACATAAATTAGACATTTCAATCTTAAAAATCAGATATTACACACTCAATTATCAAATGAAAAACCCTTTCAAGTCCTTAGAAAACCAATTACTTCAAAACTGATTTTTCAGCACAATTGGAACAAAACATACCTTTAGTTAAATGACTATTAATTTATCTAGAAAACTCAGAATAGTACACCGTAAAATTCATATTAAACTAGACATCTTAAGATTTAAAAAAACATATAATTCATCCCATTCCAATCAGTAAAACTATTTCAAATTACATAAATCCGATTGATTTTTCAAACAGTTTTCCCAGCACCACTTTCACTTGACATATCCTTGGTTAAATAGCCATAACTTTGTCTAGAAATATCGAAATAATAAAATGTAAAATGTTTCAAATAATAGACATGTCAAGCTTTAAAACAAGATATAGTTTGCTAAGTTCCAAACTGTATAACCATTTAAAATACCAAAAATACCGAGAGCTATTGCAGTTCAACTTTCATAAAACAACCTTCATTTAATTAGGTATAACTTTGCGTAGAAAACTCCGAATTACGAACCGTAAAATTTGTGATAAAATAAACATCCATATCTGTTCATAAATATAACTTACAGACCATAATTCGTTGTATAAGTTTCCCAGTTTTTATTACAATTTTCTGAAAACAGTTTTCTATGAAATTCACAACACTTCAAATAACTTATTCTAGGATCAATTTTCTGAGCTTCACCCATGTATAAGTTCATAAAGGTTTTCAGAGATTATTCATTCTCAGCCTGTAATTACTTATTAAAATCCACACAATTAAATACAATTGAAAACAAATGACTAGTTTAGTTAATAAAACTTGTGACAATGTTTCAAATCTGTCCAAGAATAGATAGAGAAATGTAAAAATCGTTTTCAATTCAAAAGTCTTATAAATCTCACCTTGAAAGGAAACTGACTTGTTAGCTCTTGAACTCTTAAACCAAAAGTCCTAGTGAATAAGAATAAAGACTAATAGGCATGACTCCCGACACCTCTTTAAATCTTATTTATATATGTATATATTCTTCGGAGCTCAAAAGAAGTAGGATGAATATTCATCCAGCTGTCCAAAACATAAGAGCTCTTTTACATGAAAAATCCACATGTCTTCCAATTGTTATTACTTGTGGGCTTGCTTAAGCCTTGAGTTGCCGACAAATAATTATTGTATAAAAATAAAGAAACAAGCAAGATTATCTCTTAGATTTAAAAGTGGGACCCAATCAACTCATTATTGATATTACTCTAAAATGTTAGATCATTTCATAAAATTTTGAAATTATAAGATTAGCTAAAATATAAGAAATGGGGTGTTACAATTCTCCCCCCTTTAAACAATTTCGCCCTCGAAATTAACATACTTTAGTTAAATAAATTAGGGTATTGAGTGCGTATTTGATCTTCAGATTCCCATGTTGCCTCTTCTATTGCATGGTTTCTCCATAATACTTTGACCAATGGGATAGTTTTGTTTCGTAACACTTGTTGTCTATGATCAAGTATTTCCACTGGTTTTTCTTCATAGGTCAAATTTTCTTTGACTTGAACTGGTTGGGGTTCAATGATATGCGATGGGTCTGAAATATATCCACGAAGCATTGAAATATGAAATACATCATGGATCCTAGAAAGTTCTGGTGGCAGAGCTAAACGGTATGCCACAGGACCAATTTTTTCTGTAATCTTATATGGACCAATGTAACGTGGACTTAGCTTACCTCATCTCCCAAATCGAACAACACCTTTCCATGGTGATAACTTTAAGAATACTTGATCTCCAACTTTGTATTCACGCTCTTTAATATTATTATCTGCATAGCTCTTTTGTCGATCTTGTGCTATCTTCAATTTTTCTTTGACTACCTGAATATCAGTGAGCATTTCTACATACTCTGGGCCTAAAATTCTTCTTTCACCTACCTCATCCCAACATATGGGTGTTCTACATTTCCTACCATATAGTGCTTCATATGGGGCCATCTCAATGCTCGAATGGTAGCTATTGTTGTATGCAAACTCCATTAATAGTAAATGATCATCCCAATTACCCTTAAATTGCAAAACACAAGCTCGTAACATTTGTTCAAGGGTTTGAATTGTTCGCTCTGATTGTCCATCAGTTTGAGGATGAAAAGCAGTACTAAAGCGTAACTTCGTTCCCATAGCATCTTGCAATTTAGACCAAAACTGAGAAGTAAATCTTGAATCTCTATCAGAAACAATAGACACTGGAGCTCCATGTAATCTCACAATTTCATCCACATAAAGTTTGGCAAGTTTTACTAATGGAAATGTTTGTTTAACAGGCAAAAAGTGTGCAGATTTGGTTAAACGATCCACAATTACCCATATCCCATCATGGCCACGTTGGGTACGAGGAAGACGTAGAGAAAATCCATTGTTATGTGTTCCCATTTCCATTCAGGAATAGGAAGTGGCTGAAGTGGTCCAGCGGGTTTTTGATGCTCAGATTTCACTTGCTGGCAAATTAAACACCTTGCTACAAATTCTGCAATTTCTCGTTTCATTCCACGCCACCAGTAACTTTCCTTTAGAGTTCGGTACATTTTAGTACTACCTGGATGCATAGCATAAGCTGAACTATGTGCTTCCTCTAATATTTCTCTCTTAAGGCTTTCAACATTTGGTACACATAACCGATTATTGAAAGTCATAGTTCCATCTTCTCGAATTGAAAAATCTGTTTGGTGTCCACTTTCTTATTTCGCCCTTCAATTTTAACAAAAAGGAGTCTTGTGATTGAGATTCACGAATTCTATCAATCAAAACAGGTCTCACTCTAAAACTTGCAAGTAGAATTCCTAAATGATCTGTTGATAGTTCCACATTCAATTTCCTTAATTCCACAAGTAGTGAATAACGGACTGCTTGTAGGCTTGCTAATGAACTTGTTGATTTCCTACTGAGAGCATCTGCTACTACATTTGCTTTTCCTGGGTGATAGTCAATTACACAATCATAATCCTTGATTAACTCCAACCATCGTCTTTGTCTCAAGTTAAGCTCCTTTTGAGTCAATAAGTACTTCAAACTCTTGTGATCTGTGAATATTTGACATTTTTCACCATATAGATAATGTCTCCATATTTTTAAGGCAAAAACCACTGCTGCTAATTCCAAATCATGGGTTGGATAATTCAATTCATGCCTTTTGAGTTGTCTAGAAGCATAGGCAATCACCTTACCATCTTGCATTAGTACACAGCCTAATCCTTGATGAGAAGCATCACTATAAATCAAAAATCCCCCACTACTGGAAGGAAGTGTAAGCACAGGTGTAGAAGTCAACCGCTTTTTAAGCTCTTGAAAACTTTCCTCACATTCACTTGACCAATCAAACTTAGTATTTTTCCTAGTAAGACGGGTCAAAGGTAATGCAACTTTGGAAAAATCTTTAACAAAACGATGGTAGTATCCGGCTAACCCAAGAAAACTTCGTATTTCTGTTACATTTTTAGGTCTTTCCCAATTCACCACTGCTTCCACCTTTTGTGGATCAACATAGATGCCTTCAGCTGAAATTACATGTCCAAGAAAAACCACCCAATCTAACCAAAATTGGCACTTACTAAATTTTGCATATAATCGCTTTTGTCTTAAAATTTCCAAGACAATGCGGAGGTGTTCTTCATGTTCCCTCTCACTCTGAGAGTACACCAAAATATCATCAATAAAAACAATAACAAATCTATCCAAGAAAGGTTGGAACACTCGATTCATTAAATCCATGAATGCTGTAGGGCATTAGTAAGTCCTAATGGCATAACCAAAAACTCATAATGCCCATAACGAGTTCTAAATGCAGCCTTTGGCACATTTGAATCCTTGATGCGAAGTTGATGATATCCTGATCTTAGATCAATTTTTGAGAATACCCTTGCACCCTTCAATTGATCAAATAAATCATCGATACGAGGTAAAGGATATTTGTTACGTACTGTCACCTTATTAAGTTGTCTAAAATCAATACACAATCTCATGGTTCCATCCTTTTTCTTTACAAAGAGAACAGGAGCACCTCAAGGTGATACACTAGGCCTAATAAAGCCTTTATCCACCAACTCTTGTAATTGAGCTTTCAACTCTTTCAACTCCTTCGGTGCCAATCTGTATGGTGCTTGTGATATTGGAGTTGTGCCTGGTAACAAGTAAATGGTGAATTCTACCTCACGGTCAGGTGGTAATCCTAGAAGATCATCAGGAAAGACATCTGGAAATTCTCGCACTACTGGAATATCCTCCAACTTCATTTCACACACTCGAGTATCAATGACATGAGCTAGATATGCAACACAATTCTTTCTGAGCATTCATTTAGCAGTAAGGGCAGATACTATACACTGTGGGAGAATGTGACGTTCTCCTTGAAAGGTAATTTCAGGTTGATTAGGTCTTTTAAATAATACCTCCTTTTTAAAACAATCAATGGAGGCATGATGAGTAGCTAACCAATCCATCCCTAATATTGCATCGAAATCATAAATGGCTAGGGGAATTAAATTGGCTTTTAACTCAAGGTCAACAATCTTTACAACACTATCCTTAAAGACATTACTTGCTAATAATGAATCACCAACTGGAGTAGCTACCTCCATTGGACTTTCTAGTGGCTCTAAATTTTTGTTTGCATGCATTGAAAAGATTCTTGATACAAAGGAATGTGTTGAACCAGGATCAATTAAAATATGAGCATCTTGATTAAAGATAGATAACGTACCCATTACAACATCAGGCGATGCTTGTGCTTCCTGGTTGGTCAAAGCAAACACTCTACCACGAGTCCTAGGACGACCAGGTTGACCTTGTTGGCGGCTTGCATTTGGATTAACAGGTTGAGCTCGACTGGTGGATGCTTCTAACCCACTTTGTTGTAGTCCTTGATTGATAGTGCGGGTATTTTGCCCTTGAGAAGACATTACCCCTTGTACTTGATTGTTAGACTGAGCAAAAGATGGACAATTCTTCTTCATGTGCCCAAACTGACCACAATAATAACATTCACCACTACCCATCCTATAGGGGCCTTCATGTCTTTTTCCATATGTTGAGCATTGGGGATAAGTAAACTGGCTTTGTTGTTGATTTTGATTTCTCTGTCTATAAAAAGGCCTTGAATCTTGATTTTGGTTGCCAGCTCTTTGTTGCACTGTGGTTTGACTGAAACTAGTGCCCTGACTAGTACGATCTTGAGGTCTAAAACTGCTTCTGCTACCTCCTGTCCCTACTTGACTTATAAATTGTTTCTTTGATGGTCTACTACTTGAGGCACCTTCTGACCAATTCTTACGTATATTTTTCTGCCTTTGTATATCTCTATAGCGTTGGCCTTCTGAAATACTACGCTCCACTCTTAATGCAGCCTGCACTAATGCATCGTATTGAGTGTGTTCAGATGAGGATAGTGGGGTTCTAATTACTTCTCGAAGGCCTTGCAAAAATCGATTGCATTTATCTGATTCAACTTCTACTAGTCGAGGAGCATAACGGGACAACTCAGTAAAGCTTTGCTCATATTCTGCAATCCCCATTGGTCCCTGAACAAGTCTCAAAAATTCTGCTTGTTTCATGTCACGGTAAACACTTAGAAAATATTGATCATCATAAGCTTTTCAAAAATTAGCCCAAGTAATAGTTACAGGATCAATATGTTGTCTTTGAAAAGAAGCCCACCAACGATATGCACTACCTTCCAACAAGTATGATGCCAATAAAACTTTACGACCCTCTGGGCAAACCATGACAGTAAACATTCTTTCAATCTTTGTAATCCAATCATCTGCAATGGCTGCATCTAAGGTACCAGAAAATCTTGTAGCACCAAGCTTGATTGCACACTCAATGCTATAATCTCTATCAATGGGATTCTGATTTCTGTTCTCCAATAGAGTTGTAAGAACACGAGTCAGCTCTCGAATAGGGTCTTGTTCTTGACGAGGAGTAACATTTTCTACATTTGGAAGATCTGGTACAATATTTGGGTGTCGTGGTACCCCAAATGGGTCAGCATGTACTGGTGATACATGAACATGTGCTTCAGCTTTGGACTCTACACGTGTGTCAGTATCCCTGTCATCTCTCCTAATAGCTGCTGGTCTATTTTGGAGACATTTCCTAGGACGTCCACGACCACGGCCACGAGGAGGCATACTTCTATCTAAACTGTAAAACAAAGAATAAGAAACATCAATAAGTGTGTACTGTCAAACTTAATATCTACCTATACATAACAGACTTGACCTGCTCTGATACCAAATTGTCAGGACACGCCCCAACTCAACACTAGAGCATGTGACGTGTCCTGAGGGAACATAATATCTAACATTTTGAATCAACCTTGTTTAATTGAAAATTTTGTGTAAGAAATTTACAAAAAAATTTGGGCAGAGTTTCCCCTAATTATTGAACTATCTTTCTTGTAATAAATGACTTCATTTCTAAAGTGTAGAATTCCATAATCCAGCAAACTTCACATAATTTTACATATCCAAAAAGGGGCTCATGGCGAAATATAACTATACAGTGTTAGATATATACTATTCACCACATAAGACTTTTGATCACTAGTCCAAAACATAACAGCCAAAATACACCAAACAAAGCTGTTGAAAGGAGATGAAATTTACATTGACCTAGACATTTGGCGACCCAAAGGCAATAGATGGAACCTGAATGCTTCAGCTATGGACTCTACACGTGATGTCAGTATCCCTGTCATCTCTCCTAATAGCTGCTGGTCTATTTTGGGAGAGGAAAATAAATGTACAAGGACGTCCAGCTTGACCACGGCCACGAGTGAGTGGATAAGTTTTATCTAAACTGTAAAACAATAGTACTCATGCAAACTATCAATGAATTGTTTACTGTCAATTATCATGAAATACATGCTGACCTAATACATAATCTGACGTATAGTCTTGCTCTGATACCAAATAATGTCAGGACTCGCCCAACTCAACACTAGAGCATGTGACGTTTCATGAGGGAACATCATATCGTAACATTTTGAATCAACCTTTGTTAATTGAAAATTTTGTGTAAGAAATTTACAAAAAAATGTTGGGCATGAGTTTCCCCTAATTATTGAACTATGGCATTCTGATAATAAATGACATGTACATGATTCTAAGTATAGAATTCCATAATCCAGCAAACTTCACATAATTATTAGTATATCCAATAAAGGCTCATGGCGAAACATAACATACAGTGTTAGATATATACTATTCACCACATAAGACTTATTGATCAACGAGTCCAAAACATAACGGGGAATACTGATCGCAAACAACTAGAAAGGAGACATGAAAAAACCTAGACTGCACAACAATAGATGGAACCTAAGCTCTCGAACTCACGTGATGTGGCCTCAAAACCTGTTATTTGGGGGAGAATAAGGAGACATTTAGTACTAGGGCTGAGCTCTGAACTAGCTCAGTGTGGTGGATAAGTTGATATAGCCACTAAACATAGTACTCAGTTGGCTAAACTACTGATACATGAAGTCATGTGTGTACTGAACTTAATCATGAAATACGTGCTGATCATAACTGAATCTGCGTATAGTCTTTATGATAAAATGAATGTTCTCGTAATATGCATAAATGAGTTGGTCATGAACATCATCGTAATCTGAATTGGTACCTGTAAAAGAAATCTGTAAATGGTCATGTTCATGATCTTATAACGAAATGTCATTCTGCATTAAATCTGACATGTACATGATTTTTAGCCAACTATCATGATGCTATACATTATGGTATAGTAAATAAAATGGCATAACCATGAGAAAATATGTATGTTGAACTTGCCAAGAGCACTCGGGGATCTGATCGCACACGGAGGAGACATGTAGTACTAAGCACTAAAATTGCTCTCAATCATAGCTTGCTGTGGGAAATTTATCTTGCACAATAAGGAGCATTTAGTACTAGCACTAGCTCTCAACTACGCGTGTGGGGAACTTGATATAGCACTGAAATGGCTCAGTTGGCTCATGGTGATACATGAGTCATGTGCGCAGTGACTTAACTGAAATTGTCATCATACTGAACTTTTAACATGATACTGCACTTTTTCATATCATACTGCAACTTGGTACAACATCATAGTAATCTGAACTTGGACCATGAATGTGTTGGTCAAAAATAATGTCTTATCCATGTCACTGCATTATCTGAAATAATTGAGTATATCCAACTATCATGAATACATGAGGGGAAGTACTCTGGTCAACTGTAAAATATTTGTTGAACTTGCTAGCTTGTGTAAAACTTAGTATGAGTAATAAAATTGCTTCAATCATAGCTTGCTTGATAAATTTTCTTTCATTTACTTGACTGATTCTGTTAATAAAGAATGAACGATATATTTTCATGGTGTACAAGTTTTTGAAGTGCATTGAAACTTGATAATACTTACTTTAACATGAATGCACTTTTTCATAAATATGCAACTTGTACAAATTGAATTTACTTGAACATGAATGTTTTTCAAAAATAAGTTTTATCCATGCTCTTAGACCAACCTAATTAGATATCCACTCACAGTACTATGTCACTGTCTGGTTCTCTATGAAATGTACTGTAGAATTCGATCTGCTTTGTCAAAACATCCATAAGATTAGATCATACTTCAATGTTAAGAAATCAAGATATTACGACATAGTTTGCTTATTTAAGTCAAACTGATAAAACCTCTTTAACATAGTCCTTAAAATAGGGGTTACTTCATAGTTAATTGTTGTTTTTAAGTAGTTTTAGGATACTCTTAACCTACCCTTTAGTTAAATTCACTATATAACTTCTGGTAGAAATGTCTAGAATAGTACATTTTTGTAAAAATTCATACATAAATTAGACATCTTCAATCTTTAAAAAACAGATAGTTACATCACTCAATTATCAATCATGTAAAACCCTTTCAAAGTCCTTACATAAATCCGATTGATTTTTCAAAACTGATTTTTCCAGCACCCCTTGGAACATAACATATCCTTTAGTTAAACAGACTATTGACTTTGTCTAGAAATACTCGAGAATAAGTAACACCGTAAAATGTTTCAATATTAAACTAGACATGTCAAGCTTTAAAACAAGATATAAGTTCATGCCTAAGTTCCAATCTGTAATAACCTATTTCAAATTACCAATAAATACCGATTGATTTTTCAAACAGTTTTCCCAGCACCCCTTTCACTAAAACATATCCTTGGTTAAATTAGCCATAACTTTGTCGTAGAAATACTCCGAAATAATACGAATCTAAAATGTTGTGATAAAATAGACATGTCATAGCTGTTCAATACAATATATAGTTTGCTAAGATTCCATAACTGTATAACGTTTTAAAATACCAAAAATACCGAGAGCTATTGCAGTTACGATTTTCATGAAAACAACCTTCATTCTAATTAGGTATAACTTTGCGTAGAAACACTTCAAATTACGAACCGTAAAATTGTGATAAAATAGACATACATAGCTGTTCATAAATATAATTTACAGACCATAATTCGTTGTATAAGTTCATAAAGGTTTTCAGAGATTATTCATTCTCATCCTGTAATCACTTATTAAAATCCACACAATTAAATACAATTGAAAGCAAATGACTAGTTTAGTTAATAAAACTTGTGACAATGTTTCAAATCATTCCAAGAATAGATAGAGAAATGTAAAAATCGTTTTCAATTCAAAAGTCTTATAAATCTCACCTTGGAAGGAAACTGACTTGTTAGCTCTTGAACTCTTAAACCAAAAGTCCTAGTGAATAAGAATAAAGACTAATAGGCATGACTCCCGACACCTCTTTAAATCTTATTTATATATGTATATATTCTTCGGAGCTCAAAAGAAGTAGGATGAATATTCATCCAGCTGTCCAAAACATAAGAGCTCTTTTACATGAAAAATCCACATGTCTTCCAATTGTTATTACTTGTGGGCTTGCTTAAGCCTTGAGTTGCCGACAAATAATTATTGTATAAAAATAAAGAAACAAGCAAGATTATCTCTTAGATTTAAAAGTGGGACCCTAATCAACTCATTATTGATATTACTCTAAAATGTTAGATCATTTCATAAAATTTTGAAATTATAAGATTTGCTAAAATATAAAAAATGGGGTGTTACAATACTCAAGTGTTATTTGTAAAAATAACACCTACTATGCCTAAACTTTCATTGTTGCATCAGACACTTCTATCCTACTTTAGAATCAACATGTTAGTGTGGTATACACAAGGGCCAATCAACTTACCTCATTTACTTTATTTATGGTAGTGGTACTTATATCAGGAGAAGTGATCTTTGAGACTCCCTCATGGCTATGATAGACTTACACCCTTTTTGGTTGGTAATAGAAGATTTTAATGCCTTTTTGGGCTCTCATGAAACGACTAGTCTCTATCCCTCCTCCATTTCTAGTAGGGACTTTAGCACCTTCATCTCTCACTGTGATCTCATTGATATTGGTCATAAAGGTCACTTTTACCCTTGTTTTAGGGGTGGCACCTCTCGTACTCAATCTAGCATCGATCGAGTTTTGTGCACTAAATCTTTCTTAGACTCTTGGTCCAAGGTCTCTTGTTGGACACTTCCCATGCATCAATCTAACCACCACCCTCCTTTTGTTTGCAGTTTCTAATATTCCCAAGGCCTAGACCCTGTTGATCTCATGTTATGTGGGTTGAGCACCCGACCTTCTTAGAGATGGTTTGTAACTCTTGGTCGACACTTGTAACCTAGACAACAATATAGAATTAGCAAAGCGAGATTGGTGGATATCCAAAATCAGTACAGAGATGAACAAGTCTCGGAAGACACTTTCTAGCAAGTGTCTAATGCTTTGGCTGATCTTGATAGGCTTCTAGCTCAAATGATACTTTACTTTGGGAAAAAGTTAGACCCAAATGATTTAAGGAAAGGAATAAAAACCCTACTTTCTATCATGGTATGCTCCATCGCTTAAAGACTCATAAACCAATCTCTTAGTTGGAGATTGATGGTGTGATTAGTCATGACCCTAGGGTGAGTGACAAACACATTCTAGGATACTATGAGGGTATATTTTCTATAGAGTTTGGCCCGCATCCCAAAAATTTTCATTATTCTTGACCACAAGATTCGGGAGGAATTGTGTGTTACTATTGTCGCAAACCAGGACATACGAAACGTGACTGTAGAAAGCCTCAGTACAAGAATCAGAAAGGTCACTCGGCCCATATTGCATCCACTTATGATACCTCTTAAAAATCGGTTCTTATCTCTGCAGATGAATTTATCAAATTCTCACAGTATCAAGAATCACTAAAGTCTTCATCACCTTCTGTCACTGCTATTGCTGATTCAGGTAAACCAAATGCGTGTCTTCTTTCTTCATCTTCCAAATGGGTTATTGATTCTGGTGCCACAGATCATATGACAGGTAATTCTAGTCTCTTTTCTACTCTTCAGTCACACACTTCCACCTCTACTGTTACCTTAGCCGATGGGTCACCATCTCGTGTTCTTAGATCTGGCACAATCACTCCTACTCCTTTGCTTCCTTTGTTGTCTGTCTTACATTTACCTAACTTATCCTTTAATTTGATTTCTGTAAATCAGCTTATTCGCAATCTTAACTGTTGCATCTCATTCTTTCTTGATCATTGCTTATTTCAAGATCTTATGACGAAGAAGACTATTGGTAAAGGACATGAATTTGGAGGCCTCTACATTCTTGACACACCAATACCGAAATCTGTTGCTTACTCTGGTGTAACCTCTCCCTTCGAGGCACAATGTAGACTAGGTCATCCATCTCTTCCTTTACTCAAGAAACTTTGTCCTCAGTTTAGTAAGGTGTCTTCATTAGATTGTTAGTCTTGTCAGTTTGCAAAACATCATCGTCTTAGTTTGAGTCCAACAGTTAATAAACATGCTAGTGTTCCTTTTGAATTAGTTCATTCTGATGTTTGGGGTCCTTTCCCTATTTTGTCTAAACCTGGATTTAAGTATTTTGTTACTTTTGTGGATGATTATTCTCGTGTAACTTGGTTATATTTAATGAAGAGTCGCTCTGAGTTGTTTTCTATTTTTTGTGCATTTTGTGTTGAGATTAAAACTTAATTTAATGTTTCAATTCGTACTTTGCGAAGTGATAATGCTAAAGAATATACATCCGCTTTGTTTCAATCTTATATGGTTCAAAATGGCATGCTTCATGAAACTTCTTGTGTTGATACTCCATCTCAAAATGGAGTGGCAGAACGTAAGAACAGGCATCTTCTTGAAACTGTACGTGCCTTGTTATTTCAAATGAATGTTTTTAAACTTTTTTGGGCCGATGCAGTTTCAACAGCATGTTTTCTTATTAATCGCATGCCCTCATCTGTTCTTCATGGTGAGATTCCTTACAACATCCTGTTTCTTAATAAGTCATTATTTTCGATTGACCCTAAGATATTTGGCAGCACTTGTTTTGTTCGGGATGTTCGTCCGCATGTTACTAAATTAGATCCCAAGTCTTTTGAAGTGTATCTTCCTTGGTTATTCTCGTCTTCAGAAAGGTTATAGATGTTATTGTCCTAGTCTTAACAAATATCTTGTCTCAATTGATGTTACCTTCATGGAAGACACACCCTATTTTTCATCTTCTTCGCCTTCCGCGCGTCAGGGGGAGGATGATGATTTGTTAGTCTATTCTATCACTTCATTTGAACCTGTCTCGGATCCAGTTCCTATCAAGCCTCCTATTATTCACGTCTACTCCAGACATAGACCTTTTGATTCATGTCCTGCACCTGCTCCTTCGTCTTCAAATCCAGTTATGAGCGATGATCTTCCTATTGCGTTACGCAAAGGTAAACGTCAATGTACTTATCCTATTTCTTCTTTTGTTTCTTATAACTGCTTGTCATCTTCCTCTTGCTCTTTTATTGCCTCTCTTGATTCTATTTCTATCCCTAAAACTGTTCACAAAGCCATATCTCATCCTGGTTGGCATCATGCAATGATAGAGGAAATGAATGCTTTAGATGACAACGGTACTTGGGACTTGGTTGATTTACCTTCTGGGAAACGAGCTATAGGATGCAAATGGGTGTTCACAGTTAAGGTTAATTCGGATGGGTCAGTTTCTCGATTAAAGGCCCGTCTTGTTGCTAAGGGATATGCTCAAACCTATGGAGTGGACTATTCTGACACTTTCTCTCCTATTGCTAAATTGACCTCTGTTTGGTTATTTATTTCTATGGCAGCTACTCATAATTGGCCTTTGCATCAACTAGATATCAAGAACGCTTTTCTTCATGGCGATCTTCAAGAGGAGGTGTATATGGAGCAACCTCCTGGTTTTGTTGCTCAAGGGGAGTCTAGGCGAGTTTGTTGTCTCCGCAAATCTCAGTATGGTTTGAAACAGAGTCCTCGTGCTTGGTTTGGAAAATTTAGTCAAGTTATAGAAACATTTGGTATGATGAAAAGCAAGTCTGATCATTCTGTGTTCTACAAACAATCAGAAGCTGGTATCATTCTTTTAGTTGTATATGTGGATGACATTGTTATTAATGGAAGTGATACTACGGGAATTTCATCTCTTAAGTCTTTCTTGCATACTCAATTTCACACGAAGGATTTGGGAATGCTAAAGTATTTCTTGGGTGTTGAAGTCACAAGGAGTAAAAAAGGTATCTTTCTATCTCAGAGAAAATACGTTCTTGACTTATTAACTGAGACAGGAAAATTAGGAGCAAAGCCTTGTAGTGCTCCAATGAATCCGAACATCCACCTTACAGGAGATGGGGAACTATTTAAAGATGTTGAGAGATATCGAAGGTTGGTTGGAAAGCTGAATTACCTTACCGTGACTCATCCAGACATTGCATATTCAGTCAGTGTTGTTAGTCAATTTATGTCATCCCCAACAGTTCACCATTGGGCAGCGTTAGAGCAAATTTTGTGTTACTTGAAAGGAGCACCTGGACGTGGTATCTTGTATGCAAATCATGGGCACACTCATATTGAATGTTTTTCAGATGCAGATTGGGCAGGTTCCAAAGTGGATAGAAGATCCACATCAGGCTATTGTATTATTGTTGGAGGAAATTTGGTCTCATGGAAGAGTAAGAAGCAGAATGTTGTGTCACGATCGAGTGCAGAGTCAGAATATAGGGCTATAGCACAGTCTGCATGTGAGATAATGTGGATATACCAGCACTTAAATGAAGTAGGTCTTAAAACTTCAGTACCAGCAAAATTGTGGTGTGATAACCAAGCTGCTCTTCATATTGCTTCTAATCCTGTGTTTCATGAGCCAACTAAACACATTGAAATTGATTGTCATTTCGTCTGCGAGAAAATTCAGCAAGGTTTGATTTCTACAGGATATGTGAAGACTGGAGAACAACTAGTTGGGCATGATATCTTCACGAAAGCTTTAAATGGGGTTCGGGTTGATTATCTTTGTAACAAGTTGGGCATGATTAATATCTATGCTCCAACTTGAGGGGGAGTGTTAGATATATATATATTAATTGTGATTAGCTGTATATTAGGTATATATAACTAATTAGCTTAATTTATAGGGATTCTATTTAATAACTTTCCTAAGTTAGAATCTTAGCTTTGTGTATATATATGTGTATTATCTTTCAATGGAATCAAGTGAAATAATCCTATTCAATCTTGAATAACAGGATGCAATATTGGAGACTGTTTAGCAAGGGCCTCAAAGTGTTTCATTGACATGCACCTCCCTAGCTATGGCCAAAATGTTGCCATAAAGATTAATATCAGAAAAGCAAGTTTGATGGGAATTTTTACTTCGCGTTATGAAAGAATTTGGATTCGAAGAGGTTTTCCTAGGTTGGATTCAATGCTTGTTTAATTTCGTCGCATTTCAATTCTCTTTAATTGTTCACACAATGGTTACTTTCAATGCTCACGAGGAGTGCGACAAGGTGATCCTTTATCCATTATCCTTTTCTATATTGCGGATGACTTCTTTAGCATGTACCTATCAATTATGGTAGGAGAGAATAGTCTTATTCCTATCTCCTTGCCGCAAGGCAACTTGGGTCCTTTCCATTTCTTTTATGCAGATGATTTGCTGAACTTTTTTAGGCTTCTCTCTCATCTCTTCGGAGCCTCTCCAAGGCTTTTCATCTATATGGTAGTCTTTAAGGTCAATAAGTAAATCTTATATTTAGATTGGCCAGGGGGTCCCTTGATCAACTCTTCGGTGCATTTTTGGGATGCGTCTTGGGGGCAACTCTAAGACTTACTTGGGAATTACCTTATTTCGGGGTGCATCTCAAAGGATTTGGTTTTAGAGTTTGACGGATCGCATTTGTACTAGGTTGGATAGCTAGAGAGGTCTTTGCTTATCCTTGGAACGATGGGCACATGTGCTAGATTTCCTCTGATATTCAGAGCATGTACTTACACTCCTTTCAAGTCTATAAGTGGCTGATTTATGTGTTAGATCATCTTACAAAGGCCATAAGAAACTTTTTTTGGTCTTATTCAACTAATAGACTCAAGCTAGTTTAGGTGGCTTGCGTGAAGGTTTCCACTCCTTAGTTAAGGGAGGACTTGGTTTGAAAGACCTTGGGAAGATTAACCTAGCCTTTAATTACCAGAGACATTACCACTCTATGTTACCTAAGGATATGATATATGGATAAAAGCAATATCCCTAGGGGTTACTATGTTTGTTCATTTGTTTAGCCTGGTTTGCACAATCTCAGAGAAATCTTAGTGGTTATTAGGGAACAACTCCTCTATGTGTTTCTAATATGATAACTAGCTTGGCAGTCCTTTTGCTGAGAGAATTCATGTTATCCCTACAAACATGTCTATCGATGTCATAGTTGGTGATTATTTACAGAAATATGGGTGGAATTTACCTCATTATTTTGAAGCTTTGCACCTAGAGGTGGATTTAGATATCAAATAAGTGGTGGGAGGAGATGGTACTGATACTCGCATTTGGACTCGCTCTGTTCAAGGGAGTGTCTCTACAAAATAGGCTTATAACTTGTTGAGGTTTGTGGGGAAAAACTAAGTTTGGGCCAAGGAGATTTGGGCCCTTTATATTCCTCCTTCACGATCCATTTTGTTATGGAGAGTGATTCAGGGAAAGAGTCCATAGATTGTAATATTTGGAAGCGTCGATATTTGATAAGTGCTCGAAAAGTACTAATATTTCGTGATTTATTGTGCTTAAATGTTTAAAAAATAGATTTGTTATGATTGTTTATTTGATTATTTTCATAAATCTATTAATTTGGAATCACAGGTATGTTTTAGTATATTTCAGGTGTTTTTAGCGTCAAATGAGTTGAATAATGCAAACACACAAAGACAGAACACTTACAGCGTTCGAATCACAATTTAGGGGCAATACGAGTCAAATTATGTAAGCCATACATAACGAGCCAGCACATATGCAAGGCCTACATGTGAAGAATCAGAAAACAACGCGCGCCACAGTGAGAAAAATGTATGCTGCGGCGGGCACCTCTCGAGTTTCAACATTATTTCCAAATTTTGTGTTGCACCGCAGTGGGGAATATTGCATGCGGCGGCTCGCCTATTCCTATTGCAATCAGGAATTGTGTAACCCTTTACATCTATAAATACCCCCTTTAGAATCCTCTTACACAAAACTTTTATAACTTCAATTTTGCGAACCAACAAGAGACTAAACTAGGTTTTGGAGCTTTGCCACATCCTAGGGAGGCAAGAGAGGCACATCTAAAGGAGACAAGAAGCCTTTTAAGATCGAAGATCAAGCTTTTGGGGAAGGAAATGTCATCCAAGCCAATTATGGTATCCAGATTTAGGTTACTTATTGTTGTTAGATATTTCTTCTTCTTTTTTCCTCTCTAGAATGTATGTAAGATTATATTTGTCTATGAATATTAATCTAAACATGTTTGGCTGAATTTAATTATGGATGTTTAGTTTATGTTGCCATGTTTGCTAGAACTATTGTAGTGAATGTTTTTATTGCTTTAATATAAATTAAATTAACTTTTGATTAAGAGCATGCTTAGAAGTTTAATTGTGAATTTTTATGGGCCAATTTGAGATTCATAATTAAGTTGAAAAATATTAGAGTTTGGTTTTAGGAACGTCACCTTAACTTTACTTTGAAAAACTTAATCAAACCTTCAAATCAATGACCTAGTCATGGTATTGGTTTGATGAGCATATTTTTTCTTATGCATAATTTGATTGTTATTTGATATACCCGATCGTAGGATATTAATTAGTCAATCAACAAAGAGAATTACACGATCGTAGGCATTTTTGTAAATAAAAGAAAGCCGGTAATATTAATTTATTAGAACGTTCATATTAATTCACCATAACTTTTCGATGCAAACATGGTCAACTAAACTAAACGTCCATACATCCTTCATTGATATTCGAAAACCTTTTTGAGTTTATTCGAATTTGCATAATTGTTTTCTTTAGTTGTTCACTACCATTGATCTTGCTCACAATTCCAACTTGTTTATAGTTTTATTAGATTTAGGATTCTGGTTATTTAGAGTTTTAGTGTTACTAGAATTCTATTTAATTAGTATTTTAGTTGCTTTAGGACTCTAATTAGATTAAGAAAAAGGTTGTTTAAAACCACTGCAATTTCTTGAGAGATCGACCTCGGAAGTTTGCTTATCACTTTCTACAAGTGATTCGTACACTTGCGAGTACTATAATTTGCACCTCAATATTCTTTCCCATCACAATGCTTTTTATGAGGTTCTACTGAGGAGACTATTACTCATCTCTTTTTGAGATACTCTTTTGCAGGTGCCTTTTGGGATCATTTTTACCATCTTTTTTAGATCCTCCCCCACACAGATTCTATAATCTAGGACCTTTAGAAACATATCATATTTATGGATCTTAGCCCTTAGGTTCGAAAACTATGGAAGGAAGGCATTATCTCTACCATTTTGGTTATCTAGTCAGTTCGTAATTAGCTCTATTTTGATGATGCTGCCAACCCACTCAAGACTTACCTTGCTATAGTATAGTGATTTATCATAAAAGCTGGTATGGTGTAGAGTGGTGCAATGAAAAATACGGTGGTTAATCTTCAAATTCTTCATAGGCTATAGATTCGAGGTATTCTTCCTTGTGCCCCTTGAAAAAGTTGTTAGCCACCCCTTTAAGGCTGGTTAAAGATTAACATTGATGGTGCAGCTTTTGGAGCCCCAAATTTAGCGGGATGTGTGGAAGTCTTTAGGACTTCACAGTCTTTTATGCAACACTATTTTTGTATTCCACTTGCTATTGCACATGATTTTGAGGCAGAGCTTGCAACTTCTACTCGTGTTGTGAGGTATGCAAACTTGTTTGGTTAGAGGAAGCTTTGGTTGGAATCGAATTCAATATATATGGTTACACTATTTCAAACTCTCTTTGTTTTGGTGCCTAGCACTGGTACCCTAGCTTATGTAGACTATTTATAAAGGATTACTCATATGGAGTTTTTTTGTTCACACATTTTTAAGAGGAAAAATATGTAAATGATAGTATAACCCCAAGGGCACCTAACATTTGTATCGTAACTTAGTGGTGGGATGCCATCCTCTGCTCGCTCTTTTATTTTTTCAGATTTCAACAGCTTTCCTAGATATAGGTTTTGCTGAATTGCTCATTTTGTATGTTTATTTCAGTAATTTTTTTCTTATTATTAATAATATTTATAGGGGATGGATTCCTAACTTGGTGAGGGTGCTGCAGAGATGCCAACATAATTAGGATGTCCTAATGCATCTACTCATATCTATTCATTACAATCTTTATTAAAAAAAAAAAAAGAGCAATATTCAAGGTTCATAATTTTTCTTAAGGCACAATATGATTTGTTTGGTAGCTATATATAGCCATAACTGTTCGAGCATCAATAACCTTTGTACATTTTTAGCGCATGTACAATTTTTTACTTCACATGTATTTTTGTTTTTTTTTACCTTAATCAATTTTTTTTATTCATCAATTTATTGCATGTGGTAATTTTTGATTGAATAAAGAGAGAGTTGACAGATAACTTATAATACATTATCCGAGTTTAGAGACAAACTCTCAATTTTATAATATAAATAAAATAAAATAGAAAAACAATAATTGTGTAATGATAGGAGACGTGTTTTTTTCATTCCTCTTCCAATACCTTATTTGTTTATTCCTCATAATCTACTATATAATGCTTTCTACTAATTACTCTTTTTAAATAAATATCATATATGTTTAGGATTTGATGATGCAAAAAAAAATAAAATAAAAAGGTAAAAGGTCAAACTAATCTCCTAATTTAGTCCATTGGAACTGTTTAGTATTCTTGTTTATAGAAGTATTTTAAAGTCTTTTGTTTATAAAAAAAATGGTCATGAAAGGATAATTTAACTTTATAATATAATATTTTTCTATATTTTTTTATAATAAAATATACTTTAAGAGCACATTGGTTATTTAAAAAAAATTCGTCTATCTCCAACCACTTATTCCTATTCTCTCCCATTTAATAATTATATTAGCTTTTCTCTTTCCCTAAATGGTCTCTCTCTTCTAAATTATATATCCTTCTTAAGTATTTTTTTTTTTAACTAGTATTGATTAGGTAGTAATTATGAAAGATATATAATTATTTTCTATTATTTGTACATCTTATATTATGGAAATTTTGTAGCATTTTTATGTATAAATATACGCTTTGTGATATCAGTAAAATCATTCCGAAATATTATTCTAAACCTCTTTTTTGACACATTTCATAGACCTTGAAATATCTAATGTAGAACTCATTCTCACACGGGGGAGCACGAAAGAAAATTTGCTTAACAATCTACAACAATAATCCTTTTTTTTTTTTTCTTTTCCTTTCTTTTAATTGAACTTCATTGTCTTAATTCTTGCATAAAATAAATTTAACAGACTTGTAATATTTTGTTTGAGTTATGAGTATATAACGTTATAATTAGTAAAAAGAAGATACTTATTCTAAATCGTATGCTTTAAACACTTTTACATTATAATGAACGTTACATATTTAACAAAATAAGATAATATAATCATATTTATTAAATAAATTAAATTATATTAATTAGCATTTTTTGTAATTAAAACAAAAATTAAGACAAAACTGTCTAAAATAAAAGAAGCCAAATTGGCAAATATAGATGCTAATAAGAAAATAGTATAAATATTTGTATATGTTTTCTTAAAAAATAATAATAATAAAGGTTTCATTTCATATTTATAACTCATTTGACAAGTTTTATTTTTAATTCCTCCCAAAAAGAAACATATTTTCATACATATTGAACATACTTTTAGTTTAATTTTTTTTTTAATATAAATACATTTTCATAAATATAAAATTAAAAAATATTTGTATTATAAAATAAGTGTAAAAAATATACAATAAACATATGTCTAAAATGTTATACAAGTTGAACATATGTTCAACTTGTATAACATATTCAACTCTTTTATTAAGATGTGTTGGACATATGTTCATGGCTTTATAAAAAGTTGAATTTATGAGTAAGATAGGGGTTAGAAATAAAACTCTATATATGTTTTAAATCAATTCTCTTTTTGGTTAAAAGTGGTTTTAAGTTGATCAAAATATTTTTAATGATTTTTGGTATTCTTGATGAGAAATGCTTTCAAAATTAAGTTTTATAAGCACTATTTGTACTTTTAAGAAAATTAAGTAAGTAATATTTTACTATTGAGGAAGTAGTTTTGAATGCATACTGTCATTCTTAAATAATTAATTAAATTCTCACTCAAAATTATTTTTAATAATTTTATGCCAAACATTTAGATACTTGAAACTACTTTTCACCGAACAACTTAATTTCAAACCACTTCCATTGATAGCACTTAAAAAAAAAAAGTAGCTAGCTAGCACGTAGCTAGGGGTGAGCATATCATAGATTGGTTCGGATTAACACTTAAACTAGAACCAATCCAATAATGTCATTTCCTGAAAAGTAAAAATTGATTTGATCTAATAAACCTATAAAACCAATCCAAACCATACCCTTTGGATCGAGTTGGATTGGATTGGATTAAGTGGATCGGATCCTGTAGTTTAGTGTTTTTTTTTCCTTCCTATTATCAAATTTAAAAAAATATATATTTATTTTTAATAGCTAAACAATTATTGCCTATTATCACTTTTTTTTTTAAAACTTATTTATTTTTAATAGATAAACAATTATTGCATTAAATTTAAGAATTAACAATAAATTAAAATTAGTACCTAAAAGGTTTTTATTATTTTTAAACAATAAATGAATAAAGATCAAGTACTCAATTCTAAATACCTCGCAATCACAAGTAATAAGGTTATAAATGAGCGATTAATTAACCTAGAAAGTACCAAAGTAAATATCTTATGAGCTGCTATTTAGACAAGTCCAAATACAATTTAATAAAACTAATAATTTGAGTGAGTTAGATGGTTTATTTAATTTATATATCTTTTTAATTTTTTTATTTAATAAATTTATTATATTAAAATAAAATATATTATGTATTATATATTATATGTATGGCTTGGATCGATTTTTATTAATTTTTTGTTTCAAGAACCGTTTTAATTTATAATAGATCGGTTCTTTAAAATTTTATCAACCCAATCATATTGTTAAAATCATGGATATGGATTGAGTTTGATTGATTTGTATGAATTGGATGAATTCAATCCAATTTTTTTCGCCCCTATTCATAGCCTAAAGGAAACTCCAATAAGCCTCCCCCGTTTGAAATTATTAATAAATAAATAAAAAAAACTATTTGAAACTCCTTCTTCGATCAGTCATAATCTTATGGACCATCATTTGGCTCTATGCTATTTAATAATATTCTCAACGACACATTTTAAAAGTGGGTAATCTGTGTTTTTAAATAAAAGAAGTTGCTTCTGATCAAAAAAAAAAAAAAAAAGAAGTTGCTTTTCTGAATCCGGTTTAACAAAAGAATATTTTCACGTTCAACGAACACAAAACAACAAAATGTCGTTTTTCGTTTTCATAAAAAAGAAACACGTTTTTTTGTTTTGAGTTTGGATAGATACTCATTATCACTTATAGTATTAAAATATATTAATTTAATATTTAAATTCATTTATTAGTATCATTTTTATCAAAAAAAAAAATTATACTAACTCAAAATTTTGAAGAAAATAAAGATATTTAAAGTAATTTTCTAAAAAAAAAATATGGATGATAATTTTCTTAATTTTGAAATAACGTTTATTTTTAAGATTTTTAATTTTGAAATAATATTTACACACTCACAAACTCATGTAAACACATATACATTAATGGGGTTCGAACCCACATCCTCTCAGTGCCCAGACATATCAATTTTCATTATATGAAAAATTAATAATATTTTTAATTGCTGAACAACATATTTCCTTAAAAAAAATAGATGATAATTTTTTTAATAATTAATAGCAACCATGTATCGTCCATCGCAATTATCGAAGACAACATAACTCTGAAAAATATTTTTATATAATTGTTTTGAGTATTACTGGTTTCCTCGGCTAAAATGTCTATTTTAATCATAAAAAAAATTATTTTGTAATTTCATAAAGTTATACATATTCCTCTTAAAAGATCATTTTCTTTTTATCTATTTATGCTGTTAGCAAATAAAAAAAAATTCACCTAATGTTTTTTAAAAATTAATGTTAAATATTAAAATAATCCCTCTTTTAACTAAAATTCGAAGTTAATGTAGCTTTTTGAAAGGAAAAAAAAAAAAAAAACCAATAAATGAGCATGGGTACTTGGCACATTTCAATAATATGAATATCAAGTTGGTACCCAAGACTTTTTGAGTGGTGATATACAAGTTGCTAATGTCACAAATATAATTTATTAGGGATAATTTTATTTATAATTATGATACTCGAGTATAATTGATTGTAAAATATAATAAACAAATTACACATTTTTTATTTTGACAAAACAAAAGTAGTCAGTGCAATAAAAAAATAATTTTGACAATAATATTACGTTCTTTTCTTCCTTTTCTTTACCTTTTAAATAAAACATATTTTTTAACAAAATAACATGACAATTTATATGAAACAAAATTAAATGCACATATTAATAATATTATTCTTGTTATTTAAGATATATTTTCAAATTTATTAGAATAAATCGTTATATTCAAGCGATGATTAATAGTGTATGATCTATATATATATATATGTATGTATATATATATACATATATATATGTATGTACATTCATATATGTATGTATGTATGTATATATTTGCATGTTATGTTTTTCTAGGCAAATTAATGCTGGATGAAAGAGTCGGAAATGGCTTCAAATTATACCTACTTTTTTACACCCCACCATTAATTCAAGAAATGAGATTTGAAGAAATAGTTTTCTCTCTTCTTTAAATCTCAACCGTTAGATAATAATGATATAAGAATTAGATAATAAATAATTAAATATGTGCTATATATTGATCCTATCCCTAGCATCATTTTCTATCTCCTATCATTTTTAAGTAATTATATAAACATATAATTTATATATACACACACACATACTAATAAAATGCACTTGCATAACACGTATTATATTTTGCTTTTATGTTTTATATTTATTGTTATTTTTTTGTCATATTAAAATATATATTTTTTAATTTTTAATAGATAAAGTACTAAAAATTTAAGAACTATTTAATTATGAAAGAAAACTCTCATAGGAATCTCTTATAGTTCAGGTAGTAAGATTCACAATCCCTCCACCATAAATCCAAGTTCGAATCCCACATGAATTAAAATTAGGTTTCAATATCAATATAATACTAGTTAAATACACAAGCATTGCAGGTGTTTTATTTTTTAATTCTGCTTCATTTTTTGTTAAATGACCGATGAAAGATATCTTAATTTTTTTAGACGTTCAAGCATTACTATTGTATAAAATTATAAATAATAGTTAGAGAAATATACTTTTAATAATTATAGTAACAATAATTTTAATTATCAAACAATTTCTTTTGAGTTAATGATAATTTTAAAATTAATAGTAAATGTTAAATAAGTATTTGATTATTATCTACTAATAAAACTTTAATTATCTAAATAGTTTTGCTAATAAAATTTTTTATAAGCATAATACTAGCAAAAATTTCATAAAAATAAAACCTATTAAAAATTTTAAGGGTATTATTTTTGATAAATTTCCTTGTTTTTATTCATCAATTTATTACATTGATAATTCTTGATTGAATAAACAGAGAATGGATAAATAATTTATAATACGCAATCCGGACTTAGACAAATCCTTATTTTATAATAGAAATTAAAAAATAAATAAAGAAATGCTAATATTGTTTATTTTTTCACCCAAGTCTTTTATTTTGTGCTTAAGTGTTAAAATTGTTTTGAAAGTTAGAGAAATAATTCAATTTTTAGAAAATATTGATATATGTAACAATATAATTATAATTATAATTAGTATAAAAATAGGTACAAATTTATATATTTTTAATATTATTTTTAAAAAATAATTGTAAATGATAGAGACGAGTTTTTTTATTCTTTTTGCCCTTATTAGTTTGTTCCTCGTAATCTTATCTATATTAGCTTAATAGTTAATACTACTTTCTTTCTTTTTTATGGATAATAGTTAATACTACTTAATATTGTTAAAAAAAAAAAAACTCTTCACAGAAGTAATTTTATTAAAAAATTAGGATGTGGTATTAGTGTTATATTAATCTCATGGTTTTGATTGTAGATTGGTATATATATTAATCTTTTAAGATCGGATGATTCTTAGTTTTTATAGACTTTTATAATGTATAAGAGATTTAGTTGACTAAATGGGCCAGAAGAAAATTAATGGGCAAAAAAATATGGGCCTTGTAAAAATAAAAAAGATAAGTAACCTAATGGATTTAGAATATAACAAAATTGGTCATTAATTCTATCAAGTGTATTCATACAATCTAAAAATAAATAAATGAATTTTATATAAGAAAAAATAACATGAAATTTTAGGCATAAAAAAGTTAGAGAGAAGTACTTAAGAGAAGAGAGAGGGAGAAAGAAATAATTTAAGGAAGACGATATAACGATTATATTTCTTCGTTCATTGGGAGCAACACTTCTATTTGAGAATATCAATGTGAGCAAGCTCCAGAGATTGTCGTCAAGGGGTCGTAATAACCTTACGTACCGTTTTATCCATCGAATTTATAATCTTTTGCATGTAGTCTAATTACGTTACTAATTGAGCTATTGTACTGTGGTAAATCGTTTGCAAGTGTAATTTGTTTTCAACAAATTGGTATTGTTTGCGCGTGTAACATAGGTACTGGATCCGAAAAATTAGAACATTATGTTTTAGAATTTGAAAATGAAAATAAAACATGTTGCTTGTCTCTCTACTGTTTTAACAAAATAATCTTTTCCTGTTCAATGAACTTACACATGCAATTGGCAAAAAGAACAGTTTAACTGTTGTTTTCGTTTCTCTAAAAAGGAAACACGTGTTTTTGTTGGTCCTCTGCACCGACTTGATAGTTTAAAAATAAAATTAGGGTAAAGGGCAGTGATAATACTTTTTATTAAACTTTGAGTATTATTTATTTCATTTACTTTTAAATAATATTATTTAATTTTATTAATTATTAAAAATATATTATTTAATTCTTTTTTACTATTAAAAAGATGCTAATGGAAAACAAACATGAATATTTTATTATTAAATTTGAGTTTAGACTAATCATTTGAAAAAAAAAATGTATTTTAAAAGTTAAATATGGAAATTTAGATTTAATTTTTTTTAAAAGAAAAAAAAAATCTTATTTATCCACAAAGTCATATATCTCATTCAAATTTTCCAACCCACCGTACATCTAAATTACCATAGTTCTAAAGTTAGCAACCACCCTATTTGACTAGTAAAAAAAACATAGCAGTAGTGGGCATGTGAGAGAAAAAAATTGAGAAAGGTCTTTTATATTTTTGGAAAATTACCAAAAATAGCACCCCTAAAAATTATAATAACAAAACTAGCACCCCCTTGTGTTCAATTAGAATTGAACGTTTAATATTGAACGTTCAATATTCAATTTGAACGTAAAATATTGAACGTTCAATATTAAATAGGTCTAATTATCGTCATTCAATTCTAATTGAACGGATAATATTGAACGTTCAATATTGAACGAGTCCAAATTATTGTCGTTCAATTTTAATTGAACACAGGGTGCTAGTTTTGTTATTATAATTTTTGGGGGGTGTTAGTTTTGTTATTTTCCCTATATTTTTTTTGAAAAATGGCCGAAAAAAATGAAAAGAGGAATGAGTTTATTGTATTTGACAAAAAACATACTTTACCAAAATACCCTTTAAATAAATTCAAAAATTTATTAAAATTATAAAAATATTTATACTTAAATAACATTTGCCTTTTTAGAATTCTTTTTCATAACTAAAAGATCAATTAATACTAAAACCATAAATAAAAAAACTAAAATTACACCACATTCTAAAATTTAATATATAAGAAAATTATATCATCTTATTAAACCTCCAATTTACTTAATTTATTTTATATTTTAGACAAAGTAGTAGGACTAGCCAAAAGAAAATCTATATGTGGTCTCAATTATTATTACTCTTTCAAGCTTTTATTATTTTATTCCTAATAATCTTATCCATATCAACTTAATACTATTTAATAAAATGTAACGTTGATACTGTTAACTCTATGATTAAATGCTTTCGCATGTAATCAATAATACTATATTATGCTTTCTACTGATTATTTTTTTTAAATAAAAAAAATTAAATATATTTAATTATGATTTGTGGATGCAAATAAAAAAAATCTCCTTTATTAGAGGTTTTATCAAAAGGAGTGTTTTCACATTTAACGATGTTATGATTAACAAAAAAACAAAAGTTTCGCTTTCTTTTTTGTAAAATAAAAAACGTGCTTTTTTTTATGTTTTTTCCCTCTCCTTCAGAGATGGGTCACATGTGAAATAGTTGCTGACTTATCCAAGCATATCATCGATCCTCATGTGAAGTCTATATAAAGTGTGTCATTACTGGGTTGGAAAGCAAAAGTGAGCTTGATCAATCTTTAGCTATCAAAAACAACTCACTAGTTATAAATTCAGTCTCAAATCTTCATCCAGTCTTTTGCATTGATATAATTCCACATTAAGATGTCTTTACCAACTGCATTCACTGTGGAGTTCAATGCTTCTCAGGGAGGTTCTGGAAATTATATGCAATTTATAGAGAGAGTGCGTTCACAAAATCAATTAGCTACCCGTTATGTACGCAACCGTCCTGTTCTTCCACAACTACAAAGAGAGGCTGCTGATATCGAGTGGTTTCACGTTATACTACGAGCCACTGATCAAAATGGTGTTGCTCATCATATTACAGTCAGAATCCGCACTGACACTTTGTACTTAGATGCCTACCAAACTCAAAATGGGCAATGGTTTGAGTTTGAAACTCTAATTCCAGGAGCACGTCGACTAGGATTTGGAAGTGCCTATGGGGATCAATTGGGTCAACTCCTAATCGGACGAGATCCACTCGTTAATGCTATAAACTATTTGGCAACATCAAATAATGATGATAGAGATAGAACTCAGCGCTCGCTAAGGGTATTGTTTGTCATGATTTGCGAAGCAATTAGATTTAATAGCATTTCTCATGAGTTCATAGCTGATTTAATCCATCGAAACATAAACAGTACTCGACTAGATGGTCGTGCTGAAGGCGAACATCTTGATGAGACCGAAAGAGCAAGACGCGATAGATATATGGCGCAAATCAATGGTTGGGGAAATCTCTCTGAAGAAGTACTGCGATCTGATGCCACTGGAGGACATAGTTTTTCCCCATTTCCAAACATGGGAATAACAACATTTGAAATTGCAATTGCTGTACTTGGAATGTTGCGGTTCTACTGTTGGCCGGGAGATAGACATTCGGGTGGCAGACACCCACGATCTGACGAAACCGAAGTGTGTGGTGCTGGACGACCTTTAATGGAGGTTTATCATTTAGTCATTACTAACATTGATAATGAAAATCCAGGTGATTTGTATGGTACAATCAAAGTAACTGATGGAAAGGGTACTCAATACATATACAATCGTTCAAGGAGTGACTATGAGTCCATACGCCCCGGTGGCAAAGCTACACTCAGTGGTCCAACTCGGGTTGTCTCAGCTCTTGACACCTTCATGGTCGACTTTGACCTCAAGGATAAGGATTCTGATCCGTCTCCTGATGACGAAATTGTCAAAGAATTGTTCTCGTGGAACTTTTTTGATTTAAACAACGTGTATGACACAGTCATATCACGTGGTGTTTCTGGAAAATATGGTAATGCAACTTTTGTATATGCTGTATTGAATAATGCAGTGGCAGCTACCATTCGAGTTACACTCATAAATGGGGATGGAGAAAATCCTGCAAATGTTTATGGAAAAGTTACTGCATCTACTAGCAAGTTTCAGAACAATCAAATTGTTCTCTTTGAAAAGAATAGTAGTAACTACGTAAATGTAAGGCCAGGACAATTAGTTCCATTGTTAAGGTCTGCTGCAGCTGTTATCTTGGGCTCTTCTCTAGTTATTGATGCAAGTCTTTGGGATCAAGACAGCTTATCTTCTGATGATGAGATTGCTAAGGGCACTGCAACATTTCCTGCTAAACTATCTGGTACATCTGAACAAAACATTTCAGGTAAATATGGTCAAATCAAAGTGACTATAAATTGGGAGTGAGTGGTTCATTCCTGTATGTTTTCCAAATAGTATCGTTTTATATATTTATAAATAAGGCCAATGAACTTATAAGTTCATATCCGGAAGTGATTTGTATTGTTTATGTTAATTATTTAAGTGTGTCTGTGTGTCCGTAGTTGGGTAAGCTTGTCCTTTTTTCTATTTAGCTTTCTAAAATAAAAACATGCATGTTGTATGAATATGCTACTCCCATCTGTCAGCTAGCAATTAAATAAATACAATGTTCTTCTTCTTGTTTTATTCTATTTTTATTTGTACACAACCAATTTTATTTATTTTTTATTTCATCCACTAGTTCGACTAATTATTAAATAAATTAATTTTAAATATTAAATATTAAATATAATCGATTTAGTTCACTCTCAATCTTTAAATAATTGAATAAATTATTACTTTTACATGTGATATATGATTATTTTGTTTATTAAACTTCTACACTTCTTACATTTAAGTATTCTCTTGTTTGTTTTTACAATCTCGCATCAATCGTTACTTTCTTTTAAACAACGATCATTATGCTGAAAGTATCTATCTCCTTACATATCTCCAATCATTCAAATAAGTATAGACTTTGTTATATAACAACTAACTGACATAAAAAAATTGTCAAATATATTCATATAAAAATATTTTTTTTTATATACATCAATTCATGTATTGTATAATTTAATTAGTTTTTTATTATTAAAGGGTTAATATCACTTCTTTAATTATCACATATTTACAACTTTATATCCGATTAATAACTAATACAATATTTAATATATAATACAATTTGATATACGTAGTACTACTCTGTTCTTATTACTCACAACAAGAGAGACGTAAGCAATTTGGTTCGTATTACTGTATCCAAATTAGAAACAAATACGTATGTACCTAATGGGGCATTAGATTGAGGCAGGTTGCAGATGTATGGCTTTTTAGTTTTTATATTTTTTATGGAAATCAGTTTATCTTTGTAATAGTGTATTAGTGCGAAATAATACTGAACAGTTCAATAATTTTATTAAAAATTTAGTTTAATTCTATAATTTTTTAATTAAACATAATAAAAATACTAATTTTTTTAAAGGTATAATTTAGTACTATAATTTCTTGAGTAGGCTAAAAGCTAAATAACGACATTAACTTTATAAATGTTCCAAATAATTTCCAAAAAATGCCAAAAAATTATATTTAAACCATTATTTTGGCATTTTTTTTAAACTTATTTTGAACTTTTATAAAATTAATGTTCTTATTCTAATTAACTAAAAAATTATAGGACTAAACTATTAAAAAATTATTAGGGATACTAAGTAAAATATTTGATGAAATGTTATAGCCTACATTACATCTCTAATAATAAATGCAGAAAATTAATATTTTTCCAAATTAATACTATATGTGTCTATGATTAAGTTAGTAGTCCACTGTCCACCATAAATTATTTCCAACATTCCATAAACTAGCGTCAACATTTATACAAAAATGAGTATTGTAATAATAACTGACTCATACTAATACATGAAAATAACACTGATGATTAGAGTAATGTTAATAGCATCAGTAACTTCCTTAACAAAACAAAACATTCTTATGATATCGAATCCGAAGTTCTGACCAATATTTTGCAATGGGAAGACTCTTCTATTCTACTTCTCAGTTGCCGGAGATTCAGAATTCTGTGCTGTAATGATATGGCTATTCAAGAGTCTTAGCAATGGGGGAGCATAGCTATGCATCCAGTGACTAATTTTCATACACTATAAAGGACTGCAAAGTGATTAAATTAAAGAAAACTCATTAGTTTAAGGAACCTACTGCACAAAAACAGTGATACAATAAAAATGGGAAAATCCGTGTGGCCCTGATATTTTAGGAAAAATGAACACTTTAGTCCTTTAAATATAAAAAATGAGCACTTTTAGTCCCATTAAAGGGGACAATTCTTACACTAAAATTCTCAATTTTCATAATAACGGTACTAAAAGTGTCAATCCATTTAGTACCAATCCAAAATATCAAACTAAAATTCACAGTTTAAAAAAAGAGACATTTGGTGTCACATATCCAAAAAACTAAAATGTTCTCATCAACGAGAAACTTTTTTAGATAAACTAGGCTCATCATTTCAACCTTATATATTTGGAGAACCCTTTCATTCATTAATTGAAACATATTTTAAAACTTCCAAGTCAGCAACACGTTTTAAAACTTGCAAATTGTAAAGTAAATTGCAAACTTCCATTCATCAAGATAGTCTATTATCGAGTTGTGTATGTTGGGACCCGCTCGAAGTTTTCTAACATTTAAGAAAGTCCTGATATAATTTAGAATCTACTAAATTTTGACAAAATTTTAGCTGTTTTTCTATTATAAGTTCTACTAAAATAATGTAAATATAACATCTACTTGTCTACAATATTCAAACTCGTAATTTATGCAAACGGTCATGAAACAAAAATAATACTAATACATAAGTGACATCATCCTTTATAGTGGGGGACTACATCCGTGAAGATTGTTGGATTTTGCCGCAATCTTTCAAAGTCTCCTATCCAGATATTGCCTCAGAAATTCAATCAACAGTTATTGGCTTTGGTTCGGATATCAGAGTTTGGACACACTCAATCAAGGGAGATGTTACAACCAGTGAAGCTTATGATTCACTCCGTGTGGTTGGAGAACGGAAGATTTGGGGTAAGAACATATGGGCTCATTATATACCGCCCTCACGATCTATCTTGCTATGACGTGCTATTCAGAATAAACTTCCAACAGATTGTCAATTAAAAAGAAGGGGACAATCGCTTCCTTCCCGTTGCTCATTATGTGGTTCCAAGGAAGAAACTCTGTCACATCTCTTTTTAAGTTGTCATTTTGCAGGTGCGCTTTGGGACTTCATATGCTTCTTTTTTGGAAAACGACCAAGTACAGACTCTTCGATCCTAAATCTATGGAAAACCGCAATGGCAATGGAATTTGGATCACAGCTCGCCAACTTATGGAAAGCAGGAATTGTTTCAGTCATTTGGGTGATTTGGACTGCTAGAAATGAGTATCGTTTTAACAATAAGAGGACGACTCTGAGATCGGCTTTTGCCACAGTATGGCGTTTTATCCGCGAGGCGAGTCTTTCAAAAAGTGGTTGCATGCAGAACACTGTGGATGATTTACAGGTACTTAGGCGGCTTCGAATATCAGGCATCCCAAGAAGGGCCCCAAATATTAAAGAGGTAAATTGGAAGGTTCCACCATCGGGATGGATAAAGGTCAATACAGATGGTGCAACATTTGGAGCTCCAGGATTATCTGGTTGTGCGGGTGTTTTTAGAACTTCAAGATCATTTGTTAAGGGTTGTTTCTGTATTCCGCTTGGAATATCATATGCTTATGAAGCAGAACTAGCGGCAGCAATTTATGCGGTGAAGTATGCATATACATTTCAGTGGAGGCGTCTCTGGTTGGAATCAGACTCACTATATGTTGTCTCTCTTTTTTAGACCCAGTCTTCTTCGGTTCCTTGGAGGTGGCATTCTGCTTGGACGGATTGCTTAGACAAAATTACTCATATGGAGTTTTACTGTTCACATATTTATAGGGAAGGTAATGCTGCAGCTGATAGCTTAGCTTCTAGGGCTCCTAGTTTATGTACAGCGACTTGGTGGTGGAATGTTCCACATTTCGCGAGCTCTTTTATTTATTCTGATGCTAACAACAAACCTAATTACAGGTTTTGTTGAGAATTTTTATTTGCATGTGTAATTTTCTCAATATTTAATAATATTAGTGGTTGATTGGTTTAATGAAGAAGGTGCTAAGGAGGTGCCAACCTAGTTGGGATGTCCCGGTGCACCCACTGAAAACAATTAGCCACAACCTTTTATTTAAAAAAAAAAGTGACATCATCCTTTATCATTTACAGTCACTAAAGAATCACAAAACATCATCTACTATATTTCCGTCACCAAGAACCTAGACTAAACTCTTAGAACTACCGAAGAACAAAAAATCATACACTGCAATATCAACAATTAATTTAATTTAAGTCACCTTGAAATATGGTACTCAAATATTCAATTAAAAACTATTTACACCTGAGGGAAAAATTTAAAAGAAAATAGGATAAGTAAAAATACTAATAAGTGGACAAGTATTGGAAGATAATAATTATTAAATCTATGTTTTTAATTTTAATGATTTAACTGTAAAATTAAAACAAGTCATATAATGAAAACATTTATAAGATGTGTTAACAATTTGGTAAAATATAAATAATTGAAAATAAATTATCTGTGAACAGCTTATATGTAATAGAGTGTCAGAAATAGGAAAAACTCACTAAACTTGCATTTGGAAGAATAGCTGGTCATACGTGTACCTCTTTGCACACGCTGACAAGAAAGTGTTAATTATGTGTGCTAGTATGCGCAAACAAGGGCTTATTAATTAATTATTTATTTCTTATCATATTGCTGAATTAGGGACCGTTTGATGGTTTCAAAACAATACATAATAATACCAATAATATTTTGAAATAATGATGCCAAAAACTGGAGATATGTAGTTTCTATATTCTAATCAAAATTCATATTTTTGATATAAAATTAAGTAAAAACTTATAAATTGACATTTACCAAAAGAATTAATTTCTGCTTGCTACACATAATAAACATTAATTTTGAAAGCCTAAAACTATTAAACATATGAAATCTTACAATAATAAGATTAAATATTTTGTTCAATTACCTCAATCACGTGGTCAAACCAAGAATATCTACAATGTACTTAATCACTCTACCCCAAGTAAGTATCCTATGCCCACTCAACTCTTTACTGAGAGGGTCACACCTTTACACCTTGTGTCTGCTTCAGTACCTGTCACTTCTTCATCCACCCGAACATCTACTTCTCCTTCTTCATCAACCCACACATCTACTTCTCCTGCTTCAACAACCCACACTTCCACTTCTTCTGTCTTGGAAAAATCTATGTCTCCTAGTTTGTCTTGTTCCTCTTTTCCTTTTTCTCCATCTATTGAACCTTTATCAGAACCTGACTCTTCTTCTTTGTCTCTTAACAGTAGTCAATCTCTTTGTTTTCCTTCATCTAATACCAACCCAAGGATCTTTGATCCTGATGGCATTAACCTCACTATTTCGTTTCCTCCTATTTCTCAACCACAACAATTATCTCCCTCTACTATTGTACCAATTTCTCAAGTACACAAACCACCTTCTTTTGATAACATTCATACTATGCAAACACACAATGTCATTTTACCTATTCCTCATACTGTGAAAAAAGCACTGAAACATCCTGAATGGATAGAAGCAATAGGGAAAGAGTTTGAAGCTCTTATGAGAAATGAAACATGGGAGTTGGTTCCACCTCCTCGACATGGGAAGATAATAAGTAACAAATGGGTGTTTGCAGTAAAGCTTAAACCTGATAGGACCTTGGAGAGGTACAAAAGCAAATTAGTAGCTAAAGGATTTTTACAAACTGAAGGCATAGATTATAATGAGACCTTTAGCCCCGTGGTGAAGCCCACAACCATACGTGTAGTTCTTACAATGGCATTGTCTAAAGGGTGGAAGGTGAGGCAACTTGATGTAAATAATGCTTTCCTTAATGGAGAGTTAGAAGAAGAGTGTACATGTATCAACTTGAGGGGTTTGTGAATCAGGAGTGTCCAAGATATGTGTGTAGATTAAAAAAGGCTTTGTATGGATTGAAACAAGCTCCTAGAGCCTGGTACAACAAGTTGAGTAGTTGTTTGAGTTCTTGGGGTTTTAAGAGTTCTCAAGCAGACACATCCATGATGGTTTATGATGATGGGGTGTACACTGTGGACATTCTCATTTATGTGGATGATATTTTAGTAACATGATTTGATGATGGTTATGTGCAAAAAGTGATCACTAAGCTGAATGATGTATTTGCGCTTAAAGATTTGGGTGAATTAAACTATTTCCTAAGAATTGAAGTTACAAGGAATGCAGGCTGTTTCCACTTGAATCAACAAAAATATATTGCACAGTTACTTGATAGAGTGCAATTGATCGATGCTAAACCAGCTTCTACTCCTCTTGCTACAGGGAAGAGTCTATCTAGGTTTGATGGTCAGCCACTAAAAGATACAGGACCTTATAGGTCAATAGTGGGGGCACTTCAATATTGTACACTCATTAGACCAAACATAGCATTTTCAGTTAACAAGCTTTGTCATTTTTTGCAATGTCCCACTGAAAAACATTGGTTTGCAGTCAAGAGGTTATTGAGATATTTGAAGGGAACCATTGGACATGGGATTATGCTGTAGAAGACAGAGGTTTTGTCCATAATGGTGTATGCTGATGCAGATTGGGCCTCGTGTGTGGATGATAGAAGAAGTAGAGGAGGCTAGTGTATTTTCTTGGAAAATTCTTTAATATCATGGAGTTCTGGTAAGCATAGGGTGGTTTCAAGATCATCTACTGAAGCAGAGTTTAGATCATTGGCTTTAACTATTTCAGAAATTTTGTGGCTTAAGAAGTTGCTAAATGAACTTAATATGCAGCTTCCTAGTGCACCTGTCTTGTTTTGTGACAATCAAGGAGTTGGGGCTTTAGCTAAACACCCAGTACTTCACTCTAGAACGAAACATGTTGAGATAAATTTTCACTTTATTAGAGAACGAGTATTGGATGGAGAAATTTACATTGAATATATTTTGACTCAAGACCAGCCAGCAGACATAATGATCAAGTCTCTAGGTTCAGCTCGTTTTGTTGATCTTAGAACCAAGCTCACTATCTTACATAGAGACTTGAGCTTGAGGGAAGATGTTAGTGCATATGGTAGTGTGAATAGTTCAGTATGTAGTTTGGTGTATTTGGATTAGATGACAGCTTATAGCATGATTGTGTAAGTGAGTGTATAGTTGATAAGGTCTAGGTGTTTTACCAGAGTAATACTCAATGGTATTTTGTTAGAGTTGTGGTCCCAGTCTGTTACTCTAGTAGCTGACAATAGTTATTACTATAAATCAAGCATTGTAGCCACGTGAAAAAGTATGAATAACAATCTGCTTTTCAACACTTCTCTGCTCACACTCTTTCTTTCCTTCCTGGTTCTTGATTCTTTGAGATCAGAACCTAAGTTTCTTAGTTATATAGCCACTAACAGATATCAAAAAATAGCTCACAACGAGACAAACATAAGCAATTTTGCTCACATTAGGTTGAGGAGGTTGCAGATGTATGACACTTTATGTTTTTGATAAAAGTTAGTTTATCTTTGTAATAGTGTATTATTGTATCTCGAATTTTGTCTTTGGATTTTAGCTTCAACAAATTGCAAAACAAAACAAAATAAAAGTATGTAAATGTGTATAAATTAGCCAAATGAAGATAATTAATGTTCATAATATTGGTGAAAGATAACTTCAAAATGAAGCGAAACAATACAACTAAAGAAAAAACAGAATGTATAAATTAAAATGAGATGTTACTCATAAAATAACACAAAAATTTTCATAACATATATCATCTTATCTCATTTAATTTTTCATGAGATGAGATGGTAATAAAATGATATTAAATAAAATATTTAATTTGTCCTAAATAGACCTAAATGAGACAATTAAATCAATATAAAATCAATAACATAATTATTTGTAACGTGAAAATTCACCGAAAAAAATGATAAAATATTATGTTTAAAATTAGGCACATTAGAACTACAATCTAAATGATATAAGATAAGATAATATTTAAATGAGATAAGATAATATTATATCATAAACTTATTAGGAACACTAAATAAAACACTAGATGAAATGTTATAGCCCACTTTACATCTTTAATAATAAATGCAGAAAATTAAAATTTTCTTGTACCTAAAATTCTCACAAAAATCCATCCAACTCATACATATAATATTTTTTTTTATTTTAAAATAATAATTTTATTAAATAAAATAAGTTAAAATATAAAGAAATCCTTAGTTCTTTAGAATCCTTATCCCGTCTCTATCTAATTTATGAACAGTAGAAGTTATAATGTAATAGTTGTTTACATATTAAAAACAAATATGAATTTTTTCGATAATAGAAGCAAAACAAAACAAAAACACAAAATTAGATCCAACCCAATTTAAAGAATTCGGTTTGATTTGATTTTATAATTTTATTAAGTCAGATCAATTCTTACTGTTTAAGACTTATTAGGGACACTAAATAGATCATTAGATGAAATGTTATAACCCACTTTACATTTCTAATAATAAATGTAGAAAATTAATATTTTTTCCAAATTAATATTATATAGTGTCTATGATTAAGTTAGTAGTCCATTATAAATTATTTTCAACATTCCATAAACTAGCGTCTAACATTTATACACAAATGAGTACTGTAATAATAACTGACTCATACTAATACATGAAAATAACACTGATGATTAGAGTAATGGTAATAGCATCAGTAACTTCCTTAACAAAACAAAACATTCTTATGATATCGAATCCGAAGTTCTGACCAATATTTTGCAATGGGAAGACTCTTCTATTCTACTTCTCCGTTGCCGGAGATTCAGAATTCTGTGCTGTAATGATATGGCTATTCAAGAGTCTTAGCAATGGGGGAGCATAGCTATGCATCCAGTGACTATATAGTGTTTATGATTAAATTAGTAGTCCATTATAAATTATTTCCAACATTCCATAAACTAGCGTCTAATATTTATACACAAATAAGTATTGTAATAATACATGACGATCATTAGAGTAATGGTAATAGCATCAGTAACTTCCTTAACAAAACCAAAACATTCTTATTCTCTCTCTTTCTCTCTGCTTTCCTTTTCGTTTTTCTTCTTCTTTTTTTTTGTTATATTTTGTTTTTCGGGGAAGGGTTAAAAATAAGTTTAATGTGTAAAATAATTATTTGATATAATTAAATTTTATCTTTTACTTAATTTATTTTATATCTTAAATGAAATATAAGGACTGATCAGAACAAAATTAAAAAATTATTAAAAAAAAATACCTCAAATAAAATTATAATAAAATTAAATAACATTTAACAATAAATAAATTTAAATTGCACTTGTTTAATTTAAATGACTACAAATTGAACAGACGAGAAAAAAAAAATATAACAATTATTTTTTAATTATGAAAATATATGATTTTAATATTATAAGTATTATTTTTATTATTATAAATTTTGAATGACACGTGATTTTGTCAAAAACAAAAAAATGTACATGTGATCTCATATTAAGTTAGTACTCAATTTTATTATGCCACCTCATTTATTATATAATAAATATATGATTTAAATATAAAAAATATTATTTTTATTATTATAAATTTTAAAAATATATTATTTTTATTATTTTTTTAATTATTTTTCATCATTTTCAATACATAATGAGCCTAGATATTATGTCCTACGTTATCTATCATATTTGTGTCCCTTCAATTAAATATTCGCACATATATTGCTCCTTCTTACGTCAGTCAATTTTTCAACCCATCTAACTCATTGCATTTAAAAAAAAAAAAAATTTATTACAATTGATAATTTCTTTATTCAATGAACAAAAAGTTGATAAATAATTTATAATAAAAGATCCCAACTTAGAGACAAACCCCAATTTTAAAATAAAAATAAATAAAACAATACTTGTATAATGATATAGACGTTTTTTTTATCAATTACTCTTTCAAGCCCTTATTAGTTTATTCCTAGTAATCTTATTCATATCGGCTTAATACTACTTAATAACTCTCTATAGGACGAAGTTTTAAATGTAATGTTGGTACTATTAATTCTCAAATCACTAGTGATAAATTCTCAAATCTTAATCTAGTCTTTTTACATCGATATAATTCCACACTAGAATGGCTTTACCTATGGCATTCACTATGGAGTACAATGCTTCTAAGGGAAGTTCTTGAGATTATATGCAATTTATTGAGAACTTGCGTTCACAAAATGAATTAACTACCCATTATGTACGCAATCGTCCTGTTCTTTTACAACTACGAACAGTGGCCGCTGATATTGAGTGGTTTCACGTTGTTCTACGAACCACTGATCAAAATGGTGTTGCTTATCGTATTACACGCAAAATTTGCATTGATACTTTGTACTTAGATGCCTACCAAACTAAAAATGGGCAATGGTTTGAGTTTGCAAATCTAATTCTAGGATCGCATTGACTAGGATTTGGAAGTAACTACGAGGATCAATTGGGTCAAGTCCTAATTGAACGAGATCCACTCATTAGTGCTATAAAATATTTGGCAACATCAAATAATGATAATAGAGATAAAACTAGGCGCTTGCTAATGGTATTGTTTGTCATGATTTCTGAAGCAACTAGATTTAATAGCATTTCTCATGAGTTCATTGCTGATTTAATCCATCGAAACATAAACAGTACACAGCTAGATGGTTATGGTGAAGGTGAAAATATTGAAGACACCGAAAGAGCAAGACGCCATAGATATATGGCCCAAATCAATGGTTGGGAAAATCTCTCTGAAGAAGTACTGCAATCTGATGCCACTAGTGGACATAGTTTTTCTCCATATCCTGACATGGGAGTAACAACATTGGAAATGGCAACTACTATACTTGGAATATTGCGATTCTACTATTGGCCAGGAGATAGATATTGAGGTGACAGATCAGAAGAATGTGGTGTTGGACGACCTTTAATAGAGGTTTATCATTTGGTCATTACAAACAATGATAATGAAAATCCAGGCGATTTGTATGGCACAATCAAAGTGACAGATGGAAAGGGTGCCCAATACATATACAATTGTTCAAGGAGTGAGTATGTGTCCATACACCCTCATGAACCTTTTGAGTATGAGGGAGTCCCATTAAGAAATTCATTGTGATGTACTCCCATTTCCATTCAAGAATAGGTAGTGGTTGTAATGGTCCAGAAGGTTTCTAATGTTCTGCCCTAACTTGTTGACAAATCAAACACTTAGATACAAATTTTGCTATTTCTAGCTTCATGCCTTTCCCCCAATAATGGTCCTTCAGGGTTTGATAAATTTTAGTACTGCCTGGATGCATGGAATAATGAAACCTATGAGCTTTTTCTAGATTTTCCCTCTTCAAGTTCTTATCATTGGGAACACAGTCTGTTGTTAAAAACTAAAGCTCCATCATCTCAAATAGTCAAATCCACTTGTCAACCATTTTATAGCTCCTCTTTCAATCGGACTAGTATAGGATCTTGAAATTGAGCGTCACGAACTTTATCAATTAAATTGGGTCTTAACCAGAAACTAGCAAACATAGTTCTCGATTCATCAATTGATAATTGTGCATCTGATTTCCTAAACTCGATAGGTAAAGGCAGATATCTCGTCTTTAAATAAGCTAAAGAACTTGATGCTTTTCTACTAAGTGCATCTACAACCACATTGGCCTTTCCTAGATAGTAATCGATAACACATTCATAATCCTTGATTAGTTCCATCCATCTCCTTTGTTGTAGGTTCAACTCTTTTTGTGTAACTACATATTTCAAACTTTTTTTATCAATAAAAATTTGAAATTTCTCTCCATATAAGTCATGTATCCATATCTTTAATTCAAAGACTATTGCTACAAGCTCTAGATCAAGAGTAGGATAATTGAGTTCTTGTGGTTTGAGTTGTCTTGAAGCATAATGATCAATAACCTTTCCATGTTGCATGAGGACACACCCTAGCCCTTGACGAGAAGCATCACTAAATACTACGAATCCACCATTACTTGAAGGAAGAGTAAGTACTAGAGCATAAGTTAAATGATTCTTCAATTCTTGGAAACTCTTTTTGCACTCATCACTCAACACAACTTTTATATTTTTCTTGTCAAGCGTGTTAATTGTAGTGCAATCCTTGAAAAACCCTGGACAAACAGGCTATAATATCTAGCTAATCCCAAAAAACTTTGTACTTTAGAAACATTTGAAGGTCTTCCCCAATTAAGTATAGCCTCTATCTTTTGATGTTCAATAGTGATTCTTTCTGCTGATATGACATGCCCAAGCTATGTAACTTGATCCAACCAAAATTGACACTTGCCAAACTTGGCATATAGTTTTTGCTCTCTTAGTGTTTGTAACACAAGTCTGAGATGTCTTCATGCTCCTTACTTTGAGAATAGACCAAAATATCATCAATGAAAATGATAATAAACCTATCCAAGAAAGGATAGAAAACTTGATTATGTGAATCATGAAAGCTGCTGGAGCATTAATTAAACCAAATGCCATGACTAAGAATTCGTAATGACCATAACGAGTTCTAAATGTAGTTTTTGGAATGTTTGATCCCCTAATTTTTAGTTGATGATAACCAAATCGCAAATCAATTTTTGAAAACACCTTTGCACCTTGTAATTGATCAAATAAATCGTCAATACGAGAGAGGGGATATTTGTTAGGTATAGTGACCTTACTTAATTGACGATAGTCAATACACAACCTAAAGGTACCATTTTTCTTTTTCAGTAAATTTGAAGCCAATTTCAACTCCAACAATTTAGAGGCTAGTCAAGAAACAAGAAAGGTCTTTTTGTTTCTATGCCAAGAAGGTTACCACAAATCATAAATGTATTTTTTGCATAAAATATAAAGAAGACGAAGAAACATCATCATCTACATCATCAAAGCTGCCGGCAGAAAAAGACAAAGATTAGTGTAGAAGGCCCATTGGCAAGAAAGCAACAAACAGGAATAAAGAAGTAGGACCCATATTGACTTGCAGTACATGCCAAGGAATAGTTAAAGTAGGTACAGTAAAAGTATTGAAATAATTGTAAAAGAGATTCATTCTGCTGTAAAAGTACAGAAAGGTCTTCTTTTTTTTAATGTGTTCAATTTTATTATGCCACCTTATTTATTATATCATAAATTTTATAAAATCTACTCTCTCTTTTTTTTAATGTACAATATACTCTCATATATATGGTTTTAATAATACTCAATCTTATTATCCACATCATTTATTATATCATAAATTTTGTATAATCTACTCCCTTTTTTTAATGGTATTTTTTTCTCCTTTAATATTTTGAATTTTTTTTTGAAATACGAAATATTATAAAAAAATTACCAAAAATACCACTTTTAAAATTTATAATAATAAAATTTGTATTCCAATAACATTAAACGTTTAATATTGAACATATAACATTCAACATTCAATATTAAATAGGTCTAAATTGTCACAATTTAATTTAAACGGCGTAAAAAAATGATATAAAATTTATTTTTTAATTATAAAAATATATAATTTAAATATAAAACATATTATTTATTATTATATTAATACTACTTAATAACTCTCTATAGACTTAATACTACTTAATAACTCTCAATAGGACAAAGTTTTAAGTGTGATGTTGGTAGTATTAACTCTATGATTAAATGTTTTCACATACAATTAATAATACTATATATCAGGCTCTCTACTAATTACACTTTTTAAATAAAAATATCAAATATATTTAATTATGATTTGTGGATGCAAATAAAAAAAAAAAGTCCTTTGTAAAATAAAAAACGTGCTTTCTTTTTTGTAAAATAAAAAACGTGTTTTTTTTTGTTATAAATTGGCGCTAGCAGAAGCGTAGTTCGGGTCCAATTTAGTTGTACAAATAATTAATTTTGGATAACGGCAAAATAATAAGCAATAAGAAAAAATAAATGGGACACAATGATTTAAGTGGTTCGACCTTTCAATGTGAAAAGTCTACTCCACTGACGACGGCACACCGAGGAAAATCCACTATCAAAATCCAAATGGAGAGTACAAACACCAATGTTCAAAAGCCACACAAAATACCAAATTCCAAATACACCCACAAATATATCACAGTGCAAAAGCAGTAATCAAAATAGTAAGAATAATTAATACAACCTTACTAATATTACCGCACAAAGGAAGATAGCAAATCTGATGATGAATTCAATTTTGTCTCTTCACTTTCACGAACAGTAACCATAAAGTGAGTATTGGGCTAATGATCTAATTAATCACAATAGTTTCAAAATTGTGATTAAATCAATTTGGTTTCCTCAGAATGTTGGCTGATGGTGTTCGGCAATTCCTTTTTCTTCTTATCTTATTTGCACTAAAGCAGCAAATCTAATTTTCTTCTTTTTTTTTGTAGTTCACTCGCGGCAGCCCAAAACAAAACCATATATATATGTGTTTCAGTAGGGTTTCATATATTAATTGGAAAGACAAATTACATATATGCCCTTTATTAAATATCATTAGTTTTGCAGCCACTTTAACAAATCTCTACCTTGGCTCAAAACGGAACCAAGTTCTTCAAATTTAGGATTCCTCGAAATACCAAATGACCGTCGTCCAAATCCCCGAAGGGCAATCATTTACTGCAAACACCAATCAAATCCAAGCAATGCTTGAACTTGTTAACTGGAACTGGTTTGGTCAACATATCAGCTGGATTCTCAGTAGTAGCTATCTTATTGACAACAATAGCACCCTGAGACACAATGTCACGAACGAAGTGATATCTGACATCAATATGTTTGGTCCTCTCATGAAACATGGTATTCTTGGTCAAGTGTATCGCACTCTGACTATCACAAAATACAACAGAAGTATCCTGCTGTAAGCCCAAATCAAAAACCAAACCTCTAAGCCAAATGGCTTCTTTCACTGCTTCTGCTGCTGCCATATATTCTGCTTCTGTAGTGGACAAAGCAACTGTAGACTGTAAAGTAGCCTTCCAACTAATGGCACAATGAGAAAGAGTGAAAACATAACCTGTCAAAGATCTTCTCTTATCCAGATCTCCAGCATAATCGGAGTCCACATAACCAATAACACTGCAACCAGTATTAGAACTCCCATCATATACCAAACCAAAACTAGAAGTGCCTCTCAAATACCGAAGTATCCATTTCACTGCTTGCCAATGACCCTTTCCAGGGTTACCCATGTATCTACTAACAACACTAACTGCATGTGAAATATCTGGACGAGTACAAACCATAGTGTACATCAAACTACCAACGGCACTAGCATATGGAACCTGAGACATGTACTTCTCTTCTTCTTCTGACTGTGGTGACAAATCCAAAGAAAGTCTGAAATGTGCAGCTAGTGGCGTACTCACAGGTTTAGACTCTTTCATACCAAAACGTTCAAGAACTTTTTCAATGTAACTTTTCTGAGACAAATAAAGCTTGCCAGCTTGTCTATTCCTGTAAATTTCCATTCCCAAAATTTTCTTTGCTGCACCCAAATCTTTCATCTCAAACTCACCACTAAGTTGAGACTTTAATTTCTGAATCTCAAACTTATTCTTAGAAGCAATAAGCATGTCATCAACATATAGCAACAAATAGACAATTGAACCATCAGAGAACCTTTTATGATAAACACAACTATCATAATCACTCCTAGAGTAACCATGATCAATCATAAAAGAATCAAACCGTTTATACCACTGCCTGGGAGATTGCTTCAAACCATATAATGACTTTTTCAATAAACAAACATGATCTTCCTTTCCTGAAATAACAAACCCCTCTGGCTGATGCATGTAAATTTGTTCCTCAAGCTCACCATGTAAGAAAGCTGTCTTGACATCAAGTTGTTCTAATTCTAAGTCAAACAGCGCAACCATAGCAAGCAACACACGTATGGAGCTATGTTTCACAACGGGTGAAAATACTTCATTGAAGTCAATACCCTTTTTCTGAGAATAGCCCTTTGCAACAACACGTGCCTTGAACCTAGCTGCTTCAACCTCAGGTATACCTTCCTTTTTCTTGAAGATCCATTTGTTTCCAACAATCTTCTGGCCCTTAGGCGGTTTTACCAATTCCCAAGTATGATTCTTATGAAGAGACTCAATCTCTTCATTCATAGCAACTAACCACTGAGCAGACTCATCACAAGTGACAGCTTCACGATAACTAGTAGGTTCATTCACCCCAATAGTCTCTGCCACAGACAATGCATAAGAAACTAAATCTGCATCTGCATACCTCTGAGGGCGTCGAATCTCTCTTGTTCCTTTACCCTTAGCGATACTGTATGGTTGCTCTTGTTGCTGTTCTGCTACATCAGGAGCAGAATCATCTACCTCATCCACAAATGGCTGATCTGAAGTGCTCTCTTGCACTTGACTAGGAGCTCCACTCTCAAGCTCCACCTGCTCACTAACACCGGGGTCTTTACCTGCAACAACAGACTCTTTTTTCTTTTCCAACATGGAAAACTCATCAAATTTAACATCTCTGCTAATTAAGAATTTAGGTGACTTGGGTTCAACACACCATAGTCTATAACCCTTCACCCCAGAAGGATACCCCAAAAATATGCATTTCAATGCCCTAAGCTCAAGTTTACCATCATTAACATGAGCATAAGAAGGACAACCAAAAACCTTTAAATCAGAATAATTAGCAGGAGTACCAGAAAATACCTCAACTGGAGTCTTCAATTCAATTGCAGTTGATGGAGACCGATTCACCAAATAACAGGCATGGTTACAAGCTTCAGCCCAAAAGGATTTATCCAAACCAGCTTGAAAGAGCATACAGCGAGCTCTTTCCAAAATAGTCCTATTCATACGTTCTGCAACTCCATTCTGTTGTGGTGTATTACGCACAGTGCGGTGTCTCACTATGCCATTCCTTTCACAGAACTCATTAAACTGACCCTCACAAAATTCCAAACCATTGTCAGTTCTCAAACGCTTGATCTTCTTGCCAGTTTGATTTTCAATACAAGCCTTAAATGTAACAAATCTTGAAAACACATCATTCTAATTTTTTAAAAAATACACCCAAACAGGACAAGAGAAATCATCAATAAAAGTCAACATATACCGGGCACCACCCTTGGAAGCAACACGAGAAGGACCCCAAAGATCTGAATGAATATAATCAACAGTACCTTTCGTTTTATGGATGGCTGTACTGAACTTAACTCTGCGGTGCTTTCCATAGACACAATGCTCACAGAAATCAAGCTTCCCAGTCTTCTGACCACCAAGTAAACCCCGCTTGCTCAAAATGGACATTCCTGCCTCACTCATATGCCCTAACCGCATATGCCATAAGTGAGTCGTATCTGAATCTTGATCTGACGAGGATGAGACTGAAACACTGCCAATGACAGTGCTACCTTGAAGCACATAGAGACCACGAGATAATTGCCCTTTAATAACCACCAGAGCACCCTTAATAACTTTCAAAACTCCACCTTCAGCTATGTACCTATAGCCCTGTGAGTCAAGAGTACCCAAAGATATCAGGTTCTTTTTCAAATCTGGAACATGGCGAACATCTTTCAAAGTCCTGACAATACCATCATGCATCTTAATCCGGATAGTACCAATACCAACAACCTTACAGGAAACATTATTTCCCATCAAGACAACACCCCCATCAATGGACTGATAAGAAACAAACCAATCCCTATTGGGGCACATATGGTAAGTGCAACCCGAATCAAGAATCCAAACATCTCTTGAAGAACTAATAGATACTGACAGAACATTCTCACCTTCGGATCCAGAACTATCTGCAACACCAGCAACATCATTAGTACCAGAAGATGCTGTGGTAATTTTTCCTTTACCTTTGAGTTTCGGACAGTTAACTTTCCAGTGCCCTTCCTGACGACAATAATTACATTTATCTTTTCTCTTTCTAGATTTTGATCTAGACTTGCCTCTATTATTGCTTGAGCCTTTATCTTGTGTTCTACCTCTGACAAACAAACCACTGCTACTATCGTCATTACCTGTAGACACTTTTTTCTTCAACTCTCTGGAATTCAAAGCTGCTTTGACATCTTCCAAAGAAATAGTGTCTCTCCCATATAGCATGGTATCAACAAAATGTTCAAACGAATGAGGTAAAGAACATAACAAAACTAAGACCTGATCCTCATCATCAATCTTAACACCAACATTTTTTAGATCACGAACAATTTTAGTAAATTCATCAAGGTGATCGTGCAAAGGTGTACCTTCTGACATTCTGAAAGTGTACAAGCGCTGTTTCAAATATAACCGACTTGTCAAAGACTTGGTCATATATACACCCTCCAATTTAAGCCACAATCTAGCAGGAGATCTCTCATCACCAACCTTGCGTAGTACCTCATCAGACAAGGATAGCTGAATTGAACTGAGAGCATTTTCCATCAATGCATCTTTTTCTTCCTCAGTCAATTTTTCTGATAATTTATGCTTACCTTCAAGTGTCTTAACGAGCCCCTCTTTAACCAATATGGCTCGCATCTTCATTCTCCAAAGACTAAAATCATTCCTACCATTGAATTTCTCAATTTCGTATTTTGCCGCCATGACAGAAAATCCAAAATTAAATTAATAGAAGCACAACCCAAAAATATGAAACCAACCAAATAACTAAAAGCTCAAAACAAATCCAAAAGAGCAAACTTGATCAGTTCCAATAATTAACAGAATAACCCAAAGCTCTGATACCAATTTGTTATAAATTGGCGCTAGCGGAAGCGTAGTTCGGGTCCAATTTAGTTGCACAAATAATTAATTTTGGATAACGGCAAAATAAAAAGCAATAAGAAAAAATAAATGGCACACAATGATTTAAGTGGTTCGACCTTTCAATGTGAAAAGTCTACTCCACTGACGACGGCACACCGAGAAAAATCCACTATCAAAATCCAAATGGAGAGTACAAACACCAATGTTCAAAAGCCACACAAAATACCAAATTCCAAATACACCCATAAATATATCACAGTGCAAAAGCAGTAATCAAAATAGTAAGAATAATTAATACAACCTTACTAATATTACCGCACAAAGGAAGATAGCAAATCTGATGATGAATTCAATTTTGTCTCTTCACTTTCACGAACAGTAACCATAAAGTGAGTATTGGGCTAATGATCTAATTAATCACAATAGTTTCAAAATTGTGATTAAATCAATTTGGTTTCCTTAGAATGTTGGCTGATGGTGTTCGGCAATTCCTTTTTCTTCTTATCTTATTTGCACTAAAGCAGCAAATCTGATTTTCTTCTTTTTTTTGTAGTTCACTCGCGGCAGCCCAAAACAAAACCATATATATATGTGTTTCAGTAGGGTTTCATATATTAATTGGAAAGACAAATTACATATATGCCCTTTATTAAATATCATTAGTTTTGCAGCCACTTTAACATTTTTTTTTCCCCTCTCCTTTAGAGATGTGAAATGGTTGCTGACTTATCCAAGCATATCCTCGATCCTCATGTGAAGTCTATATAAAGTGTGTCATTACTGGGTTGGAAAGCAAAAGTGAGCTTGATCAATCTTTAGCCATCAAAAACTACTCACTAGTTATAAATTCAGTCTCAAATCTTAATCCAGTCTTTTGCATTGATATAATTCCACACTAGGATGTCTCTACCAACTGCATTCACTGTGGAGTTCAATGCTTCTGAGGGAGGTTCTGGAAACTATATGCAATTTATTGAGAACTTGCGTTCACACAATGAATTAGCTACCCGTTATGTACGCAATCGTCCTGTTCTTCCACAACTACAAACAGTGGCTGCTGATATCGAGTGGTTTCACGTTATACTACGAGCCACTGATCAAAATGGTGTTGCTCATCATATTACACTCAGAATCCGCACTGACACTTTGTACTTAGATGCCTACCAAACTGAAAATGGGCAATGGTTTGAGTTTGCAAGTCTAATTCCAGGATCGCGTCGACTTGGATTTGGAAGTGACTATGGGGATCAATTGGGTCAAGTCCTAATCGGTCGAGATCCACTCGTTAGTGCTATAAACTATTTGGCAACATCAAATAATGATAATAGAGATAAAACTAGGCGGTTGCTAATGGTATTGTTTGTCATGATTTGCGAAGCAACTAGATTTAATAGCATTTCTCATGAGTTCATCGCTGATTTAATCCATCGAAACATAAACAGTACTCAACTAGATGGTTATGGTGAAGGTGAATATATTGATGAGACCGAAAGAGCAAGAGCCAGAGATATATGGCACAAATCAATGGCTGGGGTAATCTCTCTGAAGAAGTACTGCGATCTGACGCCACTGGTGGACATACTTTTTCCCCATATCCTGACATGGGAGTAACAACATTTGAAATGGCAATTACTATACTTGGAATCTTGCGGTTCTACTGTTGGCAGGGAGATAGACATTCAGGTGGTAGACACCCACGATCTGAAGAAATAGAAGAATGTGGTGCTGGACGACCTTTAATGGAGGTTTATCATTTGGTCATTACCAACATTGATAATGAAAATCCAGGCGATTTGTATGGCACAATCAAAGTGATAGATGGAAAGGGTGCTCAATACATATACAATCGTTCAAGGAGTGAGTATGAGTCCATACGCCCTGGTGACCATGCTACACTTAGTGGTCCAACTCGTGCTATCTCACACAGACAGAAGCCTATTAATTAATTATTTATTTCTTATCTTGCTGCTAAATTAGGTGATGGTACTTATTCGATAGTTTCAAAATAATACATAATACTACGCATAACATTCTAAAATAATGTTGCTAAAAGCTGGAGCTGTATAATTTTCATATTCAAATCAAAATCCATATTTTTGTTGTAAAGTTGTATAAAAACTTATAAAATGACACTTATGGCAAGAATTAACCTATGCTTGCTACACATGATAAACATTAATTTTTAAATCCAAAAACTATTATACATATGAAATCTTAAGAGAATAAGATTAAATGTTATAAATTACTAGTAAATAAATTCTTACAAAATTTGAGTAGAGAGTGTCCATTCACTATACTATATCACTAATGTTGTTCTAGTTGTTCGGTAGGACCTCTTGCATCCTGCCTTCCTTTATGATCACACTTGTGTCAGAAACAAGAATTATGTCATAGCTAATTGGTCCATTCTAAGATAAACAATATTCTAAAATATGCTAAAACACCGGCCATTAACATATAATATATTTTTCTTCTTTCTACTTAAAAGTAATCAAAATGCTAACAATCAACTTAGATATTCCAAAGATCCTTGTCCACTAAAATAGCATATCCAATTATCCTATGTAAAACCCTTCCTTTAGAATACTAATTTGTTCAAAACATGTTTAGTACTACAGAACTTACGCTTAGTTAACTCTCTATAACTTTGTCTTGAAAACTAGGAATGACAAACCGTAAAAAGTTTCTAAAACTATGACATGTCAAACTTTAAAACAAGATATAACACTACTACAATTTGGGCAATGTAGGACGGCTTATAATTTAGAGTGAGAAACAAATAGGACGGTCTCAAGTATATGGTCGTCTTATAAGAAATATAGGACGGCTATTACGGAAAAAATTAGGCAGAACTTTATAGGACGGCTATTAGCCGTCTTAAAAAAAATTCTTTTAGGACGGCTAATAGCCGTCCTATATAGTTTCAGTTTTTTTTTTTTTTTTTTTTTGTGTTTATCCTAAAAGAACGAGTGTAATTTTTTTTACTTATATATATTTCTCCTCTCAAGTGAACCTAACTCATTTTAAGTAAAAAAAAATCAATCCCTCGTCCTTCTTCCTCTCCTCCTCTTGCTCACCAAGACACTCATCCTTATCCTCATCCCCTTCAATATCACCACCAACAATAATTGGTTTTTGCTAGCAGAGTTGGTAGCATGTGAAAGCTTTGACTATTTATTATGCACTTATTATTTGTTTTATTCTTAAGCTAATCTTTGGTAATTTTTTTAAATATATATATATTATCTACTTTGGGTTGATATTTGTATTTTGCTCAACTTTAATAATTATTTTTTTCTTTAAATAGTTGGACATTTGATTTCTTTGTGTCCTTTCGCTCACTCTGATCATTCTCCTTTCTTGATTTTCCTTTGCCATTTTTTCGCCCATTTTTGGCCATTTTCTTTGCATTTCTGTTATGAGTATCAATCTTAATGTTGAGTATTAATGATATTTGGTTTGGTAGTTTCTTATTGTGAATCTATGGGTTGAATTTTAATTGTCAGGTTGAGTCCTAAAAGAAAGAGGGAATTGAAAAACTAAAGCGGGAAAAGAAAAATTGAAAGCGGCGCCAATTTTTTTTTCTTTTTAATTGGTTATATCTTTAATTAAAAATATTATTCATAAATTGTATTCGTGTTTCTAGAATAAAATAAATTGTACATATTATATATAGATTTCAGTACTTGACGAACACAAAAAAAAAAAAAAAAAAATTCTTTTATGACGGCTACTAGCCGGCCTATAAAATTCTTTTAGGACGGCTACTGACCGTCGTAAAAGAATTTTATAGGACGACTACTGGCCGTCCTAAAAGAATTTTTTTTTTATTTTTTTTATGGCCGTCCTAAAAGAATTTTATAAGACGGTCAGTGGCCGTCTTAAAAGAATTTTATAGGACGGCCAGTGACCGTCCTATAAAATTTTTTTATAAGACGTTCCGTGAACGTCCTATTTTTTTCAATTCTTTTAGGACGGGACTTTATAGGACAGTCACTGGCCGTCCTATAAGACTTATAGGACGGCCAGTGACCGTCCTATAAAGCCAAATTTGTAGTAGTGTAATTTACCCAATTCCAATCTATAAAATCATTTCAAAAAATAGAAATATTGAGGGTTTAAAACAGGATTACTAGCATGATTTTAATAAAACCATCTTAAGTTAAATGGGTATAACTTTGTATATAAAGATCTAAATAATAAAATGTAAAATCCATAATAGGCTAGAAATCTTAAGTTTTAAAACAAGATATAACTCATCCAATTCCAGTTAGTAAAACTATTTCAAATAACAACAATACCGATTGGGTTCCAAATAGGTTTTCCTACACCAAAGAGATATGGACACCCATATCTTTCCAAAGAGATATAACTCAAAGTATAATTCTTTCTGTATATTTCTCAATTTCCCTCTCAACTTTTGGAATACAGTTTTGAGAAATCTAAAATCATAGTCTTAAGCATCAAGGTTTTATCAAAAAAGAATATCCTTTCCACTACCAAGTTTATCAATTATACCCAAAATTTATCCCAACTTTTATGTAAGAATGAAATCCAAAAATCAAAGTTTAAGCTAACAATGAGAGAAAATTGATACCCAGAGAAGTAAGTTAGCATTTCTCCTTCCTTTCTCTCTTTTCTTTTCTCTCCTTTTCTCTCATTTACTCTTTTGTTCCCTTCTCTTCTTTCCTTCTCTCCTCTTATCTTCTTTTCTTCTCTTCTCTATTTTTTTCTAGAATGGCCACATGGCCAATTGTGTTACAAGAGGGCTTACATATAGCCCCACTTCGATTTATTGCCCTATTATGGTACGATTTTTTGCCCAATGTTATATTTTCTCTTTATTGCTCTACAATGTCATTTTTTCATTGGCCTTTTACATTTTTAACCTTATTTTCGCTTTATATCTCAAATCTAAGTATATATTTTGGATCCTTCCCCTAACTTCATAGTCTTTCTCTTATTCTATCTTTCACTTATATTAGTGCCGGCGTTGTCACCAGTGATAAATTCGATCAACTTGAATTTTAGCAAGCTTCACAATCTTCATTGTGTTCATAATCAATCTGAAAAATCTAAAGGTGTTTCTAGTACACATGCTAAATGTTCGGCCTTTCTTCAAGGAGTTTCTAATTTGTATCCCCACACCAGAATATATTTAAAACAAGTCAAAAGATTTTTTTTTATATTAATTAGTAGTTATCATTGATTCTACTTGTGAAAAATATTAAGGTATGGACTTCCCTACTGACAAGCTCAGATCATTGGTCCATATGTGGCAATCAGTTATTGAAGCTCATGTGGATGTCAAGACCACTGTTAACTACATTTTGAGAATGTTTTCCATTAGATTCACAAGCAGACGTGCAAACTAGGTCAAGAGAACATGTAATGCCCAAACTAGTCAGATTTGCCAGGTCTGAATTTGAATTTTGTTATAAACCTTTAATCTTACATAACAGGGTTGTCATATATAATATTTGGTTTAATGTTCTTGGATTTTTTGCATCAGATTCATAGGAAGATGAGAATATTATGATAAAGGAGGCAGCATCTTGTGATTTGAAGGAGCTAATGTCTAAGTTCATTCCTGAGATGATTGGTAGAGAGATTGATAAGGCAACACACAACATCTATCCACTTCAAAATGTTTTTATCTGTAAAGTGAAGATCTTGAATGCTCCCAAATTTGACCTTGGCAAGTTGATCAAGGTTTGTCCCCTACTCTAATTCAATGTTTATTTCAGCTCCCATCTTATGTCCATTAGGTGCTTTCTTTTTACTAAATCCATTTTTAATAGAAGTGCACACAAGTAGAACACCTTTTGACGAAGCAACCAATCTTCAATATTTGAATTTCACCAAGCTTCACAATCTTCATTATTTTTAGACATCGATTTGAATGATCAACTTTGCTACTCTATTTCCTCAGGTATTACTTTGGTTCATTTTCCCTTTTTTGTTTGCCAGTTCTATCGATGACATTTCACCTCCAACACCAAAAGCACTTGTTATTATGGACGAAGCAACCAATTTCTTCAAGAGACTTTGTATCTCCGATTTCGCATTTGATAGTTGTAAACTGGTAAACAGTTTTTTTTTTTTTTTTTTATCTTTGCATAATTCAATCCATTTTTTCACCTCGCAATATTTATTTTTGGATCTTATGAGATAAGATTTTTATGATTTTGGCTTTGTGGCTAACAGTGGTAATGAAGGTGCTGCTTTTGGTGCTAATTAAAATTAGATTCGTGGTGCATTGTCTTAGACCCGCCATATGACTCCAAACATTTGCTTAAATGCCTATATGAAACCTCTTTCCTCATGTTTCACTCTTCTTCTTGTTTTTTTTTTGTATATAACATGTTACATACACCTCTATCGTTGTTACATACACATCTACCACATGTTACATTATTATTACTACAGTTGTATGTAACATGTTACATATATTTCTGTCATTGTATGTAAATATGTTACATACACATTTGTCACTACATATAACATGTTACATACATCTCTATATTGTATGTAACATATTACATATACCTCTACTAAATGTTACATTATTACATTCACTTTTGCCGTTATATTACAATTCTGTCTTATATGTAAATATGTTACATACACATCTGTCATTGTATGTAACATGTTACATACCTATTTAGTGAGGTCATCAATGCTTTGGTCTTTAGTAGTGTCATCGACGGAGTCACTAGAGCTCAGGTGAGTTCACCAGTAGCGTTGTAGGAGCTCTAGTGTATTTGTTTGTTAGTCCTAAATGGCATTTTGCTAATTTGGATGATTTTTATGTAATCAAAACTCACAATTTTGGATATATTTTGCTAGTTATCAAAAATGTTAGTTTACAATCTAAATGTAAGCTATATTGCCCAAAGCTCCCCTTCTTCTCTCTTCCATTTTAAATCCATTACGCCCATTGCCCTAAAGTAAGGCCCATTAGTTATACTAAGGCTCATTAGACTAAACACCCACATTAGCCTTCTTAAATCTAGAAGTAACATTTATTAGTCTCTAAAAACTATTTAAAGGTATCACCATATTTAATTACAATTGCAAGAAAAATGCCTAATTCATGAAGATATATTAAATAGTTTATGTTATTAATTTTTTCTAAAAGAAAGTAGGGTCTCACAACTCTACCCTCTTAAAAAAATTTTGTGCTCGAAATTTACTAACTTGATTAAAATAGTTGGGGATACTTGGTGCACCTTTAATCTTAACATATTAAAAGAAGATTATTTGTATAAAAAAAAGGTTAAATAAAAAAAATTAAATATTAAAAAACAAAAATACTCTTTGAAAAATGGTAAATTAATTTAATATTTCAAAAATTGTAATTAATCAAAAACAAAAAGTTTATAATTTAGCTAAAACTATATCAATGATTAACATTTAGGTATTTAAAATATTCAAGTTAAAAATTAAGTTATTTAAAGTATTAAAGTAAAAATTAGGATACATCAAAGTTACCTAACCCCTGCTAATTGCATTGGGTTCAAACAATTAAGTGACGTTTGGTTCGTTAAATGTAAAAGTAATAAGAATGGTAATTGTAATGAAATTGAATGTGAAGAAAATAGTATTACTATTACAATATTTGTTTAAGTAGTTTAATCAAAAGAAATAATAATATTAAAATAAAATTTATAAAATTATAAATAAAGTAAAATTAAAAAATAAAATTTTTTATTACTAAAAGAGATCGAATGATCAAAAAAATCATAAATGATTATACAAATTGTGAGAAAAATAGAGAGGCCTGAAGGTGTAATAAGGATTACAGAAGACTGCAGGTGTAATGAGGATTACTACTATTACTATAATTCCTTTACATTCAATTACAATGTACAGTCAAAACAAACACAGTAATATCCTCAATGATTTCTATTACAATTATGATTATTGTTATTCAAACTTGGCCTTAAGGTAGGTTGAGTCTGGTAATAATATCATTTTTGTATTATTTACCTGATATAGCATACTTTTGCAAAAAAAACTTTCTTACTTAAAATAGCAAAACGACTGTGTTTTAATAACAAAAAAATGACATTTTAAACCCTCAAGTCTTTTAAGTTTAAAGATTTAAATGTAACATTTACATACAATTTAAAGTTGAATGTAACCGTACATAAACATAAAAAATATATTATGGCAAAAATCATAGAAAACCAAACAAAAAAATCAAGAAATAATTGAAATAAAGACATAAGATATTTCAAGATGTTTTTCTCAAGAAAGGATTTTTAGCAAAAAGAAATTTGAAGAAATTCAAAAATCAAAGTTAAACCTTAATGAAGGTGATAGATTTAAAGAATCATCTTTTTCTAAAATAAGAAAAATATTTCCTAGAAAAATTATAATTTATTATCGCATAAGTAATAAAAAAAATGAGTATAATCATAACAGATACAAAGGGAAGATTTAACATACCATTAATTGATAAATAAATAATTATTGATAAATTATCAAAAATTCTACAAAAGATGAAGAAAAAATAGGATATATCCACCTTGGAGTAATACAAATTCTAATTAAAGCATACTTCAGAGAATGGATTGATACACCCATAAAACTGGCATTATTAGAAAATAGGATAATAAACAAAAGAGTGCTTTGTTAGGAATGATTCATGGAAACTTAGGATAACATAAATTAACATTCACAATACACTCAAGATTTGCTATTAGCATTAATGACAAAAATCTAAATCAAGTATTAAGTTTAACATATGAATTTGAGAGAGAACATTTAATGAAAGAAGGAAATAATCCATTTTCAACACATTATATAGTAGGATATTCAATAACCAATAGTCATAATAGTTCAATATATGGACATAATGAGTTTATAGAGATAGAAAAAACCTTTCAAATACCAAATATTTACAAAGTATATATGATATACAAAAAGAAAATCTTGAAGAAGCAAAAGAACATAATTGTACTAAACAACAATTAGATATACACAAAGAAATAATAGAATTAAGAAAAGTTATAAATGATATGCCTAAAACTAATGGATTAAAATTTGATGGAATATACAAGAGAATTAGAAGAACAATTCATGAACCTTGAAAATAAGGATATAGGAAAATTAATTAGTCTTTTAACCTTAACAAATAAAGAATTAGAAAAATATTATGAAGAAAAAATTTATATTAATAAAGTAGAAGATGATATGCCTATAATTAGTGAAAGTGAATCTAAAGAAGAAAACATAAATCCAAAAATACATATGGAACCAGTATAAGCAGCTCCAATAAAACCAAATCCACCAAACCCAGAAAGAAGAGAAACATCTGACCCACATAGAGAAGAAAAACATAGACAAAGACAAGAAGAAACTGAACCCTTAAATAGAAAGAAGACATCCACCAAAAATGGAAGAAAGTTTACATTGGGGAACTAGGAGTAGTATCCCACTAGAATTCAGACCTCATGAAATCTATAAATTTGATATCTTATATTTAGATTGTATAAGAGATAGAATAAAAGTCTTAGATGATTGGGCTAGTGGAATGAGTATAATCATACAAACTTCTACAACCACACAAACAAATCCTTCCACTTGTAGAGTATTAGTAGCTCACAAAATAACAAGAAATGTAAAAGTTTGGTTTACAAATTTAACATAAAGATAACACTTATTAATGATAGGAAATGTATCTACAGGTAAAGAATATTTAGAAACAGTAATGAATTAAATATATAAAGAATTCATTGGAGAAGATAAAGGTAGACGTATCACTAAATCTAGTGAAAACGAAATAAATGAAGCCAAATGGCATCTAACTAATATGAAAATATGTAACATGTGTTATATAGACTCATTTATCTGTGAATACGAAATGTGCTATCACAAACTACCACCCTCTATGTAAGAAACTTATAAAAAAATATTTTTTCGAAAACTACCTAGAACTCTACATAAAACAATGAAAGAAGGATGAATAATAATAGAGAAAATATATTTAATACATTAGAAGGAAGAATTAGAAGCCTTAAAAATTGGATAACTCTAAAATGTAAAGAAAAGAAAGAATATAAACATGTCAAAAGAAATGATAAAATTTGTTGTGATACAAAAGATTTTAGAATGCCAAGAAAATATAGATGCAATATAAAACCTTATAAATATAAGAAACATAAAAACTATAAAAAATTCAAAAAATATAAATTTAGAAAACAAAATTTTCAAAAATACAAAAGACGATATAACAGAGAACCTTATAAACAAAGATATTTTAGAAGAAGAAGAAAATTTAATATACCAAAAAAGAAAAATTATTGTCCATCTGGAAAGAAAAAAATGTAGATGTTGGATATGTATTGAGGAAGGTCATTATGCAAACAAATGTCCTAATAGACTTCAACATAAAAAAGAATTCAAAAGGGAATTTCCACAAATGGCAAAAATCTTAGAAAAAGCTTTTAGGATGAAATTAGAACCTATAGAAGAATCTGATATAGATGATACGTGCAGTATCTATCTATTAGAAGAAAGTGAAGAAGAAATAATAGATTCAGAAACATCTGACTCTGATTCAGAATTTGATTATGAATAATGGATAAGTTATTAAGTATAACAAATCCAAACATCACCTATATAAAAACAGGATTAAAATTTAAAGATTATAGTAATTATCATTTACATGCATATATTGACACGGGTGCAATATGTGTGTAGCTAATAAATATGTATTTTTAGAAGAATTTTGGAAAAAATCACCAAAAGAACTAATAATTAGAATAGCAAATAATACTAAAATAAATCTTAATAAAATTTTAAAAGATACAGATATATTAATAGGAGGAGAAATATTTCATATACCTACAATATATCAACAGAAAACTGGAGTTGACATGTTATTAGAAAATAACTTTTTAAATCTATATCAATCTTTTACTTAACAATTAGAATAAGTTTAACAACCCTAGAAGGTGAAACCATATACGTATCAAAGATAAGAAAAGGTCTAACTATTTTATCACCCACTTTTATGTCACAACATAAAAGCAAAAATGTTGTGAGAAGAATATAGAACAACAAAAACCATATTTAGAAAAAAAAAAATTTAGATATAGAGGTTAACCAAAACCCCTTTTCTAATTGAAATTCAAGAAGATAAAGCCTTAACAGGAGTAAAAACATTGTTAAGAAAAATATGTTTAGAAAATCCTTTAGATCCAAATATTAATAAATCAACTAAAATGGAAAAAATTAAAAGATCCCTTAAAAGATATCAGAGTAAAACCAATGATTTATACTCTAGAAGATAGAAAAAAAATTTGAAAAACAAATTCAAGAATTTTTAGAAAAAGTAATTATTCCCAGTAATTCACCCCATTCAAGTCCAGCCTTTTTAGTAGAAAAAGAAGCAAAAAAACATAGAGGAAAGAAAAGAATGGTCATAAATTTTAAAGCTTTAAATAAAGAAATTATTGATAATGGTTACTTTATTCCAAAGAAAGAAGAACTTTTATCACTCATTAAAGGAAAAAAATATTTTCAAGTTTTGATTGTAAAAGTAAATTTTGGCAAATAAGACTTAATGAAAAATCACAAAAATTAATAGCTTTCAATTGTCCATAAGGGCAATTTCAATGGATAGTTGTTCCATTTGGTTTAAAATCAGCACTTTGAATTTTTCAAAGATATATGGATAAGTGTTTAAAAAATTTCATAACTTTTGATGTGTTATGTTTATATAGATGATATACTGGTATTCAGTAATAATTTACAAAAGCATTACTTAGACATTATCAATATTTTACAAGAATGTAGAAAATTAGGAATAGTATTATCTGAAAAGATATCAGTAATAACTCAACAAAAAATAAAATACCTAGGATTAAAAATTGAAAATGAAAAACATTACTTACAACCCCATATTTTAAACAATATACAAAGTTTTCCTAGTACAATTGAAGATAAAAATCAACTACAAAGATTTTTAAGATGTTTAACATATGCAGAAGCTTACATAGAAAAGTTAGCAAAAATGAGAAAATCATTACAAACAAAACTTAAAAAAGATTATGTTTAGCAATGGATTGACCAAGACACTAAATATATGGAAAAGGTAAAAGCACAGGAAAAAAATTTACTAGCTTTATATCATCCAGGACCAAATGATAAAATAATAATAGAAACAGACGCTTCACATGAATATTGGGGAGCAGTATTGAAGGCAAAGGTTGATGACAAAGATGAATATCTTTGTAGATTTATTTCAGGATCTTTTCAAGGCTCTAAGTTAAATTATCATAGTAATGAAAAATAATACTTAGCTATAAAAAAGGCAATTAAAAAGTTTACAATATATGGTATAAGTTTAAGATTTATAGTTAGAACTAATAATAAAAATTTTGGACATTTTTTAAGAACTAATATTGCAGGAGACTATAAGCAAGGAAGACTCATCAGATGGCAACAATGGTTCAACTATTATAGGTTTGATGTAGAACATTTGCTAGGAACAAAAAATAGTTTAGCATATGCTTTAACTAGAGAATTAGCACCTCTAACTATGTTTTTGATGATAGGAATGGTTCCTCTTGAAATAGAGATAAAGATCAAAGAAAAGGGAATCCATATTCAAGAAAATGAAATCACAATTATCAAAGATCAATTAGAGGTATTACATCTCAAAAGATCTTTAATCCTTAAAAATAATCTAAAAGGAAAGGAAGTTGAAACTTCTATAGAAATTGAAAAGGAAGGAATAAAAATTCCAAAAATATAATTAGAAGAAACTGGCAGTAACAACCCAGAACTAAGTAAAAATTTAGAAAAGAAAAAAGAAAAAAAAAACTAGGCAGATAAAGCTGGAAAGGAATATTCTAAAAAGGTTTATATTGTCTACAATGGACCAAACCTTGAAATTTATAAGAATTGGGCAGAGGCAAGCAGAGCAATAGTAGGAATTAGTTGAGTAACTCATAGAGCTTTTACCAACAGAATAGAAGCTGAAAGAAGCTATGCCAACTATAAGACACCAAAGCTTATAAATCCAGAAGAAGTTGTAAAGCATTATTCTACAGCATTGCTACAACAAGTAGTAGGTTAAGAAACTTAGGAAAAGTGGTTAGACCACTAGTTTTATTCAGAGAAACATCTCCCAGACAAATTTCAGAATTTGAAGAAGAAAAAGTTCATAATAGAAACCTCAGCAAAGTCCAATGGTTAAGTCTATACAATTTGGCTATAAAGTCTACCCAATAACACATAGAAGACATGAAGTTCTACAGTACAAAAAAATATTATCCGACTAGAAGCAAATTTAACATCTTTGAAGAAGCAGATCCTATCTTCTTATACAGAGAATACCATGCAGGATTAATCGAGAATATTTATCCAGGGATTAATTTAAGTGAATTAAATTATTTTCTTAAAAACTTTAAAAAAGCCATAAAAAATTTTAGAAAGAAAATTAGAACAGGTGATAAGCCTGTTTATCTTAGATTATTTAGTTCTTTAATGGATTGGAATAATGATGGTTGTATCAGCCCTTATCATTTTATCAAAATAGGTATTGCCAGTAGTAGCAGAGAAGTACCCAAGCCAAAGGCATTGCCAGAAAAGGAATTTAATATAGAAGAACTCTATATGTCAAGAGGTCAAATGTTAGGCCAAATTTACTACGAAATTAGGAATATTGACAACTCTACTGAAATCAAAGTAATCATCATTTTCCATAGTAATATAGCTATTACTAAAGAAGATGGTGAGAAGATCAGTAAATTGGAAGCCAATTTTAACTCCAATAATTTAGAGGCTAGTCAAGAAACAGGAAAAGTCTTTTGTTTCTATGCCAAGAAGGTTACCAAAGATCATAAATGCATTTTTTGTATAAAAGATAAAGAAGAAGAAGAAACATCATCATCTACGTCATCAACGCTGTCGGCAAAAAAAGACGAACAATAGTGTAGAAGGCCCGTCGATAAGAAAGCAACAAATAGGAATAAAGATGTAGGACCCACATCAGCTGGCAACACATGCCAAGGAACAGTTACAGTAGGTACAGTAAAAGTATTGAAATAATTGTAAAAGAGATTCCTTCTGCTATAAAACGAACTCTTATCTTCATTTCAAAACACACCAACACCTCCAGAGAGCATACGCTAAAAACTTTTGGCAATCTTAAGTTATGTGTAATCTAGAAGTTATGTATTTTAAAGTAATGAACAACTAAGAATCCTTTCAAGGTTCTTAGTTAGCCATAAGCTTTAATAGCTATCATATCATGAATAAAATGGAGTGAAGTCACTCCTTTCTCATTTTTTTTGTAAGTTAAATTTTGTACACCATAAATATGTACGGATGTAAAGGCTTCTCTGTAACTAGGTGGGTTTTGAAAATTGAAGCAAGTTGACACGTAGAAGCAGGGAAGACCGTGGTGGACCCATCAAATTCAAGTATGATAATTATAACCTTATACTAATTAAGGATTTTGAATGTTTAAATATTTGGTTGCAGCTTATTTATAAAAGAAAATCATGATCAATATAGAATTATTTGAAAGAAAATTTATGGAAAATTTAGAGCAATACTTTGATGGTGAATGTTATGAAACCTGTGTAGAAAATTTCAAGAAATTTGATACTATTTTAAATTTTTATACTGATTATATTTTTAGTATTTTATATGTAATAGATCACCCTATAGGAATAATTTTAAGAAATTATTTTATGCAATTTTTTGTTCTAGTAAATGACACAGAATTTGATAACTTAATCTTTGAATTTTACTTATTTAAAGAACATATTGAAAGATAAAAGTGAACCAAAAATAATGAGAGATAATATTCAGAAACTTATAACAAAATTAGAATTAGTAGATTTAACAAACTAAATAGAAGTCCAATATTTTAAAGAATAACTTTTATCATCAGAATTTTAACAATGTAATTTACACAACAAATATCATGATCAGGATTGTAATTGTTCAGAATATATATATAAAGTAAATTTATTCCTCAAAATAATACAATTTTTAGAGACACTTATTTGAAAATATAAATTTAAAGTTAAATTCTGAATTTGAACATTGCGCGCAAGAAATTGGTATCAGAGCCATAAATATAAATACAATATACAATTAAATTATCCAAAGGATCAGCATAGTAATTGAATTATTATGAGTTTTACAAGTCTTACAAAATTTTTTTAAAAATATTATAATCTTTACACATTTAAAACTAAAAATGTACTATTTAGGTATATATATAAAAAATAAAAATAAAAAGAGAGTCTATTTTCCTCAAATCTTTGCTATTTGAGTAAAAAACTCTATTCTTTCTTCAATTTCCATCTGACAAGGCACAATAAATACAAATCTGACTAACATAACTATGTGATCTGAGGACCAATTTGTATGGAAGACCCATATATCGGCGCCGTTGCATGAGATAAGGGTTGCAATGTATTTTCAACACTTGGATTGTTCTATGCAGATTTTCATCATAATTAATTTGAAGTTAGATAAGCGTTCATAATTAATAATTTAATATAGGAAGTAAAAATAGCATTTATAATAATAATAAATTAATAATAATAATGTATTTCACATTCTTATGTATGGAAAGAACTAAACAAAATAATAATTGAGGCAATTCAAATAGGGGCAATAGGGACAAACTACAATTTTCCAAATGAATTTTAGACTTTTGAAAAAACAAATAAACAAAAAGTGGAATCATATAATTAGGTTAAATTAATTGGGGAAAGAATGTACCCGTGAAAAAAATGTAACCTAATGTGTTTGATGATTTTGGCGTCATAGTTATGAACATAGGTTCTTGATTGTTGAAAGATTTGTTTGCCCTTGCATAAAAAATGAAAATAAAAACTACTTACATCTACCAAGTACTAACAATGAACATCGATGCAAAATTTATGAAATGTAAAAGGTACTAAATAAAATTATAAAAAGTATTTGCACGAACATAAAACATTTAAATTACCAATGATAACAAATGGCAAAGGGTGCAATCCTTTAAAATTCTTAATGAATCAACGTTGTGGGTGTCATGATAAATTTCTTTGTTGGTAATGAATTTATATACATATTGTAGAATGTGAATACATTAATTAATTTTATTTTTTAATATGTACAATGAATTATAGAGAAACAAAATTAGTAAAATTTAATGGCTTGTTTGGCTGCATAACTAAAAAATTGTTTTCAAATCATAACTCAAAATAATTTTCAATAGTTTTTAAAAATAATGAGAAGTTTGGCCACCATTTTAAAAACTATTTTTGAAAACAAAAAATATAATTATATTGTTGTTTGGCGAAATTATAAACTTGTTTTGATTATATACTTTTTAATATTAAATTTAACAGTTTTATAATAATTTAAACATATTTTTGTCTAAAATATCTAGTTTATAAAAGCATATTTTTGTCAAATTTGATAAAAAAAAATACGATCTCAATAACTTGTCCTCATTTGAAAAGAAAAACTATAATTGTCAAATTTTTATAATGAAATGTTATTTATTTGAGAAAATTACTTTTACCTTTTTTTAATACTTGTTATGAAGATTTATACATTTTAATTAAATAAATTGAAAATATATTTTAAAAAAATTATTTGAATTCATTGTTAATATTTGCATGTAACAAATCGACCACCAACAAATTCTTTTTAGCAAGTGCTTTCTAAGACCACAATATTACTACCATCATAGGTGTCATTCAGAAGTTGGAAAGACTTAAATATGATTTTAATATGATAAACACTGATTAAGAATTTGGACTTTATTTTGAACTTTGTAAAATTTATATGCTTTTTAGGAATTACTACTTAAGCTCTTTCAACTAATGGTACTCTAATTATCTATTTAATTCTAAAATAATATGGTATTTTAGTTAATATTTATGTTAAATGTTAATTAATTAACTCACTTTGAGTGATTGAATTGCAGTTTAAGAATTTTTTATCAGAATTTGGAAGGAGTTGGTCCCAATTGAATATCTCATGATTTATTTTCTTTAGATATTAGTACAAATTATAATTGAAATACTTGATTGATAATAAATGAATAAATAAAGTACAAAATTGATCGAAAATAAATTGAAAGTAAATCTAATTTTAATAAGAGTATTTTTTTTCGAGTAACAGAAAGTTGTTAGTAGCTTTAAAAAGGAGTGTAAACTGGATCAAAACTGTTGATTTTATCTACATTCAATCCAATCCAACATTTTTATCGAATTGAAGTATCATAATCTACATCAAATCCATAATCTATTCGAATTGGATCGGTTGAATACAATCAATTTGATCAAAAATTATTTTGCTCTTTTTTTAGCAATTTTGAATAAAAAAAACTTAAATTTTCACATAACATAAATTCATTGGAAAAATAAATCCCAAAAATACAAAATAATAATATTAAAGTACAACTCAAACCTATATTAAAAAAATAACACAATACAAATTACAATATTTATTTAAATAAAACTAAAAATTCATTCAAACAATAAACAAAAAAGAGAGTGCATAATAGAAGAAGCTAATTTAAGTTCAACATTTCATTCTTTCACATCAAACAAGCATCTTAAAAATAATTTTGAGTCTTGGGAGCAATAGCAAGAAATGGTGGGGGTAGATAGAATTGATTTAGCCTAGCATTTCTTCATTGGGCTTGAGGACAACAAGAAATGTTGGCATTGTTGGCTTGGTGTGATGTGCGAAAGGGCATGCTAAATAGCTAAGCAGAAAGGAGGTGTGGGGTGGCATGGTATAGGGCTGAGCATAAAGACTAAAAGAGGAGTGTGGGATTGGGGACAGAGATAAAAAAGTTTGTTATTTAATCTTTTAGGTTTCCCTAATATTATTAAAGTATGATATGATGCATAGTAAAAGTAAGAATGTTTAATAAGGATATGCCATATATACAAATGTAAATATATTTAAAAAAATTTGGACGAATCAGATGGTATATATGAAATTCGCGATCCAATCCGAACTTAATGAAACGAGAAAATTTCAAATCGATCGATTTATTCTAATCATTGGATAAAAATCATTCAAAATTAAGCTATCAAATTGATCAAATTATCAAATTTTTTTGCACACTCTTAGCTTTACACGTGTAATCATGTGATTAGTATTTGATTACTCATAGTGTATAAATAATACTAAATGTAAAGCATATACTGTAATGTTCATTTTCTTCTCTCCTAAAGTTTCTATGCCGAAGTTCTTTATTCTCTTTCTTTATTATTTTCTTGGATAATCTCTAACCAGCTGGGTTTATGTTTGAAATCATTTCTCTTTTTGATCGAAAATATTTTTAACTAGATCAAAACATTTTCAATAATCTTTGGTATCCTTTATGAGTAATGATTTTAAAATTAATTTCTAAAATCACAAATTGTAATTTAAAAAAAAAAAAAGTAAATAATATTTATTTTAAAATATATATTTTTAAATGTATACTTTAATCTTAAAATAATTAACTAAATAAGAACTCAAAAGTACTTCTATTAATTTTATGTCAAATAATATTTAGATACTTCTTTTTTTTTTTTTTACCAAACAAGTTCATCTCAAACCACTTCCATTAATATCACTTCAAAAATACACATTCCAAGGAATCCCTTATCTATAAAAGAAATAATGCAATGCACTTAATTTAAAAGTAAAAATAAAATAAGCCGCCCTTGGTTGAAATCCCTTCTTCGTCCTAATCTTATCAACCATTATTAGCCCTATGCTACTTAATAATATTCTCTACAACACATTTTAAATGTGATGAGTACTCTGTGCCTTATCATAAACTAGAATTTGAGAGCATACTTGTTACTAATTAATCACAAATTTCAAATTAAATTATTTTATAATTAAGATAAATTGTTAGATTTATTAATTAATATTATTGATTTTAAAATGGGTATAATATAAAAATATATATTTTACTAATCATTCAAGTTGCGCAAAGAAAAATTTTCCACTTATTTCCTTTCTAAAAAGCAATCAAGTATTCCAAAATGGTTATTATTAGTTTGAATTATTTAGAAAACAATTCTACTTAGGGTCGCGATTATTTGTATAGAATCTTCGGTTAACTTTTGTTTGTAATAGCTTTTAATTATAAACATGTTATCACATGCCACAAATAATAATAATAATACTATTTTACCTTAATTAGGATACTTGTGTTTTTTAATGTTTTGATTATTTAAGTTAATTTAATCTACTCATTAAATTTATTTAAAAATAATTAATTAATTTTTGAAACTCTCCAAAATATAATTTTTTTTTATGCCTAAAATTTCTCTTTTTATTTTTCTTTATTTTAAATTAGAAGTAATTTTATCAACAACAAAAAAGAAAAAGGATGTGGTACCTTATTAGTGTTTATATTAATTTTTAAGTAAGAAACATGACATTGATCATCCTAGATTAATATCTAGATGAGAACAAATCACCTTAGTTATAAATATATGTTTTTGATTCATAATAACTAATAAGAAGGAAATAAATATAAGCAAAACAAATATACCAGAAAGGGAGGCTCATGTAAGTAGCTAGAAATTAAGAAAAATTAATTCTTGAAGGCTTAAAAAAAAAAAAAAAAAAAACAGAGACAGAGACAGAGAGAGAAGAACAAATGTGACTAGGGTTTTGAGTTGTAATAAAGTACTCAAATTCTCCAAAAGGCTCCCTTCTATCGAAAATGAATTATATGCACCCAAAAAAAATAAGAGTAATTTAATACTTTTGAATTTTTTACTATTATTTTTTCTATTTATCCTTCTTATCTTTTCTCATCTTTTATTTCACTTTTTTCTTTCTCCCTTTTTTCCTCACTCCTCTCTTCTCTTCTCTCACATTTCTTTATTTGCATTAAAAAAATCAACTTTTTCTACAAATTCTCTCATTTCTTTCCACTCTCCTTTCATTACAATTTTTGAAAATAATTTTTTTTAAAATTTTACTAACGACTTTGATCATACAAAAAATTAGCTATCTATATAATTTTGTAGAAGAAAAAATGACTGGGAATTTTAGGCATGAAGTGGTTAGAGAGAAGAAGGAAAAAGAAAAAACAGATGAAAAAAAATACGATAAGTTTAAAGAATTAAATTATCCTTTATTATTTGTGAATGTAATTTATTTTGAACAAATTGAATGTAAAAAAGAAAAGCACTGGATCCGAAAAATTAGAACGTTGTTTAGAATTTGAAGATGAAAATAAAACATGTTCCTTGTTATCCTCGGTTTTAACAAAAGAAATATGGAGAAATTATCAACAACAAAAAAATCTTAATAATAATGGAAGGTATTAACTTAGAACATATTTAATTTTAAATAGGTCTAAATTATCCTTATTTAACTTAAATCGCGTTCAATATTAGATAGTATTTATAAAAAAATAATATAATAAATATTTTTTTAATAAAAAAATATACAATTTAAATATAAAATATGTTAATTTTATTAATACATATTTTAAAGATACTATTTTTGTACTTTTCCAATAATCTTTTCAAAAAAAAAAATTGTTGCATGATAGCGTTAAAAATAAGATTTAATGTGTAAAATAATTATTTCATATAATTAAATTTGATCTTTACTTAATTTATTTTGTATCTTAAATGAAGTATAAGGACCGACCATAACAAAATTGAAAATAACTATAAAAAAAAAATAATACTTCAAAAATTTATAATAATAAAAATAACATTATAATAAAATTAAACAACATTAAATATTAAATGAATTTAAATTATCGCTGTTTAATCTGAATGACTGCAAATTAAACTGGTGTGCAGAGAAAAATAATCTAACAATTATTTTTTTAATTATGAAAATATTTGATTTTAATATTATACGTACTATTTTTATTATAATAAGTTTTGAAATGCACGTGTTTTTGAAAAAAAAAAATGTATATGTGATCTCTTATTAAGTTAGTGTTCAATTTTATTATGCCACCTCATTTATTATATCATAAATATATTATTTAAATATAAAAAAATTATTACAATTGATAATTTCTTTATTCAATGAACAAAAAATTGATAGATAATTTAGAATACAAGATCCGAACTTACAGACAAACTCCCAATTTTATAATAGAAATAAATAAAACAATACTTATATAACAATATAGACGTGTTTTTTTTTTTATCAGTTACTCTTTCAAGCCCTTGTTAGTTTATTCCTAGTAATCTTATTCATATAGGCTTAATACTACTTAATAAACTCTCTATAGGATAAAGTTTTAAATGTAATGTTGGTAATATTAATTCTCAAATAACTAGTGATAAATTCTCAAATCTTATTCTAGTCTTTTTGCATCAATATAATTCCACACTAGAATGGCTCTACCTATGGCATTCACTGTAGAGTACAATGCTTCTGAGGGAGGTTCTGGAAATTATATGCAATTTATTGAGAACTTGCTTTCATAAAATGAATTAACTACCCGTTATGTATGCAATCGTCCTGTTCTTCCACAACTATGAACAGTAACCGCTGATATTTGTTGCTCACAATGGTGTATAAGAATTTACGCAAGTGCACGTGTCGCAAACAAGTAATATAATGATAAGAAAGATCGTTCCCACGGAGATTGGAATACTAGAAAATATCGTAAAAATTAACTATTAAAATCAATATTTTTGTGTTTTTGTTTATTAAAATAAAATAAAATAAATAGAACGAGAGGACAAGAGTGAAAATACTGAAACAACGATCAACAAGAAGGATATCAAGAATCGTAAGGAGATAAATCAGTTAGGATTGCAAATATGACAAGTGATGTAGACAAACTGCGTTGCTGCAGCGTTGTTGTAGCAATGCTATAGCAAAGTATACCAGTAACTAGAATTGCAAAAATTCACAAAGGATTCTTCCGAATCTGTAATGTTTATATATTCTATGACTCAATAAAACATATTCCTATACAAAACTGAATTTAAGAACAACGTTCATGCATAAATTCTTTAGAGTTATGTGAGATAATTATATATTCTTATATTAATTTCTTCACACTATTCTAGCTTTATCCAACTTAAATTAACCTTTCCAGATTCAATTTCAGTCTACTATCCTATCAATTGTTGATCAAGCAATCAATAAGAATAAATCAATCAATCAAGCATAGAATAACTAGCACCATTTGCCAAGCAAAGCACAATTTTATAAAATTAAAGCACAAGGTCTACATACACTTGCATATCCACAACCCTAACTGAATGAAAGTTTAGCCAAGCATATTTATAAAATTAAACATCAAATTATATATGCTCAAAATCAGATCCATATAGTTTAGAGAATTTAGAAGAATCAAATAATAAAGAAATAATGAAATAAATAAATAAATCCCTTAAATCAACCCTAAACCAATTGGATTATGATTCTTTGTCTCGTTCTTGCTTTCTCTTCAATGAAAGTCCTTGCAAATCAGTCCTACAAGTGGTTTCCTTCCATGTTCTCCTTGATGCTCTGTTTTGCCTCTTCTTCTCTGCGCCAAATCTGTCCAGAATTTGGGGCTACTGCCTGCTATCTTTTTCTCAGTTTTTATGCCCAGATCTCATGTATATTTTCCTCCTCTGCTGTCGCCTCTTGCTGCCCAGAATTTTGTGTTCAATCGGGTCCTATTTTCTGCCGCTCAAAAATTGTATATATCAGCCCCTCTTTTTGTCTTTAACCCTAGGTTTAATTGGAGACAATTATTGGTGTGTTAATTTCCAATATTATCCCTAAAAAGGTGAGTTAATAGAAGTCCAAAATTGTCCTTTTGTTGAGAGTCCAAATCAGCCCTTGAATTCTTAATTCCAAATCAGCCTCTATTTTGGCGTTGTTTTCCTGGTGTGATTTTGCTGTAGCAAAGCTGCAGCAAAGTTGGATTCTTGCATTTTCTTTGTTGTTTGCTTTATCTCCTGCAAGGGCAATGAAAATCTAATGAGTGCACATCAAAATATAATTCTTTTTGACAGATTTCATAATTATTTTGAATTTATTATCAAAGAATTTACTTAAATCACAAAGTCTACAAATATTGTATAAATGAATATAATATGCAAACATTCTCAAAAGAACAAACAATTATTCATGAATAAAAGCTAATAATACTCTAATAAATTAGAGTTATCAATATTGATTGGTTTCACGTTGTTCTGCAAGCCACTGATCAAAATGATGTTGGTCATCATATTACACTCAGAATTCGCAGACACTTTGTACTTAAATGCCTATCAAACTAAAAATGGGCAATGGTTTGAGTTTGCAAATCTAATTCCAAGATCGCGTCGACTAGGATTTGGAAGTAACTACAAGGATCAATTAGGTCAAGCCCTAATCGCACGAGATCCACTCATTAGTGCTATAAACTATTTGGCAACTTCAAATAATGATAATAGAGACAAAACTAGGTGCTTGCTAATGGTATTGTTTGTCATGATTGGTGAAGCACTAGATTTAATAGAATTTCTCATGAGTTCAATGCTAGTTTAATCCATCGAAACATAAACAGTACTCAACTAGATGGTTATGATGAAGATGAAAATATTGATGACACCGAAAGAGCAAGATGCCATAGATATATGGCCCAAATCAAAGTTTGGGAAAATCTATTTGAAGAAGTACTGCAATTTGATGTCACTGGTGAACATAGTTTTTCTCCATATCCCGACATAGGAGTAACAACATTTGAAATGGCAATTGCTATACTTGGAATATTGCGATTCTACTGTTGGCCGGGAGATAGACATTTAGGTGGCAGATCAAAAGAATGTGGTGTTGGACGACCTTTAATAGAGGTTTATCATTTGGTCACTACATTGATAATGAAAATCGAGGCGATTTGTATGGCACAATCAAAGTGACAGATGGAAAGGGTGCCCAATACATATACAATTGTTCAAGGAGTGAGTATGAGTCCATACACCCTCATGAACCTTTTGAGTACGAGGGAGTCCCATTAAGAAATCCATTGTGATGTGCTCCCATTTTCATTCAAGAATAAGTAGTGGTTGTAACGGCCCAGAAGGTTTCTGATGTTCTACCATGACTTATTGACAAATCACACACTTAGATACAAATTTTGCTATTTCTAGCTTCATGCCTTTCCACCAATAATAGTCCTTCAAGATTCGATACGTTGTTGTACTGCCTAGATGTATGGAATAATCAAACCTATGAGCTTTTTCTAGATTTTCCCTCTTCAAGTTCTTATCATCGGGAAAACACAGTCTGTTGTTAAAAACTAAAGCTCCATCATCTCAAATAGTCAAATCCAATCGTGAACCATTTTATAGCTCCTCTTTCAAACAGACTAGTATAGGATCTTGAAATTGAGCTTCACGAACTTGATCAATTAAACTGAGTCTTAACCAGAAACTAGCAAAGAGAATTCTCTATTCATTAATTGATAACTGTGCATTTGATTTCCTGAACTTGATGGTAAAGGAAGATATCTCGTCTTTAAATAAGCTAAAGCACTTGATGCTTTTCTACTAAGTGCATCTGCAACCACATTGGCCTTTCCTGGATAGTAATCGATAACACATTCATAATCCTTGATTAGTTCCATCCATCTCCTTTGTCGTAGGTTCAACTCTTTTGGTGTAACTACATATTTCAAACCTTTTTTATCAATAAAAATTTGACATTTCTCTCTATATAAGTAATGTCTCCATATCTTTAATTCAAAGACTATTGTTGCAAGTTCTAGATTAAGAGTAGGATAATTGAGCTCGTGTGGTTTGAGTTGTCTCAAAGAATAAGTAATGACCTTACCATATTGCATGAGGACACACCCTAGTCCTTGACGAGAAGCATCGCTAAATACTACAAATCCACCATTACTTGAAGGAAGAGTAAGTACTAGAGCAAAAGTTAAACGATTCTTCAATTCTTGGAAACTTTTTTTGCACTCATCATTCCACACAACCTTTATATTTTTTTTGTCATTTGTGTTAATTGTAGTGCAATCCTTGAAAAACCCTGGACAAAACGGGTATAATATCTTGCTAATCTCAATTAAATATAAAAAACTTCGTACTTTAGAAACATTTGAAGGTGTTTCCCAATTAAATATAGCCTCAATATTTTGATGGTCAACATAGATTCTTTCTGCTGATTTGACATGCCCAAGAAATGTAACTTGATCCAACCAAAATTGACACTTGCCAAACTTGATATATAGTTTCTTCTCTCTCAGTGTTTGTAACACAAGTCTAAGATGGTCTTCATGCTCCTTACTTTGAAAATAGACCAAAATATCATCAATGAAAATGATAACAAACCTATCTAAGAAAGGACAGAAAACTCAATTTATGTGATCCATAAAAGCTGTTGGAGCATTAGTTAAACGAAATGGCATGACTAGGAATTCGTAACGACCATAACGAGTTCTAAATGCAATTTTTGGAATGTCCAATTCCTTAATTTTTAGTTGATGATAACTAGATTGCAAATCATTTTTTGAAAACACCTTTGCACGTTGTAATTGATCAAATAAATCATCAATACAAGGGAGGGGATATTTGTTGGGTATAGTGACCTTTCTTAATTGTCGATAGTCAATGCAAAACCTAAAGTACCATTTTTCTTTTTCACAAACAAGACAGGATCATCCCATGGTGACATGCTCGGTCTAATAAAAACTTTATCCACCAACTTTTGCAATTGGGTTTTTAACTCCTTCAATTCACATAGAGTCATTCTATAAAGGGCTTGAGAAATCGAACTTGTGCCTAGAATTAAATCAATATAAAACTCAATTTTCTTTGTACGGGTAAACCAGGAAGCTATTTAGGGAAAACATTAAAAAAATCTTAGACAACGAGAACATTTTGCAATTGAACTTGTTTGATTCGAGTATTGATGACATGAGCAAGGAAAGCTGGATATCCTTTCTTAAGAAGTTTTTATGCAATGATCGCAGAAATCACACAAGAAGGAAGAACTTGACACTCTCAAACAAAAGTAATGCAAGGCTTTTCAGGAATATTGAACACGAACTCTTTTCAAAAACAGTCAACAGATGCATAGCGAGTAGCTAGCTAGTCCATTCTCAAAATGGCATCAAACTCAAGAATTTTCAAAGGGATTAGATTAACTGATAACTCTTGATCCCTTATTTTAACAACACTATCTTTATACACATTTTTAACTGTTATGGACTCCCCAATGGTGTATCTACAGCTAGAGGATGCTCTAATTTATCCAAATCAACATTAGCATGCACACTAAAAGTATATGATACAAAAAAATTTATAGCTCCAGGATCAATCAAAACAAAGACATCACAGCCAAAGATAGGAAATGTACCCGTAATCACCTTTAGAGTAGCTTGAACATCTTGATGGGTTACAGCAAAAACCTTATATTGAGCTTTAGGATGGTCTCCTTGTTTACTACTCCCTGCTGCACTAGTTTGAGCCCCACTATTGATGCCTGAAAGAAAAATTTTAAAAGAAAATAGGGTGAGTAAAAATACTCAATAAGTGGACAAATCTTGGAAGATAATAATTATTAAATCTATCTTTTTAACTTTAACGATTTAATTGTAAAATTAAAGCAAGTCATAGAATTAAAATATTTACAAGTGTTAATAATTTGGTAAAATATAAATAACTATAAATATATTTATGTAAATAAATTATCTGTAAACAACTTACATATAATAGAGTGTAAAAAATAGGATAAACTTCACCAAACTCGTACTTGGAGGGAATAGAAGGTCATATGTGTATAAAAGCTCTTAACACAGGCAGATGGGAAAGTGTTAATTATGTGTGCTAGTCTTATGCGCGCAGACATAAGCCCATTAATTAATTATTTATTTCTTATCATACTGCTGAATTAGCTTAAGGTACTTGTTTGATAGTTTCAAAATAATGCATAATACTACCATAACATTTTGAAATATTGATGCTAAAAGTTGGAGATGTATAATTTCTATATTCAAATCAAAATCCATATTTCTACAATACAATTGCATAAAAACTTATAAACTGACATTTATGGCAAGATTTAATATATGCTTGCTACATATTATAAACATTAATTTTGAAATCCAAAAACTATTACACATATGAAATCTTAAGAGAATAAGATTAAACGTTATAAATTACTAGTGAATAAAATTCTTATAAAATTTGAACAAAGAGTGTCCATCCATTGTACTATATCACTGATGTTGTTCTAGTTGTTCTGTAGGACCTGCTGCATCCTCCTGTCCTTTATGATTACACTTGTGTCAGAATCAAGAATTATATCATAGCTAGTTGGTTCATTCTAAGATAAACAATATTCTAAAATATGCTAAAACACCGGCTATTAACATATAATTTATTTTTCTTCTGAGTACTTAAAACTAGTCAAAATGCTAACAATCAACTTAGATATTCCTAAGATCATTTTCCACTAAAATAGCATACCCAATTATCCTATATAATACCATTCCTTTAGAATACTAATTTGTTCAAACATGTTTAGTACCATAGAACTTTCACTTAGTTAACTCTCTATAATTTTGTCTTGAAAACTAGGAATGAAAAACTGTAAAAAGTTTCTAAAATTATGACATATCAAGCATTAAAACAAGATATAATTTACCCAATTTCAATCTATAAAACTATTTCAAATAATAAAAATACTGAGGGTTCAAAATAGGGTTTCTAGCATGATTTTAATAAAACCATCTTGAGTGAAATAGGTATAACTTTGTGTATAAAAATCTAAATAATAAACCGTAAAATCCATCATAGACTAGAAATCGTAAGTTTTAAAACAAGATATAACTCATTCAATTCCAATTATTATACTATTTCAAATAACAAAAATACTAATTGGGTTCCAAACAGGTTTTCCAACACCAATTTTACTTGGCATAACCAGGGTTAAATAGACTTAACTTCGTATAGATATATCGAAATAACAAACCATGAATTGTATCTTAAAATGGACACCCATATCTTTCCAAAGAGATATAACTCAAAGTATAATTCGTTCAGTATATTTCTCAGTTTCCCTCTCAACTTTTGGAATACAGTTTTGAGAAAACTAAAATCATAGTCATAAGCATCAAGGTTTTATCCAAAAAGAATATCCTTTCCACTACCAAGTTTATCAATAATACCCAAAATTTATCCCAAATTATATGTAAGAATCAAATCCAAAAATCAAAAGTTTAGGCTGAGGCGTGGTGTGGCATGGCGTAGGGCCTAACATAAAGACTAAAAGAGGAGTTTGGGATTGGGGACAGAGATAGAGAAGTTTGTTATTTTGTCTTTTAGGTTTCACTAATATTGTTAAAGTATAATATAGTGCATAGTAACAATAAGAATGATCAATAATGATATGCTATATATACAAATGTAAATATATTTAAAAAAAAAAAAAAAAGTTTGGTCGAATCAAATGGTATATATGAAATTCACCATCCAATCCAAACTTAAAAAAACGAGAAAATTTTAATTCGATTTAATCCAATCGTTGGATAAAAATCGTTCAAAATTAACCTATCAAATTGATTAAATTATCAAATTTTTTGGCACACTCCTAGCTTTACACGTGTAATCATGTGATTACTATTTGATTACTCATAGTGTATAAATAATAGTAAATGTAAAGCATATACTGTAATGTTCATTTTCTTCTCTCCTAAAGTTTCTATACCAAAGTTCTTTATTCTCTTTCTTTTATTATTTTCTTGGATAATCTCTACCCAATTGGGTTTATGTTTGAAATCATTTCTGTTTTTGATCGAAAATATTTTGAACTAGATAAAAACATTTCAATAATCTTTGGTATCCTTTATGAGTAATGATTTTAAAATTAATTTCTAAAATTACAAATTGTAATTTTAAAAAAAAGTAAATAATATTTATTTTAAAAAAATAGTTTTAAATGTATGCTCTAATCTTTAAAATAATTAACTAAATAGCAACTCAAAATTACTTCTATTAATTTTATATCAAATAATATCTAAATACTTCTTTTAAAACAATTTCGTACCAAACAACTTCATCTCAAACCACTTCCATTAATAATACTTCAAAAATACACATTCCAAGGAATGCCCTATCTATAAAAGAAATAATGCAATGCACTTAATTTAAAAGTTAAAATAAAACTGTAGCTAGCTAGAGCATAGAAGAAGACTCCAATAAGCCGCCCCTGGTTGAAATTATAAACCCCGAGTTGAAACCCCTTCTTCGTCCTAATCTGATCGACCAGTATTGGCCCTATGCTACTTAGTAATATTCTGTACAACACATTTTAAATGTGATTGGTACTCCGTTCCTTATAATAAACTAGAATTTGAGAGCAGACTTGTTACTAATTAATTACAAATTTCAAATAAAATTATTTTATAATTAAGATAAACTGTTAGATTTATTAATTAATATTATTAATTTTAAAATGAGTATAACTATTTTACTAATCATTCAAGTTGCGCAAAGAAAAATTTTCCACTAATTTCCTTTCTAAAAACCAATCAAGTATTCCAAAATGATTATTATTAGTTTGAATTATTTAGAAAACAATTCTACTTAGGGTCGCGATTATTTGTATAGAATCTTCGGTTAACTTTATTTGTTTGTCCATATATCATGTGTTTAATGTGTTCCTACTTCCTAATATTTTTAATTAAAACTATGTATAAATCTTAAGCTACTAATTAATTTCTCTACCCATAGTTTTGAGTGCCACTTTTTTAATGTCCAACGAGAGGGGTCGTCGGTCGGTCAAAATCTTGTCAGTTGGACAACCGTCTAATTTCGAGCAGCTTAGTTGGACGTGTGTCCAACTCGGTTGTGGCTAGTGGGGTCACCAGTCGGTCAAAATTTGATTAATTGGAAAGCTGTTTAATTCTGAATAGTTTCATTGGATATATGTTCAATCAAAATTCATTACAATTAATTAATGAAATTAAAGACATTTTTGTCATAATTTATAAAAAAATTCAAGTGGAGGGGGTTTATTTCTGAATTTTAATAAATATAAAGTCTTGACAGCATATAACCCAAAAAAATTAATGTAAAAAAGAAAAGCGCTTGATCGAAAAAATTTGAACATTGTTTAAATTTGAAGGTTGAAAATAAAACATGTTCCTTGACTCTCTTCGGTTTTAACAAAATAAATTCCTCTAAATTTTCAAAAATAACATTCCAATAATAATGAACGGTATTTAATTAGACGACATTCAATATTAAATGGATCTAAATTATTATATTTCAATTTGAATTATGTTTAATAGATAGTGTTTAAAGAAAAATAATATAACAATTAGTTTTTTAATAATAAAAATTTATAATTGTAACACACGGATGTTATTTTTATTAATACATGTTTTAAAAATATTATTTTTGTATTTTTCCAATAATTGTTTAAAAAAAGAACAAAACAAAACAAAACTGTTGTTTTTTTGTTTCTCTAAAAAGGAAACACGTTTTTTGGGCATCGGACTTGATAGTGATAAAAATATTATTTAATGTGTAAAACAATTATTTCGTATAATTAAACTTTATCTTTATTTAATTTATTCTATATTGAAGTATAAGGACCGACAAAAACAAAATTAAGAAATTATCTAAAATAACATTCATAAAATTTATAATAAAAAAGAGCACTTTAATAATATTGAATAATATTTAACATTAAATAAATTTAAATTGTCGTTATTTAATTTAAACGAACACAAATTGAACAAACATTTAAAGAAAAATAATGTAATAATTAGTTTTTTAATTAAAAATATATATAATTTTAATACTATGGGTATTATTTTTATTATTATAAATTTTAAATGGCACTATTTTTATGATTTTACCAAAAAAATCTATATTTAGTCTCTTATTAAGTTAGTACTCAATTTCATTATATCACCTTATGTCATAAATTTTGTAAAATCTAATCTATCTTTCTCTCTCTCTCACTCTCTCTTTTTCAAATTACTAATAATAATAAAATTAGCACCTCAATAATATTGAACGTTCAATTTGAACGTGTAATATTAAACATTAAATATTAAACAGATCTAAATTACCATCGTTTAATTCCAATTAAATGGTTATTCAAAAAAATGATATATCAATCATTTTTTTTAATTATAAAAATATATGTTTGAACACAAATTATGTTATTTTTATTATTATAAATTTTGAGAGCTATTATTTTTGTTGTTTTTTCCTTCTTCTTTTTTTTAATGTGTTCAATTTTATTATGCCACCTTATTTATTATATCATAAATTTTATAAAATCTACTCTCTTTTTTTTAATGTAAAATATACTCTCATATATATGGTCTCCTATTAAATTAGTACTCAATCTTATTATCCACATCATTTATTATATCATAAATTTTGTATAATCTACTCCCTTTTTTTAATGGTATTTTTTTTCTCCTTTAATATTTTGAATTTTTTTTTGAAATACGAAATATAATTTAAAAAAATTACCAAAAATACCACTTTTAAAATTTATAATAATAAAATTTGTATCCCAATAACATTAAACGTTTAATATTGAACATGTAACATTCAACATTCAATATTAAACAGGTCTAAATTGTCACAATTTAATTTAAACGGAGTTAAAAAAAATGATATAAAATTTATTTTTTAATTATAAAAATATATAATTTAAATATAAAAAATATTATTTATTATTATATTAATACTACTTAATAACTCTTTATAGACTTAATACTACTTAATAACTCTCTATAGGACAAAGTTTTAAATGTGATGTTGGTAGTATTAACTCTATGATTAAATGTTTTCACATACAATTAATAATACTATATCAGGCTCTCTACTAATTACACTTTTTAAATAAAAATATCAAATATATTTAATTATGATTTGTGGATGCAAATAAAAAAAAAAGTCCTTTGTAAAATAAAAAACGTGCTTTCTTTTTTGTAAAATAAAAAACGTGCTTTTTTTTTTTTTTCCCCTCTCCTTTAGAGATGTGAAATGGTTGCTGACTTATCCAAGCATATCCTCGATCCTCATGTGAAGTCTATATAAAGTGTGTCATTACTGGGTTGGAAAGCAAAAGTGAGCTTGATCAATCTTTAGCTATCAAAAACAACTCACTAGTTATAAATTCAGTCTCAAATCTTAATCCAGTCTTTTGCATTGATATAATTCCACACTAGGATGTCTCTACCAACTGCATTCACTGTGGAGTTCAATGCTTCTGAGGGAGGTTCTGGAAACTATATGCAATTTATTGAGAACTTGCGTTCACACAATGAATTAGCTACCCGTTATGTACGCAATCGTCCTGTTCTTCCACAACTACGAACAGCGGCCTCTGATATCGAGTGGTTTCACGTTGTACTACGAGCCACTGATCAAAATGGTGTTGCTCATCATATTACACTCAGAATCCGCACTGACACTTTGTACTTAGATGCCTACCAAACTGAAAATGGGCAATGGTTTGAGTTTGCAAGTCTAATTCCAGGATCGCGTCGACTTGGATTTGGAAGTGACTATGGGGATCAATTGGGTCAAGTCCTAATCGGACGAGATCCACTCGTTAGTGCTATAAACTATTTGGCAACATCAAATAATGATAATAGAGATAAAACTAGGCGCTTGCTAATGGTATTGTTTGTCATGATTTGCGAAGCAACTAGATTTAATAGCATTTCTCATGAGTTCATCGCTGATTTAATCCATCGAAACATAAACAGTACTCAACTAGATGGTTATGGTGAAGGTGAATATATTGATGAGACCGAAAGAGCAAGACGCCAGAGATATATGGCACAAATCAATGGCTGGGGTAATCTCTCTGAAGAAGTACTGCGATCTGACGCCACTGGTGGACATACTTTTTCCCCATATCCTGACATGGGAGTAACAACATTTGAAATGGCAATTACTATACTTGGAATCTTGCGGTTCTACTGTTGGCAGGGAGATAGACATTCAGGTGGCAGACACCCACGATCTGAAGAAATAGAAGAATGTGGTGCTGGACGACCTTTAATGGAGGTTTATCATTTGGTCATTACCAACATTGATAATGAAAATCCAGGCGATTTGTATGGCACAATCAAAGTGACAGATGGAAAGGGTGCTCAATACATATACAATCGTTCAAGGAGTGAGTATGAGTCCATACGCCCTGGTGACCATGCTACACTTAGTGGTCCAACTCGTGCTGTCTCAGCTCTTGACACTTTCATGGTCGACTTTGACCTCAAAGACAAGGATGCTGATGCGTCTCCTGATGACGAAATTGTCAAAGAACTGTTCTCCTGGAGCTTTTTTGATTTAGACAATGAGTATGACACAATCATATCACGTGGTGTTTCTGGAAAATATGGTAATGCATCTTTTGCCTATGCTGTGTTGAATAATGCAGTATCAGCTACCATTCAAGTTACACTCATAAATGGAGATGGAGAAAATCCTGCAAATGTTTATGGAAAAGTTACTGCATATACTAGCAAGTTTAAGGACCTTCCAATTGTTCTCTTTGAAAAGGATAGCAGTAACTATGTAAATGTAAGGCCAGGAGAATTGGTTCCATTGTTAAGGTCTGCTGCTGCGGTTATCTTAGGCTCTTCTCTAGTCATTGATGCAAGTCTTTGGGATCAAGACAGCTTATCTCCTGATGATGAGATTGCTAAGGGCACTGTAACATTTCCTGCTAAAATATCTGGTACATCTGAACAGATCCTTTCAGGCACATATGGTGAAATCAAAGTGACTATAAATTGGGAGTAAGTGGTTCATTCCTATATGTTTATCAAATGGTATCGTTTTTCTATTTTCATAAATAAGTCCTATGAACTTATAAGTTCATATTCGGAAGTGATTTGTATTGTTATGTTAATTATGTAAGTGAATATGTGTATCTGTGTGTCCGTACTATGGCGTGCTTGTTCTCGAATAAAAACAACTGATGTTATATGAATACGCTAGTCATTTTGATGAGCTAGCAATTAAATAAATACAATATTGATCTTCTTGTTGAAGTACCAATATTATTTGTATATTAGCTGAAGTACCAATTTTATTTATTTTTTTAATTTATGTTTTTTTTTTTCATCCACTAGTCACGAGTTTGAATTAAATTTAAATTTTAACGGATTTTTTTCTAAAATGGTCTCACTCTTTATATAATTGACTACATGATTACTTTGGCATATGATCTTGTTTAATAAGCACTATAAATTTCTACGCTTCTTTGTTGGAAAAATATTTATTAATATGTGGGGTCACACATGTAATTTTAAATGTGTTATGTTATCTTATAGTTTAGCCAATTAAAAGGTGATCTATAAAGTTTAATTTTGGCTATCGGGTATTAAATTATCGTGGAATTAATGTGTAGAGACCAGACTTGTAATTAAGTAATATATATATTGCTCTTAACTTTTCCTTGAAGGAAAAGTATACTTAAGGAAGAAGTTTACTTGAAAGTGAAGTATACTTGGAGAAGAAGTATGCTTGAAAATAAAGTAAACTTAATGGCTAAGTAAACTTGGGGGCTAAGTTTTAAAATTTGCTTTCTCTCCAAGCAAACTTTGCCTATATATATTCCTTGCTATAATATCATTTTGTGAACACAACATAAGAAACAATAACAAAACCCAAGAAGAGAGAAAAGACAATTAGATTTGTGCTTTTAAATAGTGAAGCCACTATTTGATTGAAAAACACTATGGATTCAAGTACGCTTCCGCTATAATCTCTCCTTTTTCTCTTGATTCAACATGGGATTTAGAAAATTATGATTTTCACTTTCGGAAAAACAATTCTAACAAGTGGTATCAGAGCCTACCCATGTTTGATTCAAAAGGATATATGAATTTTTGAGATTAATGTGTTCTGTGTGATGTGTCATGAATCTGGATAATGATTGACATTATCGACACTATTTTTTTTTTCTCAAAATTGTTCCTTCGTGAAATATGGATTCAGTTGCTTTCAATTATCTGGTATGCACATGGATTTTGGACAATCATAAAGGCGTGCCAATTATATATATATATATTCATATATATAAAATTTAAAGTTTTGATTATATGTATATATATATATATATATATTTTTTTTTATGTAAGATTCTGTCTATATATATATATATATATATATATATATATATATATATATAATATACAGTTTATACATATATATTACTTTTCGGTTTATACAGAATTCATGTTTGAAACAGTTTAAAATTTGATTAATTTCATGACAACATTTTTTTAACACTTATCTAGTATTCTGATTCATTTAATTCATACAAGATGTCACCAAAGTGACCACTCTTATGTATATTAATCTTAGGAGAATAATTGGATATGATGTTTGTGTATGTGTAATTCATGCGGATATTAACCAATCCAAAGAGGGGTTTATATTTGGCCGAATTACACACGCACCTGCGATGATAATCATATGACAATTATCAAGGTGACCTCATGTGAATAATGAATCGATGCAAACATAGATTTATTATTTGACATAACTTATTGTCATTGTTTGATCATTGCAACAAGAGTACCGCTTACAATTAATATCACTGTCCAAAGGCTTGATGTTAATGTTGTGCTTGGTATCTTGAAACGTTGTCATTAATCAATTTAAAGACTGTTCATTTTGGTTATTTTATGTGAGCATAGTTTATTTATTTAATTTTGTTCTCTGTTCAGCTTTAATGTCTACTAATACAATATCTGCCAACATGAACAATGTTCCAATGTTAAATGGAACAAATTTTAAGGACTGGAAAGAGAACATATTGATTGTTCTTGGCTGCATGGACATAAACTTGGCATTGAGAATGCCGAAACTGAATGATCTCACTGCACAAAGTACCCCTGAGGAAATTGCGTACTTTGAAAAATGGGACCATTCGAACAGGCTAAGTCTTATGATCATGAAGCGCGGGATTCTAGAAGCCTTTCGAGGTGCAATAACGGATGACAATATCATTGCCAGTAAGTTCCTTGAGGAAATTCAGAATCGTTTTGTCAAAAACGATAAGGCTGAAACAAGCACACTCTTAGCAAGCTTGATTTCAATGAAATATAAGGGCAAAGGTAATGTCAGAGAGTACATCATGGAGATGTCTCATCTTGCTTCAAAACTTAAGGCACTAAAGCTCGACTTATCAGATGATTTGCTCGTGCATTTAATTCTGATCTCTCTTCCTGCACAATTCAGTCAATTTAAAGTCAGTTATAACTGTCAAAAGGAGAAATGGACTCTCAATGAGTTCATTTCATTTTGTGTGCAAGAGGAAGAGAGATTGAAGCAAGAAAGGACTGAAAGTGCTCATCTGTCAAGCACTTTTAAGGGCAAGGGCAAAAGGAAGGATAAAGGAAAGGAAGTTGCTGTTCCTAAGGGTCCAGTGCAAAAGAAACAGAAAAGTAATGAAGGTTGTTTCTTCGGTGGTAAGCCTGGACATCAGAAGAAGGAATGTGCTAAGTATAGCACATGGCGTGAAAAGAAAGGTATAATTCCTGTTTTGGTCTGTTCTGAGATCAATTTAGCATCTGTACCAAGAAACACTTGGTGGGTAGATTCCGGTGCTACTACTCACATTTGTGTTTCTATGCAGGGTTGCCTAAACTACCGAGAGCCAACTAATACTGAAAGATGTATCTTTGTGGGTGACGGCAAGTCGGTAGAAGTAAAGGCAATAGGGCATTTTAGATTGTTGCTAAAAACTGGTTGTTATTTGGATTTGAAAGACACTTTTGTTGTGCCGTCTTTTAGACGGAATTTAATTTCCATTTCTGTTTTGGACAAATTGGGTTATTATTGTTCATTTGGAAATACTCAGTTTACTTTGTCTTTAAATTCAAATGTCATTGGTACTAGTTTACTTAATACTTTTGACAATCTGTATTTGCTGGAAACTGTTTCATCTTATGAAACCTTGCATGTAGAGTCACAAGGTACAAAGCGAAAATTAGATAAGGAAACTTCAGCTTCATTATGGCACAAACGCCTAGGTCACATCTCTAAATCTAGAGTTGAGCGACTTGTGTCTGATGAGATTTTAGAATCCCTTGATTTTTCAGATTTTGATGTCTGTGTTGAGTGTATCAAGGGAAAACAGACCAAAATGAAGAAATTAGGTGCAAATCGAACTACGGGCGTCTTAGAATTGATCCATACGGATATTTGTGGTCCATTCCCTACAGCATCTTGGAATGGTCAACACTATTTTATAACATTCATAGACGACTATTCTAGATATGGGTATCTATTTCTTATACATGAGAAATCACAATCTTTGGACGTGTTCAAAACATTTAAGGCTGAAGTTGAATTACAACTCAACAAACGGATAAAGAGTGTCAGATCTGACCGTGGTGGTGAATACTACGATAGATACGACAAATCAGGTGAACAACGTCCGGGACCATTTGCTAAATACCTAGAGGAATGTGGAATCGTTCCCCAATACACTATGCCAGGGTCGCCTAGCATGAATGGTGTATCTGAGAGACGAAACAAGACTCTTAAGGACATGGTAAGAAGTATGATTAGTCAATCTACTTTACCAGAGTCACTCTGGGGTGAAGCTCTAAAGACAGCAACTTATATCCTGAATCGAGTGCCAACTAAAGCAGCTGCAAAAACGTCTTTTGAACTTTGGGTTGGGCGAAAGCCTAGTCTAAAGCACTTGCGTATTTGGGGATGTCCTGCTGAAGCGAGGCCTTATAAACCTCATGAAAGAAAATTGGACTCCAAAACCATTAGCAGCTACTTTATTGGCTATGCAGAACGATCAAGGGGTTACAAGTTTTATGATCCTACTAATAAGTCTATATTTGAGACGGGAATTGCAACATTTTTTGAGGATGTTGAGTTTGGGAGGGGAAATCGAGTTAGAAACATTATCTTTGAGGAGGAAGAGGGAGTAATCCCAATTCCTGCTACTACTTTTCTTGACAATGTGCAGACTTCTATACCTGTCAGTGATCAAGAAATGAATTTAGACTCTCGGCAAGACAATGTTATTCAACCCCTCATACAAAATGAGATAATTATTCCTGAGGAACAACCTCAACAACCTCAAGAACCTGTGCCATTGAGGCGATCCACGAGAGAAAGGAGATTTGCAATTTCAGATGATTATGTTGTATATCTCTAGGAACACGAGGCAGAAAGTGGAATGCCGGAAGATGATCCAATCAACTTCCGCCAAGCCATGCAAAGTTCCAACTCTCATAAATGGATTGAAGCCATGAATGAGGAGTATAAGTCTATGCAAGACAATAAAATTTGGGAAGTTGTCCCATTACCGGCTGGTGCGAATCCTATTGGTTGTAAATGGATATTTAAAACCAAAAGAGATTCAAAGGGTAATGTGGAAAGGTATAAGGCACGTCTTGTAGCCAAATGCTTTACTCAAAAGGAAGGAATTGACTTTAAAGAAACTTTCTCTCCGGTTTCCACGAAAGACTATTTCAGGACAATTATGGCGCTTGTTGCACATTTTGACCTTGAGTTGCATCAAATGGATGTCAAAACAGCGTTTCTCAATGGTGACATTGAAGAAACAATTTATATGGTGCAACCAGAAAACTTTGTGTTAGGAGATTCAAAGAATATGGTTTGTAAATTGACGAAATCCATATATGGACTCAAGCAGGCTTCTCGTCAGTGGTACTTCAAGTTTCATCAAGTCATTGTCTCGTACGGTTTTGAGATGAATGTCGTTGATGATTGTGTGTATCACAAGTTCAGTGGGAGTAAGCATATTTTTCTGGTTTTGTATGTCGATGACATTTTACTTGCCACAAATGACATAGGCATCTTGCATGACACCAAGAGATTTCTATCAAAGAATTTTGAAATGAAAGATCTTGGTGAAGCTTCCTTTGTATTAGGAATTGAGATACACCGAGATCGCTCTCGAGGTATATTGAGATTATCACAAAGGAACTATATTGAGAAAGTTCTCAATAGGTTTGGCATGCAAAATTGCAAACCAGGTGAAACCCCAGTCTCTAAAGGAGACAAATTTTGTCTCAGCCAATGCCCAAAGAATAGCATTGAAATTAAAGAAATGCAGAAGATTCCTTATGCTTCGGCTGTAGGGAGTCTAATGTATGCCCAAGTATGTACGCGTCCGGATATTGCGTTCATAGTTGGCATGTTAGGCAGATATTTAAGTAATCCAGGCATGGATCATTGAAAAGCAGCCAAACGGGTTATGAGATACTTACAGAGAACAAAGGAGTATATGCTCACATATAAAAGATCAGATCGGTTAGAGATCATTGGGTACTCCGACTCTGATTTTGCTGGATGCCAAGACAGTAGGAGATCCACATCAGGTTATGTTTATCTGTTGGCTGGTGGGGCAATTTCTTGGCGGTCTGCCAAGCAAACGCTTGTGGCTTCATCCACCATGGCCGCAGAATTTGTGGCTTGTTATGAGGCATCAAATCATGGAATATGGCTGCGAAATTTTGTCACTGGGCTGTGTATTTTAGAGGGTGTTGAAAGACCACTCAAATTATTTTGTGACAATAAATCAGCGGTTCTATATTCTAACAACAACAGAAGCTCAACGAAGTCAAAACATATTGACATCAAGTTTCTAGTTGTGAAAGAAAGAGTGCAGAGTGGTCAGATTTTTATAGAGCACATTGGAACAAACTCCATGATAGTGGATCCGCTCACAAAGGGACTACCACCCAAGGTCTTTCACGAGCATACTGCTCATATGGGTGTTATTCTGTTTAAGGATACTTTGGTTTAGTGGGAGTTTAAATTAGATTTGTTGCTTTATGTTGAACTTCAGATTTGTTATATGCATATATTATTCAGTTTACTTCCTGCAGAAGTAAAGTTTTGGTTTAACACACTCTGTTAAGTAATGATCTCAATAAAGAATAAAGTAGGTCTAGTTGAAAATAGACATGTTTGGATCACATTACATGTAATTTTCATACTACACATCCATGATTGATCTATGTCATTTGGTTGTATTGGTATATGTGACCATTGATGGATTTAGTCACGATAAATGTGACGAAAATCGCTTTGATCCTATATCAGTATGATTAATGGACGAGATTGTTCGGAAGTACCCTGATTGTGATGGCAATTTTATGAGCTCATAAGGTTATGCACATTTACAAAGTTACATATGTGGCCCAGTGGGAGATTGTTGGAAAAATATTTATTAATATGTGGGGCCACACATGTAGTTTTAAATGTGTTATGTTATCTTATAGTTTAGCCAATTAAAAGGTGATCTATAAAGTTTAATTTTGGCTATCGGGTATTAAATTATCGTGAAATTAATGTGTAGATACCAGACTTGTAATTAAGTAATATATATATTGCTCTTAACTTTTCCTTAAAGGAAAAGTATACTTAAGGAAGAAGTTTACTTGAAAGTGAAGTATACTTGGAGAAAAAGTATGCTTGGAAATAAAGTAAACTTAATGGCTAAGTAAACTTGGGGGCTAAGTTTTGAAATTTGCTTTCTCTCCAAGCAAACTTTGCCTATATATATTCCTTGCTATAATATCATTTTGTGAACACAACATAAGAAACAATAACAAAACCCAAGAAGAGAGAAAAGACAATTAGATTTGTGCTTTTAAATAGTGAAGCCACTATTTGATTGAAGAACACTATGGATTCAGGTACGCTTCCGCTATAATCTCTCCTTTTTCTCTTGATTCAACATGGGATTTAGAAAACTATAATTTTCACTTTCGGAAAAACAATTCTAACATTCTTACCTTAATCATGTATTCTCTTGTCAGTTTCTACAATTTCACATCAATCATTACTTTTCTTTAGACAACGATTATTATCATGAAGTTTATAATTTCTTGAAACAAGTCTTATCTATCTTGTTGAGGGTTGTTGAAAATTAAACTGATCTGATCCAACCTAAATAATTTGATTCAATTTATATTATACAATTTTTTCATTGAGATTGGGTAAATTTTGGTTTATAATTTGTATAATCAATTCATCATGGGTTGAATTGGTTCTTGAACTAAAAATCTCCACAATAATCTCTCCAACCCATACATATAATACATTTTTTGTTTTTATTTTAAAATAATAATTTTATTAAATAAAATAAGTAAAAATATAAAAGAATCCTTAATTCTTTAAAATCCTTATCCCATCTCTATTTAATTTTTGAAAATGTAGGAGTAGGAGATTAAAACAAATATAATGCAATAATTGTTTAGATATTAAAAATAAATATAATTTTTTTCAATAATAGAAGCAAAATAAAACAAAATAAAAAATTGAAACACAAAATTAGATTCAACCCAATCAAAAGAATTCAATTTGATTTTATTTTATAGATTTTATTGAATCAGATCAATTCTTACTATTTAGAAACCGATATTATTGATTCAATTTTGATTTTAGCTACAATTTAAACGGATCGATGGTATGTACACCCCTCATCTTATTACATATATCCAATCATTCAAATAAGTGTAGACGTTGTTATATAGCAACCAACTAATATCAAAAAATTGGTGATGATATTCTTATTACTCACAACAAGACAGACATAAGCAATTTTGCTCGTATTATTGTATTCAAATTGTAAACAAATACATATGTACCCAATGGGGTCATTAGGTTGAGGGAGGTTGCAGATGTATGACAGTTTATGTTTTTGATAAAAGTCAGTTGATCTTTGTAATAGTGTATTAGTGTATCTCGAATTTTGTCTTTGGACTTTTAGCTTCAACAAATTGCAAAACAAAATAAAATAAAAATATGTAAATGTCTATATATAGAGGTTCAGTTTGTATATATTAGCCAAATGAAGATAATTAATGTTCATAATATTAGTGAAAGATAACTCCAAAATGATGTACATCAATACAACTAAAGGATATATAGGTATAAATTGAAATGAAACGTTACTCATAAAATAACACACAAATTTTCTTAATATATATTATATTATCTCACTTAATTTTTTATGTATGAAATGAGATAATAATAAAAAGATATTAAATAAGATATCTAATTTTTCTCAAATAAGCCTAAATAAGACAATAAAACCAATAAATCAATAACATGATTATTTATAATGTGAAAGTTTATTAAGAAAAATAATAAAAGACGATATAATATTTAAATAAGGATGATATAATATTGTACCATAAACTTATTAAGACTTATAAAGGACACTAAATAAAACATTAGAAGAAATGTTATAACCCACTTTACATCTCTAATAATAAATGCAGAAAATTAATATTTTTTCCAAATTAATAATATATAGTGTCTATGATTAAGTTAGTAGTCCATTATAAATTATTTTCAACATTCCATAAACTAGCGTCTAACATTTATACACAAATGAGTATTGTAATAATAACTGACTCATACTAATACATGAAAATAACACTGATCATTAGAGTAAAGGTAATAGCATCAGTAACTTCCTTAACAAAACAAAACATTCTTATGATATCGAATCCGAAGTTCTGACCAATATTTTGCAATGGGAAGACTCTTCTATTCTACTTCTCCGTTGCCGGAGATTCAGAACTCTGTGCTGTAATGATATGGCTATTCAAGAGTCTTTGCAATGGGAGCATAGCTATGCATCCAGTGACTATTTTCATACACTATAAAGGACTGCAAAGTGATTAAAAGAAAACTATTGTAGAAAACTTTTGGCACCAAAAGAATCGAGTGAGCTACAAGAAACCTCATTATTTTAAGCAAAGTACTGCACAAAAACAGTGACACAATAAAAATGGGAAAATGATCCATGTGGTCCTGGTATTTTAGTAAAAATGAGTACTTTAATCCTCTAAATATGAAAAATAAGCACTTCTAGTCCCCTAAAAGGAGGCAATTTTTATACCGAAATTCTCAATTTTTATAATAACAATATTGGGAGTGTCAACCCAAAATATCATACTAAAGTTCTCATTTAAAAAAAAGGGACATTTGGTGTTGCGTACGCAAAATAGGAAAATGGTCTCATCAAGAGAGTCTATTATCTTCAAGATTCTTCACAAACAGCCTCTCCCTTGCTTTATCTGCCTGAAAAATCAACACAAGCCGACAAAAATCGCTTAAGGTAGTATAGTTTAGCAAGTAATATGAAGCTTCTGATGTTACTGTGTCTGAATGTACTATCATAGCCCAATCCTCACTATCATATTGCCAAAAAATATTTCTTTTGTTGTTCTTATTCTCTCTGCTTTCCTTTTCCTTTTTCTTCTTTTTTTTTGTTATATTTTGATTTCAGGGAAGGGTTTTTAATCTTTATGTAGATGTTAGATAATAGAAGAAGCCAACTTATAAGAGAGTAAATTACAGTTTAGAACTAAAATGTATAGGACAGGAAGAGCTAACAATCTTTTATTGTGCTTTTTTTTTTTTTGTCTTGACATTTTATGAAGACGGTAGCCAATTTTCTTGTAGTGCAATGACAAATGCTACAAGTGGACAATAAGAGAACCTGAGTTCAAACCTATCTAATGTAAATGGGTGTGTGCCTATGTAATTGGTAACTTTTAAAAAAAAAAAAAACAATTTATATAGACAGTATTTCTTTCTTTCTTCTTTTAGCTTCTCAGCAACCAAATAGAGAAAACTTGCAACATTTAAAGCATTGAGATAGAGGGTAGACCTGTTCTTCCCAATTTGTAAGACTTGTTACAATAGAGAGCATAAGTGTTTGCACAAATGCACCAACTTGTACTCCAATCCAGAGGCCTTTTCCTCTAAGGTTTACCCAGAAAGCCAATGCGGCAGCTACAGGAACTCCACAAAGATAAAATGCTCCGAGGTTGATGTAAGCCCCTATATGCTGCCAACCACAACCTCTAGCTATACCTAAATTTACAAATGGAATCATATCAAACTATTTTCTTTACGAAAAAGAAAAGGAGAAAAAATGAAAAAAAAATCCATTTTGGATAGGACAACAGGATTAACCTGAAAGGACCCCTTGGAAGCTGTCTAGTATAACAGACAGGCACACTAGAGGAGCCATTCTCGTCACGTAGTTCACAACTTCCTTCTCATTGCTAAAAGTGTAACCAAATACGTTTCTACTGGCAAAAAGGGATGTGGCTACTATAGTTGTCTCTACGACCGCAATAAACATTGCAGCAAAGGTAGCAACACGAGCAGCTTGAGGGTTGCCAGCTCCAAGCTCATTTGAAACTCTTGTGCTACGATGACACACACATTAACATACAAGTCAACCAATTAGCTAAGTAAGAGCTATGCATCTTATGTCACAATATTAGTAAATGATCAAATTTTTTTTTTTTGCATGTTTGACATACCTTGCTGCAGCACCAAGCCCATATGGTATTGTATAGAGTGTTGCAATGGTATTGAGACTGCATAGAAACAATCAATGAGTTAAAAACATATTGAAAAGAACTATAATTGATCATGAACATGAAAATTTTCCAAAAGCTTACCATACAGCCAAAACTGAGGTTTCAAGTTCAGGATTTGGTAAAAGCCCAGAGAGCAGAACAAGCAGTTCAAATGACCACCATTCAAGGCTAGAATAATCAAGAAAAAAGGGAAAATATCAAAGGGAGTAAAGGCAAAATATTTAAGAAAAAACTATCCAGGGAAAGCCCATCTTATAACTAGAGAAATATTAGTTACCATATCATTATTGCAGAAGGAATAGCAAATCTAAAGAACTCTCCAATTCCTTTGAACAGTTCTGTAGTAATTGGAACACGGGTTTTCGCACAAGAAGAAGAATACTTCATACACAACCCAAGTATAATAACATTGAGCCAATCGGAAATACTTATTGCTAATGCACCTCCAATGGAACCTAGACCAGACTTGTGTACTAAAATCCAACAGAGAGGAATATGAAAACAAAGTGTTATAAATGAGCATGAAAGCATAGGAGCTATGAGACTTTGTGTCTGAAAGTATCTGACAAGTGGTTGAAGAGTTGCATAGGCAAAAAGAGCAGGAAGAAGATAAATAGAGAATCTTCCAGCTTCATGAGAAATTAGAGGGTCTTGACCAAGGAAAGCAAGCAACTTTCCCATGTAAATCCATATCAAAGATATAGGAAGACAAACTACAAGTAAACAAAATATTGCAGTATAAGTTTGTATCCCAAGTTTCTGATATTGCTCTGCTCCATAAGCTTGCCCACATAGAGTTTCCAGTGCACTAGCCATCCCTAACTATTTGAAACAAACAAATAATAGAATCTTGTTACTCAATTGAGACAGATGAGTGAAACCCTATTTAAATGGATTAGTAATTCAGTATATTCAATTTTAATTTATAAAACGAAAAGTTTAATTTGTAGAATCATTATGATAATGGGAAACCCTTAATCATTCTTGGTTCTATCATTGGATGCCCTTGAGTCCAATTTTCTTGTCCCACTTTTGACGTGTCGCTGTATATGCTACCAATACGCGACAAATATGTATGCAAAAGTGGTTAGAAATGCCACCTTTATTGCATAAAAGTAGAACCTTTTTATCTATATGTTTGTCAATTATTGATGGCACATAAAATAAAATACTAAAAGTAGCAAAAATTATTTGAAATCGAAGCACTCACAGTTCTTTTAACACTGAAACTCCTCGTTGCTAAACCATATATGCATTTGTTATTAGAACGCAATTGGACAACAAAGCAACACAAAAATTCAAAGATAAATTGATAATCTACACACTAATATATACATGCTAATCAAGAGTATAAGGTTTATATTTATTGGCAATTTTCGTAAACAAAATATCAAATGTAATCTAGCATAGGGGTCACCGTTCGATCAATTGATACACGACTAATGAACTCTTCGAACGTGGAATATTCATCAGGTAAAACATTTCATCATGCATACACACTCACACAATTGAACACTACACTTAGTTTGGATTGTATCGAAAGAATATATTGTGCACACCATGTTCGATCGATCGAGGGTATGGTTAGATCGATCGAGACATGTTCGATCGATCGAGCCTGGATCAACTTCGATCTAGGTTCTCTCTGTTTGGATTAGATCGATCGAGAAATTTGATCGATTGATCGAACCATGTTCGATCGATCGAGACTGGATCAACTTCGATCTAAGTCCTCTCTGTTTGGACTGGATCGATCGAGCAATTGGTAGATCGATCGAACCCTGTTCGATCGATCGAGTATAGAACAACTTCGATCCAGGTTCTCTCTATTTGAGTTAGATCGATCGAGTTCTGTGTATCGATCGATCGAGAAGGTCTCGATCGATCGAGACGGCCTGTCGATCGATCGAGCCGGTATTATAATCCTACTCAAACTCTATTTGTATGTTCGATCCAAATGCTACTTTTACCTATTAGACCCCATTTATTGTCAATAACTGAATCCTTGGTTGAGGTTAATTGTGGTAATTGTAAATCCTGATTAGTGTAGAGTTATGACTTGTTACAAATCCTGTTTGAGCGTGAATTGGACTCTATATATATGAAAGGTGTTTGTGCTTAATTTTCAACTACACAGAGATAAATTTTCATAACTCTGATTGCGCTTTAAAAAAACTTCTTCTCTTCATCTTTCAATTTTAAGCGCTTTGATCTTTTTAACTGTTCGAACATATAGTGTGGTTATGTTTGAATAATTCATAAGCTTAAGTGTTTCTTCGTGATATTTGTTTTGCATGTTCTAGAGTTTGCTTGCTGATCTGTTTTTGCATCTTTTGCTATTGAATCTGCTCTAGGACACGTTTTGCATTTGTGCTACTTGTGCTAATCTTTCAGGTGCTGTTGGTGACGTGTTCGGTGTTTCGTGTGACTCGAAACTACCGAACTTGACGGGTTCGATTGTTCTTGTGTGACTCAAGAAGATCGGAACGTTGGTCCGGATCCAGACATCTAGCTATTGGAAGCTGTGAAAGGAGCGACGGCTCGTAAGTAAATTACATAGGGGGGCTTTATCTGTGACGGGTAGTTTAAGACCTAGCCTTGTAATTGAACATTATTTTCAGAGTGGATAGTTAGGTGGTCCGGTGGACCGGTGGTTTTCCTCTTAGGTCATTGTTGTGGCCTAGGTTGTTTCCACCTAAAAATTTCTTGTGTCGTTTATTAATTCCGCATTTTAATTTCATACGTGATTGCATGTGAAGCCGTTGTGTTTAGGTAAAATAATTAAAAAAAGTTATTAAATCTGAAAATAACCTATTCACCCCCCCCTCTAGGCTTATTTGGTTCGTAACTAAAACTTTCAATTGGTATCAGAGCGGGTCACTAGATATACTTAGTGTTTGCCCAGGACGTTGTTATGGATCATTTGAGAGAGGGTTCTTCAACAACCCGTCCACCTTACTTTGATGGGTCTAACTATCCATATTGGAAGGCTCGTATGAGAGCCTTTTTGCGCTCCTTAGATGAATGTGTGTGGAATTCTGTGCTATATGGTTGGGAGCCACCTAAGGTTACCAAGGATGGTGTAGTCACACTTAAACCTAGGAATGACTGGACCATTGAAAATAAAACTGGTAGTGGTTGGAATCAAAAGGGGATCAATGCTATTTTTAGTGCTGTATCTCCTGATGAATTTCGACGTATTTCGGATGTTGAAACTGCTAAGGCTGCTTGGGACACTTTAGAGGTTGCTCATGAGGGCACGTCCCAAGTTAAACGAACAAAACTGTGCATGCTAGCTACAAAATTAGAAAATCTTAGAATGGAGGAAGATGAAACTTTTTCTGAATTCTATGCAAAATTATGTGATATTGCTAACTCATCTTCAAATCTTGGAGAGAAAATTGATGAACGCAGGTTGGTTCGTAAGGTCTTGTGCTCCCTACCAGATCGATTCCAAGTGAAAGTCACTGCAATTGAGGAAAGCAAAGACATTGACACCATCAAAATTGAGGAACTTGTTGGATCAATCCAAACCTTTGAGATGAATCTGCGAACACCAAAAAGGAACAAGGGAGTTGCATTCAAGACAACAAACAAAGATGGTGATAACAGTGATGGTTCCATGGATGATGAAGAACTTGTCTATTTGGCCAGAAAATTCAAAAAGATGTTCAACAGGAGAAATCTGCAAAATAAAAATCAATCCATTCGCACCAAAGAATACAAGTCAAAAGAATTTAAGCCCATTAATTCTGATGGTAAGAAACCTAAACTCACTGGACCTCAATGTTTTGAATGCAATGGTATTGGTCACTTTGCAGCTGAGTGCGCAAATAAGAAGAAGAAAACTGGTAAGGCCTTCAATGCTACTCTTAGTGATTCAGAAAGTGATCAAGCAAGTGATTCAGATGCTGGTGACACCAACTACCGAGCTTTTATTGCAACTACTGATGGATACTCCAATAAATCTGATTCTGAATCTGATTCTGACAATGAGGGAAGTAAATCTAACTCTATCCTCTCTAAATTTAATGCTAACAGTTTTGAGGAATTATTTCTTGATTTGATAAATTGCAAGAAAGAAAAAGATAAACTTCTTATATCTATCACAAAACTAAATGACAAAATCAAATCTCAAGAAATTAATTTATCAATTCTGGAAAAAGAGAAAGGTGAACTGTCTGAGCATATTAATCAGTTGAGTTTAAGTCTTGCAGGGATCAAACAAGAAAATTCACAGCTTGTGCAGGAATTACAGCAGTCAAAGGAAACTGTGAAAAAGCTGACAATTGGAGCTGAAAGATTAAACAAAGTACTTGATCTCGGAAAGCCCTTTGGAGACAAGAGAGGATTAGGCTATGTGGATGAGAACACTACACCATCATCATCAAAAACAGAGTTTGTTAAATCATCTAAACCTTCCTCTTCACAAAATGTCCACATGACACAAGCACCTACAGTTAAATTTATTCCTATCTGTCATCATTGTGGTAGAAAGGGACACATTAGACCTAAGTGCAGAATACTGTTGAGTTCTAATTGGAATTATCATAACATGCATGGATCATACTATAGGAATTATAACTATGCTCACTTATATAGATCACGAACCAAGCATATGAGAACACGGTTTGATCCCTCTAAGACACGTGAATTAGAAACATCAATACCCCCCCAAATAAAACAAGCCAAAATTAAGAAGGGTTGGGTCAAGAAATCTGAAATACACTGTTTTGTAGCTCACATAGCATTTAAGGCTAAATCTACCACTGCATGGTACTTTGATAGTGGATGCTCTAGACACATGACAGGTGATCGTTCCCTTTTTAAAACATTTGAAGATTATAATGAAGGGACAGTTACTTTTGGTGATGGTAAAAAATCTAAAATTCTGGGAAAAGGAACAATACAAGTAGATGGCATACCTGAACTAGATAATGTTTTATTTGTTGATGGACTTAAGGCAAACCTAATAAGCATCAGTCAAATCTGTGATAAAAACTATAGTGTGCAGTTTACCAACAACCATTGCATTGTAACTGATCTTAATGGTAATTGCTTGCTTAGAGGAACTAGATCTCATGACAATTGTTATTGCATTGATATATCACCCACTGTTACTTGCAATCTTGCTCATAATGATTCTATAACTGTTTGGCACCAAAAGATGGGACATATAAATTTCAGTGATTTGGTGAATTTGAGTAAAAAGGAAATTGTGCGTGGGATACCTAAGCTTTCTGAAAATGACAAAATATTTTGTGGACCATGCCAACTTGGCAAACAGACTCGTAATCCTCATAAGAAACTTAAAGGAATTAATACAAGCAGGATACTTGAGTTGATTCATATTGACTTAATGGGTCCTATGAGAACCGAAAGTTTGGGTGGTAAGAAATACATCATTGTTACTGTTGATGATTATTCACGTTACACTTGGGTAAATTTTCTGAGAGAAAAATCTGATGCATTTGATGTCTTTAGTTCCTTTTGTCTCAAAGTACAGGTTGAAGCAGGAAATCATATAACCAACATCATGAGACTAAGAACCGATCATGGAAAGGAATTTGAAAATACCAAATTTGCTGAATTTTGCAAGGAGCATGGAATCAATCATGAATTTTCAGCACCAATCACCCCTCAACAAAATGGTGTAGTTGAAAGAAAGAATAGAGTGATATAAGAGATGGCTCGTGTTCTTCTACATGCAAAGGAAATCTCGAAGAAATTCTGGGCTGAAGCAGTAAGTACTGCATGCTATCTCATGAATCGTGTCTATCTACGCCCAGGTACGAATAAAACTCCGTATGAGATATGGAAAGGTAAGAAACCAAACTTAAAACATCTGCATGTATTTGGTAGTAAATGTTACATTCTCAGAGATCGTGAACAATTAGGTAAGTTCGATACTAGGAGTGACGAAGGTATATTTCTTGGTTACTCTTTGACTAGTCGTGCTTTTAGAGTCTTTAACTTGAGAACTAACACTATGATGGAATCTATTAATGTGACTATTGATGATGCAGGTACTACTAATCAATTGGAAACTATGCAGGATGAAGAATTGGATATTGAAGTACCTAATGACCAACAAAAAGATGAAACTACCAAAACAGAGATTAAGTGCACTGATTTGAAGGATGAAACAATTTCAAATGATCTCATACAAAGACCAACACGTACCTCCAAGAACCATCCTGTTGAAAACATCATTGGTGACCCTAATGCGAGCAGGGTAACTAGAAGACGTCAGGTAAGTGAGATAACCTATCTTTGTTACATTTCACAAATAGAGCCTAAGAATGTAGATGATGCATTAAAAGATGAGTTTTGGATAAATGCCATGCAGGAAGAATTATTGCAATCTACAAAAAATGATGTATGGACTTTAGTGCCTAGACCACATGACAAAAACATCATAGGAACCAAATGGGTTTTCAAAAACAAATCTGATGAACATGATGTAGTAATTAGAAACAAAGCTAGGTTAGTTGCTCAAGGATACAAACAAGTTGAAGGAATCGATTTTGATGAAACTTTTGCTCCCGTAGCTAGATTAGAATCAATAAGGATCCTACTTGCCATTGCTTGTTACATGAAATTCAAACTTTATCAAATGGATGTAAAATCTGCGTTTTTAAATGGTTTTTTGAATGAAGAGGTATTTGTGGAACAACCTAAAGGCTTTATCGATCCAAATTTTCCAAAGCATGTTTATAAACTCAATAAGGCTCTCTATGGTCTAAAACAAGCTCCTAGAGCTTGGTATGAGAGGCTTACAACTTACCTCTTAGACAATGATTTTGTTCGAGGGGGAGTTGATAAAACTCTCTTTATTAAGAGTGCCAAGGAGGATATTTTCATAGCTCAAATATATGTGGACGATATAGTGTTCGGGTCAACATCCACGTCACTTGTTGAAAACTTTGTTCATGTAATGTCTTCTGAATTTGAAATGTCTATGATGGGTGAACTTACATATTTTCTTGGTTTGCAAATTAGTCAAACAAACGATGGAATTTTTATCTCTCAAACCAAGTATGCATGTAACTTGATTAAGAAATTCGGACTTGAGTCAAGTAAACACCTGAGAACTCCAATAAGTACAAGCACAAAAATTTCAAAGGATGAATCAGGTAAAAGCGTTGACCAAACACTCTATAGGAGCATGATAGGGAGTTTACTATATCTCACAGCTAGTAGACCAGATATTTGTTATAGTGTTGGTGTGTGTGCACGTTATCAATCCGATCCTAAGGAATCACACATAGAGCATGTTAAAAGGATTATCAGGTATATCTCTGGAACTAAAAACTTTGGAATATGGTTTACTAATGACACAACTTGTGAGATCAGTGGATATACAGATGCAGATTGGGCAGGAAGCCAAGATGAAAGAAAAAGCACCTCAGGTGGTTGCTTTTACATTGGCAATAACCTCGTATCTTGGCACAGCAAGAAACAAAACTCAATATCTTTATCCACTGCTGAGGCCGAATATATCGCAGCAGGTAGCTCATGCACACAACTTCTATGGATGAAAAATATACTACATGAGTACGGTTTTAAGCAAGGTATCATTCCTCTATACTGTGATAACACGAGTGCCATTTGCATATCTAAGAATCCTGTACTTCATTCCCGAACAAAGCACATAGACATCAGACATCATTTTATTAGAGAACTTGTTGAGGAAAAGGTTTTGACACTTGAATTTCTCCCCACTGAAAGACAATTGGCTGACATGTTCACTAAGGCACTTGACACACAAAGATTTGAAACACTTAGAAATGCCTTAAGAATTTGTCAAATAGAGTAATTTAAAAAAAAAAAAATAGATTCATGTAATATTCACACACACAACCTATTTTTAACTTCATCTTTACTCTATCATTCTAACATGTTAACACATCTTCTTTATTCACTTATAATGATCATGTTGCATGAACTTATTCACACACTCACTGAACGCACATGCATGTTATATTTGAGATCTATGATAAACTTTGAAAAACTCGTATCGTAAAAATTACCTAGCTATGAGAGGGTTACCTACTGTGATGTGTGCAGCTACCGTAGTGAGCGGAGAGGGCTACCTCACAACTAGTGTGAAAGTCATCATACTAGGTTTATGGCTTGTGCAAAATAAAAATAACTATCTCTGCACAAAAAGAATTAGCCAAAAGAAATTAAAAAAAAAAAGGGAAAACAAAACAAACAAAACATCATTCAGCTCTTTTTCTTTTGATATGATTTCTCTCATGTTTCATCATAGATACCTTATCTAACTTACTTGTGGAGTTCCAATTTTCAAATCATTCTAAGTGCATCTAACATGTCATTATCGGTATTAAAGCGTTTGTGTTATTTTTTTTATTTGAACTATTTTTAGTTGATTATTTGTTGTGTGTTTGCTGATTATTATGTGAGTTTATTTAAAAAAAAAACAAAACAAAAAAAAAGGGCTTGAATGTCGATCGATCGACAACGAACTCGATCGATCTATGTTGAATATCGATCGATCGAGGGAATAGTCGATCGATCGACTGTTCAGTTTAAATACCCCCACGGTTTCTTCCCCCCACTTTCACGAACTCAACCGTCTCTCTCGCCATTTTTTCAAAAAATCGATCAAAATCGCTCCTTTTTGCTCCCATAGCATTCCAAACTTGATTTACAACAACAATCCAGCATCAAACTTCATCAAAAATCCATCTTTTTCAAAAACAAAAATTCAAATTTCAAATATTTTCCTTTCCCACCAGCCAAACACTCCTTCCAACCTCTTTTAGTGAAAATGGCATCCCGAAGACGCGCTCTTCCACATGGTGCACCACCATCATACAGTTCCCAATGGTGGACCAAGGAATCACAAGTAAGGTATCGTAACACATTTTCTAAACGCCCCATTTTACTTGAGCGTGGTGTAAACTGGAATGATGTGCATGAAGTAGGGGTTACTAGGGTGATACGAAATCTCGGGTGGGAGTCTTTATTTACTCCGAAGAAAATGTGCTGTCCTGCTTTAGTTAGAGAATTATATGCCAATGTGGATTTGGGAATTAGAAATACTGGACCAATGTGCTATAAAGTGTTCATTCAAAATAAGATTTTAGATATCACTCCTGCCACAATCGATGAATTTCTTGGAATTACTAATTTTGGTGAACCCGATTTTGATTTTGGGAAGTTTGACGTATCTAATGAGGACTTATTGACTGAATTGACGGGGTCACCTGATTCCGGGATAAATCTCAAAGGTCTTTATATACCCGGTGAATTCAAGCCGTTCTACCGCATCCTAAATAAAAAGGTGTGTACCAACTTACTCCCTACCAACCACCCTGCTGAAATTGGTTATCAGCACGCCAAAATCCTCTACTGTATTGGCAAAGGGATTGCTTTTGATGTTGGCATCATTATCTTGGATGAGTTTTTGACCCAAGCTGCGATTACAAATCCTAGGATCGGGTTACCCTATGGTTGTCTGTTGACTAATCTGGTTATATCTATTGGGGTTGAACCGACCCCGGATAATGCAACGGTTAAGCATATGGGAGATATAGGTAGAGGTACAGTCTCTCGGTCTTCGGCTCACACTGCGAAGAAACACAAGAGATCAGAGGCTGGAACAAGCGGGGCTACTGTGGCAGAATTATTGGGGGATGACGACATTGAACCTCCTACTGAACCATCTCTTTCCCGTCAGGAAGTGTTTGAAAATGACATGGTCACGAGAATGGAAGCTCTTTCCAACCAAATGGGTGCCATGCATACCCTCTACGAGGGATTGAGCCATAGGGTCAATGAGATGGATGAAAGGCAACATGGCATACGCACCGACGTCACTGCCATCCTTACTATGGTTCGGGATCTACACAATCAACGACAGCCTCCTCCCACTGAGGACGACCAGTAGTCCAACCCCGAGAATTCCTGTTTTCATTTTTTTATCTTTTTTCTGTTTTCATTTTTTTTGGTTATGTTATCTGGATGTTTTATGATCTTAAAGTGTTTTTTGGATTCTAATTGCATATTTTTACTAACACACTTTGATGTTTGTCCTTTTCGTATGTCAAAAAGGGGGAGAAAAAGCGACATGAGAATTAAGTATGATACAAACAGTAATGTCATGTTTAGGGGGAGCTTTGTTTTCATAAATTTTCATTACATACACTCAACTAACATACTGACAATGGGTCTTGAGCCCAAACTGCTTGATTATTTTTGTTCCTTTTCAGTGTATTAATCATACAAGATGGCTCCACCGGATCATAGATAGCTCCACTATTGAACTTTTAAAAAAATTGTAATTTATGAGCGTTTTGAGAGTTATGTAGTGAGCGACGAATTTTGTCACACGAAAATGCCAAAGGGGGAGATTGTAAGGTTTATATTTATTGGCAATTTTCGTAAACAAAATATCAAATGTAATCTAGCATAGGGGTCACCGTTCGATCAATTGATACACGACTAATGAACTCTTCGAACGTGGAATATTCATCAGGTAAAACATTTCATCATGCATACACACTCACACAATTGAACACTACACTTAGTTTGGATTGTATCGAAAGAATATATTGTGCACACCATGTTCGATCGATCGAGGGTATGGTTAGATCGATCGAGACATGTTCGATCGATCGAGCCTGGATCAACTTCGATCTAGGTTCTCTCTGTTTGGATTAGATCGATCGAGAAATTTGATCGATCGATCGAACCATGTTCGATCGATCGAGACTAGATCAACTTCGATCTAAGTCCTCTCTGTTTGGACTGGATCGATCGAGCAATTGGTAGATCGATCGAACCCTGTTCGATCGATCGATCGAGTATAGAACAACTTCGATCCAGGTTCTCTCTGTTTGAGTTAGATCGATCGAGTTCTGTGTATCGATCGATCGAGACGGTCTCGATTGATCGAGACGGTCTCGATCGATCGAGACGGCCTGTCGATCGATCGAGCCGGTATTATAATCCTACTCAAACTCTATTTGTATGTTCGATCCAAATGCTACTTTTACCTATTAGACCCCATTTATTGTCAATAACTGAATCCTTGGTTGAGGTTAATTGTGGTAATTATAAATCCTGATTAGTGTAGAGTTATGACTTGTTACAAATCCTGTTTGAGTGTGAATTGAACTCTATATATATGAAAGGTGTTTGTGCTTAATTTTCAACTACACAGAGATAAATTTTCATAACTCTGATTGCGCTTTAAAAAAACTTCTTCTCTTCATCTTTCAATTTTAAGCGCTTTGATCTTTTTAACTGTTCGAACATATAGTATGGTTATGTTTGAATAATTCATGCGCTTAAGTGTTTCTTCGTGATATTTGTTTTGCATGTTCTAGAGTTTGCCTGCTGATCTGTTTTTGCATCTTTTGCTATTGAATCTGCTCTAGGACACGTTTTGCATTTGTGCTACTTGTGCTAATCTTTCAGGTGCTGTTGGTGACGTGTTCGGTGTTTCGTGTGACTCGAAACTACCGAACTTGACGGGTTCGATTGTTCTTGTGTGACTCAAGAAGATCGGAACGTTGGTCCGGATCCAGACATCTAGCTATTGGAAGCTGTGAAAGGAGCGACGGCTCGTAAGTAAATTACATAGGGGGCTTTATCTGTGACGGGTAGTTTAAGACCTAGCCTTGTAATTGAACATTATTTTCATAGTGGATAGTTAGGTGGTCCGGTAGACCGGTGGTTTTCCTCTTAGGTCATTGTTGTGGCCTAGGTTGTTTCCACCTAAAAATTTCTTGTGTCGTTTATTAATTCCGCATTTTAATTTCATACGTGATTGCATGTGAAGCCGTTGTGTTTAGGTAAAATAATTAAAAAAAGTTATTAAATCTGAAAATAACCTATTCACCCCCCTCTAGGCTTATTTGGTTCGTAACTAAAACTTTCAAAGAGTATTAAAAAGATAGAGCACTACCTAGAAGACTAAGAAAGGTTTGGGACTAAATTATCATGATTTATAAATATCAACAATTTTCAATTAGAACTTCATGCAAAATACAATATGTATGTGTTTCTTATATGTTCAACCACTTATATCTCATCTGTAATGCTTTCGAAAAATGGTTTATTGCAATTATGATTAAGGGCATAATTAAGTCAAACTTAAACTGGTATAGCACAAAAATATCACCCAAAAGAGAGAAAAAAATGCTATCAATTACAAATTTGAGATAGATTTCATATGAGGTGACTCAAATATCTCAAATAAGCTGACATAGTAGTATTATTGGTAAGAACAGTAATAACCCAAAATATCCAATATATATATATATGCCCAAAAAAACGAAAACAAAGAACACAGACACAAAAAGTGAAAAAAAATACTATCATTAAGGGCACTTTAACTACACTGTCTAACCCAATGACTAGTCTCAGAACTCAAGAGGGTTATAAACCAAAAAGGACTTACAAGAAAGCTAAATCCGGTAACCCCACAAAAAGAAATAGCTATGGAAGAGCTAGAGAGAGCAAGCTCGCCAAGATGACCAACCATCATCATTGAAATAACCTGCAATAAGTACTGAGATAACACCACCGCTATCATAGGAGCTGCTATGCAACCAATCCTCTTAACTTCTTCAAAGAAAGTTTTCCAACTCAACCTCAGGATCTCTTGTCTCTCCTTTTGGGAAAGCAAGCTCTCATCCATGATTTGTCTCTGTGTATTTTGCGGTGAGACTCAGTCTCAAACTCTCAGTTGTGTTAGCCGCCTCGGTCCCTCAGGCTCAGAGTATTTAATTAATTTGAGGAAAACAGAGGGAGAGAAGGGGCCGTAGTAGTGTTGGCCTTTGGTGGTTTACTTACGTTATTTTGGAAAGGTCGCGTTTTTTGTTTTTTTATTTTTGTTTTTGGTCAAAAAAGAAAAAAGGTCGCTTTTTTATTTACTTTTTTTTTTTTTTTTTAAGATAAATACAATTCTAATCTATTTTTTAGTAAATGTGAATTTTATTTATTTTTTTATTTTGTTAACTTAAATATTAAAAATTTACATCCCAAGTCCTGAAAAAAAAAAAAAAAAAAAAAACAGTGTACCATTAATCTAACCTATAGTATCCATTATCCAAATACAACTCAAATTACTGTTTGAGTACAACGCCTTCTATTTTTTTTATAGGAGGTTCAAGGCTCTTTTACTTCCAATTGTTTAAAACGTTATATGGCTGTAGATGTAGTTGTACACCATTCAAATACCTCCAAAACTTTGCGAAAAAAGCAAAAAATTGCCCTCCAAACAATTATATAATAAAGAAAGATTAACAACACTTCCCTACAAGTACTCAATTAATATAATAACATGTATCATGTATTATGATAATATATATATATATATATTGATCCTCTATTTTTAGATTATTTATCATGATATATGTCAGCTATATGTCAGCCTATATATTGTAAAAATATATAAAAGAGTGTTGATAGCATTTTTTTTTATTTGCTAATTAATATAAAATGACTATATGATCACTTAACTGCACACTAGTTATATGGTGCCAATTTTTTTTTTTTTTTTAAAGTGGGTCCAATACGGGGGAGTAGTACACATGGTTTTTTTTTTTTCCTTAGGGTGAGGGATCTCAAAAGTTAATTTACTTGTTTAAACAAGTAGACACTTCATTATTTTACTTTTACAAACCGATTACTTTTTATAAAAATATAACATTTTAAGCACTTTTTAAATAAAAAAAATATTATTTTATTTAAAAAAAAATTTAATAATAATAAAGATAATTTAAAAAAGACAAATTTATTATTTTATTTTAAAATTTTAATACTTAATTTAAAAAATATAATATTTCATTTTTTTTTGTAAATTTTATATTTTATGAAATTCTTCTGTATTTTTTAATACTTTTTTCTGTATGTATTATGTTTGAATCGAAACTATAAACTTTACAATATCAAAAATAAGAGCTACACAAGCAGGAGTGGAGCCAGAAAAAAATTTAGGTGAGGCAAAAAAAAAAATTAGATGGGGCTACTTTTTTTTTTTTTATACATAGTATAAATTTAGTATGAGTAATAGCAAACTATACTCAATCCAACACTAAATTTTTCATATCATATTATAATAGAGATATATAATTAATTTATAACAAAAATTAAATAAAAATATAACAAGTTAATAAGTATTAGTGTCATTCATGAATAAAATAAATTTTTTAACTAAAAAATCTAAACAAATAAAAAGTTCAATCAAATACATTAAAATTTATAGTTGTTAAAAGTAAAACTAAAATAAACATATGAAAATATGAAAATATAAAAAGTAAAATATGATTTATAATTTTAATCTTGAGACTATATTTAAAAATATGTGTCTATAAACAATATAAGAATAACTAATAATAAAAAAATAATAAAATTTTTATATAAAAAAATTTCAAATAAATTCTACAAGATTATTAAAATAAAATTTCAAATAATATAATATTAGATAAAGTTAAAATTTGAATTTAAATAAAATATAATAAATATAAACTTAAAAAACTTTAATATGAAGCTTATCATATACTTATATTTTTAATTTTAATTTTATAATGTTGAGTTTAAAAATATTTAAACATTATTTAGATTATTATATTTAAGAAGAATTTTTACATAGTATACTACTCTTATTTTACTTCTGTTATTAAAAGTTACTAAATAAATGAAAAAAATATATATATATTTAATTACTTTATTTACAATTTATGTCATTTTTATACACGTATTTGTTAAATATTATTAATATATACTAAAATATGTACATAAAAATTAGACACAATATATAACTACAAATAAAATATTTATTTAATGCTTAAAATATACACGTAATTAATTTTTGTAAAAAAGTTGGCCGGTGTTGCAGCCTCGCCCAGCCCCCACGTAGATCTGCCTCTTTATATAGGTAAAAAAATTAAAATATCAATGGCATTAGAACCATACAATTGAGCTCTCTCCATTTCACCATCGTCAGAGACCACACAAATGAAAAAATCACTGCACAACTCTAAGCAACACAGTGAAGGTGCACAGTTCAAATTATAGTACTAGTCTCCGAAGATGATGAACTTGAGAGAGCCCATAAGTGTTGTTCTAAAGCCACTGATCTTTTAATTTTTGACATATATAACCCTATTTTTGATTTTATAAAGTCTGCAGTTTCGATGCAAATACGAAACCTATAGAAAAATATAATACATAAAAGTGCTAAAAAAATATGACAAATTTTTATAAAATATAAAATTTACAACAAAATTGACCCAAAAAATAAAAAATAAAATATTATACTATTTAAATTAAGTTCTAAATTGTTAAAATAAAATAATAAATTTGTCTCTATTAAATTATATTTATTATTATTTCAAAAAAATAATTAATAAAATAATAATCTATTATTTACAAAGTGAATATAGTGTCCTATTTTTATAGAGAGAGTGACCTAAATATTCTTTATAAAAGTAAAGTGATTAAAGTGTTCACTTGACACGAGCAAAATGACTCATAAAATACTTAATCTTGTTTTAATCAAAAAATAGGCAATTTTTTAATACAAATTTAATATTTAGTTGATAATAAATTTGATATTTCTATTAAAGTTTAAATTTATGACTTTTTAATATAAGGAATTTTTATTTATCATTTAAATTGGAAGTTACGGATAATAGATATTCAATTTTAGGTGTAAATAAAGCACGATAAAAAATAGAAAGTAATTTAGAAGGTGATAGAAAATAAACTGTTATTTTAAAAATTGTAATTGAATATTTATAAACTTTAAAACCCACTAAAATTTATTAAAATTTTCATTTGATAAAAATATTTATAATATTTTCCTAATTATGATTTCTTCTTTTCTCTGAACTTCGTCCAGCCATACTAATTGGACCAGTGGACCTAGTGATGCGACTGTTTAAGTCTTCCTCTATTGAGATTTGAGAGTATGATTGTATCAGTATTGTCAATGAGCCTTGTACAGTTGTACGGCGTCATAAATCGATTTTTGTCCAATTACCTCAAAATTTTATCGGGTTAGGTACTTTAATTCTCTGTACTCGGGTTGTCTATTTCGATTTGAAAAATTGCGATTCTAAAATTTATAATAATAAAATTAATATTTTTTATATTTAAATTTATATTTTTATAATTAAAAAAATAATTAATATATATATATATTTTTTAATACTCATCCAATTAAAATTAAGCGACAATAATTTAAACTCGTTTAATATTTTACGTTTAATATTTCATGTTCAAATTGAACGTTCAATATTATTGGATATAATAATTTTATTACTATAAATTTTAATAGTGTTATTTTTGGTAAATTTTCATTCCAATTTTGTTTCATTTAGATGTTTTTAAATAGCGATGATAATTGTGTTGTGTTATTTGTATTTATGTCATGTTTATTTCGTATTATTTGTGTCAGTATTAGGTTCGTTTCGTGTTATTAGTGTCGAATTGTCGTGTTAGTTAATATATTAAAAAATTTACTTAATTTTTTTTTATTTTGCCTATTTATAATAGTAAGAAATAACAAAATTTTTAAAAATATGAAAAAATTATTGATCAATTTTTACTAAAAAAAAATTATATATAGTATCATATTTGAATCATACCAACATTGTCGGTCAAATGTTCGAGAGGTTTATTAGTTATTATTTTTATAGCATTTAAGTTTAGTACATTTTTTTTTTCTTTTGGAACAATTTAATTATCAACGTTTAAAAAATTACGGTTTAATTCAAATAATTAGATTTTTTTTTAAATTACAATTAAAAACGAAAAATTTAAGATGAATTATTATTAAAGTAGTTTTTTAAAATAAAACTTTTAAAAAGGTAGGGAAAAAAAGAAATATATATATATATATATATACACTTAAATAATCCATTTCGTAAAAAATGGTGTACCTGCTCACTTTCTCAGCGACTATAAATAAAATTGACAGGGCATGTTCATAGAACTGGTTGTGTACTAGTGCATCTAATAATAATAATATTCTTTTCTTTCAAAAAATAATAATAATAATATTAAAAAAAATTAATAAAAATAATAATAATCTGACAAATTCCAAAGACAGAATATATTTTTCTAGTACATTATTATATATTATAAATTTATTCTTTTCACATTAAAAAAAACCCACATAAGTTTATTATTTGTCTGAGCTGATGACGTACAGTTTCACGGATTGAAAATAAATCCAAACATTTCTTTCTAGTACTAAAGGCCAAATTGGCAAACGGATACATCATATGTAATTTTCGCAATAAATTTTGGGTTTTTCGACTCAATTTAAAATGTAAATTGGATAAACATATTATTCAAAAAAAAAAATCATAAATAACATCTTTAAAATTTATAATAATAAAAATAACATTCCAATAATATTAAATGGATCTGAATTGTTGTTATTTAATTTTAATAAAACGGGCATTCAAAAAAAATAATGTATCAATCATTTTTTTTAATTATGAAATATAAATTTAAATATAAAAAATACTATTTTTATTATTATAAGTTTTAAAAGGTGTTATTTTTGTTATTTTCTAAAAATTAACTTAGTTACACTCATATATCAAAATATCGATACTAAAACAAATATTGATATTTTAATTTACATAAATATTAAAGATATTGTAGATATCAATAAGTATTTTCAAAAAAAGTTTACAAAAATTGTAAAAATTATATTTATTTATTTTAAATTTTGCATAAATTTTTTAAACTGCTAAATAAATAATAAAGACTAATTAGATTATTTTTTTATTCAAACCTTATATTTGTTAATCAAATAAAACATATATAAAGAACATGCAAGATATTTTAAATGTCTCGTAATAAAAGGGAATATCAATTTCTTTATATAGCACATCTAAAAACAAAAAAAATCGAAAATATCGACAGATTCTCAATTCAAAAAAATAAATAAAAGAAGAAGAAGATGTATTGTTCCAATTTCATCTCTATAGAATTTTAATATTGAAATAGTGGATACAATTATGATTCAATGAATTAGTTGCACTTACTTTTTCTTTTGTTGATTTCTAATTGATTTTTAATTAGAATACTATTTTGAATACTATAAAATAAAAATTGGTAATATTGTGAGATTCAAGTAAATAATTTCTCATTATTTTTTATATTATTTATAATATTATTCATTATATTATCTATAATAAATAAATTTATAGATAAATGTTCAACAATTTAAATTAAAAAAATGTAAATTCTATTGTATTATATGGTTGGTCCTATTTGCATAATATTTTAGGGTCACTAGTCACTACATTAAATAAATCAAGCAATTACTTCATTAAATCTCAAACCATGAAATTTGTGCAATATTTTAGGGTCATTATCTTATCTTTGTATATAATACATATTATGATTATAAATATTTTTGCATAAAGACAATAAATAATTTTTTCAATTTCATGATGTCTATAAAAGTTATATTGAAATTAAATAAAAATGTAAACAATACTATTACAATTATATTAAAAATAAGAATTATATAAATCAAAAATAAAATAAAAAACCATGAAAAAGAGGATGGTAAAATAATTGCGAAATTTTTTTGTAACTAATTATATATACAAATGTATTTCAATTTAATAAGTAATAATTAAATATTTACAATTAAAGTAAATGTGAAAATTTTTGGCGAAAATAAAATTGACTACCTTGAATATTAACTCATATATAATACAAATAAAACCGTCTAGTATTTTTAATTTGATAGAATTAAAAATTTAAAAATTAATATTTCGTGATATGCTCCTATCAATATTTTTTATATTTTAAAATTTTCATCCAAACTTAAGAAAATAACAATACATATTTAAAAATACAAGTAATTTTGAAATGTTTTGATATTACGAAAATAGCATTTTTCATATATAGCAATAAGTTTTACTTTACAGAAATTTCATATAAAATATAAAGAAATATTGAAATATTTTAATAGCATTCCCAATACAAATAATCTAAACAAATATCTTGACCAAATAATCTAGATCTTTGAATTAACACAATCTAAAAATATATATATATATTTTTTTTTGTTATAATTTAACATCTCATTGATTTTACAAATATATCATTAATTTAAATTTTTAAATTTATTAACTTCTATACCTTTCAATAGTTTTATCCAACGTCAATATAATTTGTCAACATTATTTGTTTAAACTAATTTGTCAACATCATTTGTTTAAACTAATTTGTCATTGAACGGAGCAGGCTCTATATATTCATTTTGTCATTGAACGGAGCAGGCTCTATATATATTTATTTAGTAGTATAAGGAATTAAGTATTGTCTCAAAAGATTAACATGTGTAATACCTAAATTTTTATAAACTCAAAAATTACCCTAAATTTAGGCAATTTGGGACTTTCTTCGTATATTTCTAACAATTTTTTCTCGAACGAAATACCACATTATTTAGCTCTACTCGATTAAAGATATATATTATTTTCATACTTTACTGTGTTCAGCTCCTCTTGATTGAAAATATACTTTATTTTTGCGCTTTATATTACATTTCAACTCATATACAAAATATATATATATATTGTTAAACATATATGCTCAAAAGTAATAATGGACTACAAAGAAAAATATATCTTAAAATGATCATCTCATACAATATTCATGAAAAAAAAAAAAAGATTATTATTCCTAGAAAAAGAAAAAGGGCTTGCTGGACTTACCATTCATAAATTAAAGAACTTGATGTCATTCTAAACTATTTTATTCAAAAAAAAAAAAATGTTAAGAATATATTAATTTATATTAATTTTTATATTTATATTAATTATATTATAATTTTATTATGTGTTATAATACGAATAATATGAGTAAAAAATTGTTAGAAAATTTATTTGACCGTATATAGCCTTCCTCTCTATTCAAATGATTTATCAAAATCCTATTTAGGTTTGCGAATCCTATAAAAAATTTATTACCCATTTTATATATTTCTGCCAAACTCATCCTGAGCTTTCTATGCAATACTGTTTAGGTTTTTTATTTTATTTCTAAAAGGTTAAATACAAATTCATTTTTAGTGAGATACGATCCATAACTTAAGTCACGGGTAAATACTGTCATGGTGGGACCGTGTAATTTTAATTGGTTTTTTATTATTTTTCTTATAACTTGATACATTTAATTTTTTTCATACCAAAATTTTCCTTATAATTTTTCTTTTACTTTTTAGTTTTTCACACAATTTTTCCAAATTTTAAGACCAATAAATTAAACTTAAAAAAATAAACAAATAAGAGACCCACAGTGTAAAAAATAAAAGACAGATAGATTAAATTGTAAGAAAAAAAAGGACCAAAATATAAAAATTAAAATGTAAAGGGATTGCTACATCATAAGAAAACAAGTAAGGTGACCAAACGGTAAAATGTGAAATTTTTTGAAGAATATTTGCATAATTTAGAAAGAAAAAAGGAAAGATAAAAAAAAAAAAAAAAAAAAGGTTTATGTCCACCCCTCTATAAATTTCTATCTATTAGTCAGAGCTCATTAAATACATGAAACCAAAAATATTCTATTTCAAAAGCGATGTTTCTCAACACATAAATGATCTAACCAGTAACGCTAACAACAATTTCTAATTAATAATATAACAAGAATAAAAAAAAAAAACTATATATATATATTTTTTAAATAAACGATACATATATTTTTTTAGCAAATAGAATATATATATATTTTTTAGACAAATGATACATATGTTCTTTTTTAATAGATAACACATATATTTTTTTTTTTCTGAAGTTGTACATATGATGTTATATTTTTTTTCTATTATATAACATATAATTTTTCTTTGATATGATACATATGTCTTTTTTTGAATAAATTTTACTTTTTATTAAATATAAATGGTTGAATTATATAGAAAAATAAATATGTTCATTATAATCATAAAATATATATATTTTTTTAATTAAACATAAAAAATATATCATTATATAAATAAAAAATAATAATAAGGAAAAAAAAGACAAAAAAAAAATGGTGCAACAAAAGAAAGGAAAAAAAGAAGGGAAAGGCTAAAAAAAAAGAAGCACTATGCTTTTTTTTTTTATTTTTTTTTTTGAGTGGCTATTAGTAAAACTCAGTTCGAGTTATTAGATGCACTTATTTCTTAAAAATATCATATTTAAGAATAATTTTTTATTTTTTTGTCATAAATAATATTGAGCAATAATTTTAATATTAAAAAACAAATAGGGCCAAAGATTAGGACAAAAAGTTTGTCCCAAAATATTTATCATGGATGAATATGAGATTGGTGTTTGAAAATTCAATGGAAAAACTTTATGATAAAATATTTTGTTCCTAAAACAAAATTTTTTGCCTTTGAAAATTCAAATATTTTGACAACTTTTTACTATATATTTGTGACAAAAATATTTGTTACAAATAAATAAAACAACAATAAAATACTTTTGTTGATAAATTGTTTCCAAGTTTTAGGACAGTATTATTTGTCTCAAATTTTAGTATTTATAATCTATCATTTAAAAAAAAATAATAATAATAATAAAGAAAAAGACGCTACACTATTTATTACAACATATTAACAAAATTAGACTACAACAATTTTGGTATTCAAAAGTTTTTCTTGAATGCCCTTAAAACTATTGGTACCCATTTTTTAATAAAATATATACTTTAATCTTTTTTATTTAAAATAGACACTTTAGTTTTCTTTTTCTCATAAAATGAAAACTTGGGTCTAAATATTGTTAAAATACTAAGATAAGAAGGGAAAATTAGAGATTTATCATTTAATAAATCTTTAAAAATCTAGAAAAAAAATAATATTCAAATTAGATATTTTAACAGAAGTGTGAATATTTGGACCAATAAGGGTTTTAATTATCTGAAAAGCGTCTAGTCTCGTTAAAGAGTCTACCTTTAACCTTGGGGAGGTATCTTACTACTATTTCATGCTTCTTATTATGCGCTAGCGTTTATACTTGCCCATCACACGTTTGCACCCATTAGGTTCAACTTACCCATCATCTTTTATTTCCATCACTATCATCTATCTCTAAAAATTCATTTGGCCAATAACTTGCTTTCTCTACGACAAAATTTCAAAGAAGATAAATTGTCACGTGAATAATTTATAAATCTTAAAAATAAGTATCAATACATTATTGCATGTAGAAGTATTGACTTAAGTTTATAATAAATTTTAGTTATGATATAAAGCAAAAAAAAAAAAAATTCTTATTAAATTACACACCTTATAATAGAAGTATATATAGAAAAATTACAAGCATAAAACCTAATTCTGTGTAACTTGAGATTCTACTAAATATAAGTATTAATCACAACAAAATAGATAAATATTAATTACAATATATTATACACTAACTACATGACTAACGTTAACAATTTTAAGATATATTTAATCATTTTTAAACATTAATTTTAACTTATACATTATATTTCTTTCAATTATTTGAAAAATAATATTTACTAATCTAATAATGCCCATTATATATAAATCAAAGCTAGTGAATAATTTTAATAATGTTTGTCAAATAAATACGTATTACATATGTTCCCATCTAAAATTTTATTATAAAATTTTGATTTTTATGAAAGATTTTGACAAGATATTATTTATAGGTATCCATTACAATCCAACAAGTAATTGGGAAGTGTAATTTTTTAATCCATTATTACATATATTTTTTCATAAATGATTTTTAACAAATAGATAAGTATTTGAATATTTTTTTTATAGATAAATCCACCTTTATTTAAAGGTCAATAAATACGTTACATGCATCAATAAACAAAAACAAAGAGTAGTTAAAATTAGTTTCATTAGAGACATATGTCTAGCTTGCATACCTATATACTCATGTACTATAAACTCCAACAAATTTTGTCAAGGCAAACTTTCTCTCGCTAATGAAGAAAGTGTATTTAACATAACACATAATTTAATATGTCCAGTTGATTAACAAAATCTATGTTTTTAGTTAAAGCTAAAAGTAAACAAAAGTCACTACACAAAAAGATATCTACACGAAAAGATATAAGCACAAAATAAGCAAGTTTCACTCCAATCTAATGCTATTACTGCATTACAGAACCAAAAGTTTGTAGGCACTGGACTCATTCATAATGTATTTATTCTGCAACAAAAAAAAAGTGTATTAGTTTCAGTAATTGTAAGTAAACGTCCTACTCCTAATATAGGACAATCAGAGGTAAGAAAAATTAAAACTTATTTTCAATTAAATATAATAAATAACTAAAATAAGAAGTACTATTGAATTTTGATCATTAGGAGGTTCATTCTCTGAAAGCAATGATAGTTGTGAGCCAGAAACATGTTCATTAGTGTTTGCATCAAATCCCATGGTTTTGACAAATGTAGCAAACTCAGATTCTCTTTGTGTGCCAAAAAGTGACTGCGTATAGCTCATCGTCATCCCCCAACGCCTAATTTCAGCATCTTGTTTTTTTTCAATTAGCTTTTGAAGGTTGTCCCTTTCATACCTTTCATGATCTAACTCTTCTTGAAGATCATGAGGGACAAATGTTGAACTAGATGAACACACTGAAGCTCCATAGTGTGTCCAATAATTATCATGCTTATTAAAATGTTTTGCAAACAATTGAGACATGTCTGCAAGACCGTCTTCCTGCCCAATTAAGTCACCATCCACCTTATCCTAAAAGAAACAAAACAATGAGCAACTAATAATGTCTCATAAGTTTTTGATAATGTCTTGTAAGTAATTTTTAAAAATTATAATTCCTACCAATACTTCTCAACTAGTTGTAGAAGAGTGTAACTTTTCAAACATACTTCTCTTATCGTATGCCAATCATTTTTTCCCCTATATATCATAATTATAACATAAATAAATAATGAATTTTGATATTACATATATAATAGTATGAATTATAATTATGTGAGATTAACTTACAAAGTCATATGCATGCTGTGCAATTGATTTTGAGCCTCCTTTGTGTTGGTGCTTCATCTTTGTCCTACTCTCAGTATTAGCCTTGGAACGATTCCGCAAAATAATTTTAATACATAATAACAAATATTCAAATAGATATTAAATAACAGAACCACTAGAAAATTATTTAATGACATACCAATGACTTATCATTAGTATCAAAGTAATCACACATCTTCTCCCAAACAGCATCATCTAAGTGGTTAATATCATTTGCATTCTTAGGCTTCAACCTATTAGCCTTCTTAAACTACATGGATTCACCAGCCATAGTCTTGTAATGTTTGCTCAATTTTGTAACATACTTACAAAAAACCTCACCCAAATTAGCAGAAACCATTTTCTTAGTGTGAGATCATTCCAATCAATATCATATTTATGATAAGCTAGAAACAAGGAATAGAAAACAATGATTGTGATAAGCTAGAAACATGAACTGATAAGAAAAATGAAATGCAATGCAACTAAAATAGATTAAAAAACTTACATCCAACCTATTTTTTGAACCTATCTATTTCAATTTTGCTAACTTTTGCCCAACCCCTTTCAACAATAAATCATTCTCAGCTTGAATAATGAGAGGACAATCATGAGCGAAGTTTTGTGCATTATTGCCTTCTCTTACTAGCTTGAAAGCCCTTGGCTTCCACCAAATTTTGGGCTTTTGAGTACTTTTTTTTTTTCCAGATAAACCTATTCCCTTGTTCCGACCACGAACATTCTTGGCCATTGCATCAACAAGACAACAAACTTAGCAAGCAAAAAAAAATGTAATGGTAAATATAGAAATATTATAAAATATGTTAAAATTTTAATTATAAGACATATAGACTAGTATCATTAAAACTATACTTGGAGGATCCTCAGAAATTAAAGAATCAACTATAATGGTAGCATCTGATATAGAATCCAATGAAACATGTGATCTACCTGAAGAGGGGATGGAGAGCTGCTCCTTCCCACCACGAAATCCTCCCCCTCTTCCTCTTCCTCTCCCACGTCCACTAGCAACCATGGTATTCTACAAAACAAGGTTTCATTAAACAAATATATTTGATTTCATAGTTACTCATATGTGACTAGAAAATAAAGTCCAAAATTAATTACCTTTGAAGGCCAACAAATTGAAAGCTTGGGATAGAAGTTTTGTGAGTGAAGAAAGTATAGAATGAAAACGAAAAGGGGAATGTGATTTAATGACTTGATTTAAAGGTATATATAGAGTTTTTATATATATATAAATATGTGTTGGTTTTGCCCAAATAAAATAATCTTTTAATTTTTTCACAAAAAAAAAAAATTCGGCTTTCTTGCAAAGAAATTGTCTTTTTTTTTTTTTTTTTTTGGAAATATCTTGTAGTTCAAGTGATAAGACTCTCAATCCCCCAACCAGGAACCCAAGTTTGAATCCCACCCAAATATGTGAGTGTGTTTTCTCTTTATTAATAAAAAGAATGAGACTTTAGAGCCCCTTTAAAAAAAAATTGTCTTTTTGTTTTTTCTTTCCTGCTATAAAAAACCACTTTTTTATTTTATTTTTTTGGCTTTCCAGCCAAAATAATGTTTTTTTAGGGATTATTTATTATTTTTGAAATATAATCTTTATCAATTATGTTGCTTCATCTCTGTATTAAATATTGAATATTTGTGTGTTTTTTTAAAATAGTTGTATTCATATTGTATTTTATTGTTCTAGAGCATCACATTATATTTTATTGTTCTAGAACACCACATCATTACTTACTCTAGGAACAATAAATAATTTTTTTTTGTTTTCCCTCTTTTTTAACTTTCTTAGCACAAAATAAAAGTCTTTTAATTTTTCCAAAAAAAGTCATGGAAAAATAACAAAAAATAGCCCATTTAAAACTTATAATAGTAAAAATAATATTTTTGTGTCCAATTTATATATTTTCATTATTAAAAAATGTTTGATATATAATTCTTTTTTAACACCATTCAATTAAACTTCGTTGAAATTGTTAACTCCCTAGTTTTTATTAATATTCCGTAGCAAACCTAGTGAATTGTTTTTATACACTAAGATATGACTCCAAAATATAATTAAAAACAATTCAGGAAAAACTCTTGGACAGATTATTTGAAACAACTAACTACATGTCTTTAATTATTTGGTTTAAATATTGCTTGATGATAGTTTTGCATTAAAACCAATAAATATGACTATCAGTCCATTTTTTTTGTATGCTTTGGTATATTTCAGCCTAGCTCAAAGACTATTAGCAAGCTGGCTCATCCAAATGCTCCCCTTGGATATGGACAATGATTTCTGAACCTAGCATTTGATGGCTTCACATGTGTTCGTTTAAACCTTTCGTGTAGTGATAGGTACTATTACATTTTTGTCATCAATTTAATGGTTTTTCCTAGTGTGCTGAAGGTGGAAATACTATGTTCTTCTTTGGATCACTTCTACTTTGTTTCAGCATTGTATACAAACTATCTTTTTCCTAGCTCGTTTACCAATTATTAGTTGTGTTTATCCATTAAAGTGTTGTGTTTTCCTTTTCTTTTTACAGAATGGGTTATCGTGATTCTGTTACTCTTGGTAAAGGCCATTTCTTGGGTGGATAAAGACTAATATAATCATCAAATGCCAATGGAGAATCAAGGGATGTTCGGATGATTTTGGCCATTTCTTGGGTGGTTATTATTTGAACTTTTTGTTTATATGAATTGTATGAAACTGACTAATTTGCATGAAATTATTTTTTTTTAATAATGAAACAAGGTTTTTGAATTGTCATTTTGGAGAACAATTATTATAGTATTTGTTCTGATATATATGACGTTTTTTTATCATCATGATTTAATAAAAAAGCCTCAAAATTTATTTTATAAGACTAAAGTTGCTAACATTTTTATCCATATGAATTAATGGAGACAACTTTTGTTATAAACTTCTAAAATATAGGTTCAAAAACAAATTAGTTGTCAAAAATTTGTCATATAATTTATTTTAAGGGACAAATATTATTCTCTTTTTTGTTACAGATAAATTTTCATCGAGAAATTATTTTATAAACATCTTTTATAATATAGTATTTAAGATCAAATTATTTGTCATAATTTTGTTCCAAATTTTATTTTTTGAGACAAGAATTTTGTCAAAACAAATTATTCACATTTAGTCATAAAATTTAATTATAGTTATAAATTTTTTTGTCAAAAAGTCATTCCAAATTATAGCATTTAAGATTGCAAAATTTTGTCATGTTTTCGTCCTAAATTTATCTATTGGGATTAAAAGTTTGTCAAAAAATTTCTCAAATTACACATTTTTAAAGATAAGAATTTTGTCAAAAAAGTAATCACATTTCGTCCTAAAATATATTTTTAGATATAATAATTTTTGTCAATAATTCGTTCCAAATTATAGCATTTTCAACAAAAAAATTATGTCATGTTTTGTCTCAAATTTATTTTTTAAGACTAAAAGTTTGTCAAAAAAAAAAAAAAAATAGTATCAAATTTTACTTTTTAAGGAAAAAAATAGTTCAAATTTTGTCAAAAATTAAATCTTCAAGGACAATAATTTTTGTAATAATATCGTCATAAAAGATAGTATTTAAAATTAAAGTAGTTGTCATAAGTTTGTTCCAAAATTAATTTCTAAAACAAAATATTTGGTAAAATAATTGTTCCAAAATATAATTTTTGAAACAAAGGTTATGAGGTTTGTAACAAAATTATTTTGTCCTTAAAGGAATTTTTATTGACAAAATAAATATAATCAAGAACAAAAACTTTTGTCTAAGAAAATAACAATAAATACAACCCTTTTTGGCACAAATGTTTTAACTATAATAACAAAAAATTTGTCTAAAATATTCCAAAATGTTATAATTTAAATGTCAAATTTTAATTATGATATTATTTAATTAAATTTATTTCTTATTATTTAAAGTTTGAAATGTTGATTTAATCCTTTGTATATTTTAAATAGAGATTTAATATATGTTATATCTAATATTAGAAATTCTTATTATATTTTAATAACTCTATAAATAAGATCCTTAGTAGTGTATTGAAAATACATAATAATCTAAATTTATTCTTCTATTCTCTTTCTCTATTTTTTAATTATTATTTATTTAATTTCACAACACATTATCAACATGAAAGCTTTTAAACTTCTAAACTCTTGGTAAATTTTTTTTTCTTTGCTAAATTATCTCTCCTCTCCTCTCTTCTCTTCTAATTTTTTCAAAGATATTTTTTTTTAGTTCTTTTCTTTGTGCATATTTATATTGCCCTTTTCACATGTTGTATTTTTGAAATAATGACTGCTTGTTCCAATGAATATTCATATACTTCAGTTTATAATATAAGTTTGCATTCTTTAAGGTTTTACATCTATGAGATTTGCAATGATTCTTACCTAATTCCAAATATATATTTTTTAAATTGAATCTCATATTTTTCTATCTTGTTGGAATGTGATATTATTTTGTTTTGTGTGTAGTTATTGATACATGTTTTAGATATTTATTAGATGTCATATTTTATTGCAATTTTCTTATAACTTCTGTGATAATTGTTGTGATGTTGTAACTCATATTTTTAATTTTGTGGATTTCTTTTACCTAATAAGTTCAAGTTTTGGATATATTAATCGCTGTTTAAGATTCTATTCTCTTTGGAAAATAAAGATGAATTTTAACTATTTTAAGTCTACGATATATTATTAATTATAATGGATAAGTCATAGATGTGCTGCTGCTTTTATAGAATTATTTTTCTATGCAATTATTAAATATCATATAGCTTATTTATTATTTAATGATAATTCATATTCTTGACCTATGTAATTATTGTTGCCTTTTCATCCGTGATTTTTTTTTTCGATCAGTTTGATAATAGATTTAGTAATATATATTTTTTAGATCCCATTAAACTGTTTTTTGATTTGAATCAATTTTTGGAATGTGATAAAATTTTTGAATTTAACTTTTATTATGGCTTAATAATTAATTAGCATTTGTTATTCATTTAAAAAAAATATTGATAGTCAAATTGTCCAATTAATTAATATATAATTATGCTATAATGAACATTTTTTTTTATTAATTCATTAATGTTCTTACATTTGATATTATATCTTCTTTTTTTTTTAATAACTACCACATATCATCAATTATGTAGCAGTATGAAAAGTAAAGATCTAAGGGAGTTTTGTCTAAGAGACTAATTCTTAAAAGCCTTAGTACCACTAGTCTTTCTTAAAAACGTTGTTCTGTCTAAGAGAGTAGTTTTTAAAGAGGTCTCGCCTCACTATTATTTCTAGAGAGCACTCTTGGTTAATACTAATTATGTTACTACATCGTTGTTACTATTATTATTTTTTTTGTTACAATTGTGTGGAAAAATAATTACTGAAAATGATATGTTAGAAAAAACATTCTCCACTTTTCATACCTCCAATTTGGTCCTGCAACAACAGTACCAAGAGAAAAGGTTTAAAACATACTCAGATATAATCTCATGCCTTCTTGTAGCTGAACAAAATAACGAACTGTTAATGAAAAATCATCAGGCACTCCCTACAGCTCTGCACCATTACTTGAGGTAAATGTCATTGCATCTAATAGCCATAATCATGGATAAAGAAATGGATGTGGTCACAGTCGTGGCCGTGGCAAAAATAATAAGCATGGTAGACATCGTCTAAATTTTAAAAATTCTTTCATATAAAACATGAAAGCAAACCAGAAAAGGAGAAAATCCCTCAAGGTTCCATTGTGGTGCAAAAGGACATTGGGTTAAAAAATTTCGCATGTGGATCTCTACCAAGCTTCAATTAAAGGAAAGGGGAAGCAAATGGAAACAAATTTTGTTGATTTTAATGATCAACAAAATACTGTCCCTATTATGGAAAAATCTAATTCAAGTGCCTCTAATTTACTAGACATTCCAGATTACCTTGAAGATCTATAAAATATTATCTAAGATTTATTTATTTATTTTTATGTTAGTTTATATATTTTTTTTTTCAATAATTGACATAATTAAATGCCCTATTAGCATTTTTTTTCTTTCTTACTAGCATTTTATATTAGTAAAATTTTATGTTGCGTTTATTTAATTATTTTTTAATAAGAAAGAATATCTTATTTACTTTATTTATTTTTGCATATGAAAAGAAAATGGATCTTCAAAGCAAAATAATTTATTCTGAGAAGAATGATAGTATGTGCTTGGTGGATAGTGCAACAACGCATACAATTCTAGGAGATGCAAAATATTTTTCTTTCTTGAAATTTGCAAAAGCAAATGTGAGCACAATCTCTAATACAACAAAATTAATAGAAGGCTTCAAAAGAGCTAATATTGTCCTTTTTGGTGGGACAAAGTTAGAAATAGATTGTGCTTTATATTCCTCTAATCTAAAATAAATTGGTTAAGTTTTAAAGATATTCACAATAATGGATATAATATTGAGACAATCAATGAGAATAATAGAGAATATCTTTATATTATATCTATTGTCTCTAATCAAAAGCTTATTCTAGAAAAGCTCAATGCATTATCTTGTGGCTTATATTATACATTTATAAGTACAATTAAATCATGTGCAATAATGAATCAAAATAACTTAGCGTCCAAAGTTTTGACATTGTAGCATGATAGATTGGGTCATTCGGGTTTCACAATGATGAAAATAATAATAGAAAAATCAAATGGACATCCACTAAGAGATCAAAAGATTCAATTGCCAAGTGATTATCTTTGTACTGCATGTGCAAAAAGCAAAATGTTTTCAAGACCATCAGTAGCCAAGGTTAATGTCAAATCTCCTTCATTTTTAGAGAGAATTTAAGGAGATATTTGTGGACCTATTGATCTACCAAGCGGTCCATTTAGATATTTTATGATATTAATAGATGAATCAACAAGATGGTCATATGTTTGCCTCTTATGTACTCATAATCAATCATTTGCTAAGCTTCTTGCTCAAATCATTAAATTAAGAGCACAATCTCGAATTTTTCTATTAATAAAGTTCGTTTAGATAATACTAGCGAATTCACATCCCAAGCATTTAATGATTAATGTATGTCGAATGGTATTGATGTTGAGCATCCTATCGCTCATGTACACACCTAAAATGGTCTAACCGAATCATTTATTAAGTGTCTCCAACTAATTGCTAGACCATTAATCATGAGAACGAAACTTTCTATTTCTACGTAAGGACATGCTATATTACATGTTGGAGCCTTGGTCTGTGTTAGACCAACATCTTTTTATACATACTCTCCATTACAATTAGTATTTGGTCACTGATGAACACATTTGTGACCTATATTTTGTTATGTTTTTAAGCATTCATTTTATCTTTTATTGTATTATTTTCGTGTTTTGGAAGGTATTTTTGTGTTTTGTAGGTTTGGGAAGAAATATGGAAAAAGAGAGCAAAAGTGAGCAAAAGTGTTTAAAAATGTAAGCCTTACATTGGATGTCGTTCACTATGTAAGGGGGACAAACAAAGAGTTATCAACGTAAGCCTTACATCAAGAATCAACATACTCTGTAAGGGCATTTACAGCGCAAGAAAACAAGGCGCGCCGCGGCGGGGAAATTGTGTGCCGCGGCGAGAGGCTCTCGGGTTGATTCTGGGAAAATCACAAATTCAACGTGCGCCGCGGCGGGAAAAACCTGCGCCGCGGCGGGGATGGTTCTGCTTTGGCTCGAACATTTGAAATTCAATGCGCGCCGCGGCGGGAAAAACCTGTGCCGCGGCGGGAGATGCCAAAAATGCCCAGAAACCCTAAAACGCGTCTTCAACTTCTCTCCCCCTATAAATACAACATTATACCTCTCCCAAACACAAGTTTTCACACCCAAATTCTCTCCCACCTCTGCTGCTACTGCAGCAAGGGTTTTCCATCCATTTTCAACCCAAAATCAAGAGGAGAACCTCCATTGTTGAAGCTACTCCAAGGATTTGAGGAAGAGGATCAATCAACCTTCAAGGATTTGGAGCTAGAAGATTCATTGGGGTAATTTTATTGTAATATCTTTTCTCTTCTCTGATTTTGTGGTTTGCCTCTATGACTAAATTGATTGACACCAATTTAGTTATGGTTGGCTAATTTATGTATTTGGGATGTTAGTATTGCTTCCAATGATTGGAAGAACAATTTTGTAATTTAATTATATATGATTTGGATTTAATTCTTGTTCATGTTCTTATGAATTTCTGATTATGAATTAATGGTGGACCAAACCTTAGTTTGTGATTAGGAAGAACATTTTAGAATTAGGCATTAGAGAATCCCTCTTTGCTTAATTGTGCATTATGAACAAGAGCCTAAATTGATTGCATTGATTTGTGTTGGTTTAGGTGGTTAGAACCATTTCCTTGAGCTAATTCCAATTAGTTAATTAACGGTCCGGACCAAAGAAGTTAATTAATTGATTGTAGTGAAAATTGCCATTGATTTGGGATTTTCTAGGTTTAGCGGAAAAATCATTAAATCCAACAATTAATTGAATGCTTAATCTGTTTTTGCCATGAATGGATAGCGAACTAATATATTCCCATTTACATCCATCATCTTCCCCTTTGGTTGTGATTACTTTTATTTTCACTTAATTTTAGTCTTCCATTTAATTTCCGAATTTACAATCTTTTCCGCAAAGTGACAATTGTTAGGATGTTTAGGATTGTTTGTTCGACTAAATAAGAAAATAAATAACGTTTTAGAACTACCGCAATTCCTTGAGAGACGATCTTGGGAGTATACTTGTCGCTTACTATAAGTGACTCGTGCACTTGCGAGCTTATTACAAATACAAAATTTGACTATCAAGTTTTTGTGCATCAAGTTTTTGGCGCCGTTGCCGGGGAATTGGCGTTTTAAAGTGTTTATTTATTTTCTGTTTAGTTTGTTTTTCGTATTTCTTGATTTTTGTGATTTCTTTTTATTTTTGTGAATTTGTTAATTTTTGTGTTTTGTTTTGTTATTTTTAGTTTGTTAGTTATTTTTATTTGTTTGAGTCATTTGTTTTTAGTTGTTTATTTTATTTCTATCTTTTTCGTTATTTTTTTTTCTCTGGGATATATATTGTGGTGCTTTGATTTCTTTGTTGTTTTTGTTAGTATATGAAAGGTACCGTTCATAGACTACATCAACATATTCAAAAGAGCACTTAATCAGGCTGGATACTGATATCCAAGAGCTAGAAAATATGGAGGTATGTGACATTTGTGGTTTATATGGACATAATGATAATGTTTGCACTTTTGCAGGTGATTACCATACATCTATTAATCGGGACTTCGATCCTAATGAGGGATATCACCCATCATGGAATGATCACCCATCTTGGAATGATCCCTATACTTATATTCCCGAGTTGGGAAATCACCAAAATTTTTCTTGGGAAGCAAACACTAACCCATCTTATGTCCCATACCCCATACAAGGCTCATATTTCAATCCTTATGACCTACCCATTCACCCTAAGAAACCAACCTTGGAGGAGACCTTGAATACTTTTATTCAAGTTAGTTTAGAAAACCAAGAAAAACGTACTCAAAGGATGGATTCCTTAGAAGACTTTATGATAAGGATTGAAATGCAAATTGGGCAACTAGCGGAACAACTTCTACCACAAGAAGAGTTGCCCAATCAAGATGAGCAAGTAAAGGATGAAATAATCCTTCAAAGTGGTAAAGTTTTTAATGATATTTATTTTCCTGAAATTATTGATGATTTACCACTTTGTGTAGAAAATATAGATGGGGAGCAAGCAATTCTCAAAGAAGGTCAAGTTGAGGAAAATCAAATTCTACAACTTTCTAAGGAGAACAAGGAGGAATTCTCTTTACCTCCTTTACCACTCAAAGAACCAAAGTCTTGTACGTCCCCAAATCTTTTCCCACTCCACCTCCAGAAAGTGTGTGCTGAGCTTCATCAGAAACAACTACCGAGATGGAAGGATACACTTAATAACATACTAGCTCGGAAAATCAACATCACACACTTCAAGATTTTTGATGACGGTGGATAGGAGTGGATTAGCAACGTCTTGCTAAGACGTTAAAGAAAGCGCTTGGTGGGAGGCAACCCACTATTTTAGGTAATATTTTTCCTTTTCTTATAGTTTAGTTAATTTTCTATTTGTTCCTTTTAAATGCTTTTCTGAACATGTGCGTAGTTGAAAACATTGAGGACAATGTTTAGTTTAGGTTTGGGGGTACAAATAGGTCTAATAAAAACTTTTTGATATAAAACTATCATGCCTTCTTGTTAATTTAAAGTGAGTAATTGAATCTTTATACATGTTTTGTTTGATTTCTTGTACATATTCAAGGTTAGTTGTAAAACTTGGTTTGTGTTCATAGTTCATACTTCATGCTTTTTAATATTGAAATTGAGATGAACCCAATTTTGTGTTTAAGAATCAAATAGTGGAGACTACCTTGTGAGATGATTGTTGAGCCATTAACGTTTTATTCTGAGAGTTAATCATTATTCTACTCTTTTAAACACTTTTCTTATTATTTCAAATTGCTAGAAGATCTCTATAGGTTTTTGCATTGAATGTTAGGATTTTAAACATCTAATGAAGAATCATGTGCTTAATTGTATTGCTTAGATTAAATGATTTGAGTAAAATGTAGAGTGTTTGCCTATCTCATTCATGCTTGACTTTAAAAGATTTAAGGGGAAAATAAAAAAAAATATATATATATATATAAATAAATAAAGTTTGCCATTCACAAAATACACATGTATTTGGGTCTTTGTAAAAAAAAAAAAAAGAGAAAAGAAAAGAAAAGATAATAAGTTTCTTATGACCCTAAGTTCTTCAAGTATGAATGGTTAATACAAAAAAAAAAAAAAATAAGTTCCCTTAAAGTCAAAGCATTTTCATTCTAGGGCACACTTGAAATTTTTGCTTAAAGATTTTAATTGATGCATGAGATTAGTAATGTGATTTCTTCATAAATCCTATCATTTGATTCCTTTCATGAGATCAATGTTATGCACTTTTGAGCCTTTCTTGTTTAATCATATGCGAATCTATTAGCTCATTTCTTTACATAACTTCTATTCGCATATACTTTGTTGAGTGTTTGAACCCATAGGATCAGTGTGATATGAAGAGTGAATTTTTTATCTTGTGAGGAGTAGAGTTGAAACGAATTTAGATTTTTAACACTTGATTTGGGGGAATTAATGTTGATATATATTTTTTTTAGTATTGGAGTATGCACTTGTGATACAAAATTGATTTGCATGATGAATCCTTAATATGTTAAGAAAATTGGATGAATTTATGTAAGAGTTTCGATTATAAACTGAAAATAACTGAAGCATGAGAAATTTTGTTGAAATAAGTTTGTAGTTTTTATTTGTAGTTTTGTTATTTGTCTTTTTAGTTTTTCTTTTAGTTGGATGTTTGTGGGGATCATCACTGAAAACCCTCACGAGACTTTAACTCGTCCACTAGGGCAACCTAGGGGTTTAAAGGCTTGTTGCATATGCTAAATGCAACCGTGATAATCTACGGAAGTGATTTAGGTTAGTATAGTTTAATTTTAGTTTTGCTAGAGGACTAGCAAAATGTAGGTTTGGGGGTATTTGATGAACACATTTGTGACCTATATTTTGTTATGTTTTTAAGCATTCATTTTATCTTTTATTGTATTATTTTCGTGTTTTGGAAGGTATTTTTGTGTTTTGTAGGTTTGGGAAGAAATATGGAAAAAGAGAGCAAAAGTGAGCAAAAGTGTTTAAAAATGTAAGCCTTACATTGGATGTCGTTCACTATGTAAGGGGGACAAACAAAGAGTTATCAACGTAAGCCTTACATCAAGAATCAACATACTCTGTAAGGGCATTTACAGCGCAAGAAAACAAGGCGCGCCGCGGCGGGGAAATTGTGTGCCGCGGCGAGAGGCTCTCGGGTTGATTCTGGGAAAATCACAAATTCAACGTGCGCCGCGGCGGGAAAAACCTGCGCCGCGGCGGGGATGGTTCTGCTTTGGCTCGAACATTTGAAATTCAATGCGCGCCGCGGCGGGAAAAACCTGTGCCGCGGCGGGAGATGCCAAAAATGCCCAGAAACCCTAAAACGCGTCTTCAACTTCTCTCCCCCTATAAATACAACATTATACCTCTCCCAAACACAAGTTTTCACACCCAAATTCTCTCCCACCTCTGCTGCTACTGCAGCAAGGGTTTTCCATCCATTTTCAACCCAAAATCAAGAGGAGAACCTCCATTGTTGAAGCTACTCCAAGGATTTGAGGAAGAGGATCAATCAACCTTCAAGGATTTGGAGCTAGAAGATTCATTGGGGTAATTTTATTGTAATATCTTTTCTCTTCTCTGATTTTGTGGTTTGCCTCTATGACTAAATTGATTGACACCAATTTAGTTATGGTTGGCTAATTTATGTATTTGGGATGTTAGTATTGCTTCCAATGATTGGAAGAACAATTTTGTAATTTAATTATATATGATTTGGATTTAATTCTTGTTCATGTTCTTATGAATTTCTGATTATGAATTAATGGTGGACCAAACCTTAGTTTGTGATTAGGAAGAACATTTTAGAATTAGGCATTAGAGAATCCCTCTTTGCTTAATTGTGCATTATGAACAAGAGCCTAAATTGATTGCATTGATTTGTGTTGGTTTAGGTGGTTAGAACCATTTCCTTGAGCTAATTCCAATTAGTTAATTAACGGTCCGGACCAAAGAAGTTAATTAATTGATTGTAGTGAAAATTGCCATTGATTTGGGATTTTCTAGGTTTAGCGGAAAAATCATTAAATCCAACAATTAATTGAATGCTTAATCTGTTTTTGCCATGAATGGATAGCGAACTAATATATTCCCATTTACATCCATCATCTTCCCCTTTGGTTGTGATTACTTTTATTTCCACTTAATTTTAGTCTTCCATTTAATTTCTGAATTTACAATCTTTTCCGCAAAGTGACAATTGTTAGGATGTTTAGGATTGTTTGTTCGACTAAATAAGAAAATAAATAACGTTTTAGAACTACCGCAATTCCTTGAGAGACGATCTTGGGAGTATACTTGTCGCTTACTATAAGTGACTCGTGCACTTGCGAGCTTATTACAAATACAAAATTTGACTATCAAGTTTTTGTGCATCAGTCACCAACCAACCAAACATTTAAGAATTTTTGGTTGTGCTGTATATGTTCCAATTGTACCGCCGCATTGAACTAAGATGGGCCCTTAAAGAAAGCTGAAAATTTATGTTGGCTTTGATTCTCCATCTATTATCAGGCATCTTGAACTCTTAATGGGTGATATTTTCATTGCACGCTTTACCGACTGCCAATTTGATGAAACAAGTTTTCCTACATTAGGGAGAGAGAAATTAAAACTTAACGAATGTCGTCAAATTTATTGGAATTTATCTTCATTATCTCATTTTGATCAGCCGACAAACCAATGTGAACTTGAAGTTTAGAAAATTGTTCATTTATAAAATTTAGCAAAGACATTACCTGATGCCTTCACCGATTTGAAAGTACTAACAAAATCATATATACCGGTAGTAAATGTCTGTGAAAGGATAGACGTCCTAACAGGACAATTTATGAACCCAGCTTCAAATGAATTTAAAGTTCAATTAAAAAAGTGATCGATCACTTGGTGCAAAAGATAAAAATCCTCGAAAAAGAAAGATGTAAGTAATTGCCACCAAAGAGTATGTAAGAGAAGAAATTGACAATAATGATTAGTCCAATATTATAGAGCAAATGACTTATGTAGAGTCTCAAGTACCTAAAAATATCAAAAATATTAAGATCTCTATAAATTATGTTAATACGAGAGAAAAATATGATAGAAATGAAATTATTGTTAACAACACTTTTGTTTTCAATATGGCTCTTAAAATATCAAGAGAAAATGAGGATCCTGAACTAAAATCTATTTATGAATGTCGACAAAGGAAAGATTGGCCAAGATGGAAAAAAGCAATTTAGGCTAAATTAGAATCACTAAAGTCTTTGGACCTATAGTCCAAATACATTAAAAAAAAATTAAACCAATAGGATACAAATGGGTCTTTATGAGAAAGCGAGATGAGAAAAATGAAATTGTGCAATACAAAGCAAGACTTGTTGCACAAGGTTTCTCTCAAAGACCAGGAATTGATTATGAAGAAACATATTCTCTCGTAATAGACATGATCAATCTTGATATTTGTCTTATAGACGTAGTGATTGCTTATCTATATGGATCACTTGATAGTAACATATACATGAAAGTTCCTGAAGGCTTTAAATTTCCTAATGAAAGCTCCTCAAAACCCAACATCCTGTATTCTATTAAATTACAAATATCATTATATGGGTTAAAGTAGTCTGGTCGCATGCGGTACAATCGCCTCAGTGAATTTAAATGAAAGGTTTGTGAATAATGCAATATGTCCTTGTATTTTCATCAAAGTATCAGACATTATTTTTTCTTTGTCACAGTATATGTTGACGACTTGAACATTACTAGGACTCTTGAGGATATAAATAAAACATGAAATTATTTCAAATTTGAGTTTAAAATGAAAGAACTTGGAGAGACAAAACTTTGCTTGGGATTACAAATTGAACATTTATCAAATGAGATATTTGTTCATCAATCGACATACACTGAAAAAGTTCTAAAACGATTCTATATGGATAAAGCACATCTGTTAAGCTCTCTTATGGTTGTGAGATCACTTGATGTAAAAAATGATCCATTTTGCCCTTGAGAAGATGATGAGGAAATTTTTAGTCTTGAAGTACTATATTTAAGTGCTATTGGAGCCCTTATATATCTTGTAAATTGTACACGACTAGATATTGCATGTTCATTGAATTTACTTGCAAGATACAGTTCTACACCAACAAAAAGGCATTGGAATGGGGTTAAGCACATTCTACGTTACCTTCGTGGAACAATTTTATATAACCTCCTTCGTGGAACAATCGATATGGGCTTGTTTTATTCAAAAGAATCAAAAATGCAATTGACTAGATATGCAGATATTGGCTATTTATTTGATCCACATAATGCAAGATCAAAAACTAGATATATTTTTACATGCGAAGAATCTGCCATATCATGGCGATTTATGAAGCAAACTATGGTAGCCACATCATCAAATCACTCTAAAATACTTGCATTACATGAAGTAAGTCGTAAACGTATATGATTGACATCTATGATCCAACATATCCAAGATACATGTAAATTACCTTCAATTAAAGGAAAAGTCACAATATTGTATGAAGATAATGTTGCTTGTATTGCACAGGTTAAAGGAGGTTATATAAAAGGCAATAAGATCAAACACATCTCACAAAAAACTTTCTACACTCATGAACATCAAAAGAGTAGTGACATAGAAGTCCAACAAATTCAATGAAATGATAACTTAGTTGACTTATTCACCAAATCCCTTCCGACAATAACTTTTGAGAAGCTAATACAGAAGATCGAAATGTGTAGACTCGAAGACATTTCATAATCATTAGGGGGAGTAACTCACACACGCATTGCATTCTTTTTCCTTCGTTTAGGTTTTATCCCACTGGATTTTCCCGACAAGATTTTAATGAGACAGACCTTGCATGCACATGGGAACTATGTACTCTTTTTTCCTTTGATAGGTTTTGTCCCACTGAATTTTTCTAGCAAGGTTTTAATGAGATATATTTCTTTTTATGGTTGACATCTAAGGGAGAGTATTATAATTTGGATATCAAATCTTAGTTATGATATTATCTAATTAGATTTATCTTTTATGATTCAAAGTTTGAAATGTTGATTTAATCTCTTGTATATCTTAAATAGAAATTTAATATATATGATATTTAGTATTCAAAATTCATATTTTATTTTAACAACCTTATAAATAGGGTCTTTATTAGTGTATTAAAAACACATAATAATCTAAATTTATTCTTCTATTCTCTTTCTCTATTTCTTAGTTCTTATTTATTTAGTTTTGCAGTACAAAAATCTTAGTAGTCTAACATTTTTAATGACAAAATGCTATTATTTAAGGACAAATTTGTCTCTAATTTTATTAATTTTTTGGAACAAAATTATTTTCGTCTTTATTAAACTTTCTGAGATTTGGTTATTATGACGAAAAGATCAACAAAATATTTCGTCTTTAAATTATCTCAAAGGCAAAATTGTAGCTTTCAAGATCAAATTTTTTTTGTCTTAGTTGATTTTCTTGCAGTAAAGCTAGTGTTTAGCTTTGCTAATGCTCGGCCCTTTTTTTTATTCTTTTCTTTGAAGCTAATGCTCTCAAAATGTGAGACATTAACCAACAACAACGTCAAATTAACAGATTAACTAAAACTAGTTAGTCACACATCAATTCGATCGATCACTTCACAATTGAGATATACAGTATGATGTTTGGTAGAAAGTAATTAAAATAGTAATGAAAATAATTTAAATTATTTTTATATTTAATTTAATTATTAATTTAAAATAAAATATAAAATATTCTAAAAAGTATTAGAAATGTTTATTTATCTTGTATCCCTTAAAAACATGTTAACATATTCTCTCTCTCTTTTTTTTTTTTTTTTTCATATATTTGTATAATTATTTATTATTTTTTCTCTCATTTTATCTTATTTTAAAATAAATAAAAAAATTATTTTTTAATTTTTATTCATTTATAATTTTATAAATATTACTTTAATTTTTATTATCATTATATTTTCACAGTTCAATCAAACAAATAATAGTAATATTATTACTATTAAATTTTATTTTTATTAACATTTTTATTCTCATTACCATTTTTTTTCGACAAATTAAACATTACCTTTTAATAATTACTAAACAGTTATGGATCTCGCCATACACAAAGTTGCAAAAATATATATATAGATATATATAATAAGCCAGGTATAATATATGATTATTCTATAACATTTTTTTTTTAATTTTGCCCTTTACTTTTTTAATTTTGAGCTTTAGTTTTTTTTTTATTTAATAATTTTTTTTACACTATTAAATATTAAAATATTTATATAATAATATACCATACTTCAATATTGCAAGTTTTTTGTGGTATTAAATATAAAAATGTTCATATATTAATATATCATATTTTTAATGCATAATTACATTTGATAATTTTATTATGTATTATCTTTATGCATATATTTGATAATTTTATTATGTATTATCTTTTTTATTTTACCTTTTGTGTTTTTTTCCTTTAGCTTTTTTATTATATAATCATTGTTGGTTTTTTTACACTATTAAATACTAAAATATCTTTATACTAATATATCATACTTTTATGTATAGTTACATTTGTTAGTTTTATCATGTATTATCTTTTCCATTTTGTCCTTTATCTTTTTTTTTTTTTTTTTTTTTTTTTCAATTTTTGGTTTTAAATTTTTTAATTATTGTTGGTTTTTTACACTATTAAATATCAAAATGCTCTTACACTAATATATCATACTTTTATGCATAATTATATTTGGTAATTTTATGAATAGTTATCTTTTGAACTTTTTTTCTTTTTAAAAAGGGCTCTAAAGTCTCATTTTTTATTAATAAAAAGAAAATACACTTACACATTCGGGTGAGATTCGAATTTGGATTCATAGTGAGAGAATTAGGAGTCTTACCACCTGAACTACAAGAGATTCTCATAAAAATAAAGTGTCACCTCACACAAGCACTCGTACTCGACACTGCCGGTAGGAAAGAGGAGCGCGCGTGTATGTGTGGACCCACAATTGCTTAAGTATTCTTCCCTTTCACAAAAATGAGTGTTCCTTGGAGCCCAAAGAAGAAAATTGTATAGTTATATTTTGAGCTTTTTTCTTATGCAAATAAATATTAAAATTTTCTTATAATAAATATATTATATTATATACAATTTTGGTTATTCTTTCACTTTTTTTTTTATTCTTTAGTACATTAATAAATATGAAAATGCCCATATAATAAATACAATTTTTTTATTTGATTTATCTTGTAAACAATACTAACAATCATATACTTATCAAATTTAAATAACGACTAATAACATTTTTAAAAAATAAATATCAATATTTTAAATCAAGTATTAAAATAGAAACATGTTAACACAAAATAAAAAATAAAAAATAAATATATTATTTAAAAAATTATTTATAAATTATATATTAATTTAAATA